>OX422216.1:504309202-504909202 GCA_949130495.1 Sambucus nigra | reverse complement strand
ATTTTTTTTATTGTTTTGCCTTATAATAAATATTTGTAACACCTCGTAGCAACCGATGATGCACTCACAGGAACCCCAATTTTAGGATTGGGCAAAAAAAAATACATTTTTTTTAAATTACAGATAAATATGGTCATGGACTTTGTCCATGACCATTTTTACTTTTTTTTGTCGCGCTTAAAAATGGTCACGGCCAAAGTCCGCGACCATTTTTTTTATTTTTTGTCACGGTAATGGGTCGCGGCTAGGGCCGAGACCAATTTTTTTAAAAATTTTTTTGTCACACACATGGGTCGCGGCCAAAGTCCGCGACCAATTTGTCACGGTCGTGGGTCATGGACAAGGACCGTGACCAAATTTTTTAATTTTTTTTTGTCACGCACATGGGTCGCGGACTTTGGCCGCGACCAATTTGTCACGGTTGTGGGTCATGGATAAGGGCCGCGACCAATTTTTTTAATTTTTTTTTGTCACGCACATGGGTCGCGGACTTTGGCCGCGACCAATTTGTCACGGTTATGGGTCACGGATTAGAGCCGCGACCCATCACGGCATGGGTCACGGCCTAAGTCCGCGACCATCTGCCGTGACCCCTCTCGGCCGTGACCATTTTTTGGTCACGGACTTGGGCCGCGACCCACGAAAATGGTCACGCCCGAAATGGTCACGGCCCAAGTCCGCGACCCACAGGTTTGGTCAGGGATTTTGGCCGTGACCAATCGCCAGTTTTGGTGTAGTGTCTGCTATTAAATCTGCTACTGCTTGCCCTTGTAGTGACGATCTAGGCTCATACACTATGTCATATTCGCCAAGTTCTACTGCCCAGTACATCAATCTCCCCGATTTTTCTAGTTTATGAAGAGCTTCTCTCAATGGCATATTAGTATACACAACTATGGTATGAGCTTGGAAGTACGGCCTCATTCTCCTACTTGCCTCGATCAATGCTAGTGCTAATTTTCCCAGTCTTGGATATCTGATCTCTGCTCCTCGGAAGGCCTTACTAGTGTAATAAATTAGTTTTTGTACTCCATCCTCCACTCTTATTAATGCCGAGCTAACTGCATTTTCTGAAATTGCCAGATATAAGTACAATCTTTCTCCCATCACTGGCTTGGACAACAGTGGAGGTGCTCCCAGATATTTCTTTAACTCTTGAAAGGCTTTCTCGCATTCTTCATTCCATTCGAACGTTTTTCGGAGTGTTTTGAAGAATGGAAGGCACCTATCAGTTGCTCGTGATACAAATCTGTTAAGTGCTGTAACTCGCCCTGTGAGACTTTGTACTTCCTTCTTCGTCGTTGGAGATCGCAACCCTAATAGAGCTTTGATCTTTTCAGGGTTTGCTTCAATACCTCGTTGGTTAACAATATACCCGACGAACATGCCTTCTCGTACTCCGAATATGCACTTTGTGGGATTCAACTTCATTTGATATTTATCTAGTTGATCAAAGGTCTGACCTAAGTCAATTAGATGATCAGCAACTCTCTTGCTCTTTGTCAGTATATCATCAACATAGACTTCCATATTGCAACTGATTTGCTCTGCAAACACCTTGTTCATCAGTCGTTGATATGTTGCACCTGCATTTTTCAAACCAAAAGACATAACATTATAACAATAAGTTCCCCTAGGGGTAATGAAAGAAGTACTCTTCCTGTCTTCAGGTTTCATTTTAATCTGGTTGTAACCAGAATAAGCATCCATGAAGCTCAACAGCTCGTGTTCCGAGGTAGCATCCACTAATTGGTCAATTCAGGGCAAGGGAAAGTGATCCTTTGGGCATGCCTTGTTGAGGTCGGTGAAATCTACACACATTCTCCACTTGTTGTTCTTCTTCTTCACCATTACTACATTTGCCAACCAGTCTGGATATTTAACATCTTCAATAAAGCAAGCTTTCTGGAGCTTCTCGACTTCCTCCTATATAGCTTGGTTCTACTCGGGGCTGAACACTCTTCTTCTTTGCTTTACTGGCTTGATCTCCTTATTCACATTGAGCTCGTGACATAAAAAATTTGGGTCTATTCCGAGCATATCCTCATGATTCCAAGCAAAAATTTGTTTTCTGCTTTTTAAGAAAACTATCAATTCTTATTTTAGTGAGGCATCTAACGACGAACCTATCTGAGTTGTTCGTTCAGGGTGCTCGTCGTCCAGAATGATGTTTTCAGTAGCTTCCACCACCTGACCTTTCACGAGTTGCGACTCGTCTCTAGGATCCAATGTTTCAATTTTTGCACCCTCATCCACCTGATAGGTAGTAGTCTTTTTCCTAGATTCCTCCAGTTCCTCCTGCTCGATAGATGAATAGTAGTATTCTCGAGCTACTTTTTGATCACCCTTCACAACTCCTACTCCAAAATTGGTTGGAAATTTTAGGCATTGATGTACCGTAGATGGTACTTCTTCGAACTTCTTCAATCCTATCCTTCCCATGATGATATTGTAGGCTGATTGAACATTCTTATCCATCATGAAGAAGCGTACTCTTTCTATTCAATAAGCAGGCAATGTACCAATGAACATATCCAATTTGATCGTCCTAAGTGGAAAAACTTTCTCGCCAGCAAAACCGAGGAGGGGCCTATGATAAGGCTCCAACTGAGACAACTTTAGATTTAAGCTATCGAAGCACAAGTAGAACATAATATCAGCTGAGCTACCATTATCAACCAGTACTCTCGAGATCATTACTTCCTTCATTCTCATTTTGATCACCAATGGGTCATCATGAGGATACAACACACCTGCGAGGTCATTTTTGAGAAACCGATGACCAGTCTTTCTTTGTTAACCTTCCTCGGGCGATCATTTTCGGCCAAGTTTATTCGTTGAATGTACGAATAGGCTTGAGCCTCATTGAGGTAAGCTTTTCTTTCTGCAGTAAGGTTTCCACGTCCTGCATATCCACCTGTAATAACATTACAATCAAATGATCCAAAACGTATTGAAAATACCTCACGTTCTGGCTGCCTTGGTCTTTTGGGAAGATCGGGGTCGTCTTCTGGATCATCTTCATGGTCTCTTTTATTGTTCTCCTCTGCTCGACGAGGAGATCTAGACCTCTCTCTTTCTCGGTCGTTGTTTCTTCTTTCATTTATACGATCAACATACTTTGTCAGTTTTCCTCGTCCAATGAGTGCTTCGATCTCATTCTGAAGAGCTATGCAATTTTTGGTCATGTGGCCATGATCTTTATGGAACTCGTAATATTTGGCCTTATTCCTCTTGTTAGGGTCTGACTTTATTTTCTCCGGCCAGTTTAACTCCTCGTTATTCTTGATTTCTTCTAGAACATGGTTGATGTATACCTTCAAAGGAGTATAATTTTCAAATTTATTTAATACCTCCCATGATGGCTTTGTTTTTGAGTGCTTGTCACCACCATTGTTCTTATGCTCTTTCTTTTTGGCCTTATCAACCTCCACCTTGGTCTCTTTGGTATCCATATTCTTCTTTGCAGCCATAGCCTCCTCGGCATTCATGATCTTGGCCACTTTTGCCATCAGTTCTGACATGGTTCTGGGTGGATCTTTGGCCATAGTGTAGTACAACTTGTTAGGCAACAGTCCACTCATCAAAGCAGTAATCCTTGTCTTTTCATCATAATCAATAACTTCAAGATTCTCGGTATTAAAACGAGTTATATAATCCCTGGTGCTCTCACCTGCTTTTTGATTAACACTTAACAAGTGTGATACTCGTTTAACCGGTTTTGCTCCAAAATAGAAGTTTCCAATGAAGAGCTCGGCAAGTTGAAAGAAATTTTAAATCTTACCCCGAGGAACATTATTGTACCATATTTGAGCAGATCCTGTAAGAGTTCTCGAGAATGCCCTGCATCTCATCTCATCTGGCACAGCATAGATGTCAGCAGCAGCTTGGTATTGCTCTATATGAAGGACAGGGTCAGTTTTTCTATCATATTTAGGAGTTACAACAGGTGCTTTAAACTTTGATGGTGTGAGAAAATCCACAATTATTTGGACAAAAGGTGTCCCTTGGACAAAAGTTCTTTGTAGAGGATTCTTGGCCTTGGCCATTTCCCCTAATCTATCCTCCAACCTCTGAATAGAGCCTTTCCACTCATAATTTCCCTCCTTGGGCCTATTGGTTCGAGCAATTGATCGTGTTGAAATAGCTTCCTGGGATCTATCTTGTAGAGCAACTAGTTGTGATTGAGCAGAACCCTCTTTTAGATCAAATGATCGTCGAAAGTTTCTCGTCACAGCCTTAGGAGGACTTTTATTCTTCCTAGGGCCCAATCGATCAAAAGGAGAGACTCTACTTAATCTTTCCAGTGCACTGGTCATTTATGGAGAGAGAGTGATGTGTTGTTCAGTATCTGTGGCTCGTACTGATGAAGTTCGACCCAGTTGATAAGAAAAATCTTTAGATTTCTCAGTACGATATGAATCGCTTTGCCTAATGCGTGAAGAAAGTAAACGAGTGTTTCTTTGAACACTTCGCTGTCCTGAATAGGTTGATGCTCCACCCTGGATAGTTTGCATGAGTTGTCGCATTGTTTCTTGCATGGTTGTCTGGCCTTGAGCCAAACTGGCCATGATTCCATCCAGATCTTAGATATTTGGAGGAGCGGATGGATTTGGGGGGTTTCCAGCGTTTCAATTGCAGGATTCAGGATTGTCAGCCATTGGTGATGAATTGTTTTTGGTGAAAAACAAAAATTACAGTCGTTTTCCCACAGACGGCGCCAATCTGTTGATGTAAAAAATTAGATTCTCTATAATTATTTAATCACAGATAAAATAAGTAAGAATTTTTTTTTTTTAAAGTGGTTCAACCTTGAACGAATGGCCTACGTCCACTGTTTTTGTTATTATTGACTGTTTGGGAATTCTTATCTCCAGAAATTTCGGTCCCCTCACAATGGGGATGATACAATATATTTATAGTCATGAGGTTGTACATGTGAAAGGATCATACATAGCTGTCCAATAAGCGTATACATCTGTATGATAATAATCAACATTTAATTCGCATTTAATCCTCTTAATTATATGATAATAAATGCTCTGATCGAGGTGCAGCTCGGACCGCCTAAGCTGCTCGGACCGCCTAAGTAGCTCGGTATCCATGAGTTTCTCGGTGCAGTAAAGTTCCTCGGTGAGCACCTATTTCTCGGAGTATCTGAGTTGGTCGGGGAAATTGAGTTCCTCGAAGTCAAGGTATTGTTCAGACATGTTTGTTAGTGTCATGTAGATTTACACGTGTCTCCACTTAATTGATCCATGTCAGCAGACAAAAAATGTAATCAACACTTAGTATATGGATGATTATGTGTATGACATACCTACCTTACTTACTATCATGGGGGGTTGGATTTTGAAAAAGGACCATATTATCTTTGTTTACCTACGGGGGGGGATTTAGATTGGTACCTTAAGGACATAGGACTGTGAATGACTTATTTATGAGTTGATGAGTCAGTTGACCATTGGAGCGTAGGTATATGCGTGACCCATGGGTATGTAAACTATGTTCGCCTCCAATGTGTGTGATTTATGTTGAAACAATTCCCAAGTGATTCGAAACATGTGATCCTTATGTACGTGATGTACTGGGATTCGATAGCAGAGTATGCGTGCATTGCAGCTTAGTCTAGGGGTACCATATATGTATATATTTAATGAGAGTGACTTATATATGTATTTGTAATTGATTCACTGTTACTTAGTAGATGCGCATGACTATGAGATTTAAAAAGCAGCTAAGAATGTTGTGAACTTAACGAATACTTGAGCTAAGTAATCTGATTAATGAATGTGTGAGTTAAAAAGGAGTTCCATTCCATTGATGTGTTGTAGCTGCTATGAAAGTTACAGGATCTCGTTACTAGATGCCTCCACATCTATCCTTGCTTATTTTGGGAGTCATTCATTCCAGTTTGGGCATGTTGCACATTCTATTCAATGACAACAGTTTTAGATTTTCATTTTATTTCAGTCTTGGGATTTTGTGTAATCAGACTATTGTACTTGGTTAATTTACATTGTTATTATTATTGGAGTGTTTACTCTAGAAATTAGTTATTTCTTTCTGTTGATTACCTTATGAGATTGTTCATGTGATGGTTGGATGATGATTTAAATTATTTGGTTGATGGTTAAATTAAACATTAAAATTTGACACTTCACTATTTTAAACATTTGGTGGTTAGTAATTAATTAAATGTTTTCGACAGTGATGCTATGAACTAAACCAACTTGACATTTTTCATTAATTTAAATAAAGGAGTAGCTACCCGGTATTTAATTAGTCGGGGTGTCACAGGTGGTATAAGAGCATCAAGTTCTAGAGTCCTTAGGATCTGTACGGCTTGTTATGTTTCCGCGTAGCTTCCTTTGATATAGAGCTTTATATTTTAGGATTGTTGTACTCTTTTGTGTCCCATACGCTCTTCAGCTATTTTTAGATATTAACTATGAACTTGTAAGATTTCTTTCTCATTTCAGATGCCTCCTCGATGTGCACAGCGAGTTCCCAGGGGTACCCAACCCGAGCCTCTGCCTGCACCAGTTCAGGGTTCTATGAACGCTATTGAAGTTGTTGCCATTATAGCACATGCGGTATATGCAGCACTACTAGTCGTACAACAGGAACCACCTCAGGCACTGGTAGTAGCCTCAGTCTAGGCTCATGCATTCCCGTCTTCTTGGGAATGTGTCTGTGATGCCTTTCAGAAGGGGCAACCTTCGGAGTTTGTAGGGAGCTCTGACGTTGTTATGTCGAGCTAGTGGAAGAAGGACATCCAAAGACATTTGACGATGTATGAGTGTAGAGATGTACAGAAGTAGATACTGGCGATGTTTAAGCTGATAGGAGAAGCATTGCAGTGGTGGGAGTCCATTACCACCGTCGAGGAGAGAGATGTTCTTTCTATTCAGGAGTTCTGGGTGCGGTTCAACCGCAAATATTTCCCCTTAGCAGTTCTGATAGAGATGGGGCAGAAATTGATGAACCTTTATCAAGAAGGGAGGACAGTGGAAAAGTACAAGGCCGAATTCACCAATCTTCTAAACATCGTTCGTGATGAGATTCCTACTAAATAGAAGAAGATTCAGAAGTTCTTGGATGAGTTAACGTGGAGAATTCTCCAACACCTTCTAGGGAATCTCTCATTGTCCACCTATTCAGATGTGGTTAACATAATGCTACTTCATTTCCAGGACCATCGCTTTCATTTTTCAGAGGGTAAGCGACTAGGAGAGTCCAGCCAACAGGGAAGAACAAGGAGTAATGGTGCCAGCGGGATCAGCACAGGTAGGGTGATCACAGTTCCCAGTAGGGGGATTCTAAGAGATTTAGATCAGGAGGTTTTAGACATGGCCAGGGAGGTTTTCAGCATGGCCAGCTGGGTCAGCACAGCCATCAGGGCTAGTAGCAGTTTCACGAGGGCCAACATGGCTAGGGTAGGGGTGGTAACGACCATCAGGGTCTTGACCAGCAGGGTCAGAGAGGGGGAACTTCGCAGGGAAATGTTTCATATGCGGCAAGATTGGCCACAAATGCTAGGTGTGTCCTGAGAGGGGCAGGGCCCCACAGCATCATTAGCAGGGTGCTCGACAGGAGCCCCAGAGACTGATATTTCCCGCCGCCCTCCCTGGACCACCACAAATGCCAGCACTTCAACCTATTCCAGTGGTCCCAGTTTAGCAGGGGCAGCTCCAGTATGGTCGGGTTTATAACCTTCAGTGGCATGCAGTCCCGCAGGATGCACCCACGATTGAGGGTATGTTTTCTATTCAGGGGACTGTGTGGCATATTTTATTTGACAAGGGAGCCACGCACTATTTTATTGCAGGAGATTCGCACGTGTTATGGGATTATTAGATACCGCAGAGAGCACTGTCACTTGTGGAGATTCTCCATTGAGTAGAGGTTCTGTGATTTCCTTTATATGTAGAGGCGTGGGTATAGAGATTGGGAGATTTCCTTTACCTGCTGACATGCTAGTGTTAAATATATCCGAGTATGATGTGATTATTAGTATGGATTGGTTGGTTACGTATAAAGACATGATCGATTATTTTAATAGGAGTACTATTTTTGCCATATCCGATCAGGAGATGTTCAGAGTTACAATGCCTCATCTTGAGGGAGGATCGTCCACTCACTTGTGCTACATAGAGGAGGAGGCCTCTAAGGAGGTGGTGATACCACTTGAATCGATTCCAGTTTTTAGGGAGTTCACTGATGTGTTTTAGGATATTACGGGATTAACTCTTAGTAGATAGATAGAATTTGTTATATATTTAGCACCAGGCATTCAGCCAATAGCCCGCACACCTTACCGTATAGCTCCAGCGGAGATGAGGGAGCTACGGGATAAGATAGAGAAGCTGTTGGGTCAGGGGTTTATCCGTAGGAGTACTTCGTCGTGGGTTGCTCCTGTGCTATTTTTTAAGAAGAGGGATGGATCTTTAAGGTTGTGTGTCGATTACCGGGAGTTGAATAAAGTCACGATACAGAATAAGTATTCGTTGCCCCAAGTTGATGACTTATTCAACCAGTTGAGAGGATCTATATTCTTCTCAAAGATTGACTTGAGATCAGGATATCATCAGTTGCGTATCAGGGAGCAGGATGTCTCGAAGACTACCTTCTTGATGAGATATGGTTCCTACGAGTTTAGGGTTATGCCTTTTGGCCTAACCAACGCCCCAACCGTGTTTATATACTTGATGAATTGGGTGTTCAGAGAGTTCGTGAACCAGTTCGTCATTCTCTTCATTGATGACATTCTGGTTTACTCCCTGATCGAGGAGGAGCATGTCGAGTACTTAAGGCATGTTTTGCAGACACTACGTTCGAACGAACTGCATGCAAAATATGAGAAATGCAGGTTTTGGCTAAAGGAATTTTAGTTTTGGGGGCACATCATTTTTCTGACAGGGGGATATCTGTTGATCTAGGGAAGGTATCAATGGTGAGGGAGTGGGTACAGCCCACGACATCGACAGAGATACGTAGTTTTTTGGGCCTAGCAAGATACTACATGAGTTTTATTCGAGGGTTCTCAAAGATAGCGGGTCCATTGACGCATGTGACTCATAAGGGGGTTCCATTTATCTGGAGTGATGACTCCCAGTTGGCTTTTGACGAGTTGAAAGACAAACTGACCTCGGCACCAGTGTTATCATTAACCAGGTCGGGAGTGGAGTATCTAATCTACACTAATGCGTCCTTACTAAGACTTGGGGGTGTACTACAGTAGGAGAGTCAGGTTATATCTTATGCTTCCCGTAAGCTTAAGCCTCACGAGAGGATTTACCCCACCCACGACTTGGAGCTAGAGGCTGTCGTGTTTGCACTTTGGATTTGGAGACATTACCTCCTGGTGGAGAAATTTCCTTTATTCACAGACCACAAATCATTACAGTACCTCTTCATGCAGAAGGAGATGAATATGCGTCAATGTCGGTAGCTCGAGTTTGTGAAGGATTATCAGTTGATATCCAATACCATTTGGGGAAAGCTAACATAGTAGCAAATTCATTGAGCCATAGGCCAGTATGTGAGGTGGTCGAGGTGTGGAAAGAAAAGTGGAAGGAGTTGGGACACCAGGATGTAGTGGCCCGACCATTCATGTCTGTGTTGACAGTTACGCCCCAGATCATTACGAGGGTAGTACAGGCTCAGGCAGCAGACCCGTTCTATCAAGAACAGATAGTACAATTACTAGCAGAGGGGGGAGAGACTTATACTATTAGTTCAGACGGGGGATTATGCTTCAATGGGAGATTAGTTGTTCCTAAGGGGTATGACTTATGATACGAGGTGATGACAGAGTCGAATGGTTCGTGATTTGAGGGGACAATAATGGTGGAGCGGGATTAAGAGGGATATCGCTGAGTTCATTTCGAAATGTGCCACTTGTCATCTAGTAAAAGTGGACCATCAGAAACTGGCAGGACTTCTACAGCCATTAGAGGTTCCTATGTGGAAAGAGGAGAGAATATCCATGGACTTCATCATGGGATTGCCTACATCGCAGAAGGGTCACGATTCTATATGGGTGATTGTGGATCGATTGACCAAGGTTGCTCATTTTCTACCCGCTCAAACAGACTACACTATTGGATAGTACGCCCAGATCTTCATAGCTAAAATAGTGAGACTCCAAGGGGTGCCTCTAAATAGCATGTCTGACAGGGATAAGATATTTGAGTCATAATTTTAGGAGAGTTTCCTGGAAGCTATGGGAATTGAGTTGCGATTGAGTACAACCTATCACCCAGAGACAGATGGGAAGATCGAGCGAACGAATTAGATGTTGGAGTACATATTGCGTATGTGCATCCTCGATTTTGGGGGAGGTTGGGAGCAGTATCTCCCACTGGTGGAGTTTGACTATAATAACTCCTACCAGTTCAGTATCGATATGGCTCCATTCGAGGTGTTGTACAGTAGATCGTGTCATTCCCCAGCATGTTGGCTAGAGGTGGGGGACAACAAGCTACTTGGTTCATTGGTGATTCAGGATACTTCGGCGAGGATAGATATGATACGGATCCATATTCGGGTTGCTCAGAACCAACAGAAGAGTTATGTCGATGCCAAGAGGTTCTTTCGAGAGTTCAATGTGGGGGACCAAGTGCTGCTCCGAGTATCTCTTATGAAGGGGATTATGCGTTTTGGGAAGATGGGGAAGTTGGCATCTAGATATATGGGGCCATTCCTTATCATCGAGCGGATTGGGCCTTTTGCGTATAGACTTGGGTTAGCGGAACACTTGCATAGGATCCATGACGTGTTCCACATTTTCTCACTGAGGAGATATCATCGAGATGATTTGGCACATACTCACATTACTTTAGAGGATATTGATCTATAGCCTGATAGTTCCTATGAAGAGAGGCCAGTTGATATCCTAGACCATAGCGAGAGGAAATTGAGGTCGAAGAGAGTACCGTTAGTGCGTGTTCAGTGGCGGCACCACAATGCCGATGAGCCTACTTGGGAGCGCGAGGCTGAGATGCGCGAGTGTTATCCAGAGTTATTCTTACCAGGTATATTTTATTTTCTAATTTTGGAATGAAATTCTGTTATTAGGGGGAAGTATGTAATACCCCGTATTTTTAGTGATTTTATTTATTAGGATTAATTAAACTAAATCCGAATTTAAATACTAGCGAGATGAGAATTAGTATTTTATTATGCTAATTATATTGAATATTACTGAGTGAATATAGTAATATATGACTAATGAATTTATTAATATTGTTGCGAGTTATAAATATGGCAATTTCAGAAATTTAGTTGGGACGCGCGTGTCAATCGCGTCAGAAATCAATTTAATGGATTTAAAAGTAAATTATTTTTACATCATCTGTGTGGTCATTTTGAGTGCGCCAACGTGTCCAGCATGGTCGAAATAGTCAGAAAACACTAGTCGGGGGTTTAGTTTGGGTTCTGGGAAATTTTAGGCCTAACTGGCAGCTCGGGGGGTATTTTAGTCATTTTGATTTTTTGAGGATTTATAACCCACTAATTTTAGACTTAATATATCAGCCAACACTAGAACTATTAGGTTTATCAAAACAAAAAATCACCAACGGTAGGAAGAGAGGAAAGTTCCCAAAGGAGAAACCACCCTTAGAGGTTTTTCCACCGCCGTCACCACCACCGAATAGATCGAAAAGAGAGGATCACTTCCATACCGTCTGTTGCAAAGGATCATAATATCTAATTCAATTCAAGTGATTTATCTTGCAATGATTTAAGGTATATAGTTTACATTATAGATTAGATTTGAAGAGAAATTACAAATAATTGAAAAAATGTGAAATTGGAGACTAAATTATTGATCTTGGATAAGTTTGCATGTAGTGGATCTTCTGGATATATTAAATGAACGAATTTATAAATTAAGAGTTAGAAAATTATGAAATTTAATGGAGGTTCATGATTATTTTTGAAGAGATGATGAAGAACTAGGGTTGTAGTATTATTCATGACTTTTTATCCAAGAAACTGATATTCTGTGATGTTTTGATATATCCTGAGCGTTAAAACTAGTGTAGTAATGTTGGTTTAATGTTTAATATACTCATTTGGGAGTTTGGGACATTGTAATTGTGAATTGGATGTGTAAAATGGTAGAACTCGTAACTGTTAAAGGAAATTTTGGCAGATAGCTTCTTGATCGATCGATCGACCCAAGAATGTTGATCGATCGACTGTTCAATCGATCAACCCATTTCTTCGATCGATCAACCCCTCTGGAAAAAGTGAAATACTTAAGTTTAAATAATTGAGTAACTTCCAACCTTTAGAAATCTTTAGTGATGATTGATTGAACATATTGGTACTTAGGGAAGACCAGTAGGACGATATTTGAGACCCGAAAAATTATTACATTTATTTGAGGTTAAGTGGTAAACTTATAAATATCCGATTAGTGAGATGCAATTGGAAGCTATGAGAACCTGAATATATTTTGCTCCAATTATAATTTGAGATTAAAGACTAAAAAGGGGAAACTTTAATTACAGAGATAACCTTAGAGACTAGCGAGAGACTTAGTAACCTTTTTGGGTAGGGTATGTACTCGGAACTATATGTCGAGAATTATTGCGCTAAACCTATTATGTAGAATAAATGGGATGATGTAATTATATGTTTGAGACTTACGATATAGGGCTGGAATATACCTATACTAAAAGGATGATTACATAAGTTGTGTCAATACTTGGTACATTAAGGACATAGGACTGTGAATGACTTATTTGTGAGTTAATAACTCAGCTGACCATGGGAGTGTAGGTATGTGCTTGACCCACGGGTATGTGAACTTTGTTCGCCTCCAATGTGTGTGATTTGTGTTGAATTGGTTCTCGAGTGATTCTAAACACGTGATCATTATGTGCGTGATGTACCGGGATTCGAAAGCAAAGTATGCGTGCACCGCAGTTTGCCTAGGGGTGCCATATATGAAATGAGCGTGACTTATATATGTATTTGTAACTGATTCACTATTACTTAGTAGATGCGAATGATTAAGAGAATTAAAAAGGAGTTAAGAATGTTGTGAACTTAACGAATACTTGAGCTAAGTAATTTGATTAATGAATGTGTGAGTTATGAATATATTTTATTTTAAATAATATGGGTGGCATCTAAAGTAAGAACCGTCTGGATGGGGGTATAATAGACTAGTGAGGTAGTGGTATAACTAGGTGGAATTTAAAAGATTCTCTAGGCATGCACATTAGTTGAGGGGTAAGGATCTCAAGTGAGGGCACGTGACTAACATGTTTTATATATGTGTTGTTAAATTTTGTAATTTAAACACTTTATGCTTTTAAAATATTTTCACCTCGGGCTCTGACCCGTTTGCTTTCAAATCTTTTTCTTTTGGTAAAAACCTTTTATGTGCCCAGCCACAAGGACGCCAAGCTTAGGAGTTCCATTCCATTGACGTGTTATAGCTGCTGTGGAAGTTACAAGATCTCGTTACTAGACGCCTCCACATCTATCCTTACTTCTTTTGGCCATTCTAGTTAGGGCATGTTGCCCATTCTATTTAATGACAACAGTTTTAGATTTTCTTTTTATTTCCGTCTTGGGATTTTATGTATTCAGACTATTGTACTTTGTTTATTTGCATTGCTATTATTATTGGAGTGTTTATTCCAGACATCAGTTATTTCATCCTGTTGATTACCTTATGAGATTGTTCATGTGATGGTTGGATGATGATTTAAATTATTTGGTTGATGGTTAAATTAAACATTAAAATTTGACACATCACTATTTTAAACATTTGGTGGTTAGTAATTAATTAAATGTTTTCGACAGTGAGGCTGTAAATTGAACCAACTTGACATTTTTCATTAATTTAAATAAAGGAGTAGCTACCCAATATTTAATTAGTCGGGGTGTCACATGAACAATAATATCTTTCCCCATCCACCCCCAAACCCAAGCGTTTCTATATCTCCCATTGATATCTGTAACACACCTTTCTTAAACCTACAACACAATTTTTGGCTTCCATCGATTCGTGATATTTACACATTTAATCAACGCAAAGATCTCATCATCAGATTTTTAAGAAACTGGAACTATACCTTATTCGGATTCTTACACACACACACACACACACAAATATATATATATATATATATACATGCATGGGTGTGTTTATGAGTCTGACAGGAGGAGTAGATCGTGATCGGAACATGATGTTAGAAGAGGGAAAAAAATATATATACATGCATGGGTGTGTTTATTTTTTCCCTCTTCTAACATCATGTTCCGATCACGATCTCCTCCTCCTGTCAGACTCATAAACATATCTCCCTCACGATCAAAACTAAATGATCTGTAATGTTCCTTCCCAACTAGTCATCCTTCTATATCATGATCTACAGTAATAATGGATTTAGGATTTCAATTTTTTGTTTTGAATTCAAATTTCAAATTTTGATTCTCTCTCTCCAAGAGAGAGAGAGAGAGAGAGAGAGAGATAGGGAGAAATGTGGTGGGGTGACCGATAGTGTGGGGGATGAGGGCGACTGAAGGCGGGGGAGGGTGCGGAGGGGCGGAGGGGGTGTCAGGATGAGATGGGGGTTGTAGACGATGCTCTGTTCTTACCTACTCTAATGTAAGTAGAAAAATTGCATGCCTACGTTTTTTTTCTTTCTCTACACTTCAGTTCATTTTCTATTCTTAAACTTGACTGAGTATATTTTCTTTAAACATAATCTTCCATCTGTCAAACAACATTTTTTATAGTGAATCTGTTAAAAACTATTGAGTGGTGTTTAATTTTTGGGAAAAAGACAATCATATCTATAATATCAGGTATGTTTTCTTATTTTTAGAGAGAGAGAGAGTTGTGTTGTGCACTTTCGTGTTACTGGGTTTGAGGTTTGGTTATATTTTCTATAATGCAGGTGATAGTGCTTCATTATCTTTTGTAAATCATCGTGTTCTTTCTTTTCCCTTCTATTTATTTAATCTATTGTCTTTTTCAAATGTTAATGATCTTTAGCTGGCATAAAATGTTTGGGGAAGAAGACAATGGGGGTTGGGTGATGGTGAGTTTGAGAATTTGGGTTATTTCTTTGATTTATGTTTAAACATTTATTATAGTTGTGGTGGTTGGGTGTTTTGTGTAAATTTTTGCGTTGGGGTAATAGTTGTGGTAGTGTGGTGTGTTTCTGGCGGTAGTGGATTGGGTTGGAGTGGTGTTTTTTTTTAATATGAAATGGTTCACAACTCTAGCCATAAAGGGAGATGGGGAAAAGACATGACTCATAATTAAAATGACAACAACACAAGTAACACAACAAAATACGATAATATGACTCATAATTTTGACACGAAACAACATGACTTTATGTAACTAAATCAACGCAAGGACAAAATATCATGCCAATTTTAAATCATGTTTTATATTTTTTTATCAATTCTAAAATTGTTATTCCGTATATTTACTTATATATATTTAAGAGTGGCTGCGAAAACATATACAACATATGAGTTTAACATAGATTGAATAATAAAATCAACAAAACAAAAATAAAGTAACTTAATCTTATAATTAGTCAAATCAAACAAAATATTATACTTTCTTTAAAAAAAATTCATTTAAATTAGTACAAATAATAAAAGTAAAAAATTTTGGTACTTGGGGGTGTTAATGACGTGTGGTGTAGTCGATACGATGCCGAATCATGAATTTCGTAAATAAATGTGTAAAATATATAATCCACAAGTTTATCGATTTGATAATGTGTTTTATGATTCTTAGATTGCAAAATTAGTACAGCCAAATAATATGCATAGACAGATCTCCAAGGTAAACCTACGTGCTTTTTTTTTTCTCAATCATCTTTCCATGGATTTCTTGATAATGATTAAATCTAATTATCCATTCAAGTGTTCATTTTTGTTGACCGTAGTTTCATTTGAAAGCAATAATAGAGCATGTATTAGATGTGTATAAGTTCAGTTTTTGTAAGGGTAGTTTTGTTTATAAAGTTGACTCTTTTTTACAGTTCACTTTTACTAAAATTAGGGGAAATAGTTGAAAAAGATTCCAAAATATTTCATAGTTTCAATCCGATTTTCCTGAAATCCAAATCTTTTGTGTGTGGATAACAATTTTTTGCTAAAAATAAGGAAATGATGGACCACGTGTCATATTTTAGGGTATTGTTTCCATCGAACAGATTTGGGAACAAGCATCACATCTGTCAAACGCATCCTGAAGTTTTATATCCATTTTTATAATGCACATCCGGATATATCTCCCAGACTAAGAATTTATCTTTGTCATTTTTTTATCTCTTTACTTTCATAGAGATTTATATTACTTTGTTCTCATACACAAGTAATATACTATACACCAGTATAATAACCATCCCAATGAGCTATAACTCGAGGATGCGGTCTCATAGTGCAGATCCAAAATTCAGGTTTTCATACTAAGCCACGGTACCAAGTCGGAATCCATCAACGTACATGGTAAACAAATACACAACGGTGGAGGCGGTCATGTTCCCCCTGCAAGTGGAGTTACACACATCTCACTCGAACGCGGGACGATAATGACCTGGGGACTATACTCTCCCTGCTCCTCGAGCCAGGGGATTCACCCACATCGCGTAACCTCCCTGGATCGCACTACAGAAATATATAATTTGGCTGTTCCAACCCTATACCAAAGGAAAGCCCGTGGAATCAGCCTCTAAATAGACATATACCATTCACAGACTGATACATATGTTTTTTTATCATTTAATAGATATACTTTAATCACATAGTATATATATATTATATCTTACTCCTCGAATATATATATATGGACATAATTGCCGATCACACATAACTATGACCAATAATCCCAAAGTATTTCCTCACTTTGATAAATAATAAATACCTTATTCCCATCTAAGGATTTAGTGGATATCTCCAAATATACCAATTTACATTAACTAAATGAGTATATTCTCCAATTCAACCTAATAATCTCATAGGATTCACTCATCCATCATCAACATAATTATGTTATCCCACACGTATAATCATATAGGCCAAAATGGCCACTGAAACTATCCCAATTGATATTCGTCACCGAATACCCTTAAATTAAATAGGTTGTGGATTTCATTCCCACAAACCCACAGACTACATCTCGTCCAAATAATCCTTTAGAGGTCCCCACCCTATTTAGGAACCCCGACCTTATGATTTCTCAATTATTCTATTTTCCTTGAAAATATAGTTTTAGTGTCACACACATAAAACACTCACTTAGTGCCCATAAATTCCCTCCATTTGATGACTATTTACTCTTAAAAGATTACTTATTTCCTCACATGAATAATCTAAAATCGATTAAAATTGGAATTTATCCCATCCAATTAACCCTAGGAAAAATTTTCAAACTTCCTGAAGGGTCGATCGATCGACCTTGGACCCTCGATCGATCGATGGTCGATCGATCGATCCTATACCCTCGATCGATCGTTCACGTCGGACAGTTTCTTCTCCGAGAAGTTGTTTTGGCCATTAAAGCTTCTCCCAAGATTTTATTTCCTCTCCCAACATCCTACAACCTCAACCAACAATATCTACACATATAACAAGGGTTCTAAACATCCTAGAACTCGAAACCAACAACTAATTTCGATTAAATCCTAAGTTTCTCGGATTGGAAAATTATTGGGGTTTATTCGTTTTAACTCCCGAAAACCCGTTTAATCCACGAAAACTCAACCCAAAATCTTTAGGGTTTGTTAATACCAAAATATGATATGAGATTTTATGCTCAAAAATAAATAAAGCAAGTAAACACTTGCCTCGTGGATAAAATCCGACGATCCCGAGTCGAATCTCGTGGAGGTTGGCCGGAGTCTCCCTTTTTATCCTCCCTTTCTTCCTCTCTCTCTTCTCCTCTTTATTTTCTCTCTTTTCTTTCTCTTCTCTCCACCTCTCCATCTTTATATAGGGAGAAAAAGGGTTTATACCTTTTAAATCCAAAAATGAGTTGTTTACTCAATTACGAGTTCTTTTACCCAAAAAATTCCCGAAACTCAATTTCGACTATCGGATACACTATTATGACTATCTCGGCCATTCTGAGACTCACCGCGCAGTCAGAATCTCCATCCGAGGCACTTGACCACAACCCACTAATTTAACCCATTGCATCTCACTGCGAGTTTTCCAATTAAAATCTTACCTTTTGTCACTTTACTCAACTTGCGACATATAATTATAATACTTCGACACATTTACTTAATCCCAAAGTAAATATAACACCGATCGAGAATCATCTAATCGTTGAAAATCCCAAAAATTACTATTTCGAGAGATTCCTCAAATTTCCCCTTTTCACCCATTTATGAAATTTAATTTTCCCCAAACGTACGAGTTGTTACATACTCCCCCCCTTACAACGGAATTTCATCCTCGAAATTCAGATACAACCGATGCTACCAGTACTAACCTAGGATCGCTCCAAATTCTAATACCTCAAGGGGAATGATACTAACCTAATGGTTCCGAACCATACACTATACGGCTACCATGGTTGTAAAGTGACTCCAATAACGTCACATCGCACCCATCATTTATAGTGCCCTACGTAGAAAGACAAGCCTACAGCCGCCGCTCTAACGTCCAAACACGATTCTAAATGTTCTCTCGTCAATATCTGGATATCTAATTTCCCCCCAAAAGAAATTTCTCTAACACTCGACCACTCTCGTTAGTGTCCTTTCTTATCTTGGGCACGACGTTCCATCCAACACACTCCAAATCCATTCGTGACTGCCTTACGGTATAAACTCCAACTTTATACACTAAGATTTTCTATTTCAGGCAGTATATAAAACCAACTTACTAAGGTGCCCATACACCTTTTTAACCCGTGCACATATGCACGACCATTGCAAACATTCGACACATAACACTCTCTCTATATAAGGGCCTCCTTTCCTCGGTGTAATACACACACATGGGTCCTCCAAACCCATAAAATTCAATTCTCCTCAGGGTTAATCAACCAATCTTCTTGTGGTTGACTTACCACAATCTTCCTATATCGACGCCACTAACTCTATTGAATTTACTCTCTAATAAACCTACGATCTATGCGCTGCCCCACCTACGCGAAACGAGTACAATCCTAAGTATATCCCTAGTGCCCAAGGCCTCTCTTAACTTCCGACATTTGCTTGGTTTCATGCGTGGGACGTCTCGCGAAGCGAAATCCAAACAAGGAACCCTCCCGTTCCACTACTCCCTTGCGTCGTCAGTCACCGAGATATAACGGCCTGAGGCACATCAGCGGGACGTCCTAAATCTGACCTTGCTAACCTAATTAACACTCTTCTATCACTATCCTTCTATCAATCGGGCGCCTATTCTCTATCGAGATGTTACGATTATTTTACCCAAAACACATTAACTCCAAAATTTGCCTTCTGCACAAGGCTTGGCCATAAGCCTCAAATCAATTTCTTTCACCTTGCCTCACCCACCTACTTGTGGTGAGGAAAACATTTCAGTGACTTTCCATAGTACTTATATCTCTATCAAGATACAATCATCACACGGCTCTCAGTCCATAGCGTTTTCTCCACACTAGGTGACTAATCACCATAACCAACATCCTTGCATCCTATAACATTTCTCCACTCCCGATGTCGTTAAGGTTCATACGCGGAGCATCTTGCAAGCGAAATCTAGACAAGGAACCCTTCTAATACACTACTGCTTAACTTTGTCAGTCGTGGAGGTCCGTTATCTTCAATTATGCAACCGGTATAATCCTTTCCCCTCTTCCAACAAAAGGTGGTCTGAACTCTTATCTCTAAATAGCAGCCACACCACCAAGTGCTCATACTAATACTAAGTCCTTGCGCAAACAATAATGAGCTTAAACTCACAGCTCAACAATTAACCCGGCATACCTTAAATCACATCTATAAGGTCGCCATGCACTCAAATCATGTTAATCAAACATGTACTCATCGAAGTTCCATCCATACACATAATAAAGGCGAACTCAGCTTGTATCCAGGTGAGATATCACAACCACAACCCATTCCACCCTAGAACCGCGGACACTATAGTCTTGCCATCATTGGCCTGCTATCGCTCCGAACAACGAATATCATATTTTACTCAAAATAACACCATACTCATATAACACCCACACAAAATGAATAATACCAATCTACTATAAACTTAAAATGCTAACACCCGCTCCTCTCAGCGAATGGAAGAAAATAGATTCCCTCTATCGCAGAAAAGCACATAAATATATATTGCATAACGTTATCGATACTAGTTACAAACTCGTATAACACACGAATCTGGAGCTAATAAAATATTGTGACTCAATCTTGTCACACAGAACATACCTCCTTCAATTGAGGTGAAACTCATAACAACCACTTCGCCTATCACCCTAGTGACTCCAAAAGTTTCTCGGACTTAATACACTTGCCATAACTAAACCAAAAATTTCTTTAATCAATGCCCCATCTGGGCACCCTTGCCCCTTAACTCCCACTGGGCAATGATTAACCGTAAGGTTCTACACTCCACATTACAACATTCCCCATCTCGGGTCACCCTGACCCTTTTAAGGTTATCAGTATCTTGGACTCCATAGTCGTGATCCTGACAATCACTTTACTAGTCTCCCCTTAACTTCTTCATGAAAAGAAAACTCCACCACCGGCCTCAACATCCCTTTTTTAACGAATTCCCCGGGTGGATGTCCACCAATGGGATCCTCAAACATACACATTCTCCATAAGTGTTAGCAACTATCATTCCTCGGAAGGACTCTCTCTTTATTGTACTTACCTCATCTCAATACAAAATTCGTGTATCCATACATCTCTTTATTCACTATCGGCCTCTGACCGAACCTTATGTGAATAATTTAAAACTCCATTCTTCTCATTCTTGCTAGATCATGGGGACTCACGGTTAAAACTATCCGTAAGATCCCTTTCGAACCCTTAGCTTCACTGGGTAATTCAACTTTAGTACCACTCTCTACTACGGCGGTACTGGGGTACTCATAACTACTATTCTTTAGTATTCGTCGCCATAATTCTTAGCAAATGCCACAAGGAGAATGACCTATTCTACGGTCCTAGTCTCCGGCTTCAATTGACATCTCCAGCTAAGCCCCACCTCCTGCCGCCTTCCTCGATCAGCACACGAATCTCGAACGAGCACGCAAAAGATTACTATAATCAAATAATATGGCAGGAGAACGAAATCTCACAAGAGGAATTTCAACAATCCTAATCATAAGGCTCTATAATAATCAAGAGCAACGTTGAAAGCGTAGTACGTCCGCACAGATTCCTAAGGACACTAGAACGTGATGCTCTGATGCCATATGTGACAACCTGCCTATAAAATACTGAGCGATCACTCATATATCAAATTAAAACAGGAGTCGCATATGGATCATTCTCAACGTCACTGTCGAAAAACCAATTAATTACTAATAACCTATTAGGCTGGCATCAAAATTTTACTTAACTACTATTTTTAAACAACCACGCAATTTAAAATAGCCATACAGTGTAAATATATGAAACTGAAATGAAATAAAATAACCGAACACTCGGCCCAAAATCATACAACCATATCGACTGCCGCACTAAAAGGCGGTAAAATAATAAATAAATGCAGTTGGGTTATTATCCTGAATGTTTATACAGTGCCTCTTATCTAGAGTACAAGAATTGAAGCATCTATGGTAAACCTGCATGCATCCACAGCTGCCGCAGCAGACGTCTGACTCGAAGGAATTTCCATTCAGGCGTCCCTATGTCTGGACACCTATAATATATATATAGATATAGCAAAAGAGGAAAAATATAGGAACGGGTCAGAGCCCGAGTTGTGAAAATAATTTGCAAGTGCATAAATACTTTATTTTAATAAATATGTTTTATCTCATATTTAAATTGGTATCGCACTCCCATGAGATACCCCTGACATCTCTTCTAATAGTGCACACCTAGCGCATTCCTATAAACATCCTAGTCAAGCTACGGTGCCTAACTAATCCGTCACACCCAAAATCTTAGAAATCCTAAGCAACCGAAGTACTAAGGGGTCAACTTCTCCTTAGTCTCAATGCTATGCCCTGTTCGTGCGTGGAGTGTCTCGCAAAGCGAAATCCAAACAAGGAACACCCCCTGATGCACTACTACTTGGCAAGGTCGATCGTCGAGATCCATTAGGCCCTTAGTACAAAACGAATGTATACATATTATACTCATTCTCATAGACATCTTAAAATATACATCCGGATAATATCTCCCAGACTAAGGTTTACTCTATACTCACTTTTTATAGTGTACATCCGGATATATCTCCCAGACTGAGGTTATTCTATATCCATTTTTATAATGCACATCCGGATATATCTCCCAGACTAAGAATTTATCATTTTTCATTTTTTATCTCTTTACTTTCATAGAGATTTATATTACTTTGTTCTCATACACAAGTAATATACTATACACGAGTATAATAACCATCCCAATGAGCTATAACTCGAGGATGCGGTCTCATAGTGCCGATCCAAAATTCGGGTTTTCATACTAAACCACGGTACCCAGTCGGAATCCATCAACGTACATGGTAAACAAATACACAACGGTGGAGGCGGTCATGTTCCCCCTGCAAGTGGAGTTACACACATCTCACTCGAACGCGGGACGATAATGACCTGGGGACTATACTCTCCCTGCTCCTCGAGCCAGGGGATTCACCCACATCGCGCAACCTCCCTGGATTGCACTAGAGAAATATATAATTTGGCCGTTCCAACCCTATACCAAAGGAAAGCCTGTGGAATCAGCCTCTAAATACACTCGATCGATCGATCACGTCGGACAGCTTCTTCTCTGAGAAGCTCTTTCGGCCATTTAAGCTTCTCCCAAGCTTTTATTTCTGCTCCCACATCCTACAACCTCAACCAACAACATCTACACATATAACAAGGGTTCTAAACATCCTAGAACCCGAAACCAATAACTAATTTTGATTAAATCCTAAGTTTCTCGGATTGGAAAATTATTGGGGTTTATTCGTTTTAACTCCCGAAAACCCGTTTAATCCACGAAAACCCAACCCAAAATCTTTAGGGTTTGTTAATACCAAAATATGATATGAGATTTTATGCTCAAAAACAAATACAACAAGTAAACACTTGCCTCGTGGATAAAATCCGACGATCTCGAGTCGAATCCCGCGGAGGTTGGCCGGAGTCTCCCTTTTTCTCCTCCCTTTCTTCCTCTCTCTCTTCTCCTCTTTCGTTTCTCTCTTTTATTTCTCTTCTCTCCCCTCTCCCTCTTTATATAGGGAGAAAAAGGGTTTATACCTTTTAAATCTAAAAATGACTCGTTTACTCAATTATGAGTTCTTTTACCCTTAAAATTCCCGAAATTCAATTTCGACTATCGCATACACTATTCTGACTATCTCGGCCATTCTGAGAGTCACCGCGCAGTCAGAATCTCCATCCGAGGCACTTGACCTCAACCCACTAATTTAACCCATTGCATCTCACTGCGGGTTTTCCAATTAAAATCTTAACTTTTGTCGCTTTACTCAACTTGCGACATATAATTATAATACTTCGACACATTTACTTAATCCCAAAGTAAATATAACACCCATCGAAAATCATCTAATCCTTGAAAATCCCAAAAATTACTATTCCGAGAGATTCCTCAAATTTCCCCTTTTCACCCATTTATGAAATTTAATTGTCCCCAAACGTACGGGTTGTTACACCTGGTTACGGGAGGTCAGACTCTCACACCATCTAGGTAAAATCACAAACGTACTGGAGGCAGTCATAATCCTTTGCCATGAATCATAACCATACCCACAATTGCCTCACTTCGAATATAAATCACATAAAAATAAACATGGCGATATTATCTGGGGTCGTTACTTAGCTACTATAATTCATTAGGGAAGATCACCCATATCGCGCAACCTCCACTGTTACCACTAGAGGGGTATGTTCCACATAATATTGTACACATATATCATTCCATTTCATATATACGTATTGTCTCAATAACCCCATATATATATATATATATATATATATATATATATATATATATATATATATAGTTAGGCTCTCCAACATACCTCATTAAACATACATATGAACATGCCTATTTTTTTAAAATAGTAAAACAAATAATTTTGAGTTAATAGTTTTTATATGGGTTCGTGATAGTTCATAGTGCTCCTGTAAAACTATTCAGATCAAAATAATGTGTTTTGATATTTTTTAAAAAAAGGAAAAAAACTGGCATTTTTTACCTATTTTTTAAAAATAATAAAATCCATTATTTTCAATTTATTTTTTTTATAGGGTCACATTGAAATATCATGAACCCATGTAAAAAATATAATCTCAAAATTATTTTCTTTACTATTTTAAAAAAAGGGTATGTTGCTAGGAGGTATGTTGAAGTGTCTGACTCTCTCTCTCTCTCTCTCTCTCTCTCTCTCTCTCTCTCTCTCTATATATATATATATATATATATATATATATATATATATATATATATATATGTAATAACCCTCGCTTCTGAGACCGTATTTTATAATAATTACTTAGAATAGTAATTAGAGACCAGTGTTGGGTTATGATTTGAATGTTAATTCAATGTAGAAAAGTTGATATTTATTATGAGGTTGCATACATATCATAATTATGGGAAAATATTGCTATGTCAAGCTTATTAATATCATCTGAATATAAAATGATATTTGGCTTAATTATGAGACCGGAACCTAAATTGAATTTTAAAATGTCCAAATGATAATTTGGAGGTTGCAGTTGATTCCGGAACGTGCGAAATAGTCAAATAATGTACCATATTGTATTTTATAGTTTTGGGCATTTTTGACTGGTTGTGCCTTAATTATGCTATTGCGTATTATTTTATCGCACTTTGATTAATTAAGTGGGGCATTTGGTCTTAAGTCACGATTTATGCCTACTAAGTCTTCTATTTCCCAAAAATCCCTTCCTAAACCTAAGAGAGAAAAGAGAAGAGTATAGAGAAAGCTTTGGAGATTGAGAGAGAGAGCTTGCTACACCAAGGAATCTGCATATTTGCTAAATCAAGGCAAGTTTTTACTTGCTAAATTGTGTCTTGAGATAGATGATTTGTTATGATAATGGTGTATTGATTTTAGTTTATAGAACTTAGGGTTTTCTTATGTATTTTTGGGTTTTGATTCACTCTAAGTTGATTTATGAGGTTTGAAGATGATCAATAGCATCTTTGATGTTCTCATAGTGTTGGTATATGAGTTTGGTTTGGAGAAAATTCAGTTTGGGTAGAAAATGGAGTCCAAGACTCCATAGCCATTTCTTGGCAAAATCGCAGGCCCGAATCGATTCGGCCCCCTGGGCGAATCGATTCGGTTAGTTCCAGTGCCCAGGTCTTGTTGACCGAATCGATTCGGAATTTATCCGAATCGATTCGGCAGTTATGCAGAAACCCAGATTTTCAGACCGAATCGATTCGGCCCTCTGAGCGAATCGATTCGGCTATTATGCAGAATCTCAAACTTTCTGGTCGAATCGATTCGGCCAAGGGGGCCAATCGATTCGGTAGCCCTGCACTTTTTGAAATTTTTCTTTTTCATTTTTAACCCCTTTTCTTTAGGATTTTTGATTAAGGACCTTCTTAAATGAAATAAACATAGGGTTTAGAGTTCTAGTTGAGTTGGGTCGACATCCTAGACTCGAAAGGGTTCATCTAGGATTCATTCAAGGGGGAATTTAAGGTGATATTTAGGCATCACTTTTGTCTTGTAGTTTAGAAGGGTCTAGAATGTATTAAGGTCAATTTTGGAGACTTTAGAATTCGACTTGAGTTTACATTTGACTTGATGGTTTTTATTAAAGCCTAAAAGAGGCCTTGGGGATAACTTCGGAGTCTAAATTCCTTTTGAGGATGCTATGTCGGTACCACTTATACTTAGTCCCGAATTAGCTTATACTTTCTATTAAAAGGAGAAAATGTTAAGGTAAATAATAATTTACTAATCATGTTATGGAAATTAATAAAATGGATGTTACACACCTCTCTAAATACCATCTTAAGGGAAGTCCGCTCGATAGGTGAAGCCCCCTGGCTAATGAATGCAGGGTGGATATAGTCCTAGGACATGGGAGCGCTTATGGTTGTATGTTTTTCTGCGGGGGTAGGGAGATTCCGGGTGTGGTCTTGGCTACCACGCAGGCTCATGGCCGCTTCCCGACGCTTTCGATAGGATCCCAGGTTGTCTTATGTAGGCCCTGGAAGATGATGGTTATTTAGGGACGCGCTCCATGGGGAAACCCGGACGGGCGGTCTTAGAATCGTTATATTTATAATTATGACTATTCTAATTATCGAGTTGGACTCGATGGAACATTAATGCCATAAAGAGCAAATTTATGCCGCAAGGAGAATGTTATTGAGATTAGTGCCATATAGAGCACGTGATGACAATTATATTCCTGATAAGGAATGGAAAATGAATATTTGAATTGAAATATGATTAAAGATGATAAAGGCTTATAAGCACTTTTAATTCTGTTTTATTTTGAATCTCACTCTATGTAGTCCTTCACTAGTTTCAGTTCCTCATATGCTGTTAGCATGCTAGACTATCATCCATGCTTAGTTGAGCATCACTATCATACTTGTCATTTATCTATTGATCACATATACCCGACCCTGACCGGTTTTCCTTTTCTTGTTGTATATGTATACCTATATGATCCATTCAGGTGTTCCGCCGCACGGTCGCCAGTAATGACTTTTCCCTTCCGCATGTTTTGAGGAGCCGTGACATTGTGCGGGTTTCACGGGATTTTGAGTAGACGCTTCTGTTTATGCTTCTAGTTATGTTCGGTTCATTCGGGCATGTTGCCCAAACTGTTGTAAATGTATAATGAATTTATTATGTAACACTTGATGCTATATGTATGTTGTATGGATGGTATTGACCGAAGCTTTATTCGGTCCTTTGTATCTTTCGGGATTTCTTATATGCGCTTGTGGGGGTTTCCACCCTCTATTTCTATGATGGGTTGTTGAAAATGTTTTCCTTTTTATTTCAAATCAAATTTTTTGATAACCCGTTTTCTGGAATATAGAGTGGTTATTCCTTATACTTTGTATATTGTCGTGATGCTAAGGATGATATTATCCATGATTTCCTATTTAATCGGGGTATAGGGTTGGCCACCCTTTATTTCGGATAGCGGGTTGTCACAGATGGTATCAGAGCATCAGGTTCTAGAGTCTTTAGGATCTATGCGGACTTGTCACGTTCTACCGTAGCGTTCTTTGATATAGAACTTAATGTTAGGATTGTTTTGATGCCTATGTATGCGATCTTCTGTTAAATAGATTGTCTTACATTATGTTTTAATTCTCTCTCGTCTTTATCTCAGATGCCGCCGAAGAGAGGACGTCCCGCTAGACGTAATAGGGTCGTTGAGGATGAGTTTGGTCCTCCACAGCAGCAGGGGAGTATCAGTGCCGCGGAAGTGGCAAATATTGTGGCCCAAGCTATCAACGCCGCGATGACTGCCGTGGCCCAACAAATGCCACAAGCCCAAGTTAGGGGACAAGAAGCACAAGTTCCTACGGGACCTTCTCAGTGGGAACGGGTGAGGGAATCTTTCCTTAAGGGACATCCCCCGGAGTTTGAAGGAGGTTCGGATGTTATCAAGGCGAACCAGTGGAAGAGAGATATGCAGCGCCATCTCAGGATGGTGGAATGTAGTGAGGAGAAGAAGCAGATTCTCGTTACTTTCAAGCTGGTAGGACCGGCCTTACATTGGTGGGAGTCAATGACGACACCCGAGCAAAGGGATACTATGTCCATTACAAATTTTTGGGCTTTGTTTGATGGTAAGTATTTCCCTCCCGCAGTTCAGAGGGAGATGCAGAGGAAGCTGCAGGATTTGGTTCAAGGGGAGAGGTCAGTTGCTGAGTATGAGGAAGAGTTTACCCGGTTAGCCAGTTTTATACCGGTTGAGGTAACTCGAGAGTCGAAGAGGATCTCCAAGTTTGTGGGAGGTTTGAACTGGCGAATAAAGCAACATTTGCTGGGAAATCCATCTCTAGTGACTTTTGGTGATGTGATGAATACCGCTTTGCTCCATTGTCAGGAGCACAGATTGTTTCTGCTAAACAAGAAGAAGGTTGTTACTGTGGGACAATCGGGGAGGCAGGGAGGTGTTGGGAACGGAGGGGGAACATCTTCTTCGTCCTAATCCTCGGGGAACAAGCAGGTTGAGAGGGATCCTCAGTAGGGGGATTCGTCCAAACGTCAATGTTTAGGTGGGTTTAATGCTGGCGGTAATAATAACAGGCAAGGTCAAGGCGATCAGCAGCCTCAGGGAGGTCGAGGTGGAAATGGTGGTAGGGGCCAACAGGGCCGAGGTGCGGGTCAACTCCGAAATAACCAAGGTAGGAATCAGGATGTTACGGCAATCAAATGTTTTCAGTGTGGGGAGCTGGGTCACTATAAAAGGGCGTGTCCTCAGTTGGTTGGAGGGCATCTTCCTCGGGCCCCACAGCAGCCGTATGTACAGTTTCCGCCTCAAGCGCCTAATCCGGTTGCTCCTCCTCAACAGGGGCAATTGTAGTACGGAAGGGTTTACCATCTTCAGGAGGCTTTGCTTCCTCCAGCTCCTCCGGCACCACCGGCGATAGAGGGTAAGTTTCTCATTCAGGGGCACATGGGTCGAATTCTATTTGATACGGGTGCTACACACTCCTTTATTTCTAGAAGTTTTGCTCAGACTACAGGTTTGATAAAATCTGCTGAAAGTACTTTCACTAGCGTCGAATCCTCTATGGGCGATGGCTCATTGATTTTCTTCGTATGTAAAAACGTAGGAATTAATCTTGGTGACTTGTGTTTTGATGCCGATTTGCTCGTCCTTGATATGGTCGGGTACGATGTAATATTGGGTATGGATTGGCTAGTGAAGTACCGTGCTATAGTGAATTGCTTCGGGAAGAGTATAGTTTTTGCGGTTCCTGGACAAGAGATGTTCCTAGTAGTCATGCCTTCTGTGGAAGGGAGCACGAGTGCTTATTTATATTGTATTGCGGAAGATGCATCTAGAGATGTCGTGGTTCCCCTAGATTCTCTTCCCATCGTTCGGGACTTTGAAGATATTTTTCGGGAGATACCCGGATTACCTCCAAGTCGGGAAATAGAGTTTGTGATTGACTTAATGCCGGGAACTAGGCCGATCGCAAAAGCTCCTTATCGAATGGCTCCTGTGGAGATGAGGGAGATCAGAGATCAGATTCAGAAGCTACTGGAGCAGGGTTTTATTAGGCGTAGTACCTCGTCGTGGGGTGCTCCGGTATTGTTTGTGAAGAAGAGAGACGGCTCTCTCCGGTTATGCGTGGACTATAGAGAGTTGAATAAAGTCACCATCCGAAATAAATACCCTTTGCCTCGCATCGACGACTTGTTTGATCAACTTAGGGGAGCTTCATATTTCTCCAAGATCGACTTGCGGACAGGGTATCACCAATTGAGGATACGGGAGCAAGATGTGTCCAAGACGGCTTTTCTGACCCGTTACGGATCTTATGAGTTCTTGGTTATGCCCTTCGGGCTAACCAATGCCCCTGCAGTGTTTATGGACCTTATGAATAGGGTGTTTCGGGATTTCCTTAACCAGTTTGTCATTGTATTTATTAATGATATCCTAGTTTATTCTCAGACGGAGTCGGATCACGCTGCTCACTTGCGGTTGGTCCTGTAGAGATTGAGAGATCATCAATTGTATGCAAAGTTTGAGAAGTGTGGCTTCTGGTTGAAGGAAGTTCAATTTTTGGGGCATGTGGTGTCATCCCAAGGAGTTTCTGTGGATCCGAGTAAGGTGGTCGCGGTGAAGGAGTGGGGTCAGCCCACGACGCCCACTGAAGTTCGTAGTTTTCTGGGCTTGGCGGGTTATTACCGTCGATTCATTAAGGGCTTTTCTAAGGTTGCTAGCCCATTGACGAATTTGACCCGAAAAGGAGTAAGATTTGTTTGGGACAGTTCATGTCAAGCGGCTTTCGATGAGCTCAAGGATAGACTGACTTCAGCTCCAGTCCTGGCATTGCCAAAGCCGGGGTTGGAATATCTCGTCTTTACCGATGCATCTCTTCTGGGGTTAGGAGGTGTTCTTCAACAAGAGAGGCAACCCATTGCATACGCTTCTCGTAAGTTGAAGCCTCACGAGAGGAACTATCCAGTGCATGATTTGGAGTTCGCCGCCGTTGTATTTGCCTTGAAGATATGGAGGCATTACCTCTTGGGGGAAAGGTTTAGTCTTTTCACAGACCACAAATCGTTGCAGTACTTATTCTCCCAAAAGGATTTGAACATGCGCCAGCGCCGTTGGTTGGAGTTCGTGAAAGACTACCAATTTGATATTCATTACCACCCCGGGAAGGCGAATGTGGTAGCAGATGCCTTGAGTAGGAAGCCTGATGGAAACTTAGCTGAGGTGTGGAAAGCTAAGTGGAAAGAACTCAGCCTGGAGGATGCCGGAGCGAGAGCATTCCTTTCAGTGATGACGGTTACTCCCACGATTATAGCAAAGATTGTGGAAGCTCAGAAGAGAGATAAAGTTTGTCAAAACCATACACGCCAGTTGTTGTCTGAGGGAGCGGAGTCGTACTCAATAGGCTCTGAGGGTGGACTACGCTTCCATGGAAGACTTGTGGTTCCCGATGATGGGGATTTGAGACGTGCAGTTATGGCAGAATCCCACGGGTCGAAGTTCACGGTACATCCCGGCGGGGACAAGATGTACCAAGATATGCGTCGTTTGTACTGGTGGGCGGGCATGAAGAGGGATATCTCAGAGTTTGTGTCCCAATGCACTACTTGTCAGTTGGTTAAGATTGATCACCAGCGACCAACAGGTTTGTTACAGCCGCTCGAGATTCCCGTATGGAAATGGGAGAGCATTTTGATGGACTTTGTTACGGGCTTGCCTAGATCGCAAAAGGGTCATGACTCAATTTGGGTGATTGTCGACCGTTTGACTAAGTCGGCACACTTCTTGCCTGTGCGCACCGATTATGATACCGCTCGTTATGCCCAGTTGTTCATTGAGGAAATCGTCAGACTCCACGGGGTACCTTTGAATATTATCTCCGACCGAGATAAAATATTTGTGTCCCACTTTTGGAAGAGTTTCCATGGAGCTATGGGGACCGAGTTGAAGTTAAGCTCTTCCTAGCATCCTCAAACAGACGGTCAAACCGAGAGGGTAAACCAGATGTTGGAGGATATGCTTCGTATGTGCATACTCGACTTTAAAGGCAGTTGGGAACAATATCTTCCGTTGGTTGAGTTTGCTTACAACAACTCATACCAATTTACCATTGGAATGGCACCCTATGAAGCTCTGTATGGCAGGCCTTGTAGGTCGCCCGCTTGTTGGTTGGAAGTGGGTGATAATAAGTTTCTTGGACCTGAGATGATCCAAGATACTTCTTCGAAGATCGAGCTTATTCGAAATCGCATACGGGTAGCCCAAGATCGCCAAAAGAGTTATGCCGATGCGGGTAGGAGACATATGGAATTAGAGGTTGGAGACCAAGTATTGGTGCGGGTGTCCCCGATGAAGGGCATTAAGCGTTTTGGGAAGAAAGGAAAGCTTGCACCCCGCTTTGTTGGACCCTTCCTGGTGATTGCAAAGGTTGGTCCTGTAGCATATCAACTTGCCTTGCCGGAACCTTTACAACAAATCCATGATGTTTTCCACGTCTCTTCTTTGAAGAAGTACAGAAGGTGTGAAGGTTCCCTTTGGCACATTCCTTTCGAAGATATCGATTTACAGCCCGATGTTTCTTATGAAGAACAACCGGTTGCTATCCTTGAGTTTGGGGAACGAAATTTAAGATCTCGGGTGGTGCCTCTAGTGAGAGTCCATTGGAGTCATCATCATGCAAGCGAATTGACTTGGGAACGCGAGGATGAGATGAGGGAGAAATATCCACATCTTTTCTCATGAGGTACGCCTGAATTTTGGGGGCAAAATTCCCTCATAAGGGGGGGAGTATGTAATAACCCTCGCTTATGAGACCGTATTTTATAATAATTACTTAGAATAGTAATTAGAGACCAGTGTTGGGTTATGATTTGAATGTTAATTCAATGTAGAAAAGTTGATATTTATTATGAGGTTGCATACATATCATAATTATGGGAAAATATTGCTATGTCATGCTTATTAATATGATCTGAATATAAAATGATATTTGGCTTAATTATGAGACCGGAACCTAAATTGAATTTTAAAATGTCCAAATGATAATTTGGAGGTTGCAGTTGATTCCGGAACGTGCGAAATAGTCAAATAATGTACCATATTGTATTTTATAGTTTTGGGCATTTTTGACTGGTTGTGCCTTAATTATGCTATTGCGTATTATTTTATCGCACTTTGATTAATTAAGTGGGGCATTTGGTCTTAAGTCTCGATTTATGCCTACTAAGTCTTCTATTTCCCCAAAATCCCTTCCTAAACCTAAGAGAGAAAAGAGAAGAGTAGAGAGAAAGCTTTGGAGATTGAGAGAGAGAGCTTGCTACACCAAGGAATCTGCATATTTGCTGAATCAAGGCAAGTTTTTACTTGGTAAATTGTGTCTTGAGATAGATGATTTGTTATGATAATGGTGTATTGATTTTAGTTTAGAGAACTTAGGGTTTTCTTATGTATTTTTGGGTTTTGATTCACTCTAAGTTGATTTATGAGGTTTGAAGATGATCAATAGCATCTTTGATGTTCTCATAGTGTTGGTATATGAGTTTGGTTTGGAGAAAATTGAGTTTGGGTAGAAAATGGAGTCCAAGACTCCATAGCCATTTCTTGGCAAAATCGCAGGCCCGAATCGATTCGGCCCCCTGGGCGAATCGATTCGGTTAGTTCCAGTGCCCAGGTCTTGTTGACCGAATCGATTCGGAATTTATCCGAATCGATTCGGCAGTTATGCAGAAACCCAGATTTTCAGACCGAATCGATTCGGCCCTCTGAGCGAATCGATTCGGCTATTATGCAGAATCTCAAACTTTCTGGCCGAATCGATTCGGCCAAGGGGGCGAATCGATTCGGTAGCCCTGCACTTTTTGAAATTTTTCTTTTTCATTTTTAACCCCTTTTCTTTAGGATTTTTGATTAAGGACCTTATTAAATGAAGTAAACATAGGGTTTAGAGTTCTAGTTGAGTTGGGTCGACATCCTAGACTCGAAAGGGTTCATCTAGGATTCATTCAAGGGGGAATTTAAGGTGATGTTTAGGCATCACTTTTGTCTTGTAGTTTAGAAGGGTCTAGAATGTATTAAGGTCAATTTTGGAGACTTTAGAATTCGACTTGAGTTTACATTTGACTTGATGGTTTTTATTAAAGCCTAAAAGAGGCCTTGGGGATAACTTCGGAGTCTAAATTCCTTTTGAGGATGCTATGTCGGTACCACTTATACTTAGTCCCGAATTAGCTTATACTTTCTATTAAAAGGAGAAAATGTTAAGGTAAATGATAATTTACTAATCATGTTATGGAAATTAATAAAATGGATGTTACACACCTCTCTAAATACCATCTTAAGGGAAGTCCGCTCGATAGGTGAAGCCCCCTGGCTAATGAATGCAGGGTGGATATAGTCCTAGGCCATGGGAGCGCTTATGGTTGTATGTTTTTCTGCGGGGGTAGGGAGATTCCGGGTGTGGTCTTTGCTACCACGCAGGCTCATGTCCGCTTCCCGATGCTTTCGATAGGATCCCAGGTTGTCTTATGTAGGCCCTGGAAGATGATGGTTATTTAGGGACGCGCTCCGTGGGGAAACCCGAACGGGCGGTCTTAGAATCGTTATATTTATAATTATGACTATTCTAATTATCGAGTTGGACTCGATGGAACATTAATGCCATAAAGAGCAAAATTATGCCGCAAGGAGCATGTTATTGAGATTAGTGCCATATAGAGCACATGATGACAATTATATTACTGATAAGGAATGGAAAATGAATATTTGAATTGAAATATGATTAAAGATGATAAAGGCTTATAAGCACTTTTAATTCTGTTTTATTGTGAATCTCACTCTATGTAGTCCTTCACTAGTTTCAGTTCCTCATATGCTGTTAGCATGCTAGACTATCATCCATGTTTAGTTGAGCATCACTATCATACTTGTCATTTATCTATTGATCACATATACCCGGCCCTGACCGGTTTTCCTTTTCTTGTTGTATATGTATACCTATATGATCCGTTCAGGTGTTCCGCCGCACGGTCGCCAGTAATGACTTTTCCCTTCCGCATGTTTTGAGGAGCCGTGACATTGTGCGGGTTTCACGGGATTTTGAGTAGACGCTTCTGTTTATGCTTCTAGTTATGTTCGGTTCATTCGGGCATGTTGCCCAAACTGTTGTAAATGTATAATGAATTTATTATGTAACACTTGATGTTATATGTATGTTGTATGGATGGTATTGACCGAAGCTTTATTCGGTCCTTTGTATCTTTCGGGATTTCTTATATGCGCTTGTGGGGGTTTCCACCCCCTATTTCTATGATGGGTTGTTGAAAATGTTTTCCTTTTTATTTCAAATCAAAGTTTTTGATAACCCGTTTTCTGGAATATAGAGTGGTTATTCCTTATACTTTGTATATTGTCGTGATGCTGAGGATGATATTATCCATGATTTCCTATTTAATCGGGGTATAGGGCTGGCCACCCTTTATTTCGGATAGCGGGTTGTCACAATATATATATATAACAAAGTATAAAACTTATATATGTCACAAGCACTACACTAAATTGGCTATTTTTTAACTAATTGAAAAAATAATTTATAAGTGTTCGGGACACTTACAAAATTTATAACTGTTTTAGTCACTTAAAAAATTTGTAAGTGTCCATGATTGATACAAAATTATTAATATAACACAAAATAGATAATACATAACACGTGAATGTCACGTGTATCCCCTTGTAAGACTCGAAAGTGTTAATTTTTTTCCCTTCCCTCTATTCTATTTTCATCATTCCCGCTTTAGAGAACTGTATTCGCGCTTAGGTCTTCGATTCATCACCATCGCGTTCCATCGCTTATTTGGTCTCATCAACATCGGGTATTTGGTCTAATGGAGTCACACCACTCATCACCATTGCGTGTTCGATATCAGGCAGTTTGCTCCCATCACCATCACGTTTCATCTTTTCTAAGTGTGACACCCCGCCTAATAAAATACCGGGCGATCACTCCTATATCAAATTAAAACAGGAGTCTCATATGGATCATTCTTAGCATCACTGTCGAAAATCCATTTAATTACTAATAACCTATTAGGCCGGTGTCAAAATTTTAACTTTACTACTCTTTTTAACAATTACTAAATTAAAACATCAACACAATTTTGCGAAAATGAAACTGAAATGAAATAAAATAACCGAACACTCGGTCAAAAATATACAACCATATCGAATGTTGTGCTAAAAGAATAAATAAATACAATTGGACCATTGGACCGAATGTATATACAGTACCTCCTATCTAGAGTACAAGAATAGAAGCGTCTATCAAGAACCTGCACGCATCCACAGCTGCTGCAGCCGACGTCTGACTCGAAAGATGTGTTATCCAGGCGTTCCTGTGTCTGGACACCTATATATATATATATATATATATATATATAATATAGCAAGAAAGGAAAAGTAGATAAACGGGTCAGAGACCGAGTTTTGAAAATATTTAGCAAGTGCATAAATGCCTTATTTTTAGAAAAAGGTTTTACCATAAACATCCGGATCTATCTCCCGGACTGAGGATTCATATATCAAGTATTTATCAATACTTTCATTTTCTCAAAACTTCCCATTTCCCTTTTTATACTCAGGAAATGTAAATATAAAAGCCAATTCATTATCATGAATTGCTTTAACCAATCATATCTAAAAGCCAGTTTTATTATCATAAAAATGCTTTTTCGTTTATCTCGTCCCATTTCCCTCTTTATACTCAGGAAATGTATTCAAAGCCATTTTCATTATCATAAAAATGCTTTGATCATAACATATGCTTCCACATCCCTTCTTCCATCCGGGAGTGTTACCGAAGACAAAACCTTTATCCCATTTCCCTTTTTATACTCAGGAAATGGAAATATAAAGCCAATTTATTATCATAAATTGCTTTAATAAAACTAAGACCGCCCCTCCGGGTTTCCCCACTAGACGCGCCCCTAAATGGCTATCATCTTCCAGGGCCTATCAAACAAGACAACCTGGGAACCTACCAACGTCGGGAAGCGGCCATATGCCTGTAGGAAAGTCAAGACCACACCCAGAATCCCCTAACCAGCGCAGTAAACAATAATCGCCCATATGGCCTATAGGAATATAGCCACCCTGCATTCATTAGCCAGAGGGCATCACCATAACGCACGCAACTTCCCTTATGATAGCGATTTAGGGAGGTGTGTAACCATAATTTATCAATTATGAAAATCATTTACCTTTTTCTCATTTTGAAAATATTCATATATATATTTTCAAAATCCTTTATCTCAAATTATATATATACTTGAATCACATAGTATATACATATACCATATATTCCTCCTAGAATATATAAATGGCCATATTTGCCAATCTCATCTAGCGATGACCAATAATCCCAAAGATTCTCTCAAAGAATCGTAATCATTCATTTATATATGCATGATACTAAACCAAAAGTATTTCCTTACTTTGTTCAATACTAATTACCTCAATCATCTCTTAAAGGTTTATTTATCCTCAAAACCCTTATTTAGGAATCCCTCAAATCATAAATGGGTCCCACCATACGAGTATCAAAATTTAATTTTAACTCCCCATAACCACAAGAGGAGAAAACTGGCAATTTTGCCCAAGGCGAATCGATTCGCCCCTTTTGCGAATCGATTCGTCTAGGCGAATCGATTCGGTTCCCAACCCGAATCGATTCGAAAAACATTCTCCAAACAGGTCCCTAAATCCGAATCAATTCAGTCTAAATCCGAATCGATTCGGCTCATTGCAGAAACCCAAATCCTCTTGGGCGAATCGATTCGGTCTAGACCCGAATCGATTCGTCCCATTCGAGGGTCAATGTTTGGTCGATTTTCTTCAATCTCCAAAATACCCAAAATTCAATCCAACCTCCATTTAAATCATAACTTGGATCTATTACTACAAATCCAAAGTTTTTATATCTCCTCAAATTCTTTAAAGGTCCTAACAATCCTTTTGAGAACCCCTAATATCTATCTCCAATAAGTTCTAACTAATGATTTCGATCTCGGAAAGCTTTCCGTAAAAAAATCACTATAAATCCAAAAAAAAACCGAAAAATACGCGGTCAGTGCTCACGCGACCGCGTCGAAATGATCTACAATTTTTATTTTTTGAACAAGAGACGAATCGATTCGCCTCTAGGCCGAATCGATTCGGGAAGCACGCTGGCTACTGTTCATCGTCTTCTCCGAAACGATTTCGGCCATTAAAGCTTCTCTCAAGCTTTTGTCACCTCACCCAATGTCCTACAACCTCAACCAACTACAAATACACATATATAAAGGGTTATAAACATACTAGAACCCTAAACCACCCATTAATTTTGATTAAAACTTAAGTTCCACAAATTGAAATATTATTGGGGTTTAGTTGTTTTAACTCCCAAAAACCTGTTTTATCCACGAAACCCCAATCCAAAATCTTTAGGGTTTGTTTATACCAAACTACGGCATGAGATATTTATGCAAAAAGGGAAATAAAGTAAGTAAACACTTGCCTCGTGGATAAAATCCGACGTCCTCGAGCCGAATCCCGCGGAGTTTGATCGGAATCTCCCCGTTCTCCTTTTTTTCTCTCCTCCTCTCTCTCTTCTCTCTCTCTTCTTTATTTTCTTTCTATTCTCTTCCCCTCTCCCTCTTTAAATAGGAAGAAAAGGGTTTTAACCCTTAAAACCCAAAAACGACTCGTTTACCCAATTACGAGTTACTTTTACCTCTAAAATTACCCGAAACTCAATTTCGACAATCGGACACTCTTTTATGACTATCTCGGACATTTCGAGACTCACGACGCAGTCGAAATTCCCATCCGGACCGCAAATCACTATTTCAACCCAAAATAAATAAATGCGGGTTTTCCAATTAAAAATCTTACCTCGTGTTGCTTTACTCAACGACGACATATAATTAAAATATTTCGACCTATGTAGTCCCAAAAATAATCACAACATCCTTCGAAAATCATTTAATCCTCGAAAATCCCAAAAATTACTATTTAGGGAAATTTCCCAAATTCCAATTTATAATTAATTATGGAATTTAATCGTCTCCAAAAAGGCCGGGTTGTTACACTAAGGAGGTTTCTCTTCTCAGATATAGGTGCAAAATACAACCTATAATATATTTCTTTACAGTGTTTTTTTGTGAAGATGAGATGATCAAATAGGGTTAGTACCAAATAGAACCCAAAAGATTTACTCGATTGATCCAAAAGTAGAGAAAAATATAATAGATTTTCTAATTCAATTCATATTTTTATCTCGATTTGGAAGAAAAAAATTTGGGTTGTTCTTTTTGGAAAAAGATGTTGTAGTGTTTTCGGTTGTAATTTTTTGATAATATTTATCCGAAAAAGTAATTTTTCTACTGACTTGGTTTTTACTACTACACAAATGCCAAGAAAGCATGGTGTTATTGACAAATTTGTAAAGTTCTATTGTAACTAATGTTTAAACTATAGTAAGAATCACCTGTCATGGTTTTGTCATAGAAGATCTTAGGGTTTAAAATGTTTTTTTGTGTAGGGGTTGGTATGGATGAACTATCATTAGTTGACAGGGCCATCATTGCCAACATGTCTTCTGAGTATGTTCCAACAATGAGTTATTCCCTGTTGATCATGTCACATTGCAATTTCTCAAATTAACTGGAAGAAGTGACAATACTGTGAGTGATTTTTGTTATTTATGGTGTGCCTCAAAATATTGATGATAAATAAGTTTGGATGGCCATATTGAACTGCCTCGAATTGGATGATAATGAGCTCGCCCTTTTTTCTTTTCTTTTGTTATGAATAATTATTTGTAGCTTTCAATTATGTTACGGAGAAAGTTATTTATAAATTAAGAAAAATCCATGTGCATAAGACTTGTAAAAGTTAATCGAAAATGATGTCAACAAAAATTTATAATATATAGGAGTTAACTATAACTTCTCGAATCACAGGAGGTTTGTTTAATAATTTAGGACATAGGGGAGATCATACATAATTATCCCTAATAAGTTTGTTTTATTTTGTTTCTAGTAATCCTCATGAGTCATGACTTCTTTTCTTTGTTAAAACTTAGGTGGCAATGATAGAATCATATATGCATGCCAATAAAATATTTGTTGACTACAATGAAGTAAAATCATATATATTTTTGTAATTTATTACTTTTGAATATCAGTTCCAGTTGGCAAATTTTGATTTCAAGCACCATTACAATTTTTCTAATTTCGGCACAAACTAGAAAGGGTATACTCATCTTACTTAGATCTGAATCTTGTTGAAGTTGAACGCGGGGCCAAAGAGGTTTGTTTTGCCTACTCAAAGTTTCTTATACTAACATTGATTGGAATTTAAGTTGATGTGTATATTTCACTTTCCGTGCAATTCGTGACAGACGTCATGATCGTTTTCCTTTGAAATAAAGGAAGGCTGATTGGCATTCTTGCCTCGATAGCAAAGTGGGATTTAAAGTGTATTTCAAACTTTAAGTTTGTAAATCTCTAATCATGTTGTTTTCCTGAGTAATTTTCTTTTTGAATTTATTAGAGCACCAATTTTGAGTTATTTTAAAATCTTCAAATTGGTTTTGGTTGTAAGTAATTTAAATCAAACCTGTCCCTACTTAAGTTTTTATATATATTGGTCAAGCGGGCCAAGCAGTAATTATTGGTCCAAATATACTTTTTATCCTCCTCTCCACTCTTAAAGGAAACCATATTTCCTCATTATCCTCCATCAATGTCTTCTATGGTATACATTTTTCTCCTCTATCCTACCTCATTTATGACTCATCTATTCTTCAGGTGATGTTAATGTCTTATTCTTATCTATTGTTGATTTATTTCTCTCCATTACACCACTAATTTTTTTAGTTTTGATTTTAGATGTTGGTATGGTTGTTAACAGTTTGCTAGCCATTTCGTAGCAATTACTTTATCATATGGAAAATAGGGTTTCATATTAGAGGGGTATGTGGTTGTTGTGATTGTTAAATATAGCAATCATGTTGATTGTCCACCCATAGAGAGGGATATGTGGGATTATTAAAATTTTAATATTTATGGTTGCATAAATTGTGTGATTTTGTTCATAGCAATTTTTTATTCTATTGTATATGTTTATAGCATGTGCGCTCATGGGATTGTATTAGTGTCAATTATTTATGCTTGTGCATATATTGGATTCTGGGTGCATTTATGAATTTCTCTCCTTTGAGCACATATATTGATTAAATTGTCTTAATTAGGTATTTTTTGTATTTTGCTTGCCCTATTAACAATAATGAAACATTGAACATTATTATATTATCAATATTTTTTATTAAGTGATTATAGCGTATGTAAAATTTTTAAGGACTTAGCACCCATTTTGTATCAATTATGCATAGTATATGTATGTGTAAATACCCGATAGAAATGCCAAATGCATAAGTAAGTGAAAATGATATGGCTATTTAGGTAAAGTAATTTTTACATCTAATCTTGACCTTATTTTATTCTTATTGTGAAATTTTACATCTAATCTTACAATTTTTAGAGATAACTTCTTATTCATATTTATTATGTGATGGGAGTTGAGTAATTTTTTGCTATATAGTGAAATTCTTATTGTGGTTTGAGTTCATTCTCTCTGGAATGTAAATTATAAGCTACATACATTTCAACAATTTCATTTTTCCTAGTCCATTTGGTTTTAAAATATAACTACAAACGATAATAAGCTAATTTAAGACCTTATTAGTTCATGTAAAGAACATTGTTTGTTGTCCATATATAATCTAATTTATATTTTCATAATAATCCATAAGAACTTCCCTTTTTATTTCGTGTTGAATGTTTTATAGAGACCTGCACTTATGGAATTTCATATTTAGTTTAGGTGGTTGTGGTTTTTCTTTACTTCATGATTTAGTTGTTTGTGGTTGATTACTCTGATGTGAAGAACAATGTCTAGGTATATAGAATAATTTTTTTCTACATGTCTAGTTTTCTCAGTCCCCATACTTAGCATAAATTGAAGGCTGCACTAGTTCAATGAAATATATCATGCACTGTTGAAAGGGGCATTGTCATTCTTAAAAAGTATGATACATTACAAGTATAAAATTAGCAAGAGGTTAGGTGTAATAAGGTGACTTCTAGTCTAGAACATGAATAGGGGGAAGGTCTTAATGGTGATGATCAGTTGGAACATGAGTTACAAATGCATAATAAGCTAGAGGAGGGTGAAATCGAGATGATTGATATTGATGAAATTCATAAGCTTCTCAGAGTGTCAGTTAATTATGATCTTCCTGGAAGAAGGATCTGTACTTTTCTGGAATTAAGATCTTCTGATATTTAATTATGATTTCCTCAACAATCAGTAATGTTTAGGAGTCCATTTCGTAATATTTTATAGATTATATAGATACGGACATATCTTCCAGGAAGAAGGACCTGTACTTTTGTGGAAAGTGAAAATGACACCCACGACCTCACTGAAAATGAAGATATTATCCATGAAAATGAATGGGTATGTACATGTAGCCATGAAAGTGTACATATGCAAGATAACTCTTATATACCATCTTACTTTGAGATGATCATCTTGCTTTATTGTTTTCAGACAATATGACATACAATAGATGCATGTTTTCTAGAAGCATGGGTATGTAGTTATAAAAGCTTATCACATGTAACCCATTATGCATAGTTGTAATGTCAAAGAGCTTAACTCCACGGTTCATTATGTGGAAGATTGGTACATGTGCCCTGTAATACATGGGAGGCTATAAACTTTAGTTACATGACATCTCACATGAATCAAGATTGGTACGATGGATCTATGTGTGCCATCTAGTACTATTTGCTAATCTTCTATATTTATTTCAAATGATCCACATCTGTTTCGTTTAAAGAACTTTAGCATCATATGCTTTTACAGCTGTGTGACCCTTCTATTTGCTAGTGTAACACATTTTTTTTAATATTCTAATATTGCAGGGATTAGTGCAGTAACAGAGCTACCTTTTTCGATAATATCGAGGAAGATGGTATTAGGGCCTCATCATCTTACTCCTCCTGTAAAATAGATGAACACGAGAATTATAGAGCATGGAGGGGTTGGAAGATAGAGTTATTATGCTTAAAAGAGTAAGTTCTATCTTGGCATGGATTGTTTATCCAATTCGGGCAGATTTTGAGTTGCCTTAATTTAGTTTAAGTGATTGTCACAACTCAATCTTACTACCCTTAAAAAACATAGATTTTAGTAAAATTAGGATTTTGACCTTTTCACCCATACATTCCTCCCATTTTACATTCTTACCCATTCAAGTAGCCTTTCAATATCTCTATCGCAAGTGATATCAGCTCCCATACTCTCTCAGCAATAACATCTCTCTTTCTCATTAAATATCCCCTCACATGATATCCGCTAGTGTCCCCCTACTGTGTTTACATTGCACTTTTTTCATCACCTCAAACTGATCTTTCATCTCCTCCACTACCCCAAAAAGTGAAATCCCTATTTTTTTATCTGTGTTTTTGTTTGGCCCTTTTTAATTTTTCTGATTAAACTGAAAATGTTACATGTGTTTGTGGGATCTCTTTAATTTAATTCTATGGGTTCTTTTTACTCCTACATCATCGTGATCCCACTTGTGTTCTTATTAGTTGTGTCATTATTAGTGACATAGACATGTGTTATTTATAAACTGTGATAATTTTCTATAATAGTACAACCAAAGTTCAATATTGGAAAGTAAAAGGTTATTAATTATTGTAAGTGACTTGTTTTTTATTGTTTTCTCTGTATAATAAATTTACTGTACAAATTCAATATTTTGAGAGGAATCATGGTTTATTAAAATATGTTAATTTTCTTGTTGATCTACTTGAATTCTACCAATCTGTTTGATAGCATTGGAGTCTGATGTGTATCTGGAAATATTGAGTTATCCTCCCATTTGTTACAAACCCTTTTGTATGGTATAATAATCCAAGCATGCTCAATACTTTGATGCATCAACTATAGGGTTTGTAACAAATGTATAGTTTGTTGGGCGGTGAAACTAAATTTGACAGATGACAAGGTATTCTTGTTTGTAGGGAAAAAAGGTGACCATCTGCTTGAGATGTATCATAAGAAATATAATTTTACTCTTAGAGAGTAATCTAGTGAGGTGAGATTCTTCACTGCAAGTGACTGCCATGATTATTTTTTATAAAGCTTACGACATCATATTTATCACATGGAAACAATCACATAAGGAAAAAGATGTTGGACACATTTAGGAAAAGCTGAACATGTAATCGTATCACTAACAGATAATAATATGATATGATGTTCATTATCAAGATCCTTAAGGCATGATTTTTTACTACACATAACTCGGGTATCCGTGTCTTCTATTTGACTAATTCCAAGGGAACATGTAGCCTCACCAATCAGAATGACTGGACATAACTAAGGGGTGTGGCCATACAGGATTTTACACTTTTTACTCGGCTTAAAACTTGTGAATGTACTTCATGAGGCGTGAATCACTAGCCAGCATACTGCTGGACAAACCACTGGATTGAGCGTGCTACGAGACATTATTTCCAAATTATTGAAGGTATGTGTACAGTATTTCAAATGCTAAAATAGGTGTGCTGAATTCATGAAAGCCACTTTTTTGGTACACTGGATGTTTTTTATCAGCATATGCAACTCTTACTTGATTTACAGATACATATAATCACTAGTTTGACTCGCAAGTTTTTTCGATTATACGTTGGTGAGAGTATAGAGGCGGATTAGCAGAATGCAAACTCTTTCTTGATGTAGCAATATGGTAGATTGCCCATTTCAGTCCTGATTGTTGGTGGGTAATAGGTAGGTGAGAAAATTTATAGGTTGACAATCAACAATGGGAGTATCTTCAGGTGTCCCTCGGGGTCCTTTTATTAGTTTGAAAGAAAAGTATGATTTGTTACAGTAGGTACGAGTTCCCCACTAGTGGTCTCAAAGATTTAATATTATTACACTGAAACTAATTATTATAATCTTTTACAGGGGAAACATTCACGAGGTACTGAAGAATTGGCAAAAGAAGAAAATTCAAGTTATTTTTTTTACTGATGGAAAGAATTTTGGGGCTTGGGGACCTTGGCTGCCAGGTATATAATATATGGACTCATTCACATTAGCTTCATTTCGGATTAGTTTTTTTATAATAATATGCATTGTGCTTACACGTGTGTAATTTTCAAATTTATTTGATCTTAACAATATGTGAAATCTTTTTACGGAATGGGGATACCCGTAGAGAAGCAATCTTTGTGTACTGCAATTGGAGGGGTCCGTCCTTTAGCTGTAAGTATTTAATTAATCTGTGATGATGTCCGCACCTATTTTTTCTATTCCGATGTATTTTGGAATAAAGCCTAAAAAGTTTTATGAGATCTGTTTATCATATTCAGTGCTTGCTTGTGACAATTGACGTGGGCACAAACAACGGAAGATTTTTAAACAATGAATTCTACATTGGGCTCAAGCAAAGGAGGGAAATTGGGCAGGTTGCAATCCGTTATCTGGTTGTTTTTCATTTTAAATTTCAATAGAATTTATTGCTAGTTGGCTTTATGATACTGAATTGGATTTTTCCTATTTTCTCCAGGAATATGCTGAACTTATGCATGAATTTATGTCTGCCATGAAGCAGAACTATGGTGAGAAATCCTCATTCAGGTTAGAACTATGGCCCATGATCATGAACCTGTTAGAACACTTCTGGAAGTTGTCAATGCAATAATCTCTTTCTCTCTCTCTCCCTCCCTCCCTCCCTCCCTCTAATATCGGCTCTTTTCACTTCTTTATTTTGATTTACAGGAAATAAAGCCAATAGTGTTGATCGGATCATCAGGAGCAGGAACACAATAAGTGTACCAACTGCTGGATGGACTGTAATCAGATTCAGAGTCGATAATCCATGAAGAATTATATAAAAAAGAACCCCTAAATTATAAAATTATATTGAAAATATATTTGCTGATTAAGAACGGCCTAATAACTCTAGGAACCTATTTTATTAATCTCTTAATCCTAAATATGAAAAAGGTAACACCTCTTAAATCATAAATATGGTCAACAATGGCGTCCATTCTCCATCTCCCTAGATACTTACGGGAATTTTGGAAATGGCAGGTTCTTGAAGACCCTAACTTCACATGGGAGCTTGTAAAGCCACTCAAGTGGGAGAAGGCTTAAAAATCTTAAATGAAGGCCCTCAATGGCGAGTGAGGAGATATTATCAGCCCTGATCCTTTGAGTTTTCCTATTGGTTTATGTGTTGTTATCCATTACTTTACTTTTCTTTTGAATTTTATCGTTTGAGATATATTTTTTGTTTTTAGATGGAAAAAAATTGTTAACGAATTTAATTTGTTGCTGATTGAACGAGGGGATGATTGAGACATTGATTCTTGTAAATTAAATTAATGAATTTAATTTGTTGTTGATTGAACCAGGAGATGTTAGTTTTTGTTGTTTTCAGATGATTGAGCTGCTTTGGATGAGGCCTTTGTGGTTGAACTTTTTTTTATTTGAAACGATATTTGTAACGGTTTGAAACACTTGTAAAATTACAAACAATAACGGATCTAAACACTTACAATATGTAAAACAGTAACGGTTTCAAACACTTATAAATATTAAATAGTAACGATTTTAAACACTTATAAAGTATCAAACAATAACAGTTTAAAACACTTATAATGGGTTAACTATATACCAGATACCTTCGAAAATAATCACCGTTTGAACCGTTACTAATTTCAATTTGTAAGTGTTTTGAAAAGTTACAAAAAATTTATAACCCCTTCTTTTATAACAATATAAAACCGTTACTGCTTGATTTGTAAGTGGTTAAAATACTTATAAAACAACGAATTTGGTGTAGTGAAGTTTGGCTCATGATGTCATCAATATAAAAGAAATTTTCACTCGCAATTTTACCCCACAAATTTTTTATTTCCCCTTCTTTTCTGACACTCTACTTTGTTTCACCTTTTTTCAAAATTCAAAAATAAGGGCATAATAGTATTTGTACCATTCTCACACTTTCCTAACCTATTAACCCTTACCCGTCTTTTTATTTTGCATCCCCAAATTACTCTCTCCCTCTCTCTCTCCCTTTGTTTATCTCAGCTACTACGATTAATAATGAACAATCACCGAGTATATACACCGGCGACTACCTATACCCATGACCTTCCAACCTAAAACCGACCTGCCTCCATAAACTCCTACCCACGCCGATGAGCCCGAAAAACTGGTGACTATTCCGATTGTTCTATTCAGATCCGACGAACCCAGGATAAGAAAAACAATAAGGTAATTTTTTTTTCCTGTACGACTTTTCATCGTTTTGTTCTTTCCTTTTTCTAATCGTTTTCTTCTTGAACAACAACAAGGTATTTTTTTTTCTGTAATGCTTTTCATTGTTTTGTTATTTTCTTTTTCTAATCGTTTTGTTCTTGAATCTTTGTTGTGGAGAGACTACCCACTTACAACCACTCATTTGGGGAACAAAAACACAAGGGCCATTCTATTGGAACAAAAGGGGATTCATTGGACCAAAGTCAAAAATCCATTCCAGGAATCTATCAAAGGTTCAAAAATCGCCTTTATACAACTCCTTTAATTATTTTTCTTTTTCTTTTCAAAATCAATATAACTTTGCTAGAGTACCTTCAATTTGATCTTTTATGTGTTGTAAAGCCTTCTAATTTATAACCATTGACTGTTTTAAATGCAGGGTTTCCATTTTGAATTATCTATTAATAGAATGTATTAGTGTCCAATCTAATCATTTGTAATTCTTTCAAGATCCGATTTTTAGTTTCATCTCTTATAAATTCTCGATGTCCGATTTGATTTAGGGTTTTGGTATCTTATTTAATTTTTTTCATGTTTGTATTATTATTTTCATCGCTGACAGAATCTCTGATTTGATTTGGTATTTACTTTCCCATTTTCTATGGGTTGGGTTTTAGTTTTGGGTTCCAAATTGTAATTTTTAATTTGATATTTTTTTAATAATCTGAACATGATGAAGTCTAAGTGGTTGTTTGTTTTTTACTGAACCTGTTTGATTCAGCATACTTATTTACTTCAGTATACGTGTCTTAATCATACATGTTTGATTCTTCATCCTTTAATGTTTATTACTTTAGCATACCAGTTCTTTTATCTACTATCTTAACATTGTATGAATAATATGAGCTTGGAGATTATTAGAAAGCTGCTAAATCATATGAGCAAATCTCAAAACTTCGTCAAGAGAATGTTGACGCACTCAAAACGGCCACACGAGTTTGCATCTCATTTTTATATGTTTATTGGAATGTTGATGCATTTAACCCGTTAGAATGTTGACGCACTCAAGATAGTCACACGAGAAAGCTCCCGTATTATGTCTCTGCTATAGAGATTAGTACCAACCCTAAAGAACTGCAAGGAGCATGGGGATAAACGAAGTAAAATGCAGACTTTACACATTACAAGCTTGGCAACTCCTGTCTCTTACAGGTACAAAAATAGTTAAATAATGCAACAGTCTAGCACACTTGAAAAACATCATTAATTACAGCTGGAGGGGAAACCACACCAACATAAGAGATCTCAAAATTGAAGATTCACAAGTGCATCATTTTACAGAGGATTATTATGAGGTAGACCCATTTATACATTTAAGCATTGAGGATATATGAAGTTTTTTTTTATTTTCTCTTTAGTCTAGGAAATAACTTAAATTGTTGACAACGTTTTTTATTGCAAATGGTCACAATTATCATTAGTTGTCTTGTGGCTTACCTTGATGACAACCCAAATGTTACGAGTCAACGTTAGTTAATTGAGGTTTCAAATTTTATAGATTTTGTTTTTTTAGGTGGATAATTTGGTGATGGGAGTGTTCTTACTATAGCTGCTGATTTTTTTACTACAGTGCTGCTAGGATTATACTATACCATTGAAACTTTATAGCTGTTGATGTTTTTAAAATAATGTATCAGGTTATTGGAAAATATGGTGGGTTGAAGTATACGTGTAGTATTACAGTGTTTCTGGGATTACTGCTCTAAGACATCAAAGTTGAAGACACTAGGTAATTTATTTTTTGAATTTCAAACTGAAGCTTATGTTTATGTTTATTCCCATCTTCATTTAATGCGGCTTTAAACACGTGCGTGTTTTAAAGGATGTTCATTTTTGTACATATCCTTATCATGGTCCTGTTGTTTGTTCATATGAAAGCATCCTCCATACCTACTGCCAAGCGTTACTAAAGTTTGGTATTATGCAAGTAACACACATTTTAGACAATTCTTGAAATTCATCCGGTATGACCTTTTATGCAAATGTTCTTTTATATACAATATGGAGGGCCTTTGATATAATATATGCAGGTTCTTTAATTGTGTTGCCTCACTGCTGAGCTGGACATGGATTATGAATATCGAGTTTGGGGAAATATTGTTCTGAAGTTAATTTTTTGTCTGATTGCTCGGATTGATTCTGCTCAGATGCTGAATTGGAGATGGCCAGGAGTAAACTGATTTTTTTGCTTAAATACAAAGAAATTCTCAAATTTCTCAAAAGTTATTAGCAAATGTGCTTATCCCAAAATTTCAAAACACTAATACATTATCAATTTTTTTTAACAATATTGTAACAAAAGTAGTTGCCTTTATACGTGGATATCAGAACATGGTGTTTTATAAGAGACTGAGCAAAACTAGGATTGAATTTGCTCCACCTAACAAAATAAAAACTTGAAAAATGCAAATGATGAAAATTACAAAGTAGCGATATTGGTTATATTCATTTGCCCAATAGAGGAGATGAATAAAAAATATCTTAAACTCACCCACCCCCCGCCACACACACACACACTAGAGCAAGGCGATTAATTAATAGCATAATGGGGTAACTACAAATGTAAAATCGTACATTTATTAACAACCACGCCAATTTTTTAATTACAGTATCTCATGCTATTGTAGATCAAAATCACATCCGAGAGTGCTTCAAAACCATTCAATTTGTGGCCATTTCATCCTTGAAGTGAACAAAGGTTTGTAATAATTTTTTTGCATTTTGTATACTAATTCTTGAATTTTGGTAAAATAGTGACATTTTTTATTTGATATAGGAAAGTATAGATGGATTTGTAGAAGACAGAGGTGGAAAGGGAAATCATGCAGTAGGCAAGAGCTACATACCTCCGTTTTGATTTTTTTAATTTTTGTTTTTCTAGCAGAATACTTGAGATATTGCAATTAAGCCACAACTATGAGGTGTTTGGATGTGTAGTAGATTAGATGTGTATGGACTTATGTTATTAATATCTTACCCCCTTATTAATATGAGGTTTTTGTGGAAGAATACATGAGTATTTCCAATTGATGTTTTGGTTACATATTTTTTTTGCATGTGATAATTAATGATGATCGTTTACATATTTGAAGTTACTGTTATAATGCCATTGCAAAGGAATGCAATATGGGGTCACTTTATACATAATCATTCATTTATTTTGGTTTTCTCAATTTGATGATCATTTCACATGATTCAAAATGACTGTCAAATTATGTGGTAATAATATTTGCTAACAGTTGAGGATTTGTATGTAAATACTTAATGTATATGTAGAAAATCAACTGTCGTGCACTTTGTCCACAATACGAGTATGAAATCCATGAGTAATAATCAACAAATAGTAGTTAGCCAGTCTGTTGAATTCATAACAGAGGGGTAAAATGGACTACATTATCGTCTCTTTCTACACAATACGGCATAACTATGATGTCTTTTTATTTCATGTCCATATAATTGGTATGCTACATAAAATAAACATAGTATGCAGTATAAGTTTGAATGTTATTGGATTATTGTTATTTGTTAAGCATGGTGGATATTCATACAAACAAACGAGATTATGACAATTGCTTTTAAATTACACTTTGTTTTGTTAGAGGAACGAAATTTTTTTTCATTTTGCAATTATGTACTTTGAAAATTTTTATCGTTTTGTGATTACGTACTTTTTGAAAATTTTCTTCCTGCCTTCAGGCACGAGCATACCCTAGTATGTATGTATATATATATATATATATATATAATCACATTAACCGACAAATCCGTGTCTATTACCTGAAGCACTAGTCTAATAATCTGAGTCTATCCTCTACTCTTATTTAATAAAATTCTTTTCTTAATTAAATAATCAACCTTACTTCTCATCACTGAATTCTACCGAACTTTCCTAACCAAACCTAAAATTCATAATCGAAAGTCAATTTATCCCGTTACATATCCTACAACCCGAGTATTTTATCTCCTAAATGCCCAACGTATACAATTCGAGTCAATCCTCGTTTACTTAAAATTTCCCTTATAGAATAAAATCTCCACAAGTATTAAAAATCATTAACTCAACCTCAATTTCATCAACTATGAATTCATATTAACAAAGGCAATATATCCACAAGGTTTTGTAATCGTCCAAATCATAATCACACCTAAGCTAAAATCCATCCCTAGATTACCAACCCAAGATTTCGATGTCGTACACCCTTCCATATAAAATTCAAATAAAATCAGAAAAATACAAAACTAATGTCCATGCGTTCGTAACGAAAAATTCTACAATTACATGACCAGGATAAGCAGGGGAACCGAATGAGTTTGTCTAGGGGATGAACCAATTCACCCCTCAAAGTTTTCCACATGAACCTGCTATGATTTTATCACGAGTTTCTCTAAATTTTCACCCCAAAATGCATACATACATCATCCCAAAGTTATATAATATCACCACATAAATTATTAAAATGAATACATATATTTTATTGCCTTCAATAATCAAAACAAAATTAAATCGTGGGATTTTCATCATTCTTTGTTCATCATTAATTATATCCAATTTCTAATGAAAATCCTAAATTCCCAGTCAAGGTTTCATCTTTTTTAATTCAAGATAATGTAATTTCATTCAAGATCAATATATACAACATTTATTAATGATTTTATCTACCCAATAACCTATTGTAATGCTTGATTTTCCCTTAACAAGATTAAGAACTCCATATTATTCATCTTTCGAAAAATCCCACTTTTGCATATAATCAAACGCATCCAAAAATCAAATCATTAATCACAAATTTTGATTTGAATATTTCACTACACGTATTCAAGATAACATATTTGTACACTTGACTTATTTCATGGGTGTGATTGTGAATCTCTACGAGTCGGGTTGAAAAAGACAAGAATTCTCATACACGTCATGTTCCAAATCAAGCCTTTGGATCTCTTGTGTTTTCTTCCTCCCTTTTTTTTCTCAAAAATGACCTATCTTGAATTTTTGATGCGTTGTGGCTGCCTCCCTTTAATTAACCCAAAACCCAAAATTAATTACAACCTTAGGTAAAATGACCCTCATGCCCTTACTCGAGTTCCGACTAGTCTAAAATGCTCCGGTTAACCAATATCTGCCCCGGGGTACTTGATTTTTTCTATTTTGACCACTCCCAGACCAACCATACACTTGAAATCACCATTTGAGTCACTAAACATAAACATCCTATCTCAACCCAAAAATAGCCCACACAAATGCCCGGGTTGAGATATCGTTAATTCCCATTATTTCTACTCACATACGACGCACTTACAATTGACTTAATTTTTTCAAGAGAAGAGGGCTAGTGCCCAAATTTATTAAAAATCAGGAGAATAATAGCCTTTCTCCAGAGGTTTACAATCAATAAATTGAAATCTCAAAATCATCAATACAAGAACTAAAGAATCTAGCGAAAGGACCTTTATTAATTTACTTAACCACTCTAGTAAATTTATACATTAATATTAATCATGTTCTCAATAATTGATATTTATTAATTTCACATTATTTTTCCATTTTAATTAAATTACTCAAAATTACGGGGTATTACAACTGGATTACTACAATATTATTTTGGTAATGGATATCAGCACAAGTTCGGTGCTCCTAAAACTCCGCAGCAAAATGGTATTGCTGGGAAGAAAAATATAACAATCCAATAGAGGGACCGAGTAATATTACAATCCAAAGGTCAACCAAAATACTTTTGAGTGGAGGTAGTCCAAACATCATGTCACATTGTTAATATGTATAGCTTATGAAGACAAAAGAGACTTCATACGAACTATGCTACAACAAAACGGATTTTAAATACTCTAGAACCTTCGAGAGTATATATTATTGTTGTAAAAGATAAGGAACATCTTTCAAAATTTAACACCCAAGATGATAAAAGAATATTTTGGGGGTATTCCCAAAATAGTATAGCATATCACATCCATAATTTACGTACCAAATTACTAATGTAATTTATCAATATATTTGTTAATGGCACAACCCCTGGGAGCTTCTGTATTGGATCAGTTATTTTGGATGAGCCATAAAACCTTTTTGAAATAGACTATCCTTAGATAAGTAACCCACTACTAATTAAATTCCTTGTGTTGACAACTTGAGTTTCTAAACACCATCCTCTAGATAAGGTAGTAGGTAACCTTGAGGATCCTATGATAAAAATATCATAACTTCAAAATGTTTTTAACTTTGCATGTTGTGCTTCCAAATTAGAACTAAATAACGTAAATGATTCCCTTAACGTCTCTTATTGGATTATTTCCAATCAGGAGGAATTGGCCTAATTTAAGAGTCATGTTGTTTAGTATCTCATTCCACAACCAGAAAATAAAAAGGTTACCGATGCCCATTGGATTTTTAAAAACAAAATCGATTAATCCAGGGTAATCATTGGAAACAAAGAAAGTTTGGTAGTGCAAGGAAATTCTCAGATATAGGGGATATAATATGATGAGATTTTTTCCCTTGTGACAAGGCTCGAGTTTGTTCATCTCCTCCTTGCAGTAGAATGTAATTTAAAATTAAAACCTTTTCAAATGGATGTGAAGTACACTTTTTTGAATTATATTCTGACTAAGGAGGTATACGTACATCATTTGAAATGCTTTATTAACCCATCTCGTTCGAACCATGTCTTCCAATTTAAAAAGGTTGTATATGGATTGAAGGAATCCCCTAATCCTATTATGAATGTCTCTTGTCCTTTTTAGTAAATAAAGGGGTTCGAGCATGGCGAAAATGACAAAATATTATTTGTCCGTAAAATAAATAACAAGGTTTTAATCCCACATATTTACGTAGATGACATCATTTTCGATTCAACTTTTATGTAACAAGTTGATGATTTTTATGAAATAATGGATGGGGAATTTCGAATGTCACTCATGGGGGAGTTACAATATTTTTTTAGGTTTGTAAGTAAAACATGGCATCTTTATTTCTCAAACAAATTAAATGAATGAGTTGACTAAGAAATTTGGCATAAATAATGCTAAACTTGCACACATTCCCATGAGCACCACGTCTAAGATATCTAAAGATAATAATGGGAAAATTTTTGATCCAACCTTGTATATAAGCATGATAGGCATTCAATTATATCTAACTTCATCAAGACCAGATATTATGTATGTTCGTTGTGTTTACGCTTGTTACCAGTGTGCATCCAAATAATCTCATTTATTATGTGTAAAGTATATAATTGAATATGTTAAGGTCACACTAGAGTATAGTATTTAGTATACAAAAACACATATAGTTATATAGTTAGTTACATTGATGATGACTGGGCAGGGTGTTTTGACGATAGTAAGAGCAATTCGGGTGCTTATTACTATGCAAGGAATAACCTGGTCGGTTGGAGCAATTAGAAATATAATTGCATGTCTTTATCACCTGCTGAATTTGAGTATATAGTTGTTGGCAGATGTTGTGCACAATTATTGTGAATCAAACGAATGTTGTGTTATTATTGCATTATTGAGAACTAATTAAAACTATTATGTGATAATCGAAGTACCATTAATATATCTAAAAATCATTCACAACACTCTTGGACTAACGAAATTAAGATTAGACATCACTTTATTCATGAATTGGTATAATCTAAAGAACTCCTTACTAAATACTTGCAAACTAAAAAACAACTAGTCGGTCTGTTTATTAAGCCCTTGGACAATATTAGATTTGATTCTTTAAGAAATCAATAGGGATGATTATGCTTGATTAGTTTTCTACCTTATCCGTCATATTTTCTTGTCTATATCATGTTCATAATATGTCTTTGAGGACCAAGGGTATGGTGGTTTCACAAATAACAAAAGTGTCTCTTTTATCAATTTTGTATAGGAAACACCATACATGAACCATTTTTATGACTTCATTGGTAGTTTATTATCTTATATACTCTCTCTTGATTATTTACCCATTATCTATTTGAGACAAAATGGAGTAGAATGATTGAGTCCATTCTGGGAGTGACTGTGAGATTTCAATTTCTAAATTCGACTAACATGCTTTATCTTGAGTATTTTTCATGCAGGCATTGAACTTTATTCTTCGCGTATTTTAATATATTGGCCTATATTCTATTCGAGTTATGTAAATTATGTTTTTACTATTTTCCAGCCTTCCTACATAAACCCTATTTGTCTTCAATTATGAGAGTTTTTTTGTTAGTCTAGAGAGAGAGCGAGAAGGGAAAATAGAAAGGATATGTTAGAGAGAGAAAGTTAGAGAAAAATATTTTTCGTGTAAACTACAGAGAAATCAAGTGAAAAAATACTTTTCATCTAGAGTTTTTGGAAACTATAAAACAAATCTTTTTAGTGAAAATAAATATTTTAGGTTTCTCAAATCGAGAGTTGAGAGTTATGAGTTTAGATGTTTTTAATATCCTCTTAGTCTTGTTCTCCACCAAACAGCCGTCACGAAGTTTCGAGGCTTTATTTTCTTTTCATAAAATATGAATCTAACCTCTGTGATATATTCACACACGTTTGCTAGGTTTGTATATGATATCGGGAATATTATGTTTTGAAAATATTTGTTTTAAAAACTGATATTGTGGTCTGGATTTCTGTGCATGTTTCAAAATACGTATAGATCCTCAACATTTTATATTAAAAATGTTAAATTAACAATCATTTAGACTGTAGATTTGGTCCTGTTTTGAAATTTGATTTTACACTATGTGAAATCCCTTTTTGTGTAAATATATTTAGATCTTCTTTTTGGGAAAGATCTCACCAGATCTAGCATTATACAAATTATTTGATTTTAGTCATTTAGATATCAATACTCTAGAGAGCCCGTGTAATTTGTAGGATAGTTTTATTAACTGTGTGTGCATTATTGCATGTTCATACAGTCATACAACACATCAATGTCCTAATCACACACTTCACTATTAGAAAAGTGTCACTATTTTCTGTCGAGACTGATTCTTCAATTGAAGTAAAGAGCAGTAAGCATTGGAGGTTCAGAAGCTGCTAGATTAGAAAGAGTACATAGGAAGGGGAACTCTAACCTTTAGGTATAATTTCTTTCGGATTTTTTATTCTATTTTCACGCATGTAATATGTAATCTTAATTCAATTTTAATGTACTTTTTTTTTTGCCGTATAGAGGTCACCATGGATGTTAAACTGAACTTTGGGGTTTTAGCCCACTAAATAGTGTGTAAACTTTTTGGGTATGTTATTAATTCTTGCATGTTGTCTTCAAATATTTAAGGTTTATAAGGGTTTCTCATTATATAAACTTGTTACCAAAGATCACAAATAATCTGTATATTTTATGTTTTTGCAATTTAACACATCATGTATGAAATCCTTTTACAACAAATAAGAATTTTTACAAAGATTTTATTCGGATTCTTAATCATTTCTGTAATTGTTTTAAAAATATTGATTGAGTTATTTAACTCCCAACACATTTCTCATACTTCACTTTAATAAGAGACCCCATGCTTGGTCCTGGACTACCCACAATGCAATATCAGATCTAACATTCATTTATGCTCTGAATGCTTCCTGTTTAACAAGATATCATTTCTAACCAAAAAAACAAACAAATTCATTTACGGCCAAAATAGACTGCACATAAATTACATTAACATAGCTGGAGCATTGGTAAGCCTGACTAGAATGACCTGGATACACATGCTTCATATTGTGTCAGAGACTATCTTTGGGATATCCTCCTCTTGATTGTACAAACTCAATCATATTTAAATCTTCAAGAAGGAGATGCCCTCCTTACAATTCATGATGTGTTACATTACTACTGATAAGAAATAACCCCTGCATGAAAACGAAAAACATAAAATCCCACCCATGATAGTTGACATTGGCGTGATACATAAAGATAAATAATAAAATCAAAACACCATATACCTAAAGTCAATAAATCAACGGGAACCAAAGTGAGCCAATTACAACTGATGCATCTCCGCAATCACGACATAAAGAAACATCCATATCCTCTTGGGTACCCAAGTGTAATAAATATTTGTGTTAAAATATATACACTCCCATATCATAGCGAAAGTACCACTAACAAAAGAATAAGAACCCTTTGGTGCCAAAATAAGACATGCGCATGATCCATAAACATAATCATATTAATCCCCCGGTATTACCCTAAAAAGGAATAAATACACAAAGGCATCTACTAAATAATTGGTCTCATTTTCCAAAAGTATAACACTTTCCATTAAAGTTACTATCAAAATGGAAGCCCTGTTAACCCTGTCTGTACGGTTGGTTTTGCTAAAATTAGCCTCGCTGGCTATGTGTTCCCTAGTTGTGGCCCACTAATCATAATGCTCTTGGCATTAATGTCCATAATAGCTTTGACAATTTTCTTCGGGAAAACTCTTTGGGTATGCTCCCCTTATGCTGTTCCTTCGGCTGATGAGGGTCTTCCCGGATCAAGGAAACACTACACCATCTATAGTTTTGGGGACTAGTCTGAACTCTATTATTTAAATAGTTATGATGATTTTGGCGATGTAAGAGGGAAACATCAACCACCTAAGAACAAGTGGTGAAGAACGGCTATCCAACCCCACCAATTGAATCCTTCACATATGGTTTCTACCAATGCAGTATATTGCCATGTGATTGTTAATTACACAAATAACCTTACACATTTTTGTATTAATTTCTCCATGTTCAAAAAGAGAAATATATTTAAACTCCCCCTTATATTGGCCACCACACGATCGCCCTATCGAGGTCTCAAGAACTTGCTAATCAAGCAGTTATGGATGGTCTAGATACCAAATTCTAATGCGCCCATAACATCCACATGGTACTAATGCAGTCCATTTAAACCCCGGACCACTAGTTTTTCAACAAACTATAATTGAAGAATGACTGAATGTTTTGTAAGATCCGGTTGACTTTGATCAAATTTTGGAACGAGAGTATATCAACGCATTTTAATAGAGCTTTGAATTATCTTTCCAACAAACCTAATTATGTGCGAATTGGACTTACATTTTGTATTCCGCAACCTTTTCAACCAAAAGGCAATTGGATGCTCTCCGAGCTCCGTTTGACTTTCGTCAACTCTCATACCCGAGGTTATGTCAATTCATTTTAATAGATCTTTGAATATTCTTTCCAATGATCATATGTGTCTGCGAATCAGACCTATGGTTCGTATCTAGAAAACATTTTATCGATAAACCTTAACCGGAAGCCAACCAGACACTTCCTAAGCTCCATTTGACTTAGGTCAACTCTCAAAATCGAGATTATCTTAACGCACTTTCAAAGATCTCTGAATCCTCTTTCTAACGGTCTTAATCATGTAATAATTGGACCTACGATTCGAGGCTATATGACATAACTCCCTCATTATCAAACTTAGGAACGCAAATATGTCAGCACTAGGATCAAGATAAATAGGCCCCAAGTAGAGGCCATATCATCGTTGGGAGTTCCACACACACTTAACATTATATGATGCCTATTAAAATCCCTATTAGTATGTCCCCCATGAGCACTCACACACCAGGGCATACTTGAACACATCATGTTCAAAAATATATCCTTACTCAATTAGTTTAACAAATAACTATAAGCCCTACTCAACTGGGTTACAAAAAGTCTCTTATTATTACAAGTTAATACACACCGTAACTATAACAATTATCATAGCTAGCACAAACAACTCAGGCTTTAATGTCTAGCTATTATCTTACACCTGTAGTTCATACGAACAATTAAAACATAATCATTACCCTACTTAATTGGTTATAAAAACTATATAAATATCATATGATCTACACAATCACTAAGTATCTCTCGTTCTCATAAAAGTTCACAATTTTGGATCTATACTCAAGATTCTCAATAAAATACTCAAAAATTCCATCTACTTGTAGAGTATTAAAAGTTTCTTAAGTTCTAGATTAAATATTCCCTATTAATGAAAAAATAATCTCCAACTATATACAAGTCATTGTAATGGAAACCCTAACTCGATGGAAGGACTCGCCTTATAATATTCCCCATTGTGATCCCCACGCTGACATGTCCCACAAATTTTGATTACTGGTGTAATACCCCGTATTTTTGTGATATTTATTTATGGGATTAATTAAATTAAATGCGTATTAATTGGAAATTAATCCGGATTAAAATACTAGTGAGATGCGAGTTAGTATTTGATATAATGTGCATATATGATTATGTATGAATATTGAATTATGAAATTTGTCGTGAGATTGAAATACGGCAATTTGGAAATTTTGTTGAGACGCGTGTGACAGTCGCGTCCGGAATATATTTATTTTAATTAAAAAGTGAATTTTAGTTCTATTAACCGTATGGTCGTTTTGAGTGCGCCAATGCATCCGGAAGGGTCGAAATAGTCAGAAAACACTAGCCGGGGGTTTGGTTTGGGTCCCGGGGTATTTTTAGGCCATACCGGCAACCAAAAAGGGCAGTTTGGTAATTTTAAAATTTCAGAATTTTTGATTAACGAATTTTAGGAGTTTTAAATGGAAAATTAAAACACCCACTAACCCATGACCAGCCATTAACTGATTAGAGGGCTACGGAGGTTATTAGAAATTGTTCCAAAAGTTACTTAGGCAAAAACCCTAGCCACCATTGTTACTTGGAGAAAAAAGCTTGTAGAGAGAGAAGAGAGGAGGATTTTGCAGAGAGAGAGAGTATACTCCATCAAATCGACATCAAATTCAGAGATACATAAGGCAAGTGGTTTAATTTCAATTAATTTCAGAGAATGCTTCTTCCATGCGTAGGAATTGATAAAAATCTTATTGTTCTTGGGAGTTGGATAAAAACCCATTAATTTGGAATTAGAAACTTGTATTGTGATGAGGATTTGCATGTAGAACTATATGTAGGTGAATAATCTGATGTGAATACATTTTGGATGATATAAAAACGGATTTATTTAGACTCTTTGATGATTTATAAATTTTAGGGTTCATGTTCTTGAAATTGGGGGTAAATGTATGGATTTGATATTTGGATGATGTTTATAATGATTTAATCCCCACAAAAACGTTAGTAGGTGACCTATGTATGTTTAGAGACGATTAGGAACCTTGAACAATTGTTGGACTAATGTTTAGATGAGATTAGAATTGAAGAAAAGATGGAAAAACGAAATAAGGATTTCTGGGCTCGAAACTGGCCACTCGTTAGAAGACCTGCCCAGGTCGTTCGAACGAGCCCGTTCTAACGAGCTTCTAACGAGTTGACCATTGACTTCTAACGAGGGTGAAGTTCGTTCGATGACTTCGTTCGAACGAGACCTCGTTAGAAAGCCCACTTCGTTCGAACGAACTCTCATTCGAACGAGACTTCGAACGAGTTGACAGTTTAGGCCTTTTAGCCTGTTTTGATCCCGAGTGTCCCGTAACCTTGTATATATGTAGAGATAACCTTCCCTTGAAGATTAATTGATTTATTGGGGATGTTTGGGAGATATTGAGGAGTCAAATCTAGAAGTGTAGTTTGAACCTAAAGGATAATATGAAGTAGGACGTGAGTGTCTACTACGATGCGAGGACTATTGACGACCTAATTTATTATATTAATCGGGAACATATAAATTGTGTAGTATTATATGTCGGTACGAGAATGAGAAGTGTACCACCAATATATTATGGTGATTACTAAGATGTGTGAATACTTAGTATACGTATATGATTTTATGTGTATGACATACCTACCATACTTGCTATCACGGGAGGTTTACGTTCGCTTAGGGCCATCTACTCCTTGTGTGACCGGATTTAGAGTGGTACCTAGAGGACATAGTTCAAGAGAATGACTTAATTGTGAGTTATTAAGCCAACTGACTATGGAGCGTAGGTATGTACGTGACCATGGATATGTTGAATTATGTTCGCCTCCATTTTTGTGTGTGGTGTTTATTATATCAATTCCTGAGAGATTCGGAATTTGTAATCCTTATGTACGTGATGTACCGGGATGGATAGCAGAGTATGGGTGCACCACAGCTTAGTCTCGGGGTGCTTGTATTGTATATTTATGACGTGAATATATACTCTTAATTAATGGGGACTTTCATGATTGGTATTGTAAATAATATTATGGTAATGTTTTGAGAAATACATAACGGGTTAACTAATAGTGAATTGTATTACTAATTGAGAATCTGAGTTTAAATAAAGCCCTCTATTTATTTGATAACGCTAGAATGAAATATGGGAATCGAGTAGTAAGGGGTAGAACTTATTACGTTTTGGTTAGATGTGTAGGTCATTTAGATGGGTACGGTACGTTAGAAGTGCACATGTAGTCGAGAGGTGAGAATTTCATGTGAGTGCACGTCCTAACATGTATTTTGTATTTAATGTTTTAATGTTATTAAAATACTTGTTGTTTTTAAAATGATTTCCACTTTCGGGCTCTGACCCATTTGCTTTCAAATATATTTTTGTAAAAACCATTTTAGGTGCCCAGCCACAAGGACACCATGCTTAGGATCCTCATTCAGATGACGAGCTGTAGCTGTTTGTGGAAGTTACAAGACTTTGCTTGTAGACGCTTCATCTATCTTGACTCCATATTCAGTATTTATCAGTTGTAGGGCATGTCGCCCATTTCTTTTAGAGGCATTTCATTTATTTCAGTTATTCAGATTTCGGGCATGTAATTAATTTAGGATTCAGACTTATGTTATTATTTCATTCGTGGGAATTGTTGTGAGGAGTTTTCCTCCGGACTTATGTTTATTTGTTGGTTATTTCATTACTTCATTATGGTGAATGGGTTATGTTGTTATTCCATTAATCTTTTATTGCATGTTAATTAGACTTAAATTAAAATTTGGCAACTTACTTTTTAAATACTAGGTGGTTAGTAATTATAAAAATGTTTTCGACAGTGATGCTATTAACTGAACCAATTTGGCATTTTGTATTGATTTAATAAAGGAGTAGCTACTCGGTATTTAATTAGTCAGGGTGTCACAGGTGGTATCAGAGCATCAGGTTCTAGTGTCCTTTAGGATTCGTACGGCTTATTATGTTTTCCGCTGAGCTTTCTTTGCTATAGAGCCCTAATGCTAGGAATGTTGTGTTCATCTCTATACTTTGGGAATTCGTACTTCCGCGATTTGTTTATTTGAATGATGAACTTATCCAAATTTACTTAAATTTTCAGATGGACCGTCAAGAAGAACTAGCTAAAAACGATTAAGGGAGTCAACGGACAAGATCGACTCACACCTCAGGTATCCCCAGAGAGAATATCAACCGCTGAGTTAGCAGGTATCGTGGCACAAGCGGTTACCACTGCAACTTTACAATACCAAGAACGCAACATACAACTTAAAGGAGGCAAAAGACCTAGAGAGGTTAGCCAAATGAATGTGAATAAAGCTGAAAAACGTGAGAAGACCCCGAAACTGCAACAACAAACTACCCAAGACCGAGTCAGTTCTAATCAACAACGTGGTAAAATGAAGCAGTTTCGAAAGGGGAATAAGGTCCCAAGTCAACAAGGCCGACATCGTCAGCAGCAGGGTCAGAGGGGGAGTAACTTCAGAGGCCGATGTTTCGTGTGTGGCAAGCATGGCCATAAACACCAGGATTGTCCTGATAAGGGCAGGACCCCACAGCAACAGGGTGCCCGACAGGAGATGCAGAGGCCCATGTTTCCCGCCGCCCTCCCAGCACCAGCCCAAGTACTAGCCCTAACAACTTTTCCTGTAGCTCCAGTGCAGCAGGGGCAGTTACAGTACATACATATCTATAATATCAACCAGGCAGCCGCCCCACAGGCACCACCCGCGATTTGGGGTATGTTTTCTATTCATGAGACTTTTGGGTTGAATTTTATTTGTTACTGGGACAACTCAATTTTTTTATAATTACATGATATGCAAAGACCTTAGGGTTATTAACAGCAGCATTGAGCACTGTAACGTGGGTAGACTCACCATTGGGGAATGGTGCATTTTTTTCTTTATATGCCGGGGAGTGGGGGGTAGAGATTGGTAGGTTGGTATTACCTGCAGTTATGTTAGTATTAGAGATGACCGAGTATGATGCCATTATTGGTATGGATTGGCTTGTTGCGTATCGAGCCCTGATTGATTATTTCAGTAGGAGTATTATCTTTGCCATTCCCGGGCAGGAGATGTTTCTAGTGGCGATGCCTCGTTCTGAGGAAGGATCGTCCACTCATTTATACTATATAGAGGAGGAGACCTCTAAGGAAGTGGTAATACCACTTGATTCGATACCCGTTGTTAGTAAGTTCGCCGATGTATTTCAGGATATACCTGGACTACCTCCGAGTAGGGAGATAGATTTTGTTATTGATTTGACGCCGGGCACTCGGCCTATTTCCCGCGCACCTTACCGTATAGCTCCAGCTGAGATGAGAGAGCTACGGGATCAGATTGAGCAGTTATTGGGTCAGGGGTTCATTCGGAGGAGTAATTCGCCATGGGGTGCCCCTGTGTTGTTCAGAAAGAAGAGAGATGGTTCACTGAGATTTTGTGTGGACTACCGAGAGTTGAATAAGGTCACGATACGGAATAAGTATCCGTTGCCTCGAATCGATGACTTATTCGACCACTTGAGAGGAGCTTCTTTATTCTCGAAGATTGATTTGAGATCGGGATACCATCAGTTGTGTATCAAGGAAGAGGACATCTCGAAGACTGCATTCTTATCGAGATATGGTTCTTATGAGTTTCGGGTTATGCCTTTTGGTTTGACCAATGCTCCAACCGTGTTTATGGACTTGATGAATAGGGTGTTCAGATATTTCCTAGATCATTTTGTCATTGTATTCATTGATGATATTCTGGTTTACTCCCAGACAGAGGAGGAGCGCGCCGAGCATTTGAGGCAAGTTTTGCAGACGCTACGTCAGAATGAGCTGTATGCAAAGTATGAGAAGTGCGGGTTTTGGCTGAAGGAGGTCTAGTTTCTTGGGACATATTATTTCCGACCGGAGGATATCTGTTGATCCGGGAAAGGTATCCACGGTGAGGGAGTGGGGACAGCCCACGACACCAATGGAAATCTGTAGTTTCTTGGGACTAGCAGGACACTACAGGAGGTTTATTCGGGAATTTTTTAAGATAGCGGGTCCTTTGACACATCTGACTCGTAAGGGTGTGCCATTTATCTGGAGTAATGCCTGTCAGTTGGCATTCGATGAGCTGAAGGATAAGTTGACCTCAGCACATGTGTTAGCATTGCCGAGACCGGGAGTTAAGTATCTAGTCTACACCGATGCGTCCTTACAAGGACTTGGAGGTGTCTTGCAGCAGGAGAGTCAGGCCATAGCTTATGCTTCCCGTAAGCTAAAGCCTCACGAGAAGAATTACCCCACTCATGACTTGGAGTTGGCGGCAGTTGTATTTGCCCTTCGTATTTGGAGACATTACCTTTTGGGGGAGAAGTTCCGACTGTTCACGGACCACAAGTCCCTACAGTACCTATTCACGCAAAAGGAGTTGAATATGCGACAGCGAAGGTGGCTTGAGTTCGTGAAGGACTATCAGTTTGATATCCAGTATCACCCGGGGAAGGCTAACGTGGTAGCAAACGCGTTGAGCCATAGGCCAGCAGATGAAGTGGCAGAGGTGTGGAAGGCCAAGTGGAAGGAATTGGGACACCAGGATGTAGTGGCCCGATCTTTCATGTCTGTGATGACCGTTACACCGCAGATTGTCACAAAGGTAGTAAGTGCACAGGCAAATGACTCGTTCTGTCAGGAGAAGATAGTTCGACTACTAGCAGAGGGAGCCGTGTCCTATACCATTAGCTCAGACGGGGGATTACGCTTCAATGGGAGATTGGTAGTTCCGGAAGGAGAGGAATTATGACACGAAGTGATGGCAGAGTCGCACAGCTCACGGTTCGCGGTACATCCCGGTGGGGACAAAATGTACCAAGACATGAGATGACAGTATTGGTGGAGCGAGATGAAGAGAGATATTGCCATGTTTGTTTCAAAATGCGCCACTTGTCAGCTTGTAAAAGTGGATCATCAGAGACCGGCAGGACTGCTACGCAATTGGAGGTCCTGATGTGGATGTGGGAAAGCATATCCATGGACTTTATCACGGGGTTGCCTACGTCACAGAGAGGTCACGACTCAATTTGGGTAATTGTGGATAGGTTGACCAAAGTAGCTCATTTTCTACCCGTAAGGACAGACTACACTACGGGACAGTATGCCCAGCTCTTTATTTCTAAGATAGTGAGACTTCACGGTGTGCCCCTAAATATCGTGTCTGACAGAGATAAGATATTTGTTTCACGGTTTTGGGAAAGCTTTCAGGAAGCCATGGGCACGGAATTGCGGTTGAGTACGGCATATCACCCGCAGACGGATGGGCAAACTGAGCGTACAAACCAGATGTTAGAGGACATGCTACGTATGAGTATCATTGATTTTGGGGGTGGATGGGAGCAGTATCTTCCACTAGTAGAGTTTGTTTACAACAACTCCTACCAGTTCACTATTGGCATGGCTCCATTTGAGGCGTTGTACGGTAGACCTTGTCGTTCCCCAGCATGTTGGTTGGAGGTGGGGGACAACAAACTATTTGGGCCGGAAGTGATTCAGGATACTTCGGCAAGGATATAATTGATTCGGAGTCGCATTTGGGTAGCTCAGGATCGGCAGAAGAGCTATGCTGATGCGAAGAGGTTCTTCAGGGAGTTCCAAGTGGGGGACCAGGTTTTGCTCAGAGTATCTCCTATGAAGGGGATTATGCGTTTCGGGAAGAAAGGAAAGTTGGCACCGAAGTATGTGGGACCATTTCCTATTATTGAGCGGATTGGACCGGTAGCGTATAGGCTTGGATTACCGGAGCATCTGCATCGGATTCATGATGTATTTCATATTTCCTCGCTAAGGAAATATCTTAAAGATGATTTGGCTCATTCTCACATTGCCTTGGAGGACATCGATCTCCAGCTGGATAGCTCCTACGAGGAGGGGCCGAAGTGAGCGGAAACTGCGGTCAAAGATAATTCCGTTAGTACGTGTTCAGTAGCGACATCATAATGTCGAGGAGTCCACATGGGAGCGCGAGGATGAGATGCGCGAACGTTATCCAGAGTTGTTCTTACCAGGTACTTTCTAGTTCCGAATTTCGGGACGAAATTCAGTTATTAGGGGGGAAGTATGTAATACCCCATATTTTTGTGATATTTATTTATGGGATTAATTAAATTAAATGCGTATTAATTGGAAATTAATCCGGATTAAAATACTAGCGAGATGCGAGTTAGTATTTGATATAATGTGCATATATGATTATGTATGAATATTGAATTATGAAATTTGTCGTGAGATTGAAATACGGCAATTTGAAAATTTTGTTGAGACGCGTGTGACAGTCGCGTCCGGAATATATTTGTTTTAATTAAAAAGTGAATTTTAGTTCTATTAACCTTATGGTCATTTTGAGTGCGCCAACGCGTCCGGAAGGGTCGAAATAGTCAGAAAACACTAGCCGGGGGTTTGGTTTGGGTCCCGGGGTATTTTTAGGCCATACCGCCAACCAAAAAGGGCAGTTTGGTAATTTTAGAATTTTGGGATTTTTGATTAACGAATTTTAGGAGTTTTAAATGGAAAATTAAAACACCCACTAACCCATGACCAGCCATTAACTGATTAGAGGGCTACGGAGGTTATTAGAAATTATTCCAAAAGTTACTTAGGCAAAAACCCTAGCCACCATTGTTACTTGGAGAAGAAAGCTTGTAGAGAGAGAAGAGAGGAGGATTTTGCAGAGAGAGACAGTATACTCCATCAAATCGACATAAAATTCAGAGATATATAAGGCAAGTGGTTTAATTTCAATTAGTTTCAGAGAATACTTCTTCCATGCGTAGGAATTGATAAAAATCTTATTGTTCTTGGGAGTTGGATAAAAACCCATTAATTTGGAATTAGAAACTTGTATTGTGATGAGGATTTGCATGTAGAACTATATGTAGGTGAATAATCTGATGTGAATACATTTTGGATGATATAAAAACGGATTTATTTAGACTCTTTGATGATTTATAAATTTTAGGGTTCATGTTCTTGAAATTGGGGGTAAATGTATGGATTTGATATTTGGATGATGTTTATAATGATTTAATCCCCACAAAAACGTTAGTAGGTGACCTATGTATGTTTAGAGACGATTAGGAACCTTGAACAATTGTTGGACTAATGTTTAGATGAGATTAGAAGTGAAGAAAAGATGGAAAAATGAAATAAGGATTTTCGGGCTCGAAACTGGCCACTCATTAGAAGACCTGCCCAGGTCGTTCGAACGAGCTCGTTCGAACGAGCTTCTAACGAGTTGACCATTGACTTCTAACGAGGGTGAAGTTCGTTCGATGACTTCGTTCCAACGAGACCTCGTTAGAAAGCCCACTTCGTTCGAACGAACTCTCGTTCGAACGAGACTTCGAACGAGTTGACAGTTTAGGCTTTTTAGCCTGTTTTGATCCCGAGTGTCCCGTAACCTTGTATATATGTAGAGATAACCTTCCCTTGAGGATTAATTGATTTATTGGGGATGTTTGGGAGATATTGAGGAGTCAAATCTAGAAGTGTAGTTTGAACCTAAAGGATAATATGAAGTAGGACGTGAGTGTCTACTACGATGCGAGGACTATTGACGACCTAATTTATTATATTAATCGGGAACATATAAATTGTGTAGTATTATATGTCGGTACGAGAATGAGAAGTGTACCACCAATATATTATGGTGATTACTAAGATGTGTGAATACTTAGTATACGTATATGATTTTATGTGTATGACATACCTACCATACTTGCTATCACGGGAGGTTTACGTTCGCTTAGGGCCATCTACTCCTTGTGTGCCCGGATTTAGAGTGGTACCTAGAGGACATAGTTCAAGAGAATGACTTAATTGTGAGTTATTAAGCCAGCTGACTATGGAGTGTAGGTATGTACGTGACCATGGATATGTTGAATTATGTTCGCCTCCATTTTTGTGTGTGGTGTTTATTATATCAATTCCTGAGAGATTCGGAATTTGTAATCCTTATGTACGTGATGTACCGGGATGGATAGCAGAGTATGGGTGCACCACAGCTTAGTCTCGGGGTGCTTGTATTGTATATTTATGACGTGAATATATACTCTTAATTAATGGGAACTTTCATGATTGGTATTGTAAATAATATTATGGTAATGTTTTGAGAAATACATAACGGGTTAACTAATAGTGAATTGTATTACTAATTGAGAATCTTAGTTTAAATAAAGCCCTCTATTTATTTGATAACGCTAGAATGAAATATGGGAATCGAGTAGTAAGGGGTAGAACTTATTACGTTTTGGTTAGATGTGTAGGTCATTTAGATGGGTACGGTACGTTAGGAGTGCACATGTAGTCGAGAGGTGAGAATTTCATGTGAGTGCACGTCCTAACATGTATTTTTCATTTAATGTTTTAATGTTATTAAAATACTTGTTGTTTTTTAAATGATTTCCACTTTCGGGCTCTGACCCATTTGCTTTCAAATATATTTTTGTAAAAACCATTTTAGGTGCCCAGCCACAAGGACACCATGCTTAGGATCCTCATTCAGATGACGAGCTGTAGCTGTTTGTGGAAGTTACAGGACTTTGCTTGTAAACGCTTCATCTATCTTGACTCCATATTCAGTATTTATCAGTTGTAGGGCATGTCGCCCATTTCTTTTAGAGGCATTTCATTTATTTCAGTTATTCAGATTTCGGGCATGTAATTAATTCAGGATTCAGACTTATGTTATTATTTCATTCGTGGGAATTGTTGTGAGGAGTTTTCCTCCGGACTTATGTTTATTTGTTGGTTATTTCATTACTTCATTATGGTGAATGGGTTATGTTGTTATTCCATTAATCTTTTATTGCATGTTAATTAGACTTAAATTAAAATTTGGCAACTTACTTTTTAAATACTAGGTGGTTAGTAATTATAAAAATATTTTCGACAGTGATGCTATTAACTTAACCAACTTGGCATTTTGTATTGATTTAATAAAGGAGTAGCTACCCGGTATTTAATTATTCGGGGTGTCACAACTGGTTGCCGTGCCCCGCAATTGCCAACGAGTGTGGTACTATTCTTGTTTCAAATAGGTCAGTAGCATAAAAAGATTAAATTGGCATTATGTTAATGAACGTCCCTCCATCTAACAACACACAAGAGAAAACACAATCATTTATGGTTGCAGTAATATAAAGTGGCCTATTGTGAGGGTACCTAACCAATCTATCTGCTTCTGAAAATGTGACTTCAGAAAGATATCTCCTCACCAGCTTGATGGCTCGAGTGACCTCCAATCGTGAGTGCTCTGGTAGCCCAACCTGATCGAAGAACCAACTGAACCTTTGTGATCGTGAAATTATTGCGCATTCAACCTATGGGTCTGTCTGTTCTTACTCAAGCTTATAAACTTCCTCTACATCTCTATAAGAATCCTCTTCGTAGTCTATCACTAGATTTAATGTCTCTAGAGAACAAGGCCCCATTTGTTTGCTTAGACTCTTGATAAGGTCACCTTCATCCGCATCTTATTTATCAGACTTATCCTGTAATTATAGATGAGCCATCTCGAAAGTGCATTCCTCCAAGGATTACTCTAAGTCTTTATTGAAAAACCATTGATCCCTCAATAGTTTCTCAGCCTCTTCTTGAAAGGCCATGAACCAGTAGAGGATTGTCGTTTACATTGCCTTAGGGAAATTTAATATCTCCCTTCTTCACATGGTTATTTATAAATAGCCTCACTGAAAAACATACCTTGCTCGCGTGATTTACCCTATTATGGAGTGCACAATAGTTCAGCCTCTCTCTGTCCTCTCGAGAAAGTTGTTGTAATACCCCTTACTTTTGAGTAATTATTTTTATATAAGTTGCCATGTGGGTTAGTCATTTAAAATAAATGGAAATCGAATTAAATATTAATTTGTATGATTTAAGAGTTAATATTTATGAGTACTGCACATTTACGGTTACATGAATGTAAATAGTGTAATATTATGTTATGTTGCGTCTTGCGCTTTAAAGTGACGGATATGGCTTATATCCCAATCGGACTATTTAAGAAAAGTAATATGACGTTGGGATAGGAAATTATAAACAATATCTCGGATGTTATTTTAGAGGGCACAGTTAGTCCGGGAACAGTTGAGATAGTCAAAATAAGTGCCGGGTGTGTTTTAGGGTTCAGGGGTACTTTTGGCTAGTTACGACTTAAATATGATGTTACGAGTCATTGTAGGTATGTAGTAACATTTAATGTTAAACTTAAATGTATTTGAAATATTTTGGGTATTTAATCTTGCAAAATCAATTAAAGCTCATTTGTGTTTAACCTAGAAAGAGAAAGAGAAAGAGAAAGAGAGAGGAGAAGAGCTAAAGAGAAAGAAAAGAAAAATAGAGTAATTGGTGATTTGAGCTTGGAATCGTGTCAACGAGGAGTAATCTTAAGCTTCAATCTTGAGGCAAGTTTTCTAACTTGCATAAATATATGATTGTGTGTGAATAAATTGTATAAATTGTTAGGGTTCTTGAACTTAAATCATTTGGGAATTTTGGTGACTTTGATGTTTAAACCCTTATGTATATGATATAAACATGATTTTAGAGGTTTATAATGGTGGGTTGTTGTGTTGGAATGCTTTGTAGATGATTTTGGTTGATGTTGTTGGGTTTATATAGAAGAAGTTGGGGGATTTAGGGTTCATATAAATTCGTAGACAAAACTGGGTTGTCCGGCCCAGGAGAATCGATTCTCCCCTGGCCAATCGATTCAGTAAAATGAAAGTCTATAGGTCTGAGTTAGCGAATCGATTAGGATAGACCAAATCAATTCGAAAAGTTAGCAGAAAGTTTGGTTTTCTCGACCGAATCAATTCGGCTCAGGCGAATCGATTCGCTTCCAAGGGAGAATCAATTCGTCCAGGGCAAATCGATTCGGAAATAGTGTTATTTTACAAACGTTTTCTAAATTTGTTTTAACTCCTTTTCTCTTGGGTCTAAAGATTTTGAACCTTATTATAGGATGTATTATAGATACATGTGACCTTATATAGGGATATTAATACCTTACGGTGATAAATGAGTATTCGAACCTATTTTAGGGATTACAAACGATAGTATAATACCTCAATTGGTTAAAAAAATGTTAGTAGGACTAGTGTATAGTAGGACTTTGTTGTTTTGTCTTTCGAGGGATAATATGAAAGTGTTTATACATTATAGCCTTAATTTATTATACATCTATGCGTTCGGGTATAAGAATTATCATTTTAATTCATTATACATACATTTTGTGATTTTGGCATATATGCGCATACATCTCTAAATGCTATCATAAGGGAGGTGACGCAAAAGAGGTGAATCCCTTGGCTAATGAATGTAGGGAGAGTGTAGTCCTCGGTCTATAGCACCAGTTGTTACGTTGTGTGATTGTTTATTCAAAGTGAAGTAATTTTGGGTATGGTTACGCCTCACTGTCGAAGGTATATAGTCGCTTCCCATGCATTGTGATTTAGGGTACCCAGGTGCTCATGAAAATAGGCACTGGAAGATGATAGAAATTAAGGAACGCATCTAGTGGGGTAATTTCCAAAAGGATGGTCTTAGAAATGTTATTGTACGAATATAACTGTTCTCATTCAAATATGTTTTAACGCAAATGATTAAATGGAATTATGAATCAACTCTTATATGTGATCATTAATGATTAATTGTCTTGTAAGGATAAATGATAAATTCATAAACCATCACATTGGATACAGTTAGGTTATTCCTATTAAATAGTCGGGTAGCTTAACTTAACAATGAATTGTACGCATTAGGATGTGCACTTTATAAGAGAGGTGAGTATAATTCTTCAAGCGAACAGTGAATCTAATCTATTTATGTAATCTGGCATTCATAATTGTTAGGCATTTTATTCACTTCTAAATCATATTTTGTCTCTTGGTGTGGTTATTGTTTATGTTCAGGTGTCCCGTCGCAAGGGCGCCCGTTCTGACCTTCCCTTCCAGTGTTAAGGAGCTACGGTATATTGCGGATGTTGTAGGATTTTTGTATTAGGTGCATCAAAACTGTTTTTTGATATTCTAGTTATGATTCGTCAGTGGTATTCGGGCATGCTTCCCAAGTGTATATCCCATAGCTACTGTTATATTTGGTGTGACCCTTTTGTATCAGTCTGTTAATCGACAGATCTTCGGTTATGTTTTGTAAATTCTATCAAACTATTAGTTCTATATTAACCCTTTTTTTAACAGAAGTAGATGAGTGACATAGTTTTATTTTAAATTGGAAAATATTTTTTACATCCATTTTTAAATTGTTGGATGGTCGTATCATATTATCTTTTATGCGACAGTGATGCTAAGAATTGACCATTTAAGATTCTCATTTTATTGGAGCAGCGGGCTGGCCACCTCTTATTTTAATAAGCGAGGTGTCACAATTGAAGACTTGATATTGGTCCTGCAGACACTACGGGATCATCAGCTATATGAAAAGTTTGAGAATAGCAGTTTCTGGTTACAGGATGTCAAATTTTTAGGGCATATCGTGACGACTGAGGCTATTTCCGTAGACCCAAATAAGGTTACAGCGATGAGGGTATGGGGTCAGCCCACGATGTCGACTGAGATTCATAACTTTCTGGGCTTGGCAGGATATTATTGCCATTTCATTAAGGGTTTTTCGAAGATTGCTGGCCCTTTAACGAACTTGACCTGGAAGGGAGTGCGATTTGTCTGGGACGACTCCTGTTAACTCATTTTTTAGGAGCTAAAAGACAAATTGACTTCTGCCCTGTACTCGCATTGCTAAGATTTGGAGTAGATTATTTAGTCTTTACTGACGCATCTCTATAGGTGTTAGGGGGTGTGTTACAACAGGAGAATAGGTCCATTACATACGCGTCTCACAAGCTCAAGCCCCATGAGAGTAATTATCCCGTACATGATTTAGAGATTGTCGCAGTAGTGTTTGCTTTAAAGATATGGATGCATTACCTTTTGGGTGAGAAATTTATCCTATTTATGGAACACAAGTCATTGAAATATTTGTTCACGCAGAAAGACATAAATATGTGGCAACATCGATAGTTAGAGTTTGTGAATGATTACTAATTTGATGTTCACTACCACCCAGGCAAGGCAAATGTGGTAGATGACGCGCTGAGTCGAAGACCTGTGGGGCAATTAGCGGAAGTGTGGAAAGTTAAGTGGAAGGAACTTGTCCAGGATGATGCTATAGCTAGAGCGTGCATGTCGGTGTTAACCATTATGCCCAATATAATTATGCGAGTAGTAAAAGCACAAGTAGGGGATAAAGACTGTTAAGACCCGGTGCGACAGCTATTGACTGAGGGAGAGGAGTCCTACTCTATTAGTTCTGAGGGTGGGTTACATTTTCATGGGAGACTTATAGCCCCAGACGACAGAGACTTGAGACATGATGTTATGACATACTCCCATGGTTCGAGATTTACAGTACATCCCGACGGGGAAAAAATGTACCAAGATATGCACCGTCAATATTAGTGGGCAGGAATGAAAAGGGATATTTCTGAGTCTGTCTCCCAATGCTCCACTTGTCAATTAGTGAATGTGGACCATCAGCGACCGACTGGAATGTTGCAACCGTTGGAAATACTGATGTGGAAATGGGAGAGTATCTCAAAGGATTTTATTACAAGATTGTCGACAATACAAAGTGGGCATGATTCTATTTGGGTCATTGTCGATCGCTTGACCAAATCGGCACACTTCCTACCAGTGCTGACGGATTAAAATACGGCATGTTATGCTCAGCTTTTCATAGTAGAGATTGTGAGACTTCACGAGACGCGGATCAATATAGTATCTGACTGAGATAAAATTTTTGTATCCCATTTTTTGGGAAGCTTCTAAGAGGAGATGGGAACCGAATTACGGTTGAGTACATCATACAATCCACAAACCGACGGGAAAATAGAGAGATTTAACCAAATGTTGGAGGATATGCTTCGAATGTGCATACTTGATTTTAAAAGAGGATGGGAGTAATACCTTCCATTGGTCGAATTTGCATATAATCATTCGTACCTATTCATGATAGGTATGGCACCGTATGAATCATTGTATGGTCGACTGTGTCAATCGCCTGCTTGTTGGTTGGAAGTAGGAGATAATAAGCTCCTTGGATCTGAAATGATCCAAGATACATCTTCAAATATTGAGCTTATTATAAATCGCATATGGATCGCAAAGGATCGCCAGAAAAACTATGCCGACACAAATCGGAGGCATGTGGATTTCGAAGTGGGGGATCAAGTTTTATTGCAGGTGTCTCCAATGAAAGGCGTTATGTAATTCGAGAATAAAGGGAAACTTGAGCCAAGATACGTAGGTCCTTTTCCCATTATTGAAAGGATAGGCCCCGTGGCATATCGACTTGCTTTGTCAGAACACCCACATCGAATATCTTTAAAGAAGTATAAAAGATGCGAGGGAGCTTATTGGAATGTTCCATAGGATAATATTGAGTTACAGCCCGACATTTTGATTAAGGAATAATCGATTTCCATCTTAGACCACGGTGAGCGTAGACTAAGGTCGAAAGTGGTGCCCTTGGTTCAAGTCCAATGGGGACACCACAATGCCAAGGAATCAACTTGGGAACAAGAGGATGATATTCGAGAAAAGTACTCACACCTCTTTTTACCAGGTACATCTAAATTTTGAGGACAAAATTTCCTTGTAAGGGGGGAGTATGTAATACCCCTTACTTTTGAGTAATTATAGTTATATAAGTTTCCATGTGGGTTAGTTATTTAAAATAAATGGAAATCGAAATAAATATTAATTTGTATGATTTAAGAGTTAATATTTATGAGTATTGCATATTTACGATTACATGAATGTAATAAGTGTAATATAATGTTATGTTGCGCCGTTGCGCTTTAAAGTGGCGGTTATGGATTATATCCCAATTGAAATATTTAAGAAAGATAATACGACGCTGGGATAGGAAATTATAAACGATATCTTAGATGTTAGTTTAGAGAGAACGGTTACTCCGGGAACAGCTGAGATAGTCAAAATAAGTGTCGGGTGTGTTTTTGGGTTCCGGGGCACTTTTGGCTAGTTACGACTTAAATATGATGTTACGAGTTATTCTAAGTATCTAGTAGCATTTAATGTTAGACTTAAATGTATTTGAGATATTTTGGGTATTTAGTCTTACAAAGGGAATAAAAGCTCATTTGTGCTTAACTTGGAAAGAGAAAGAGAAAGAGAGAGGAGAAGAGCTAGACAGAAAGAAGAGAAAAATAGAGGAATTGGTGATTAGAGTTTGGAATCATATCAAGGAGAAATCCGAGACTTCAATATTGAGGAAAGTTTTCTAACTTGCATAAATGTATGATTGTGTGTGAATAAATTCTATAAAGTTTTAGGGTTCTTGAGTTTAAACCATTTGGGGATTTTGGTGAGTTTGATGCTTAGACCCTTATGTATATGATATAAACATTATTTAAGGGGTTTATAATGGCGGGTTATTGTGTAGGAATGATTTGTAGATGATGTTGTTTGATGATGTTGGAATTAGATAGAAGAAGAAGTTGGGGGATTTAGGGTTCATATAAACTCGTAGCCAAAGCTGGGTTGTCCGACCCAGGCGAATCGATTATCCCCTGACTATATGTCTGAGTTAGTGAATCGATTTGGGTAGACCGAATCGATTAGGCAAGTTAGAAAAAAGTTTGGTTCTCTTGAATGAATCAATTCGTCTAGGGCGAATTGATTCACTTCCAAGGGAAAATCGATTCGGCCAGGGAGAATCGATTCAGAAATAGTGTTGTTTTACAAAAGTTTTCTAACTTTATTTTAACTCCTTTCCTCTTAGGTCTAAAGATTTAGAACCTTATTATAGGATGTATTATAGATACATGTGACCTTATATGAGGAGATTAATACCTTAGGATGATAAGGGGGAATTCGGGACTATTTTGTGGATTAGAAACGATAGTATAATACCTCAATTGGTTAAGAAAATGATAGTGGGACTAGTGTACAGTAGGACTTTGTTATTTTGGCTTTCGAGGGCTAGTATGGAACTGTTTATACATTGTAGCCTTAATTTATTATTCATCTATGAGTTCGGGTATAAGAATTATTATTTTAATTCATTATACATACATTTTGATATTTTATCATTTATGACCATACCTCTCTAACTGCTATCATAAGGGAGGTGATGCGAAAGAGGTGAATCCACTGGCTAATGAATGCAGGGAGAGAATAGTCATCAGCCATAGCACCAGTTGTTACGTTGTGTGATTGTTTATTCAAAGTGAAGTAATTCTGGGTATGGTTACGCCTCATTGTCGAAGGTATATAGTCATTTCCCATGTGTTGTGATTCAGGGTACCCAGGTGGTCATGAAACTAGGCACTAGAAGATGATAGAAATTAGGGAACGCATCTAGTCGGGTAATTACCGAAAGGATGGTCTTAGAAATGTTATTGTATGAATATAACTGTTCTCATTCAAATATGTTTTAACGCAAATGATTAAATGGAATTATGAATCAACTCTTATTATATGTGATCATTAATGACTAATTGTCTTGTAAGGATAAATGATAAATTCGTAAACCAGGCACATTGGTTATAGTTAGGTTATTCCTATTAAGTAGTCGGGTAGCTTAACTTAACAATAAATTGTACGGGTTAGGATGCGCACTTTAGAAGAAAGGTGAGTATAATTCTTCAAGCGAGGAGAGAATCTAACATGTTTATGTAATCTAGCATTCATAACTCTTAGGCATTTTATTCACTTCTAAATCATATCAAACGGGGCCCTGACCAGTTTATATTTTGTTTCTTCGTGTGGTTATTTCTTATGTTCAGGTGTTCAGCTGCAAGGGCGCCCGTTGTTACCTCCCCTTCCAGTATTAAGGAGCTACGGCATATTACGAATGTTGTAGGATTTATATATTAGATGCATCAAAACTCTTTTTGGATATTCTAGTTATGATTCGTTAGTGGTATTCGGGCATGTTGCCCAAGTGTATATATCATAGCTACTATTATATTTGTTGTGACCTTTTTGTGTCAGTATGTTAACCAACAACTTATTCGGCTATGTTTTGTAAATGCTATCAAACTGTAATAGAAGTAGATGACTGACATAGATTTATTTTAAATTGGAAAATATATTTGACATCTGTTTTTAACATGTTGGGTAGTCATATCATATTATCTTTTATGCGACAGTGATGTTAAGAATGGACCATTTAAGATTCCTATTTGATTGGAGTAGCAAGCCGACCACCTCTTATTTTAATAAGCGGGGTATCAGAGTTGTGGTGTACTGATGTTGACCAGTTTACAAACTTTGTCTCGAACCATGAGATCATATTGGTTTATATCTTTCTCGATCGAACATGGCAGTTTGGGGGGATCCTCTTCGCCTTCAAATATTCTCTTATTGTCTCTACCTATTCTTCCACGACCGCCACTACCTTCCCCCTGCATCCATCATCTGCATAATTCACCCTCGATGCTTTTCCCCTGCCTGAGGCAACTAATGGCCTAAATAATAAACTTGACAAGAAAGATGGGGTTTTTACCACCAGGGCAATATTCCTCGCTACCTTTAAAAATGCTGCAAACGTACCCTCTCGTGTTTCATTATTCAGATGGCAGATATATTCTGGCAGCAGTCGCTCTGTGCATACTTACAAGAGCTTATCTTCTCGCTTTTCTTCCCATGTGTCTAGGGAGTGCTCGAGAATCCTCCTTATATAGGAAGAAACATCCTCTCTAAGATTTTATTTCTCATGCGCCAATTATGTAAGTGTAAACTGATCCTCAATTAAAAAGAACTTTTTTATGAACAAAACATGACACTGTTCCCAGGAGGCCACCGCACCTAGAACCAAGTGGGAGTACCACGTGTAGGATTTATCTTATAGGGATTTTAAAAACTCCCTTAGCCTCAATTTTGTGTCGTTATAATGGGACCTAAGGCTTTCAATCAACCCTTTCATATGCTCCTTAGGGTTTGCACCCTTCCTTGTATACTCTCTGAATATTGGTGGAATATACCCTACTGGGTAGGTTTCATTATTATATTCTTTCAGGTACGGAGTGAGAAAGTCACCGTACATCGAGGAACTATCTCCATCTTTGGATACTACTATAAACTTTAACAGCTCCTTCTTCATTTCCTCTATGCTAGATGGCGGAGAGTTGGTTGACACTGTTATCACGATTGATGGAATTGTTGGCGTACCTGGTGCACTCTTCCCTGCACCTCCAGCCGTTGTATGTGCCATTGAAGCACCCCTGGCCTTGAGCCACTGATCCTATTGTTACAGGTGGGATAGTGGTAGGAACGTTACTAAAATTTGGTGAAGCAGTGGGAGGAACACTTTTGAAAGTAGGTGTGGCAACTCCACTCGTAACGGAGGGAGATGGTATCACCACCAGTGGTGTCATGATTGAGTTTGCACCTTAATTGATTCACAGCATTTCCTGGGCCGCTGGGGTTTTCTTGAACTCCATAAGCAACCCCCTAAACCCCCACCATTTGCGCTGAGCCTATTCTAGCCTGCACGTCTACAGTCTCTATCACACCAGTAGTAGACGTCCTAGGCTCCATTCACGTCACTCTTACTCCTTTAGGCAATACAATGAGATCTGCCTCTTCCTCAAGCTTCACGGAGTCAAAATCAATAATCCTGCCAGTATTATCCTCTGGTATCTTTTCAAAAGAGAATAGGTTCCCAAAGGAGTCGCCAAATGTAAGATGTGGTTCTTGGAATACATTTAGTATCAAGTGAGGCATAACCCCTTATCAAGATCGGGATTAATGCACATGATAATATTTAATAATGATAATAAATGAGGGAAAGAGAGACAATAGCATTCAACACTCAAGATAGTATTAAGTGATATCTTTACACCATAAAGGCACTGTAAATACAATAAATAGATGGGACCAACATGTAACTTAGTCGGAAGGAGAAAGAGCAAGCACTCTAGGCACAAAAAAGGTAAGGTCGGAACCTCAAACTCAGTTAACGCTCAATGATATGGATATTAATGGGTATAAGGAGAATGCTTGGATAATAAATTTTCTCACATAAGCTCTCTTGTATGAGAAAAATCCAGCAGTAATTCGGGATCCAAATCGTCGTGTCTGTAAACTATTTGGTTGGTCTACTTATATGGAGACAAGGTTACTCGAGTAACCTTTCTGGCATTAAATGCGATTGACTGGCATTAAATTCTAATGTGACAAAGCATTAATGTCAAAGATACTGCATTAAATGCAAGGGATATTATATTTTGGCGGGAAACTACCTAAACCTTTATAAGCATGGTGACATTACTGAGGGACATGACGTGACAGATCAAAGGCTTAACTTAAAATGACTATGAAGTCAGATTTGGTGGACTAGGACTGCCATCCTAAGGATGAACTCACTTGAGTGTGGTAACTTCAAGTTCCTCAATGCCAGATGTCATAAAGTAGGTGAATAGTGACCCCACTAAACGCATGATCACATCAATCGAAGTTGATAGTGTATGGCTTGAGGTTGTTCGGTTGGAAGGTAGCTTGAGTATTTGGTATGCTATTTGTTGCTTGGCTGAGAACTATTTCTAGGTCAAAGATACAATATTAGGGTACCTTGAAGAGGTTCCCCCAAATAGGTTAACGTCATGGTAGCTCCGCTAGAAGTGGCTCGAGCAACGTTTGTACCGAATGAAGTTTTTCCCAAGTGTGCCAAGAGGGTTGCTTATTGTATTCCTAATGTTGCCTTGATCTAAATCCTCCAAACCATGTCCTTGTGAGGTTCCCAAGAGGAGGTCATTTGATAGAGCATGTGATCTCTCCCATGCCCTACCACGCATGGTCTCTCGAGGGTACCGAATAGCCTCGCCTATATTACAAAGTTTTGCTCAATAATAAAGTACATGATCAAATACATTATGTTTCATATTATAGAATATTGTTATTCAAATAACTTTATCTTTCGAATGGAGTCTTTCGAGGAAGGTCTGTGGGTCTTTGCGGGAAGTCCCTCGAGCGATCTTTTCCTTCCTTATTTATTTTCTAAGTACGAGATCAACTTAGAAAATCAATCTTTGGTGGGTATCCCCCTACAAATACTGAAGATAGATTTTCCCACCTCAAAAGACTAGAGGTAAGAATACTAGTGTAGGAGGAGCACCCCCCACCTCCCAAGGTGGCCTCAAGGGGTTACCAAAAGATTCCTCCAAAATGCTCCATTTGTTCTCCCAAGCTAAGAACCCCCTTCAATTACCATGAAAGCTCCCATTATCTTCTCCAAAAATCCCCAACACTTCTCTAAAAATTGTATCTCCACTTTAATAATGGTGGAAATGGGTGTATATGGTCCCAATATGGTGGAATACACTAAACAAATGGTGTTTCGTGGTACTTTATGGTGGTGGGATAGTAGAGAGAAGCCAACAATGTTGTAAGACTTCTCCACCTTCTTTCTCCATCTTCCATCTTATTATCTCTTCAAAATGCCACAAATGAGTCAAACAAACCCTTATAAAACATCCCAAAACCTTAAATTCCCATTTTACCCAACCTGGGCTCACTAGAGCTTGATACCTCAACGATCCAATGGCTAAAATCGTGACTGCGCATAAGAGAAAACTGATCTAAACATTTTCGAGTCATATTATTCGAACGACATGAACCTCATTCTAACGACCTATCCATCTCGTTCAATGAATGACTTCCTGCGACCTGACAATGTTATGCAGTGGCGTCTCGTTCAAAGCCCTACTTCGGGTGACCTTTGTGTGACTTCCCATCTCGCTTCTAACGACATCGGGATGTCGTTTAAAAGACCCTTTTTTTTCCTTTTCTTATATTTCCTTTAATTTTTTACCCAGAATTCTCTACTAATTACCATTAACCCCACTTCAGTATAATTTATCTAATTAATTATTGGGACAGTATATTACAGAAATTTTCCTGGGAACTCTAAGTTTAGAGTCGTTGAGTTTCCCGAAACCTAAGAGTGTCATGTCACACCTGTGTGAATTAGGAAATCATATGTAGAGGCTTTAAATCTAAGACTCGTTGATTCTTAAATGGCTAGACATGATACTTCCTCTAAGGGACTGAGACATGGTCACCTTTATCACTTAATCTTTTCATAATTATGGCATAAGCATTCTTTATAAAATGCCTCTGGGAAGCCCCAAATATAACCATTTAGAATATGTTAATGATTTGATTATATTCTACTCTGGTGCTAAGAAGGATTTTCCCATTATTATGGGCTTAATTAAAGATTATGAGAGAGATGCAAGCCAAAAAACAACAAATATAATAGCCAAATTTTCATTTCGAACAAAATTTTAGCAACAACTGCAAAGAAAATCAAGACTATTATTAGTTTCTCTAATAAAACTATACATATATTATATTTGGGTTACCCTTTGTTCAACGGTAGGAAAAATAACTCTCACTTTGATCATCTAGTTCATAAGATTAGAATGGATCTTAGTGGATGGAAATCAATGATGATTTCTATAAGAGAGAAGTTGGCCCTTATAAAGAGTGTATTATCAGGCATTCCAGTCCACACTTTAACTGATATCAGTCCTACAAGGAAAGTTTTGGACAGGATTAAATCTATGTTTTCCAGATTCTTTTCGGGATCTACAATGGAAATAAGAAAACATCATTGCTGTAAATAGAATCTCATTGCTTGACCAATTAGTGAAGTAGTCCTTGGTATCAAGAAACTTTCAGATATCAGTAAGTCTATGACAATCAAGCTTTGGTGGAGATTTATATACAGTCACTCTCTTTGGTCCAAATTCATCAAGGCTAGTTATTATAGAAACTTCGATTATATGGTTGTTCTTCATAAGTCTTTCTCTAATACTTGGGGCAGGATGTGTCTTTTTAGAAACATAGCTAAAGAAAACATCAAATGGAGGATACATAGTAAGGATATTGATTTGTTTTAAGATACCTAGTCAGATACAGGGCCCGTAATTGATTCAATAGTCCTTATAAAAGTGCTAAAGTGAATGAATACTGGGATGGTAATAGGCAATGGGATATAGACAAGCTTGGCAAAGTTCCCCCTATTAAATTAGTGAATCAAGTAGTTCGAGCTTATAGATGGACAAATACTAAAGATTCAATTATATGGCATATTACGCCTTTAGGTGTTTATAACTTTTTAACATCTTCGAATATTTTTAGAAACTCTTTTATTGATGTTAGTTCTGCCAAGTTCATATGGGATTCTTGAATCCCACATAAGATGTCAATTCTCACTTGGAAAATCCTTAGAGGTTTTTGTCCCATGGATGAAAAATTGAAGAAAAGTAGGGTCAGTCATCCATCTAAATGTGTGTGATGTAAAGATAATGCTGAAAAACAAATTGAGCACTTATTCTCTACTTATGATAGAGCAATTAAAGTCTAGGATCATTTCAATAAGAAGTATGGGGTAAGATTTCAATCAGGAACATTTAGACAAAGACTTGTATATTGGTGGTTAGATTCAAAGTCTAATGTTAAATCAGTCATCAAGGTGACTCCTATTATTATTTGTTGGCATTTGTGGATTAATATAAATAAGGCAAAATTTGAAAATGCTTCCTTATTCATTCTTAGAGTCATCAAGAACATTTAAGAATGTATCCTTCTTTTCAATGAAGTTCCTAAAATTTCTATATTAAAACATAAATTAGTCCCCCGATCATTCCCTCCAAAAGGATATGATACTTAACATGCTATGTCTAATGGTTGATTGTGTTTACATGTTTTATACACTAGTGTTTGCACATCATGTTATATGTTTTTGCTATTTGTATGATATTTGGGTTTTTTGTATTTTGATTTTATCCTATTACTCTTATTATAAAAAAAATACAATAATTTTTGTATGTCTTTTCAGTTTTGTTTTCATGTGGTATGTAAAAAGTATTTAAAAGCTCAAAAAGATTTTTTTTTCTATGTATTTTTGTTTTACATATTTTTTATGGAATATCAGTGTGATAGGATTCCTCTTCCGTTCAAATGTTATATAAATGAAAGTTTTAAGTCTTTTGAAGACGTTGAATTTCATTTACTAATGTGGGGTATGGTTCAAGACTATAAGATATGAACATTGAATGGGGAAAAGAATGTACAATATGTTCGGAATAATTATCGATACATGACCACGTACAGAACCCCACCGAGTGGAAGTGGCGATTGATCTTCCAGCATATCCTCCTTTAACTAATATAATTGATTATACTTATAAAGTCCACCACGATCAAAACCACCATCCTGTAGATAGGGATAATGGAATTATGACCAAGTCAATGAATAAGTTGATGCTAAATTACTCGAATATCGGGAATACATACGGTTGAAAGACGATGCGGCTCGACCTTTTTACAAAAATTATGAAGAAGATCACTTGATATTTCATGAAATAATAGGTTTTCATAATTTGAAGAGTCAATTTGATTTATTGGGCAACAGCATAATCGAAATTCTTAAGTGGGTTAAAGACATTCTCCTAAAATAAAACATGCTACTAGAAAAATTATCCTAACAAGAGGAAGAGCTTGAAAGATTTGGGTTTGAAGTACAGTTCTATTAATGCATGCATGTATGATTGCATACTCTATCTCAATAAGAATGAAGAGAATGCTGAGTGTCATGTATGAAAGGAGCTTAAAGTGTGCGCAAGTTCCACAAAAGGTTTTGTGGTATTTTTCCCTCGGACTAAGGTTAAAAAATTCATTGTACTGTGGATAGCAGAGAATATGACATGACATGCTCGGTGTGAGGTGGGTGGAATCTCATGCATCATTCAGTTGATTCATTCATCTGTAAAATTTTAAATGCACAACATCATGAATTTGCAAAGGAACCATGTAATGTCTGTATTACATTATCATCCAATAGGTTTAACAATTTTTGTAATTTAATTACTAATCAGAGTTACTAGTCAGTTCCCATTGTGCCTTTAGGCATTCCACCGACACTATGCATGATAAAGGAGATCACGTTATTATCTTTATTGATACTTGGGCCGAAGGCTCTAGATGATGATATTGATATATTCTTAGCCCAATTAGTCGAAGAACTTAAAGAGTTGTGGAATAAAGCCATGACGAAATTTGACTCTCATAAGGCATGATGAAATTATGAAATTTGACTTTCATAATATGCAATTTATGAATTGCATATTAGCTAAATGTTTATTTACGTAAATGTAAACATGCTTAAAAAATGTTTAATTTTTTGGCGGGAAGTAGAAAATTAAATTTATTTTTATATATTTTTAATTTGGTCACGGTTCAAAATCGTCAAAATATATTTTTTGAAAGGTACAAAATCATGACCAATAGGGTGACCATTAAAAATAAAATATATTTGATCATGGGTTTCATTTTTTAAATTCTCACCCTTTTTTATCACGGTGATGTGACCACTTAAAACGTAGAGTGGAGGTCACGATTTTGGACCATGACCATTGGTGTCACATTTTTAATTGGTTAGAATAGTGGTCATGGTCCTTGACCGTGACCCACAGTGACAAGATGATTATGGGTTAAGACCGTGACCCATGTTATGGGTCACGTTTTTGGACTATGACCCGTGGTTTTGTCACACTGAAAATGGTCACAATCCAAAACTGTGACCCATAAGGTTGGCCAAAACCATGACCATTAAATAATATACTTTTATATATCATAGAAAGGTCTATTATGCCTATATTGTGAAACTAGGTGTCACGTCGTGTGTGAAACTATGTGTGCACACAACATATATATATATATATATATGTATGTATGTATGTATGTATATGTATATGTGTGTGTGTGTGTGTGTGTGTAAAACTCTACGCTAGTGTGTGTGAAATGTGTAATAATTTATGTAGCCAGTGTGTTCATGAAATGTATGAATCTAAGTGTCAAAGTGTTTAAAATATTTAATATTATGTGTTATCAGTGTGTGTTTGCATATGTGTGTGTGTGTGTGTGTGATATGAGTGAATCTATCGGAGATTTAAACAACGTATGTGAGAAATTGTGTGTGGTATGTGTGTGTGTGAACTATGTATGTGAAATACATTAATCAGCATCACTGTGTGAAATTGTGTTTGTGTGAAACTCTATGTTCAACGTGTGTGTGTGTGTGCGTGTGTGTGTGTGTGTGTGTGTGTGAAACTCTATGTAATGGAGAAATCACTTTTGGTTTGTTCCTAAATGGTAGCTTTATTTTGTAATGAAAAAGTAACTTTTGGTTTGTTCCTTTTTTATTTTTGATTAACTTCCTTGCATAGATCATCTATTTCATGAACTTAATTTAGCTCAAGGATTTTGAAGTAAATTATATTGTATGAGCACTCGTGTTCATGTTTCAATGTTTGTACAAATTTTATGCAAAACTCAATTATATTTTAACCTTGTCAAATTTAGGTACTTATTCTTCCCCCATTAACTCAGGGAAAATAGTAATGACAATTCTCCTTTCCTTTAGACTCTACTTGTCATGAAATAGAGGAAGGTCAATGGTTCCATTTCAACTTTATACTTCTTAGAAATAATGAACAGGATCAGTACATACAAGATGCAATTATGGTGGTAAGAACTATAATAATAACTATGTTTACATTCTGTAATACGGTTAAATTATCCGTGTAACATTTATTTTGACAATAGACATAGAGTCTGTTCAAAATATTCAACTCAATTTAAGAATTTAAAAACCTAAAACCTTAGTGTTTAATTGATGTAGAGAAATTATGTTGAAGAATATTAGAGATGAATCAACGTTTAAGTAACTCAAGAAAAATGGGCTCATCATTACTAAATTCAAATTCTAAATGAAGAAATTTTGTAATTCTCCTCAACAAGAACATGGATCGTATGTATGTTCAAAATCAGTTAATAGATATAAAAAATAATATTAAATTTTTGATTGAATGTTGCATGCTTAACTGTGGTGTTGTTGTTTGTTACATTTTTAAAGAAATTATCCGAGTGAAGGTCTATCTTATCAGAGTTCAAAACTAGTCAGGTGATATATTTTTTTTATCGGCGATGATCAAATAAATTCTTGCCCAGGTCGACAACTTGAAGAGTTGTAGTTATATGTTTGTTGTGTAATCCAAAAGGACATACCTATTGACTTTATTTCAAGTGTTTTGCTGAGTAATATGTAGTAACATAGAAAATATTTCTAGTTTGATGTTCTTTGACTAATTTTAAACTAGATTGTTGTTAAATGAAACTAATTTTTAATATTATTTGTGTAATTCAAAACTAGATGGTTATTCATGAACGAGTTTGATGTTTTTTATATAATACAATACTAGATGTTTATTGACTTTAAATAAAATCAATTTGAGGTTGTTGTTGTTATAATTCCATCAAGTGATCATTTAGAAGTCCCCATATTATCATCTATGAAAAACTGGATATAGTGTTATTACATGAATATTGTTCAACGGACTTTGTTACAAAAGAGATCAATTGGCTAATTTACTGGGAAAAAATGGCACAGGTAGTCTAATATGTTTTCTTCATGGTTCCAAATCTTCATCATTAAAAATAATCCTAGACATAAAAAATTGTCTCATTCAATAAATTTAATGACTAAATTTTATTACATGATATCATTTACCTAAAATGATAATACATATAAATTGACAGATTATAATATACTACATGTAACACAGAGTACTATATCTATTATTCAATAAAAATAAACAAATTTGATGCTTTTATATAATTAACAAGCAAACACTTGTTGATAAAAAATTGTGAAGTTTTCCCCTTAATTCAAAAATAAATGCTTATTGCCTTAAATATATTGAAAATTTTGAACTTTTAGGTGTTTGATGTCATTTTATTCTTTTCAAGACTTAAAATTATTTGTTTTAAAATAAAATTATTTTCAGTGAAAAATGACAATGTTTGAGGTGTGAATCATTATTGTGGGACTCGGTTGCAACTTTGGAAAGATGTAATTTATTTTCAATTGCAAATAAAATTTGATGTATTATAAAAAAAAGGTCATGTATTGACATTTCAGCATCAAAACAATCACCACCAAAATCTATTTTTCCAAAATAGATTTTTTTTTCAGACTTATTGACTTAATATGGTGCTACCAGTAGCATCCCAAAAAGTCCCAACAGCATCCACCCACACAAACTCCCTTCCACTCCTAAATATTCAGAAGTTATCATACCTCCCAAACATGAGTACACAAATACAATTTCTTAGCAAAAAGTGAACTTTGGAACACTAAACAAGCCAAGACTATTAAAACCTACAATGGGCACTTGTTTAACTCCCAAATAGATAAAATTCAGTAAGTAGATTACATAATCCAAAATTTAATAACTGCAGTACACTTGTTTAACATGAGTTGAGTCATGAAAATTTAGATAAATTCACAATTTCAATAGAGAGTATGTAACACAAACTACTATCTTCACTATTGAATTTTCAAATATTCAAGTTTAACCTACTATCAATAAACTACTAACATATTAACATTTCAACTGTGTACAAAAATAAAAAAAATAAAGGTTTCAAATTGGTATTGGTAGAGTTAATGAAGAATATTGTACAACTACACAAATGCGGGACAACTTTTTCAGTTTTTTTCAACCTGTCGATATATCCCACACCTAAACTGCCTCTTATCCTCATCCCAGGAAGTTATCCTCTTCTTTTTCAGCCTCCTAGTCATACGCTTAGTACTAGGAGGACTAATGAAAATTTTAAAATTAGAGCCCTCATCTTTACCCAATGTTGGAATTGGATAAATCACCTTGCAATAAGAATTTACAAAATATTCCTTTATAAATCACCAAGGTGATGAAAAATTTGAAGACAAAAACTTCCATTACAACCACCTGCCATCTCCCTACATTCATCCATCATCTTTATGATTCGTCCCTGAATATGATCAACAATATAAATGAAGAGCCTTATGAATCCATGAATTAAATGATTCCACAACATTTTGGTACGTTTCTCAATACTTATGACCCTCAAAATAATGACTTCTCTAATGATCCTTTCCCAAACTGTTCATAAATCTATGAGCTGGTTCAGATCCTTCCGTAAGCAACAAATTCAAAGTTGAGAGCACACTATATATTGACTCACTTGAGTCTACACATATAAGAGTTCCAACTAATTTGTATATTTAGACAAAATAGGTTAGATTTTATGAGACCTCCATCTCCTCAAAGGTTCAAGTATATTGAAGAACTCCTGTCCAAGAAAACCTTTAAGATCAACATAAAGGGAAGTTATTTATATCCTTAAAACCACAAACAGGGAAAACTCACTGCATTATTTATATCTCCTATTAGCATTTATGATTTTACAACACTTAAAGAATTTTTAAAATCATTTAATTCAATTCAAAACATTTTATAAATTTTTAAAATAATTTTTGAATTAAGTAAAACTTGTTTTAAAAAGTGTGGTGGGTAACATTTTAATTCCGAAAAGTTATTTTTATTGCTGATTGTTTGCCTGGGTAGAATACAAAAGTGCTAGAGAATTCAGGGTATGCTTTGTCATTATTATCAACACGCACTTTTTATTATATCTAGTTCGTACACGTGTTGGAGTCTCATCGGCTTAGATTGTGTTTTTTGTTAGACGCATACCATGTGTGTCATCTCAGCCCTTAAATCAACCTTATCAACGGTCTGCATGCGTTTAGAGTCAATCCTTGTGAACCCAATTTTAACCAATCAATAAAAGTTTAACCCAACGCTTGTAATGAACCGTTAGATTCAAGTCAAATGGTCTATATACAATCCCAGCCATAGGATTAAGTTCGAAGTTCTGGATCCTTCTTCGTTTAATATAAATAGGACCCAAGCCTCAGCCATTACAGACTTTTTGCATTTCGTCTATCTTGAGAGAAAAGATAGAGTAGGGAGAGAAGGGAGAGGGAAAGAAAAGAGATAAAAAGGTGAGAAGAAACCCTAGGTTCTTCATAATCCAACCTCTGAGTAATTTCTCCCATAACCAAACATGAAAACCTTAAAGTTCCATACACCATAAACCTATTATTGAGAGTTAGATAGTTTTAGGGTTTCTATATTTTTTAGTGTTGAGTTTTTTCTTCATTTGAATACCTCTTCAAGTTCTTGGTTCCCTCAGAACTCATCTCTTAGAGAAATTTAAGTTTCATTGTTGAAACTGAGTTTTTCTAAAAAGAGAACATCACACGATTTATTTTCAGTTTCTCTTTTTTGATCTGGTATTTTAGATCCACTCTGTTTCAATAAGTTTGAAATAGAAACTTCTAAGTTTCGAAATTGTTTCAAATCTAATGAGTTGTTTGTGTTTCTGGTTTTATATTTCATGTTTTATGAAATACGTGTGCACAAAAATAAAAAGGACACAAAGAACTTTTAGTTAAAGTTTTAAAGCATAACCATAGATCTGAGAAAAGAAGTTTTATGTCAAAATATGTTGAATTAGCCTCTACATGTTAAGTCTGAATCTGTTTTTACAAAATAGACTTCTAGTTTAGTTTATATCTCAATTGGAGGTTTACAATTTCCAAAATATTTTCAAAATACTGAAATTGTTTAAGCCCTTTAACCGTCTTCTGAGAAAGTTATACTTGAGATCAATGGATTTATACAAAATCAAGAAGTCTTGATTTGAAAATACAGATTTGGAAATAACCTATCATTTTAGAACTATTGTAATTTGTTAGGAATGTTTGTATAATTTTGAGAGGGTGAGTAGCATGTTTGTATGTAGTAGCACATCACAAATCTCACACGAACACTTAGACAATGTGGTTCTGTCTGAAAATCTTGGATTTTGAACAAGTTGCTAGAACTATAATTCAAAGAGAATGAGATCAAGGAAAAAGCAAAGAAGTAGCAAGAAAAGATCAGTATAATTCGTATAACCTTTGGAGTGGAGAATCTCAAGTAGGTATATTCTGAACTTAGGTTAGGATCTTTGTGGTTTTCTTAAGTGTTGTAACTTGATTCTTTATTCTAGTGAATTTTTTGTTTTGTGCCGTAGAGGGCACCGTGGATGTTTCCCTTGTTTAAGGGTTTTGCCACGTTAAAAATTCCTGTGTTTATTTCTTTGAATATTCTTAACTGTTGTTGTGATTGGGACTGCATGGTAACTTTTGTAGATGTTTCTTAAAACTTAAAAATAATGGTAATCAACTATCAAATTTAAACCATACATTCAGAAAAGATTTTACAACACTTCTTGTGTTTTTCGAAAAGAGTTTTGCCCAAAAAGTTTATTCGGAGTTTACACAATTTATAACATTTTGTTATCAACCTTAAAAACAAGCTTTTAGTATTAAAGCTTTTCTTCAACTGGTATCAACGCTGGAACACCTTTTGTGATCCTGAAACTTGAGAAATTATTTTCGAAACTTCTTTCTGAAAATATTCTGAATATGGAAGAAAAATTTGAGAAGTTAGGTAACCTATCCAGACCACCATTCTTTGATGGAAACAATTTTTTGTACAGGAAAGTACGAATGACTGCTTTCATTCAAGGAGCCCTGGGTGATCAAGTCTGGGAAAGGATTGAAACTGGGTTTGAACATCGTCCTAAACCTACTTCAGCCATTGATCCAACAAGAATGAAGAAACTTCTTAGAGAATTTACTAAGGAAGAGAAAAAAGCATCTCTAGATAATAACAAAGGAAAGAATGCCATTTTTATGTCCATTAGAGAACATGAATTCAAAAGAATATACATATGTTCTACTTATAAAGAGGCATGGGACACATTAGTCATTGCTCATGAGGGTGATGAACGAGTCAAAGATGGAAAAACTCAAATGCTCATTCAGAAATATAATACCCTTATTATGAATGACAATGAATCCTTTGACGATTTCTACATAAGGTTAACTGATATTTTTACAAAACTTCATGCAAATGGTATAACTTACAGTAGAAAGCAAATTGTTTCAAAGATTTTTAGGACATTGCCATCTAAATTTAACAATCAAAGGTATGATATTGAAGAAATGAATGACCCTAATATGACTCCTGATTTACTTAGCAGTAAACTCAGGACTGTAGAGTTAGAACTAGACTTCAAAAAGAAATTGAGCAAGCAGACTAATAAAGACTTTAGTTCAAATGTTGTGTTTTCATATAAATTGACCACTTTAGATTTTAACACTGATTGTGTTAAAAACTATGATTTGGAAAACCTTGACAATGAAATAGCTCTTATGAGTAAGCATTTCAAAAGGATTTTGAAATTTAGAAATGTTATAGCCTCTAAACAAGGAAAATCAAATTATCAAGGCAATTAATTTCACAAACCTCGTGACAGAGACAATACCAAACACACTTATGACAATAGGAGGAATTATAACCCCCAACAGACTTAAACCTGATATAAAAGATGTTAAATGTCACCATTGTGGTAAACTTGGTCACTATGCTGGTAAATGTCCAACTAGTTTTAATAACAATAACAAGGCCAATATGTGTAAGACATGGGACGAATCAAGTGATCCTGATGAGGATGAAACTGAGTTAACCCAGATAAATGTGTATTGCATGTCTTTCTTTGCTAAGATAATATATAATGATGATGCATGATTGCCTGCTCATGAACTTGTTATGCATGTTGATGTTGTTATTGATATTCCTGATAATTTTGTTCCTATAGTTGCTGAAAGATTGTGTATGAGTCAAAGTGATAATGTTGATGACGAATTGAATGTGTGCATGAGTAATAAACCTATCAAGAACATAGGGGACACTTCACAGGATGCACATAGTGAGTCTGATGATGATCTGCCTAATCTACATAAGTTATACACTAAAACGATTAAGAAGAGTGCGCGCCTAGAAAAAATAATAAAAACCTTAAGTGAGTGTATCAATTTACTTAACCAAACCATTAGGAAGAACACTGAAGATTATACTACCCAATGTGTTTCTCATGAGACTGAGATTAAAGACTATGCCTTAAAAATAAAAGATTTTACTCAAAAGAACCATGAATTTGAACAAAAATATAAGGCAACCCTTATTGAACTAGAAGAGTCAAAGTAAAAGGTTTCAAATGTGTTTAAAAAATGTCAACACTTTGAAACACAAACCAAATCTTACGAAAAAATTGTTACTGGAAGCAAATTTGACTCGGAAGATAAGTCTGACCTAGGCTTTGGAGAAATAGTGCATACAAGTAAGACCAAAATTTCTCCTTAAAATGTCAATTTTGTGAAACAATGCCAAACTTATCAAAATGTTCAAAAAGGTGAATTTAGTCTCAATGTCTCTCAAACAACGCATAATCAGTGCAATCAGCAGTTGAAACCAAGTAGTCAGACCAAATATGTTTATCCTTCTGCCAAAGACCAAAGACAAAAACCTAAACCTAATGACGACTGGACTACTGTACCCAATAGATCCAAGCTAATTTTTAAAGACTTTAGCAAGAAATTCAAGTCCTATACTCATCAGTATTGTTCCTACTACGAATATTTTCGGCCATACTCTTGATGAATGTTTCCAGAAAAGGTTATACACCCCGACCTACCTAAACTTTAACCATTCTAAGAAATCAAGAGATACTTATGTACTTCCTAGGCAGGCCACAAATAACTCTAACTTTAAAAAAAAAAGGAGGATCCAAGTCAAAGAAAAAATCCTTTATAAAGACCCCTTAAACCTTTTCGAAGTCAAAAGGCCACAAAAATTTTAAAACTAGGCCTATTTGGATTAGAAAAGATGATCTATTACCCCAGCTCAAGTGTAACATTGTCATTTGTTCTTTAAAGGCACAAAGAACTTCAATTGGATGGTACTTAGACTTCGGATGTTCTAAATATATGACCGGATACGAAACCAAATTGAAAAATAAGATAGACTTCCTTGGAGTTAGTGTCATATTTGGAGATGGTATTTTATTTCAGATCATAGGAAATGGAACATTGAGTGAGCACGGGCTTCCTGAACTGAATGATGTTCTCTTAGTTAAAGGCCTTAAAGCTAATCTTTTAAGTATATCACAATTTTGTGACTCCAATCACTCAGTTATTTTTTAAAAAAATGATTGCAAAGTTATTGATGAAAAAGGTAATTGCATTTTAACAGGACACAGGACACAGAACCCCGAAAAACTGTTACACAGTAATCCCAAATTCTGAATCTTGTAATGTTTCCAGATTAAAGGATTCTGATATGTGGCACAATAGATTGGAAGAAAAAATTATGATAACCTTATAAGATTAAGTTCCCAAGAATAGTTAGAGGTTTACCTAAAATTAAAAATTCTTTTACTCCCGTATGTGGACCTTGTCGGGAAGGAAAAGTAAGTAAATCCCCTCACAAGAAAGTTAAAGATGTCCTTACCACTAAGCCTTTAGAACTTATCCACATGGACCTCATGGGTCCTTCAAGAACTTTTAGTTTTTATGGAAACTCTTATATCCTAGTTATAGTGGACGACTATACTAGATAATCATGGGTAGCTTTTATGAAATAAAAATCAGATACCTTCAATGAATTTTTAAGAATCATCTTGAAAATCGAGAATGATAAGGATACCCAAGTGCGTAGAATTACGAGTGATAGAGGTGGAGAATTCAAGGACTCTGGTATTTCTGAGTATTGTGTAGCTAATGGCTATAAACATGAGTTTAGCGCTCCCAAAACCCCACAGCAAAATGGTATAGTTGAACATAAGAGTAGGACTTTACAAGAAATGACTAGGGTTATGTTACATGCTAAGAATCTCCCTAGATATTTTTTAGTAGAAGTTGTCCAAACCGCGTGTCATATAATTAATCGTATCTAGCTCAGAAAAAATATCAAAGAAACCTCTTATGAGTTATGGTTCCACAAAAAACAAAACCTAAAATATTTTAAAACCTTCGGTAGTATCTGTTACATCTGCTAAGATATAGAGCAACTTTCAAATTTTGATACCTGAGGAGAAAAGGGATTTTTTCTTGGATATTCCCAAAATAGTAGGGCTTCGCGTGTTTTCAACTTTCGAACCAAAACTATTATGGAATCAATTAATGTAATTGTAGATGACACGAGTGTAAGAAGAAGTGACAGTCAAGAAGCTGAATTTGATGAGGACGGACGTAATTTATCTGTTGATCCTCAAGATGATACTGATTCACTGCCACCTGATAGTCCTTATGTACCCACTTGGGTTTTTAAAGATCATCCCACTAAAACCATCATCGGTAAACCTTCGAAACCTGTTCGAACTAGATCCCAACTTCAGAAAGTGGTACAATTTTCTTATTTTATTTCCCTCGAGGAACCTAAAAATGTTAATGATGCCCTTACTGACTCATTTTGGATAAATGCTATGCAAGAAGAGCTAATCCAATTTAAGAGTCACGATGTATGGAATCTTGTTCCTAGACCAAAAGATTCGAAGGTCATTGGCACTAGATGGATTTTTAAAAACAAAACTGATGAAAATGGAGAGGTCATTGTAAATAAAGCTAGGTTGGTTGCATAGGGATACTCCCAGATTGAGGAAAATGATTTCGACGAAACTTTTGCACCTGTAACTTGTTTAGAATCATTTTGTCTCCTACTTTCCATCTCTTGTCATATGCAATTCAAATTGTTCCAAAGGGATGTTAAATCCTCCTTTTTTGAATGGAATTTTATCTGAAGAAGTATACGTAGAACAACTAAAAGGATTTGTTGATCCTGTACACCTGGATTACGTCTTTAGACTTAATAAATGCTTATATGGTTTGAAACAAGCTCCTAGATCTTGGTATGAGCAACAGTCTACCTTTCTAGTGTCTCACAAATTTGCCCGTGGAAGAAACGATCAAACATTGTTTGTTAGAAAGGAAAATCAACATGTCTTAATTGCACAAGTATATGTGGACGATATTATTTTCGGTTCCACCTGTCCTAAATAAGTAGAGAATTTTTATGATATCATGCATACCGAATTTTAGATGTCTCTAATGGATGAACTACAATATTTTTTGGGTTTACAAGTAAAACAATGCAGTGATGGTCTTTTATATCTCAATCCAAGTATGCTGCAGATTTAGTTAAAAAATTCGGTTTAGAAAATGCTAAACCTTCTATAACCCCCATGAGTACTTCAACTAAACTTTCTAAGGATGATAATGGGAAAAGTGTTGATCCCACAATTTATAGAAGTATGATAGGGAGTTTACTGTATCTTATCGCGTCTCGACCGGACATATCATTCGATGTTTGTATCTGTGCTAGATATCAAAGTAACCCTAAAGAATCTCACTATTAAGTGTGAAAAGAATAATTAAATATATTAAGGGTACTCTAAAATTTGGTATTTGATACACAAACGACACGACTAGTTCTATTGTAGGATACACCGATGTCGACTGGGCCGGTTGTTCGAATGATAGTAAGATCACTTCTGGTGCTTGCTACTACGTAGTCAATAATCTCGTAGGTTGGTCGTGTAAGAAACAGAATTGTATTTCATTATCTAGCGTCGAATTTGAGTATATAGAAGCTGGTAGTTGTTGTTCACAATTATTATGGTTTAGACAGATGCTTAGCGATTATGGTATCACTGAAAATCAATTAACCACGTTTTGTGATAACCAAAGTGCCATTAATATTTCCAAAAATCCTGTAATGCACTCGCGAATTAAGCATATTAAGATTAGACATCACTTTATCTGTGTCCTTATCGAATCCAAAGATCTCATAATTGAATATTCGAACACTTAAAGGCAGCTCGCTGATCTCTTTACCAAACCTTTAGATAACATATGATTTGAGTATTTATGCACAGTTATAGGCATGATAACTCTCAATTAATCTCTATTTTTTGTGATTTATACCCCTTGTATATTTGAGAAAAATTGGGGGAGAAGATCTTGAGTATTGCTTAATGATTTTTCAATCTATTCCTACTTCTAACTCAACTAATATGCCATTTAGTATTTATTTTGTCACAGGCATTTCAGAACCATTGTACAACTTGTTACTATTTTGGAGGGTATTGGTTTGTATATAGTTGAGTAATGTATTTTTTTCATCTTATTTTCGGTTCTAGGATGGGAATGGGTAGTTAGAATTTTTGTATAGGACAAATAGGATTTTTCATTTTGACCCACGAGTTCTGAATTCTCAAGGGAATTTCGTCTCTAATATCCAAAGGGGGAGATTGAGAACACACTATATATTGACTCACTTGAGTCTACATATATAGGAGTTCCAACTAGTTTGGATATTTAGACAAAATAGGTTAGATTTTATGAGAACTCCATCTCCTCAAAGGTTCAAGTATCACTACACCAAAAATGCTAATCTGGCACGCTGTGGCAAGGAGATTCTGGCACAGTTTTAAGCAGTGCCAGAATTTGACACGATTTTAGCATAAACTGGCACGGTTTAAATGAGTGCCAAATTCTGGCACGGTGTAAAACCATGCCAAATATGGGTACAGTTCATTAAAAAAATAATATCCTAATATTTCAATCGGGGACCAAAACTTTCAAGGCGGGACATCATTCTGATATCTTCTCTCTTCTCTCTAAGTCTCTCTCTCTCTCTCTCTCTCTCTCTCTCTCTCTCTCTCTCTCTCCACGCTACCAGGCGACCTACCGCCTCCATTATCCACACTACCCGCTGCCTACCTGCCGCCTCCATCATCGCTGCCACTCATCCTCTGCTTCATCTACTACCAGGCGACCCCATCATCTACTTCATCCACGAACAACCATCACCCTCTGCTTCGTCCACGAACTGCCATCATCTTCTTCTTCTGGCTCAGTTAGGTCAGACCAACCTCCGAAGGTTTGGTTGAATATTTGGTTTGGTCATCTCCAAAAGCTTCAACAATTTGGTTTGGTCATCAACATAGGTAATTTATGCATTCCATCTAATAAGAAATTTGAGATTGAAGGTTTGGTCAATCTGCTTGAGTCTCACGATCCAACTTCAGATCCAACTCTACATCCAATCATGGTTCAATAATTTTTCTTGTTTGATTTCATGAATATTGGTTGAAATTTAGTTTACCAATAATTTTTTTTATTGATAGTATCATTTTTTTTAGAGAATAATAAGTGGTTGCCATGGAGGTGTTTATCACATTGTTGTTGGTAGATTTCATGGAGGTGATGCCTTCGTTGGAGGTAATGCCTTGCTTAGTAATGCTAAGAGCCTTGCATAAGATCAACACTAATCCCTTAATTACTAGCATGAAGTTTTGAATAAAATCAGTATTTCTAGAACATGAGTAGTAGTCATAGCTGTTTTAAGATTTTTGAAAAATTTTATAGATTCAGTTGACTATTAAAAGTTCTTCTTCTTGAGCATCATGGTCAGGGGCTTACTTATAAGGACATATATCTTCTCAAAAAATTTCTATAAAAAAATGCTAATCCAAAGCATAACCTTAGAGCCTTAACTATCTTAGGCAAGGAGTAGTTAGTCATGGCATCAATTTTACTTTTGTCTTAGGCAACGACCAGTTCCATATTACCTTTCTAAATAGATGAATTAATGTATTTGTCGAGTACTTCGATGAAACATATCTTCACTTGTAAAAAATTTCATTGTTACTTAGGATTTTCAATCGTGTGTTAGATTTAGAAATTATTTAGTTGATATATTTGTTGAATTCATACTCTAGTGAAGTATATCTGAAATGAAACATTGATTCTTATTCACTGTATTATATATTCTCATGCCTAATTTTGCAATTTATTTTTTTCTTAGGATAGTATTGTGTATGATTCAAGGTGGTGATAATACGACAAGGGAGAAGATGAGTGAGAGCTCGTAGTTTCAGCTCCGATGGATTTTGGTTCGTGTTTCCTTTATGTCTCCATAATAAATTTCTTTTACATACTAGATATTTTTGTATGTTACAATCTATTGAAAATGTCGTATGTGACATGTTTGATAAAATGCTAAAGAGAGATTACCTTGGTGCAATGTCCTGTTTGAGTTCTAGAATTATGTTTTGATTGAAACTATTTGGCATAGTTTGCATCTCGTGTTCCTCCCCTTCTGAAAATTGCTCTTCTTGTTCTATGTCTACAGCTAGGCACTAGGTTAATGCCCAAGCCTCTCGACAACTCCCACTGAGACTGCCCTCAGTCGAAAGTGGTGCATGGAGCACGTGCCCAGCAGCTAGCCTAACGATGTGAACTTCAAGCCACAAACAAGGCCCAGAGGTGATAGCAGCTTCAAAATCTCTTAGTTTCATTTAATATCCTAAGCTATTTTTTATGTTTTTAATTTATTTTTCAAGTGAATCACTTTTTAAGAAATAATATGACAGTTGGTAGTTTGGCGACTTTTGGGGGTCATACAGTTTTTAGTTATTGTAAGGAAGATAATGTTTTGAAAATTAGGTGCCATTTTTCATTAAACTCTTTGGGATGCTGAACTTTCTTCAACAATGAGGAATCCAAAATGGGTAAAAGAACTCCAACTAATTGTGATAAAAACAGGGGTAAAAATAAGAAATAAAAGTGTAGTAGTAGATAATGAGGAATTTTTCTATTAATGAGGAATTGAATAGGGGGAAATGGAAATTTATCTTATACGGATAAGAATATATAAAAAGAAAATAAGCACACAAGTATTATGGTAGTAATTTAAGAATGTATTGCATTAAAGTTTTAGAGTTCTTAGTCTCTTTCCGGTGTACACTCCAGAACTTTTAGAGTTCTTAGTCTCGATTAGAGAGTATAACGATAATTTGCAAAAATCACACTTAGACTTGAAAACAGGCCGTTAATGGATGAATACCCAAACCAGCCCCCAAACGACCCCGTAGGAGGCATGAACACCTCGCACGGGACTAATGTAACTTGTAGGAACTGGACGAGTAGTCCCGGGTCTCCCGGTTTCAGAGTATGACGATAATTTACAAAAATCACACTTAGACTTGAAAACAGGCCGTTAAAGGGAGAAAACCCAAACCAGCCCCCAAACGACCCCGTAGGAGGCAAGAACACCTCACACGGGACCAATGTAACTTATAGGAACTGAACGCGTAGTCCCGGGTCTCCCAGTTTGAGGAGTATGACGATAATTTGTAAAAATCACACGTACACTTGGAAACAGGCAGTTAATGGGTGAAAACCCAAACCATCCCCCAAATGACCTCATAGGAGGCACGAACACCTCGCACGGGACCAATGTAACTTGTAGGAACGGAACGCGTAGTCCTGGGTCTCTCGGTTTGAGAGTATGACGATAATTTGCAAAAGTCACACTTAGACTTGAAAATAGGTCGTTTAAGAGTGAAAACTCAAACCAGCCCCCAAACGATCCCGTAGGAGGCACGAACACCTCACACGGGACCAATGTAACTTGTAGGAACTGACCGCGTATCCCCGGGTCTCCCGGTTTGAGAGTATGACGATGATTTGCAAAAATAACACTTAAGACTTGAAAACAGGTCGTTAAAGGGTGAAAACTCAAACCAGCCTCCAAACGACCCCGTAGGAGGCACGAACACCTCGTACAGGACCAATGTAACTTGTAGGAACTGACCGCGTACTCCCGGGTCTACCGGTTTGCGAGTATGACGATAATTTGCAAAAATAACACTTAAGACTTGAAAACAGGCCTTTAAAGGGTGAAAACCCAAACCAGCCCCCAAACGACCCCGTAGGAGACAGGAACACCTCGCACGGGACCAATGTAACTTGTAGGAACTAATCGCGTAGTAACGGGTCTCTCGGTTTGAGAGTATGACGATAATTTGCAAAAATAACACATAGACTTGAAAATAGGTCGTTAAAGGGTGAAAACCCAAACCAGCCCCCAAACGACCCCGTAGGAGGCACGAACACCTCGCACGGGACCAATGTAACTTGTAGGAACTGAGAGCATAGTCCCGAGTCTCCCGGTTTGAGAGTATGATGATAATTTTCAAAGATCACACTTAGACTTGAAAACAGGCCGTTAATGGGTGAAATTCAAACCGGCCCCCAAACGACCCCATAGGAGGCACGAACACCTCGCACGGGACCAATGTAACTTGTAGGAACTGACCGCGTATTCCCGGATCCCCCGGTTTGAGAGTATGATGATAATTTGCGAAAATCACACTTTCTTGAAAACAGACCGTTAAAGGGTGAAATCCCAAACTAGCCCCCAAACGACCCCGTAGGATGCACGAACACCTCGCACGGGACCAATGTAACATGAAAACAGGCCGTTAATGGGTGAAATTCAAACCGGCCCCCAAACGACACCGTAGGAGGCACGAACACCTCGCACGGGACCAATGTAACTTGTAGGAACTGACCGCGTATTCCCGGGTCTCCCGGTTTGAGAGTATGACGATAATTTGCGAAAATCACACTTTCTTAAAAACAGGCCGTTAAAGGGTGAAATCCCAAACCAGCCCCAAAACGACCCCGTAGGAGGCACGACCACCTCGCACGGGACCAATTTAACTTGTAGGAACTGACCGCGTAGTCCTGGGTCTCCCGATTTGAGAGTATGACGATAATTTGCAAAAATCACACTTAGACTTGAAAATAGGCCGTTAAAGGGTGAAAACCCAAATCAGCACCCAAACGAACCCGTAGAAGGCGCGAACACCTCGCACGGGACCAATGTAACTTGTAGGAACTGACCGCGTAGTCTCGGGTCTCCCAGTTTGAGGAGTATGACGATAATTTACAAAAATCACACGTAGACTTGAAAATAGGACGTTAATGGGTGAAAACCCAAACCACCCCCAAATAACCCCGTAGGAGGCACGAACACCTCGTACGGAACCAATGTAACTTGTAGGAACTGAACGCGTAGTCCCGGGTCTCTCGATTTGAGAGTATGACGATAATTTGTAAAAATCACACTTAGACTTGAAAACAGGTCGTTTAAGGGTAAAATCTCAAACCATCCCCCAAACGACCCCGTAGGAGGCACGAACACCTCGCACGGGATCAATGTAACTTGTAGGAACTGACCGCGTAGTCCCGGATCTCCCAGTTTGAGGGTATGATGATAATTTGCAAAATACACACTTTCTTGAAAGTAGACCGTTAAAGGGTGAAAACCCAAACCGGCCCCCAAACGATCCCGTAGGAGGCACGAACACCTCGCACGGGACCAATGCAACTTGTAGGAACTGACCGGGTAATCCTGGATCTCTCGGTTTGAGAGTATGACGATAATTTGTAAAAATAACACTTAGACTTCAAAACAGACCCTTAAAGGGTGAAAACCCAAACCAACCCCCAAACGACCACGTAGGAGGCACGAACACCTCGCACAGGACCATTGTAACTTGTAGGAACTGACCGCGTAGTTTCGGATCTCCCGGTTAGAAAGTATGACGATAATTTGTAAAAATCACACTTAGACTTGAAAACTGGTCGCTAAAGGGTGAAAACCCAAACCAGCCCCCAAACGATCCTGTAGGAGGCACGAACACCTAGTCCCGGGTCTCCCGGTTTGAGAGTATGACGATAATTTGTAAAAATAACACTTAGACTTGAAAATCAGCCATTAAAGGGTGAAAATCCAAACCAGCCCCCAAACGACCCTGTAGGCGGCACGAACACCTCGCACGGGACTAATGTAACTTGTAGGAACTGACCGCATAGTCCTGGGTCTCCCGGTTTGCGAGTATGACGATAATTTGCAAAAATCACACTTAGAATTGAAAATAGGCCGTTAAAGGGTGAAAACCCAAACCAGGCCCCAAACGACCCCGTAGGAGGCACGAACACCTCGCACGGGACCAATTTAACTTGTAGAAACTGACCGCGTAGTCCCGGGTCTCCCGGTTTGAGATTATGATGATAATCCGCAAAAATCACACTTAGACTTGAAAACGGGCCGTTAAAGGGTGAAAACCCAAATCAGCCCCCAAACGACCCCGTAGGAGGTACGAACACCTCGCACTGGACCAATGTAACTTGTAGGAACTGAGAGCGTAGTCCTGAGTCTCCCGGTTTGAGAGTATGACAATAATTTGCAAAGATCACACTTAGACTTGAAAACAGGACGTTAATGGGTGAAAATCCAAACCGGCCCCCAAACGACCCCGTAGGAGGAACGAACACCTCGTACGGGACCAATGTAACTTATAGGAACTGAACGCGTAGTCTCGGGTCTCCCGGTTTGAGGAGTATGACGATAATTTGTAAAAATCACACGTAGACTTTAAAACAGGCACTTAATGGGTGAAAACCCAAACCAGCCCCCAAATGACCTCGTTGGTGGCACGAACACCACGCACGGGACCATTGTAACTTGTAGGAACTGAACGCGTAGTCCCGGGTCTCTCGGTTTGAGAGTATGACGATGATTTGCAAAAATCACACTTAGACTTGAAAATAGGTCGTTTAAGGGTGAAAACTCAAACCAGCCCCCAAACGACCCCGTAGGAGGCACGAACACCTCGCACTGGACCAATGTAACTTGTAGGAATTGACCGCGTAACCCTGGGTCTCCCGGTTTGAGAGTATGACGATGATTTGCAAAAATAACACTTAAGCCTTGAAAATAGGTCGTTAAAGGGTGAAACCTCAAACCAGCCCCCAAACGACCCCGTAGGAGGCACGAACACCTCGCACGGAACCAATGTAACTTATAAGAACTGACCGCGTAGTCCCGGGTCTCCCGATTTGCGAGTATGACGATAATTTGCGAAAATCACACTTTCTTGAAAATAGGCCGTTAAAGGGTGAAAACCCACACCAGCCCCAAACGACCCTATAGGAGACACGAATACCTCGCACGGGACTAATATAACTTGTAGGAACTGATCGCGTAGCCCCGGGTCGCCCGGTTTGAGAGTATGACGATAATTTGCAAAAATAACACTTAAGACTTGAAAACAGGGCGTTAAAGGGTGAAAACCAAACTAGCCCCCAAACGGCCCCGTAGGAGGCACGAACACCTCGCACGGGACCAATGTAACTTGTAGGAACTGACCACGTAGTCCCGGGTCTCCCAGTTTGAGAGTATGACGATAATTTGCAAAAATAACACTTAGACTTGAAAATAGGTCGTTAAAGGGTAAAAACCCAAACCAGCCCCCAAACGACCCCGTAGGAGGCACGAACACCTCACACGGGACCAATGTAACTTGTAAGAACTGAGAGCGTAGTCCCGAGTCTCCCGGTTTGAGAGTACGATGATAATTTGCAAAGATCACACTTAGACTTGAAAACAGGCCGTTAGTGGGTAAAAATTCAAACCGGCCCCCAAACGACCCCGTAGGAGGCACGAACACCTCGCACGGGACCAATGTAACTTGTAGGAACTGACTGCGTATTCTCGGGTCTCCCAGTTTGAAAGTATGACGATAATTTGCAAAAATCACACTTTCTAGAAAACAGGCCGTTAAAGGGTGAAATCCCAAACCAGCCCCCAAATGACCCCGTAGGAGGCACGAACACCTCGCACGAGACCAATGTAACTTGTAGGAACTGACCGCGTAGTCCCGGGTCACTCGGTGTGAGAGTATGATGATAATTTGTAAAAATAACACTTAAACTAGTAAACAAGCCGTTGCAGGGTGAAAACCCAAACCAGCCCCCAAACGATCCCATAGGAGGCACGAACACCTCGCACGGGACCAATGTAACTTGTAAGAACTGACCGCGTAGTCCCGGGTCTCCCAATTAGAGAGTATGACAATAATTTGCAAAAATCACACTTAGACTTGAAAACAAGCCGTTAAAGGGTGAAAACCCAAACCAGCCCTCAAACGACCCCGTAGGAGGCACGAACACCTCGCACGGGACCAATTTAACTTGTAGGAACTGACCGCGTAGTCTCGGGTCTCCCGATTTGAGAGTATGATGATAATTTGCAAAAATCACACTTAGACTTGAAAACAGGCCGTTAAAGGGTGAAAACCCAAATCAGCACCTAAACGACCCCGTAGGAGGCACGAACACCTCGCACGGGACCAATTTAACTTGTAGAAACTAACCGCGTAGTCCTGGGTCTCCCGGTTTGAGAGTATGATGATAATCTGCAAAAATCACACTTAGACTTGAAAACAGGCCGTTAAAGGGTGAAAACCCAAATCAGCCCCCAAACGACCCCGTAAGAGGCACGAACACCTCGGACTGGACCAATGTAACTTGTAGGAACTGAGAGCGTAGTCCTGAGTCTCCCGGTTTGAGAGTATGACGAAAATTTGCAAAGATCACACTTAGACTTGAAAACAAGCCGTTAATGGGTGAAAATCCAAACCGGCCCCCAAACGACCCCGTAGGAGGCACGAACACCTCGCAGGGGACCAATGTAACTCATAGGAACTGAACGCGTAGTCCCGGGTCTCCCAGTTTGAGGAGTATGATGATAATTTGCAAAAATCACAGGTAGACTTTAAAACAGGCAGTTAATGGGTGAAAACCCAAACCAGCCCCCAAATGACCTCGTAGGAGGCACGAACACCTCGCACGGGACCAATGTAACTTGTAGGAACTGAATGCGTAGTCCCGGGTCTCTCGGTTTGAGAGTATGATGATGATTTGCAGAAATCACACTTAGACTTGAAAATAGGCCGTTTATGGGTGAAAACTCAAACCAGCCCCCAAACGACCCCGTAGGAGGCACGAACACCTCACACGGGACCAATGTAACTTGTAGGAACTGACCGCGTAACCCCGGGTCTCCCGGTTTGAGAGTATGACGATGATTTGCAAAAATAACACTCAAGCCTTGAAAACAGGTCGTTAAAGGGCGAAAACTCAAACCAGCCCCTAAACGACCCCGTAGGAGGCACGAACACCTACCACGGGACCAATGTAACTTGTAGGAACTGACCGCATAGTCCCGGGTCTCCCTATTTACGAGTATGACGATAATTGGCGAAAATTACACTTTCTTAAAAACAGGTCGTTAAAGGGTGAAAACCCACTCCAGCCCCCAAACGACCCCGTAGGAGACACGAATACCTCGCACGGGACTAATGTAACTTGTAGGAACTGACCGCTTAGCACCGGGTCTCCCGCTTTGAGAGGATGACGATAATTTGCAAAAATAACACTTAAGACTTGAAAACAGGGCGTTAAAGGGTGAAAACCCAAACCAGCCCCCAAACGACCCCGTAGGAGGCACGAACACCTCGCACGGAACCAATGTAACTTATAGGAACTGACCGCGTAGTCCCGGGTCTCCCGATTTGCGAGTATGACGATAATTTGCGAAAATCACACTTTCTTGAAAATAGGCCGTTAAAGGGTGAAAACCCACACCAGCCCCCAAACGACCCCGTAGGAGACACGAATACCTCGCACGGGACTAATATAACTTGTAGGAACTGATCGCGTAGCCCCGGGTCGTCCGGTTTGAGAGTATGACGATAATTTGCAAAAATAACACTTAAGACTTGAAAACAGGGCGTTAAAGGGTGAAAACCAAACTAGCCCCCAAACGACCCCGTAGGAGGCACGAACACCTCGCACGGGACCAATGTAACTTGTAGGAACTGACCACGTAGTCCCGGGTCTCCCAGTTTGAGAGTATGACGATAATTTGCAAAAATAACACTTAGACTTGAAAATAGGTCGTTAAAGGGTAAAAACCCAAACCAGCCCCCAAACGACCCCGTAGGAGGCACGAACACCTCACACGGGACCAATGTAACTTGTAAGAACTGAGAGCGTAGTCCCGAGTCTCCCGGTTTGAGAGTACGATGATAATTTGCAAAGATCACACTTAGACTTGAAAACAGGCCGTTAGTGGGTGAAAATTCAAACCGGCCCCCAAACGACCCCGTAGGAGGCACGAACACCTCGCACGGGACCAATGTAACTTGTAGGAACTGACTGCGTATTCTCGGGTCTCCCAGTTTGAAAGTATGACGATAATTTGCAAAAATCACACTTTCTAAAAAACAGGCCGTTAAAGGGTGAAATCCCAAACCAGCCCCCAAATGACCCCGTAGGAGGCACGAACACCTCGCACGAGACCAATGTAACTTGTAGGAACTGACCGCGTAGTCCCGGGTCACTCGGTGTGAGAGTATGATGATAATTTGTAAAAATAACACTTAAACTAGTAAACAAGCCGTTGCAGGGTGAAAACCCAAACCAGCCCCCAAACGATCCCATAGGAGGCACGAACACCTCGCACGGGACCAATGTAACTTGTAAGAACTGACCGCGTAGTCCCGGGTCTCCCAATTAGAGAGTATGATAATAATTTGCAAAAATCACACTTAGACTTGAAAACAAGCCGTTAAAGGGTGAAAACCCAAACCAGCCCTCAAACGACCCCGTAGGAGGCACGAACACCTCGCACGGGACCAATTTAACTTGTAGGAACTGACCGCGTAGTCCCGGGTCTCCCGATTTTAGAGTATGATGATAATTTGCAAAAATCACACTTAGACTTGAAAACAGGCCGTTAAAGGGTGAAAACCCAAATCAGCACCTAAACGACCCCGTAGGAGGCACGAACACCTCGCACGGGACCAATTTAACTTGTAGAAACTAACCGCGTAGTCCTGGGTCTCCCGGTTTGAGAGTATGATGATAATCTGCAAAAATCACACTTAGACTTGAAAACAGGCCGTTAAAGGGTGAAAACCCAAATCAGCCCCCAAACGACCCCGTAAGAGGCACGAACACCTCGGACTGGACCAATGTAACTTGTAGGAACTGAGAGCGTAGTCCTGAGTCTCCCGGTTTGAGAGTATGACGAAAATTTGCAAAGATCACACTTAGACTTGAAAACAAGCCGTTAATGGGTGAAAATCCAAACCGGCCCCCAAACGACCCCGTAGGAGGCACGAACACCTCGCAGGGGACCAATGTAACTCATAGGAACTGAACGCGTAGTCCCGGGTCTCCCAGTTTGAGGAGTATGACGATAATTTGCAAAAATCACAGGTAGACTTTAAAACAGGCAGTTAATGGGTGAAAACCCAAACTAGCCCCCAAATGACCTCGTAGGAGGCACGAACACCTCGCACGGGACCAATGTAACTTGTAGGAACTGAATGCGTAGTCCCGGGTCTCTCGGTTTGAGAGTATGATGATGATTTGCAGAAATCACACTTAGACTTGAAAATAGGCCGTTTATGGGTGAAAACTCAAACCAGCCCCCAAACGACCCCGTAGGAGGCACGAACACCTCACACGGGACCAATGTAATTTGTAGGAACTGACCGCGTAACCCCGGGTCTCCCGGTTTGAGAGTATGACGATGATTTGCAAAAATAACACTTAAGCCTTGAAAACAGGTCGTTAAAGGGTGAAAACTCAAACCAGCCCCTAAACGACCCCGTAGGAGGCACGAACACCTACCACGGGACCAATGTAACTTGTAGGAACTGACCGCATAGTCCCGGGTCTCCCTATTTGCGAGTATGACGATAATTGGCGAAAATCACACTTTCTTAAAAACAGGTCGTTAAAGGGTGAAAACCCACACCAGCCCCCAAACGACCCCGTAGGAGACACGAATACCTCGCACGGGACTAATGTAACTTGTAGGAACTGACCGCTTAGCACCGGGTCTCCCGCTTTGAGAGGATGACGATAATTTGCAAAAATAACACTTAAGACTTGAAAACAGGGCGTTAAAGGGTGAAAACCCAAACCAGCCCCCAAACGACCCCGTAGGAGGCACGAACACCTCGCACGGGACCAATGTAACTTGTAGGAACTGACCGCGTAGTCCCGGGTCTCCCGGTTTGAGAGTATGATGATAATTTGTAAAAATAACACTTAGACTTGAAAATAGGTCGTTAAAGGGTGAAAACCCAAACTAGCCCCCAAACGACCCCGTAGGAGGCACGAACACCTCACACGGGACCAATGTAACTTGTAGGAACTGAGAGCGTAGTCCCGAGTCTCCCGGTTTGAGAGTATGATGATAATTTGCAAAGATCACACTTAGACTTGAAAACTGGCCGTTAATGGGTGAAAATTCAAACCGGCCCCCAAACGACCCCGTAGGAGGCACGAACACCTCGTACGGGACCAATGTAACTTGTAAGAACTGACCGCGTATTCCCGGGTCTCCAAGTTTGAGAGTATGACGATAATTTGCAAAAATCACACTTTCTTAAAAACAGGTCGTTAAGGGGTGAAATCCCAAACCAGCCCCCAAATGACCCCGTAGGAGGCACGAACACCTCGCACGAGACCAATGTAACTTGTAGGAACTGACCGCGTAGTCCCGGGTCTCTCGGTGTGAGAGTATGATGATAATTTGTAAAAATAACACTTAGACAAGTAAACAAGCCCTTAAAGGGTGAAAACCCAAACCAGCCCCCAAACGACCCCGTAAGAGGCACGAACACCTCGCACGGGACCAATATAACTTGTAAGAACTGACCGCGTAGTCCCGCCGGGTCTCCCAGTTAGAGAGTATGACGATAATTTGCAAAAATCACACTTAGACTTGAAAACAGGCCGTTAAAGGGTGAAAACCCAAATTAGCACCCAAACGACCCCGTAGGAGGCACGAACACCTCGTACGGGACCAATGTAACTTATAGGAACTGACCGCGTAGTCCCGGGTCTCCCGGTTTGAGGAGTATGACGATAATTTGCAAAAATCACACGTAAACTTGAAAACTGGACGTTAATGGGTGAAAACCCAAACCAGCCCCCAAATAACCCCGTAGGAGGCTCAAACACCTCGCACGGGACCAATGTAACTCGTAGGAACTGAACGCGTAGTCCCGGGTCACTCGGTTTGAGAGTATGACGATAATTTGTAAAAATCACACTTAAACTTGAAAACAGGCCGTTTAAGGGTGAAAACTCAAACCAGCCCCCAAACGGCCCCGTAGGAGGCATGAACACCTCGCACGGGATCAATGTCACTTGTAGGAACTGACCGCGTAGTCCCGGGTCTCCCAGTTTGAGGGTATGATGATAATTTGCAAAAATCACACTTTCTTGAAAGCAGACCGTTAAAAGGTGAAAACCCAAACCAGCCCCCAAACGATCCCGTAGGAGGCACGAACACCTCGCACGGGACCAATGCAACTTGTAGGAACTGACCGGGTAATCCCAGGTCTCCCGATTTGAGAGTATGACAATAATTTGTAAAAATAACACTTAGACTTGAAAACAGACCCTTAAAGGGTGAAAACCCAAACCAGCCCCAAACGACCACGTAGGAGGCACGAACACCTCGCACAGGACCATTGTAACTTGTAGGAACTGACCGCGTAGTTCCGGATCTCCCGGTTAGAGAGTATGACGATAATTTGCAAAAATCACACTTAGACTTAAAAACTGGTCGTTAAAGGGTGAAAACCCAAACCAGCCCCCAAACGATCCCGTAGGAGGCACGAACACCTAGTCCCGGGTCTCCCGGTTTGAGAGTATGATGATAATTTGTAAAAATAAAACTTAGACTTGAAAACCGGCCATTAAAGTGTGAAAACCCAAACCAGCCCCCAAACGACCCCGTAGGAGGCACGAACACCTCGCACGGGACCATTGTAACTTGTAGGAACTGACCGCGTAGTTACGGATCTCCCGGTTAGAGAGTATGGCGATAATTTGCAAAAATCACACTTAGACTTGAAATATAGGTCGTTAAAGGGTGAAAACCCAAACCAGACCCCAAACGACCCCGTAGGAGGCACGAACACCTCGCACGGGACCAATTTAACTTGTAGAAACTGAACGTGTAGTCCCGGGTCTCCCGGTTTGAGAGTATGATGATAATTTGCAAAACTCACACTTAGACTTGAAAACAGGCCGTTAAAGGGTGAAAACCCAAATCAGCCCCCAAATGACCTCGTAGGAGGCACGAACACCTCGCACTGGACCAATGTAACTTGTAGGAACTGAGAGCTTAGTCCTGAGTCTCCCGGTATGAGAGTATGATGATAATTTGCAACGATCACACTTAGACTTGAAAACTGGCCGTTAATGGGTGAAAATCAAAACCGGCACCCAAACGACCCCGTAGGAGGCACGAACACCTCGCACGGGACCACTGTAACTTGTAGGAACTGACCCCGTATTCCCGGGTCTCCCGATTTGAGAGTATGATGATAATTTACGAAAATCATACTTTGTTGAAAACAGGCCGTTAAAGGGTGAAATCCCAAACCAGCCCCCAAACGACCTCGTAGGAGGCACGAACACCTCGCACGGCACCAATGTAACTTGTAGGAACTGACCGCGTAGTCTAAGGTCTCCCGGTTTGAGAGTATGACGATAGTTTGCAAAAATTACACTTTCTTGAAAACAGGACGTTAAAGGGTGAAAACCCAAACCAGCCCCCAAACTATCCCATAAGAGGCACGAACACCTCGCAGGGGACCAATGTAACTTTTAGGAACTGACCGCATAGTCTCGGGTCTCCCGGTTTCAGAGTTGATGATAATTTGTAAAAATAACACTTAGACTTGAAACACAGGCCCTTAAAGGGTGAAAACCCAAACCAACTCCCAAACGACCCCGTATGAGGCACGAACACCTCGCACAGTACCATTGTAACTTGTAGGAACTGACCGCGTAGTTCCGAATCTCTCGGTTAGAGAGTATGATGATAATTTGCAAAAATCACACTTAGACTTGAAAACAGGTCGTTAAAGGGTGAAAACCCAAACCAGCCCCCAAACGATCCCGTAAGAGGCACGAACACCTAGTCCCGGGTCTCTCGGTTTGAGAGTATGACGATAATTTGTAAAAATAACACTTAGACTTGAAAACTGGCCATTAAAGGGTGAAAACCCATACTAGCCCCCAAACGACCCCGTAGGAGGCACGAACACCTCACACGGGACCATTATAACTTGTAGGAACTGGCCGCGTAGTTCCGGGTCTCCCGGTTAGAGAGTATGGCGATAATTTGCAAAAATCACTCTTATACTTGAAAACAGGCCGTTAAAGGGTGAAAACCCAAACCAGCCCCCAAACGACACCGTAGGAGGCACGAACACCTCGCACGGGACCTATGTAACTTGTAGGAACTGACCGCGTAGTCCCGGGTCTCCCGGTTTGAGAGTGTGACGATAATTTACAAAAATCACACTTAGACTTGAAAACAAACCGTTAAAGGGTGAAAACCCAAACCAGCCCCCAAACGATCCCATAAGAGGCACGAACACCTCGCAGGGGACCAATGTAACTTTTAGGAACTGACCGCGTAGTCGTATATGCAATTTTTCTGCTTGTATATGCACTTTTTTTGCTTGAATATGATTTTTTTAAAAATGACTTGGTTACTAATATTGTATCTTTTTTGTGTCTTATTTTTTTTGTAGGATGACATTCAATCGTTAGCTTTTATCCACTTGGAACGCACGAAGAAGTCGATGCTTTACAACAGGGGATTGTGTATTTAGTGTCTTTAATATTCAGGATTCTATTTCTTGTGTTATGGCCGAGCAGGCTTCTATAGTTTTATGGTTTATTTTTATGGTCGTGCTGGCTGTAGTTGTTTTATTGTTGACTTTTATGGCCGTGCGGGCTTTATATGGGCAGATTTTATGTTAGCAGGTTTTGGAATGCTAAAAAAATAGAGGAAACTCTCCCCAATTTTTTTTTTTTGATATGGGAACTATTAACTCTTGTAATTTTTTGAAGTTATTGTCGACTTTTATGGTCATGTGCTGCTTTATATTGCTATTAACTCTTGTAATTTTTTCAAGTTTGTATGCACATTAGTTTATCAACAACCTGCGATATTCATAATTTGTGAATTTTCTTGATTTTGTTTTTGCAAATAATAAATATTCTTCCTACCGAATTTGGAATTTGCAGATTTTCTAGATTTGTTTCCTATTATTATTATTTTTTAATCAACTGAAAAATCTGGCATGGTTTTAAACCGTGCCAAAACCGTGCCAATGCATAAAAATGAGAACGCTTATAAAATAATCTGGCACGCTTTATAACCGTGCTAAAAGCATGCCAGAAAATAGACAATTTGGCACGGTTTTGGTGTGTGCCAAAAGCGTGCCAGATTTAACATCTAGCACGGTTTAAAAGCGTGCCAAAAGCGTGCCAGATTAAAAAACTGGCACTATTTAAAAGCGTGCCAAAAGCGTACCAGTTTGGGAAATCTGGCACGGTTTTAAACCGCGCCAGATAATCTGGCACGCCTGATTCTGGCACGGTTTTGAACCGTGCCAGATTGCGTCTGGCACTATTTTAAACCGTGCCAATTTCCTGTTTTTGGTGTAGTGTATATTGAAGAACTCTTGTCCAAGAAAACCCTCAAGATCAACATCAAGAAAATTTATTTATATCCTTAAAACCACAAATAGGGCACACTCACTGCATTATTCATATCTCCTAGTTGCATTTATGATTTTACAAAACTTTAAGACTTTTTAAAATCATTTAATTCAATTCAAAACATTTTATACATTTTTAAAATAATTTTTGAATTAATTAAAACTTGTTTTTAAAAATGTTGTGGGTAAAATTTTAATTCCAGAAAGTTATTTTTATTGTTGATTGTTTTCCTAGGTAGCATACAAAAGCTCTAGAGAATTCAGGGTACGCTTTGTAATTATTTTCAACACGCATTTTTTATTACATCTGGTTCGTACACGTGTTGGAGTCTCATCGGCTTAGATTTTGTTTTCTATAAGACACATACCATGTGTGTCATCTCAGCCCTTTAATCAACCTTATCAACGGTCTGCATGCGTTGAGAGTCAATCCTTATGAACCCAGTTTAAACCAATCAACAAACGTTTAACCCGCCGCTTGTAATTAACCATTCGATTTAACTCAAATGGTTTAAATACAATCCCAGTCATAGGATAGAATTCGAGGTTCTGGATCCTTCTTCGTTTAATATAAATAGGACCCAAGCCTCAGCCATTACAGACTTTTGCCATTTCGTCTATCTTGAGAGAAAAGAGAGAGCAGAGAGAGAAGATAGAGAAGGGAGAAGAGATGGAAAGAAAAGAGAGAAAAAAGTGAGAGGAAACCCTAGGTTCTTCGTAGTCCAACCTCTGAGTAATTTCTCCCATAACCAACCATCAAAACCTTAAAGTTCCATACACCATAAACCTATTCTTGAGAGTTAGATAGTTTTAGGGTTTATGTGTTTTTTGGTGTTGAGTTTTTTCTTCGTTTGAATACCTCTTAAAGTTATTGGTTCCCTCATAACTCATCTCTTAGAGAAATTTAAGTTTCATTGTTGAAACTGAGTTTTTCTAAAAAGAGAACATCACACGATTTATTTTCAGTTTCTCTTTTTGGATCAGGTATTTTAGATCCACTCTCTTTCAATAAGTTTTGAAATAGAAACTTCTAAGTTTCAAAATATTTTCAGATCTAGTGAGTTGTTTGTGTTTCTCGTTTTATATTTTATGTTTTATGAAATATGTGTGTACAAAAATAAAAAGGACACAAAGAACTTTTAGTTAAAGCTTTAAAGCATAACCATAAATCTGAGAAAAGAAGTTTTATGTCAAAATATGTTGAATCAACCTCTACATGTTAAGTCTGAATCTATTTTTACAAAATAGACTTCTAGTCTAGTTTGGATCTCAATTGGAGGTTTACAATTTCAAAAATATTTTCAAAATACTGAAATTGTTTAAGACCTTGAACCGTCCTCTGTGCAAGGTATCCTTGAGATCTGTGGATTTATAGAGAGATCAATAAGTCTTGATTTGAAAATATAAATTTGGAAATAACCTATCATTTTAGAACTATTGGAATTTGTTAGGAATATTTGTATAATTTTGAGAGGGTGAGTAGCATGTTTGCATGTAGTAGCACATCATAAACACTATCTCACATGAACACTTAGACATTGTGGTTTTGTCTGAGAATCTTGGATTTTGAACGAGTTACTAGAACCAAAATTCAAAGAGAATGAGATGAATGAAAAAGCAAATAAGCAACAAGAAAAGATCAGTTCAATTCAGATTACCTTTGGAGTGGAGAATCTCAAGTAGATATATTCTGAACTTAGGCTAGGATCTTTGTGATTTTCTTAAGTATTATAACTTGATTCTTTATTCTAGTGAATTTTTTGTTTTGTTCCATAGAGGGCACCGTGGATGTTTCCCTTGTTTAAGGGTTTTACCACGTTAAAAATTCCTGTGTTTATTTCTTTGAATATTCTTAACTGTTGTTGTCATTGGGACTGCATGGTAACTTTAGTAGATGTTTCTTAAAACTTAAAAAGAAAGGTAATCAAGTATGAAATTTAAACCATACATTTAGAAAAGCTTTTACAACACATCTTGTGTTTTTCGAAAAGAGTTTTGCCCAAAAAGTTTATTCAGAGTTTACACAATTTATAACATTTTGTTATCAACCTTGTAAACAAGCTTTTAGTATTGAAGTTTTTCTTCAAATGTATGGTGGAACTTTCCACGGCTCCACACATATGCACAATTCCTAAACATGTTCACGATCTTCTCATTCACTGGCCTTGAAAAAAATCCCGAAAAATGGTCTTTAAGGTTATTTTCTATATGTTGCAAATAATAAACGTAATGATAAGTAGGAAACATTTTGAGAAGATACTTCAGTAATCCCTTGTTTCTATCCAATACATAAGTTATATTCCGAAAAGAAACAACGACATGTGATAAATTTTCAAAGACCATTCACAATTCTCTTCCGTTTTTGAGTCAACAACCGCAATTGCCAAAAGGATTATTTCTGCTTTAAACAAATAAAATAACATACACTAAGTACTCTAATAATAAAAAAAACTAATAAATGATCTGACATTGTAAAAAAATAATAATAATACCTTGATTTCTGTTCATTCCTATTGTAGCAAGAAGCAATCCTCTATATCAAGACTTCAAGAATGTACATCAAGAAAAAATAAAGGGCGATATTAATTAAAACCTTATAGCATGCATAAAAGGACACAAACAGCCTCTTAAAATAATCACTACTAGTATCACAGTCAATCTTAAAATGATTACTATGATTTAGAGTCACCAAAGCTTGTTTATACCAATATAGCCTATAAAACGACAATGATTATTCCCCATAAATTTGTTTCTTTTCTATCTCAATAGCCCGCCAAGAAAGATGGTAACTAATAATCAACCCATAGCTATTATTTACATGGTGAATGCGGTCAACAGGACATGTAAGTAGTCTCTCCCAAATCTGATCAACAATGAAAAATCTACAAGATTAGAACTCAATCTTGGATGCTTTGTAGTCTTATATGCCGAACCACATGAATGCTTATTCACAAGATCTCTTATAGAAAAAAATAATTCATTTCTTCTACTCGACCAGGTACGTACCATGCATAACCAGTGTTGCCCTTAACAACATGAGATAATCCTTATGACTAACTAATAGAAATTAACACTTTCTCTCCATAAGTTCTAAAAGAACATACCCAAGTAGCTTCATAATCTTTCTCACTCTCAACATAAGACCGAACCATACCCCCACCGCTACATGCCTATTCATTACAACCATAAACAATTATCTTATTCACAACAAAAACATTAATACTGCGAACAGAGTGACACTCACAATATCAAAATCAATTCTCTAAATCACCTTCGCCATCAAGAGCACAAAATGAATGACCAGGAAAAGTATATGACAGGATGAGAAAATCAAGTGACAACACCTTGCATTTCAAACAAAAATGTTGAACTAAATCTTCAAATTTTGTATTATTCCCATACTTCATTAGACAACTCTTCTCACCAAATTTAAGCATTAATATAACAAATGAATCCATAATACCTACAAAAAAACATGCAATCATATATATAATTGCATAAGAATTTATAACAACTGTAACAAAAGATTGATGTGATATATATCATTTAATTTCAATTTTTCATAAAACAATACATGAAATATATCTATTTCTTATATTAGAACATTAAAATATTCACATACAAATTTAAAATAATTTATTCAATCAAACCAAGTAACATATAATTATAATTAAAAATCCAACTCATTAAAGACCCGATCAATAAATTTAATAAAACAAAATAACTTATACAATCATAACAAAAAAAAACGTACAATTCTAATTAAGATTCAGTTGATAAATGTCATAAAAAATTTAAAATATTTCATAAAAACAAGATGGATAAAATTTATATGTTTCTTAAATTATAACATATAAATATCCAAAATCATATATTAACTTAAAAACATGTACAACAATAATTAGTTTTCGATTAACAGCCGCTTATACCAACTATATGTTAAACTATCGCACAATTGGGTATGAAAGAACAATCAAAATTTCAAATGAAACAAAAAAAAAATCAACAATCACTTACAAATTACACAAATAAACACCAATTGGATACAAAATCACCTTATGTCAATTTCAAATCAATTCCCAATCAAAACTATATGAAACGCATATTATTGTAAATCAATGGCATATGAAATCAATCGATAAAAAAAAATACACCAATTGGATACGCAAATCACCTAGCTCAGAAACAACATATCAGTCATAAATAAATCGCGTATCAAACTCACATAATTGCAAATCAGTTGCAACCGAAATCAATGGATAGGAAAAAAAATATACTAATTAAATACGCAAATCACCCTAGGTCAGAAACAATTAGAAAACACTCGCACAACAATTGCATATCAAACTCATATAATTGCAAATCACAAATCAGCTTCATATGAAATTAATGCGATTAAAAGCACTCATACAAAGCGAAGCATTGGAGAATAGAAACTAGAAAACTAAGTGCAAAAGGGTATAGAAATGCATTTACAAGTTCTGGTATCGAAAAAAAGGAATCGCTGCAATTATTTTTCAAAAAGACGAGACTGTTTGCATGAGAAATGAAAAATAGTCCTTAACGCAACATACAGTTTTAAACGGATCCCAACTGTGATTAATTCATATAAATATGTCCATGTGTTAGGTTCAAGTACCGCCACACATGAGTTGTGTTGAGATATAAAGTCCCATGTGAAAAAATTATAGTCTTGCATCGCAGTATATAAGATCTCGAAATGCATTATTTCTCGATCATCCATTGAGGCCTGAGTACAAAGAACTAGGTGATGATACTGGTGAACTTATGTGGCTTCAATATCTACATGCTTAACTACATGTTCCTCTCACTTTCGCACCCGTTCTTTATTGTGGTAATCTTGGGGCTAGACGACAAAGGGTCTCCCCACTCCTCGATTCCAATTTTTATGTGACAAGTTGAAGGTCCTCTTGGCCACCATCACCTAGAGAGGGTGTATCCAAGCCTCTTTCTTATAACTTCCTTATATCTCGGATGTGGTTATAGTGTAAACCTTATCATTCTGTTGTGAGCATCTTTATCTATAGGATTTATTCAGAGTGTATTCCAATTTTATATGTATTAACACGAAATGGGCGAGCCACTATGTGAGGCGAAATACTAGTAATCAATACATTTTCATATTTCTCTTGTTTAAGTATCTCTACCTAGTTCAAGTCTCTATTTTTTACTTCGATCGTTGAGTTGAGTCAATGACATACCTTAGCCTTTCTTAGTGGGTGCGCTCCTACCTTAACCTCTTTGAATTTTGACTATTGAACTTAATGATCTTTGTGGATTATCGAGATCTTGGTCTTTATCGGTCATGGTGGTGTCACCATCAGTTTTGGACTTTTTGATTGTCAAAACTTTGTTATTTTCTAATTGTTGCGTGATGATTGTAATAGTGTGCATGTATACTTTGATATCGATGGTGATAGTTGATTGTTATGGTGTTCAAATGTCACACCCTGTCAATATGTATTGTTCTGTATATGTGACCCTCACACGACTTGAGGGGGTTATTAGCACGTTTTTACTCAATCTTTAGATCTTAGGTCGTGTTATCATGAACCCAGATAGTTCCTTATAAATAAAGATCAACAAGTGGTCTTTATTAGAGTTTTATTTAGCATTAAGGGTAGTTTAGTATTTTCCCTTTATTTTATTATTAGGTGGTTGTAGTAGGACATATATTCTCTCTTCTTCTTTTCATTTATATTGTATTCTAGTTTATGTCAAGATGAAACCCTAGCCCTTCTTTTTCTCTTTTCCATTTGATTGTAGATCTTTTATATATTATCGGAGGTACTTTTTCTGTTCGCTCGACTGTTTTGAAGGTAATTATGGTCATTTTCCTCCTATTTGTTTGATTAATTGTTTAGTTCGTTCGATTTGGTTTTGTTTGGGTACTGTTTGATTATTTATTTTTGCAATGGCTGGTGAAAGAGATGATTTACTGCAATTAATTAGTGTCAGGTTAGATGGAAAAAATTCTATGTATTGGATTTATGTTATGAAGAATTTTTTAAAAGGGAAGAAGCTTTGGGGTTACATTAATGGCGATTTGAGTAAACCTAACGATAAGACGAACATTGAAAAATATTCAGAGTTGTTGGATGTTTGGGAGGCAAACAACTCGAAAATCATCAATTAGATCAACAACTCTGTTGCACCTTCTATAGGTATGCAGTTGGCTAAGTATGATTATGCAAAGGATGTTTGGAATAATTTGGGCAGATTGTATACCCAATCTAATTTCGCAAAAAAGTACCAGTTGGAGTGCGATATTCGGGCTCTTGAGCAAAAAAATTTGAGTATCCAGGAGTTCTATTCTGTTATGACGGATCTATGGGATCAGTTGTCTCTCACAGAGTCAGCTGAATTGTGGGCCTTTGCACCATACATTGCCAATAGGGAGGAACAACGTCTGGTTTAGTTTCTGATGGCATTGCGTGATGATTTTGAGGGTCTTCGTGGGTCGATTCTTCATCGTAGCCCACTTCCAACAGTTGATTCCGTTGTTCATGAGTTGTCGAGGAGATTCATCTCAAGACTCGGTCAAGGAAGGTAATTTCTTCGGACCCTAATCCATCTATTTTTCCAGCCTCCTCTCGACCAATTTCCAGTAATCAGAACAAGCCTTATTCGAGAGTTGAAAGTGATGAATGTAGCTACTGTAAGGAGAAGGGTCATTGGAAGTCTCAGTGCCCTAAGTTGTGAGCACAATAACAACAATCAAATAGTCGACCACCTCAACAGTAATTATCTGGTTGGAAATCCAATAACCAATCTCAGCAGCGTTCATATAGGCTTTCACAGCCTAATACTGCAGCAGGTGTACCGCCATCAGACTCATTTGCATCAGGTTCTTCATCATTAACTCCATTCATGTCTTCTCTTGCTGAGCAGTTTCAAAAGTTTCTTATCGTATAACCTCACGCCATGTCCATCTCTTCACCAGGTATTTCCTCAGGTATTTGGATTCTAGACTCCGGCGCTTCTAATCACATGTCACCAAATTTGTACTCTTTTGGTTCTTTTTGTCCCACTTCTTCATTGCCCGTTATGACTGTTGATGGTACTCCCATGCCCTCAACGGGTGTTGGGACTATTGACTCACCCAACTTATCTCTCTCTAATGTTTACCACATTCCTAAGCTTATAATGAATCTTGTCTCTGTTGGTCAACTATGTGATGCCAGTTACTTAGTTTCCTTTTCTTCTACCTTTTGTCATGTGCAGGATCCACAGTCTCAGAAGGTGATTGGGACAGGCCATAGGCAAGGGGGATTGTACATCATGGAGAAACTCAATGTACCAATGGTTGCAACTTCTAATATTGACTTGTCATCCTTTCGTTTGAATTCAGATTCATTTAGCTTTTATTTATGGCACTCTCGTCTTGGTCATGTTTCAGGGTTACGATTAAAATATTTGACTTATACAGGAAAATTAAGAAATTTTCATTGTCATGATATCTCTGATTGTAGCGGTTGTAAACTTGTAAGATTTTCATCTTTACCGTTTAATAGAAGTATTTCCTCTACTTTTGCACCCTTTGATCTTATTCATTTTGATGTGTGGGGACTGTCTCCTATTATTACAAGAGGAGGGTCTAGATATTATGCCTCCTTTATTGATGATTATACGTGTTACTGTTGGATTTTTCTCATAAAATGACGTTCGGATTTTTTTTTATATTTATAATAAATTTCGTGCCTTTGTCAAAACTCAACATTCTACTATTATCAAATGTTTTAGATGCGATTTGGGTGGGGAATATAATTCTCAAAATTTCGGTGAGTTGTTTTATTTAGATGGAACTATTCACCAATCATCTTGTACTGACACTCCTGAGCAAAATGGTGTTGCTGAAAGGAAACATCGGCACATTGTTGAAACTTCTTGCTCTCTTTTATTATCTGCATATGTCCCTAGTGAGTTTTGGGGAGAGGTTTCCCTTACTGTTATCAATCTGATTAATAAGATTCCGACCTCTCATTGCTCAGGTTTATCACCTTTTGAAAAGTTGTATGGGTGTGCCCCTTATTAGTCTTTCTTACAGGTGTTTAGTTCTACTTGTTTTATTCTTCGACCTCGTGTGTAACGTACCAAATTATCTCCAAAGTCAGCTATTTGTGTCTTTCTTGGTTATGTTGAGGGTCAAAAGAGATATCGTTGTTATGATCCAGTTACAAAAAAATTATGTCTCTCGCCATGTTGTGTTTCTTGAGCATATACCTTTCTTTTCTATTCTTGATAGCCCTCATGAACTCACTAAATCTGATCTCTTCAATATTGATCCGTTCTCTGATAATGATGAGAGTGTGCCATCTGAAGCACCTTGCACCACCGACAGTGTGCCACCCCATGTTGCTCCTGTTCTTATTATTTCTACTGATTCAGGTACTTTTCCATCCGATGTTCCTGATGCTCCCCCTTCTCGTGTGGCCACCCAAGCACATGCTGAAACGATGGAACCTCCTTCTCGCTATCCAAAACGTCCACGTAAGTCCACTTAGTCACCAGATTTTGTTTATTCTTGTTATTAGGATTCTTTTGCTTTATTTGTACCCTCTATTCACTGCCTCTCTGGGCCTTTGTCTTACAAAGAGGCAGTTCTTGATCCTCTTTGGCAACAGGTTATGGCTGAGGAACTCTCTGCTTTGCATCAGATAGATACTTGGAGTTTGGTCCCCTTACATGTTGGTAAGCGAGAAATTGGATCTCGTTGTGTATATAAAATCAAAACTAGGTAAGATGGATCAATTGAGCAGTACAAAGCAAGATTGGTTGCTCAGTTTTTTTTCCAGCAATATGGTATGGATTATGACGAAACATTTGCTCTTGTTGCGAAATTGACTATTATTCGTACTCTTATTGTTGTTGAATATGTCCGTCAGTGGCATATATCTCAAATGGATGTTAAAAATTCATTTTTGAACAGCGATCTTCATGAGGAGGTTTATATAACTCCTCATCCGGGTGTTCCACATGGTCCTGGTGAAGTTTGTAGGCTTAAGAAAGCCTTATATGGTCTCAAACAGGCACCACGGGCTTGGTGTGAGAATTTTTCTGCAGTGATTACCTCTATTGGGTTCATTCCAAGTGAGAATGATTCAACTCTCTTTATCAGGTGCACCTCGGGTGGTCGTATTCTGGTCTCTTTGTATGTTGATGATATGATTATTACTGGGGATGATGTTAGTGGAATTATAGCGTTGAAGTCTGAATTATCTCGTTATTTTGAGATGAAGGATTTTGGGCCCCTACGTTACTTTTTGGGTATTGAGGTAGCTCATTCTCTAAAGGGTTATCTTCTCTCACAATCTAAGTACATCGGGGACATTCTTGAGCGTGCTCGCCTCACTGATACTAAGATTGTTGATACCCCTCTGGAGCTTAATGTTCATCTTTTCCCATATGATGGTGTTCTTTTGCCTGATCCCACCTTATATCGCACTATCGTGGGCAGTTTGGTTTTCCTCACTATTACTCATCCAGATATAGCTCATGTGGTCCATGTTGTTAGTCAGTTTGTTACTGCTCCTACTACAGTTCATTGGGCAGCTGTTCATCGTATATTACGATACTTGAGAGGCACTCGATTTCAGAGTGTTTTACTTCCTTCACCTTCTTCTTTGAAGATGCGTGCATACTCTGATGCTGATTGGGCCGGTGATTCTACAGATCGCAAATCAGTTACTGGATTTTGTGTTTTTCTGGGTGATTCTCTTATTTCTTGGAAGAGCAAAAAGAAAGTTGTTGTTTCTGTGTCTTCCACGGAAGCCGAGTATCATGCTACGGCTTCTACCACTCGCGAGGTTGTTTAGCTACGTCGGCTACTTGCAGAGATGGGTGTCTCTCTTTTTCATCCCACTCCTATGTACTGTGATAATGAGAGTGCTATTCAGATTGCTCACAATTCGGTTTTTCATGAGAGGACTAAGAACATCGAGATTGATTGTCATATCACTCGTCATCATCTTACGCATGGCACCATCCCTTTGCCTTTTGTTTCTTCTTCCACACAGATAGCTGATTTGTTTACAAAGTCTTATCCAGTTCAGCGTTTTCGTTTTTTGGTTGGCAAACTCTCAATGCTTCTTGCTACAGCATCGTGAGTTTGAGGGGGGATATTAGAGTTTTTTTTAGCATTAAGGGTAGTTTAGTGTTTTTCCTTTTATTTTATTATTAGGTGGTTGTAATAGGACATATATTCTCTCTTCTTTTTTTCATTTGTATTGTATTCTAGTTTATGTCAAGATAAAACCCTAGCCCCTCTTTTTCTCTTTTCCATTTGATTGTAGATCTTTGATATATTATCAGTCTTGTCCCATTAACGGAGGAAAGAATCCTTTGCCAGACCACGTTTATCAACTGTCAATTTCTTTTTATTCTCCCACTTGCCAAAAATGTAATATCTTTTAAATTGTTGATTGGTTCTGTAGCGTTGAAGTTGTTCAATTTATGCATTATCAGTACGGGAACTAACAGATACTTCCTTCAAAATGCAAATATTATACAAGTTACATTCGTTACATAATTACAAAAATTCAAGAGTTTTATGTCACATTATTTCATAGAAGTTTTTAAATATTTTTCTCCATTCTAGTCCACTTATATATTTGTTGATCAGTAAGATCCCTCCCTCCTTAATGTATATATTATAAGCCAAGGTATACACATATTTAATACATTATGTTTAAAAAAAATCATTTATATATAACAGCCCAGTTTAGTTGCGCAAAATGTTTGATTATCGAAATTGCTCCATTGTAAATCAGTGAAGTGTAAATGAGTGCATTTGAACTGAGTTTACATCCAATTTATGCGATGTTTGATAATCTAAAATTGATGTTAAGGTTCAAGAAGAAATAAAGTTAAAATTAAATTGAGACTCTTATTTCAAATCGATGCATTTCACGTTTTTTTGTAAAATACTCCCATTTCAAATTTTACACATGAACTAAAATTGGACAATTAATTAATCATTAGATAGATTTGTAAATTAGTGAACTTATAGATTGGCCAATTTATAAAAGAGTCAATTACAATTTTAGGATAATCAATGGAGTTCTATAAGTTTCCAAATACAAATTGCATTTTTTTCATGAAAAAATTATATACGCTTTACAAAATTTGTTTTATATATTACTGTCAGCTATACATTAAGAGGATTCAAAAAGTATGTTAGTTGATTAGAACCAAAAAGAATTTTGTGAGTTAGCCAAAAAAAGGTTATATAATGTACATATATTCAAAGAAGTAAAATACTGTATAAAAAATTTGTTTGGATCTCCATAGAGTTTAACAGATTTGTGTCCAGACCTAGACAGAATTTAGATCATGTTTTAAATTTTCAAACGAAAGCTTAATAATCGCTAAGAGCGTAAAATATTTGCATGTTTGTATGAAGGTAACACGTAACCATCTTCAACTCCAATAGAAACACTAACGGCCCCTTTAATTGTGCAAAACTATTTTTAGTTTTTTATTGTCATTTTTTTATCTATATTTTTCCCAATGAACCATTAAGATGGGAAAGTGGAGTGAATATTTTTTTTTAATTTAAACAATTTTAGAAAACATGTATTTTATAATTTTCAAATTAGCTTAAGTTAGTAAATAATTTTTCATAAAATTACATTCTTATTTTCATTCAGAGGACATACAATGTTAAATTATAACACAAAATATAAAAATTGAAAATAAAAAATTATTTTTCACAACTAAACACACCTAAACATCTCTATATACGAGAGGTCTATTTTATGGTGAACATCTGGGACCATGTGTTGTGTCTTTCATGGTTTTGATTTTATTCTTAGATTGTTCAAAAGCCTACAAATGTTAGGTTGGCCTTTCTCGGGTTATACAGTCCAAGATACTCCCCAACTTAACGCCGCAATGCTTTTCTTAGAAGTGGCCACTTCAGGCCATTACCCAGTTAATTTTTCCTAATTCTGTATGGACGACTATTGTGAAGGGAAACTTCTAGGGCCGGATATATATATATATACTTTTGCTCTTATGCTCCCTATTCTAACAGTGAGGAGTGAACATATATATTCTAACAGTGTGCCCAAAAAAGAGAAGATATGTCTATAATTTAGTCTTTAAAAATATACTTTTCTCTTATGTTGACTATTTCGTATTTTAACAGTACGGAGTGAACATGTATCCCTTAATAGTGCGCCCAAAAAAGAGAGAGAGTATGTCGATAATTTAGCTAACTTATATATATATATATATATATATATATATATATAATAAAGTAGAAAACTTATGTATGTCACAAGATAAAAGTATGATGTCATAGTATTATTTTTTTCTACATTTCTTATTTTATCCTTGAAAATTTTGAATTCCCCCTCTTTTCTCACTCTCCTTTGTTTCCACCTTTTGTTCAAACATAATAGTACACACACACACACACAGAGAGAGAGAGAGAGAGAGAGAGAGAGAGAGAGAGAGAGAGAGAGAGAGAGAGAGAGAGAGAGAGAGAGAGAGAGAGAGAGAGAGAGAGCACTAAGTTTGCACAGTGCTGACGCACACCAATTTTTTTAAAGCATTAAAAAAAAATTGAGTTGATTTTTTTATGTGATATTTAAACATTTCAACGGACTCATGTAAAAAAAATCAGGTCAATTTTTTTTTTTTTTGCTATTTTTAAAAAATCGGTCAAACTTTCGCAACGTTTAAAGTGTTTTAAACCAGCGAAAGTTTGAACGATTTTTTAAAAATAGCAAAAAAAGTTTTTTTAGCTGATTTTTTTTACATGGGTCCGTTAAAATGTTTAAATATCATACAAAAAAAATCAATTAAAAAATATATTTTTTTACTATTTAAAAAAAGTAATGTACAAACTTAGTGTGCACATGAGTCTGACTCTCTCTCTCTCTCTCTCTCTCTCTCTCTCTCTCTCTCTCTCTCTCTCTCTCTCTATATATATATATATATATATATATATATATATATATATATATATATACTAGCGGATGCCCGTGCTCGAGGGCACCACAATAAATTTTCCCCCGTGATAAAACTCAGCACATAATAACCCGCATTTTTATAAAAAAAACTTTTAAAAAACTTTAAAAAATAAAATAAAAAAATAAAAAATATATATATTTTTAAAAAAAAATATTTCAAAAAAATTAATTTTTAAATATTTAATAATAAAATAATAATAATGTATGCATGTATGCATGCATACATGCATGTGTATGCACGCAAACATGCAACACATAAAATGTAATGCATATTTATCATACATGAGTTACTATTCATAACACCATTGTCCCATATTATATAGATATATCCCCAAACCCAAATTTGTTTTTGTACGGAGAAATGGACACATGTAATTAGGTTGGACTTGTTGTAAAATCATTGTTCCATCTTCAGGTGCATCACATATCATTATGTACATACCTACAGCATATACGTGAATGTGGGAATGGAAACATTATTTTTAGTTATCAAGAGGCATGGGCTCGAGCATTCCCTAACCACAAACTACATGTGTGTGTCGTACTACATAAATAATACATTATCTTTGTATGAATGTATGGCCCCCCTATTTGTTAGCTGAATAATGATTCTTCTAGAGGAGGATACCATTATTGTTTCGTATTATCATTCAATTGATAAAATTGAGTTTAAAACTTGTCCATAATTTTATGAATAGAATTTTGAAGAATTTTGAATTCAAAATTAGATGGAACTCATATCATAATAATTGTGGAACTATATACGGATGTGTTCTTTTTAGCAAGGAGATTAACGTAATATATTCACATGTCCAATTTCATTAAGTTATGGATGATAAATATGTCTTTAAAGTGAATCATAAAGCAATGAAAGTTAATGAATTGGATATGTTTTAACTCTTGTCCCATTATAAGAGTAGTGAAAAATTGATAAATTAATAAAACTTCAATTATGGACTACAGCTTAGATGCTTTGGGATATCCCAACTCTTTAAAGGAGAGATGACCTATACTATGCAAGTGTTGGGCTTACGCCAAAAGCCCACGCGCGGGCACGCCGTCCATTCGGTCGGTCGACTCGGCTCGATTCGGTCTTGGGCTTATAAAATTTTAGGCTAAAAATTATTTGATTTAAAAATAATTAAACCAAAAAATTACGAAATCTGCATTCCAAAATGCCAAATTTCTTCCATTCGTATATACATATAGTCTGCATAATTACATCCAATGGCTGAGTACAAAACACAAAATTTAAATTGTCTTAAGGACATGTGATATTACACAGGGCTCGGATTTTTTTCATGTTTCTACTATTTATTTTTGCAAAATCAAGTAAGTTTTATTTTTTTTATAATTTCGTTTTATTTCTATAATTATTATTATTCGTAATTCTGTACTATTGTATTATTTAAATAGTAAACAAATTTATTAGTGTCATATAAATCTGTTTTACAAAAATAATTTATAAAATATTGTTTTATTACAGAAATTTAATGAAACAGTCTATTTTATTTATTGTTACAAATATTATAAATTGTACCAGTTTACACTTTTAATTAAAAATTCAAATTTTAATTATTCTTAAAAATTCTATTTTGTACAGATTTTTTATAAACTATGTAATTTCTAAAAATTCTATTTTGTATAGACTTCAACTAAATATTCATAATTAATTTCACACGGAATTTTTTTTAATCAATTTAGACTAGTAAAATTACTTTTTTACTATTTGTTTAATTATGTGTTATATAATTTCGAATAGCGTTTAGAATTCTTATTAGAATTCGTTTAATATGAATTATAATTTGAGAAAATTCGTATACAGAATTTTTGTATTCTATTTTGATAAATTCATTACAAATTAATGTTATCATTGATAAAAATTATGCTTTTGTTACAGAAATGGAATCACAAAGTACAAACACAGTTCCATGACCTACCGTGAATGGGGCACGTGCAACTGTTGCTGCCCCCGTAACCATGCCACATGGGAAGAAATCGAAACATTTTACCAGGGCCGATTTCAAACGTTGGCAAGGATAGATGTACTATTATCTCACAACTTTCCAATTAGCAAGGTTCATGTATCAGGATTGTCCACCTTTAAAAGAGGGAGATGAGACTAAAAAGGTTCTTGCCGTTAAAGCATGGAAACATTCTGATTTTTTGTGTCGTAACTACATTCTGACGTAGTTGGACAAGACATTGTACTAATGTACAACACAATGAAAATTACAAAGGAATTATGCAATTCTTTGGAGAAGAAGTACAAAACTGAAGACGCGGTCGTGGGTCATTTTCTAGACTTAAAAATGATTGATTCCAAGCCGGTTATTGCACCAGGTTATTCTTCACGACAATCACGCTGACGGAATGTCGCTAAGCGACTATTTCCAAATGGCGGCTATAATTGAAAAATAGCCTCCATCTTGGAACTTGTTCAAAAACTATCTCAAGCATAAACGCAAGGAGATGAATATCGAAGAATTAGTAGTACGTCTGCGGATTGAAGAAGAAAACCATGGATCTCAAAAGAAAAGTGGAAATAACATCATGAAGTCCAAAGATCATATGGTTGAAGGTTCAAAATTCAAATGTAAACGTAATGGGGAAGGCACATCTAAGCAAAGAAAAAAGATTAAAGGAAAATGCTACAATTGTGGCAAGCCAGAACACCGCTCAAGTGAGTGTCGCAAACTAAAGAACCCTAAAAAGCACAATGCTCAAGCAAATGTGATGGAGGGTGAGAACATTTCTGATGGTATCGCAGATATAAATCTTTATGTTGTTGTCTCTGAATGCATCTTGGTAAAAAATACCAAGGAATGGTAGGTGGACACTGGGGCTACACTCCACATTTGTGCAAACAAATGGATGTTCACTAATTATAAGGCTTTGAAAAATGAGAAGACCCTCTTTATGGGGAACTCTTAGAGTTCTAAAGTCGTGGGACAAGGAAAGGTTATTCTGAAAATGACTTCAGGAAAGGAACTGACTCTCAACAATGTACTGCACGTGCTTGACATCCGTAAAAATTTGATTTTCGGATCGCTTATAACTAAGAATGGCTTTAAACTTGTGTTTATTTTGATAAGCTTATGTTGTCCAAAAGTGATGTGTACGTGGAAAAGGGCTACCTGTCTGAGGGTCTCTTTAAAATGAATGTAATGACATTGATGCCTAAGGCATCCCCAATTAATGATATTACTAGTTCTACTTACTTGACTGAGTCATCTAATATTTGTCATGCTAGATTAGGACATGTTAATTTTGATACCTTGCGTAGATTAATTAACTTGAATTTTTTGCCAAAATTTAATATTGATAAATATTATAAATATGATATTTGTGTGGAATCAAAATTAGCTAGATTACCTTTTCATTCTATTAATGGTTCACTGAACCACTAGATTTAATTCACAAGGATATTTGTGATTTAAAATTTGTACAAACTAGATGTGGGATAAAAAGTATTCCACTACTTCTATTGACGATTGCACAAAATATTGCTATGTATATTTATTACATAGTAAGGACGAGGCTATTAATGCATTTAAACAATATAAGAATGAAGTTGAGAATCAATTAAGAAAAAAGATAAAGGCTATTAGGAGTGATAGAGGAGGAAAATATGAATATCCGTTTGAGAAATTTTATCCGAAAATGGAATTATTCATCAAACCACCGCTCCTTATTCTCCTCGATCGAATGGCATTGCTGGACGCAAAAATCGTACTTTAAAGGAAATGATGAACTCTATGTTAATAAGTTCCGGATTTCCATAGAACTTATGGCAGGGAAGCCATATTATCTGGTAATTACATTCTTAACAAAGTCCCACACAAGAAAACTCACAAGACACCTTATAAGCTATGGAGCTTAGCCAAGGTAATGGTTCCTAAACCTTAAAAGGTAGAAATGGCACCAAAGATCGTTGACTTTGTATTCATCGGCTATGGTACTAATAGCAGTGCATATCGTTTCTTAGTTTGTAAATCTGAGATTTTGGACATTCATGTAAATACGGTCATTGAATCGAGGGACGCTTCATTTTTTGAAAATGAATTTCCGCATAATATGACCCGAGAATATGGTTCATCTAAAAGGACAAATTAAGCTACTATAAGTGGTACTCATCAACCTATTGATCACACGTCAATAGAGAATGAACCAAGACACTGTAAAAGAGCAAGAACTTAGACTTCCTTCGGTCTGGAATTTTTAACATATTTGCTAGAAAATGAACGTCAATCGTACTAAGAAGCAATATCCTTACCCGATAGTTCTAATTGGAAAGAATCAATTAATAGCGAAATTGAATCGATTTTGAAAAATCACACGTGGGAACTAGTGGATCTTCACCGAGTTCAAAATCGTTAGATTATAAATGGATCTGCAAAAAGAAGTTGAAGGTCGATGGATCAATTGATAAATATCAAGCTAGACTCGTAGCTAAAAGTTATAGGCAAAAGGAAGGGTTGGATTACTTCAACATATATTCACCAATAACAAGAATTATATCTATTTGAATGTTAATAGCAATAACTGTCATTAATAGACTTAAAATAAATCAAATGGATGTAAAAAATGCATTCTTAAATGGGAAAATAGATGAGGAAATTTATATGGAGCAACCTGAAGGGTTTAAGGCTCCCGAAAGTATGTAAAATTGTTAAATCACTTTACGAATTAAAACAAGCTCCTAAGCAATGGCATGAAAAATTTGATAATGCAATGTTATCAAATGGTTTCAAAATTAATGAATGCGATAAATGTGTTTACTTTAAATACATTCAAAATGGATATGTCATTGTAAACCTCTGTGTTGATGATATGCTTATCATGGGTAGTAATTTGGAAATTATCAAAACTACTAAACAAATATTGAGTAGTCGATTTGACATGAAAGATTCAGGTATCGCCGATGTTATATTAGGAATTAAAAATTTTAAAACATCAGATGGACTTATATTATCTCAATCTCATTACATAGAGAAAGTACTTAATAAATTCAAGAAGTATGATATTAGTCCAACTAAGACACCTGTAGATGTAAATTTACATCTAGCTAAAAATAATGGTGAAAGCATATCTCAACTTGAATACTCTCGTATTATCAAAAGTTTAATGTCCATCATAAACTGTACACGACCGGACATGGCATACTCGATAAATAAGCTAAGCCTATTTACGAGCAATCCAGGGGGAGATCACTTGAAGGCAATATTAAGAGTTTTGGATTATTTATAATGTACTCAAAATATGGACTGCACTATTCGAGATATCCAGGTGTTCTTGAAGGACATTGCAATGCAAATTCGATATCCAATACAAAAGACTCTAAGTCTACAATTGGGTATGTATTTACTCTTGGAGGATCATTAGTATTTTGGAAATCCTCAAAATAAACGTACATTGTTAGATCGACAATAGAATCTAAATTCATTGCATTAGACAAAGCTGGAGATGAAGCTGCATGGATTCGAAACTTCTTAGAGGATGTTCCAAATTAATCGAAACATGTCCCCACAATATGTATACATTGTGAAAGTCAATCTGCAAATGGAAGGGCACAAAATCACTTGTATAACGAAAAGTCACGACATATTCGTCGTAGACATAATACCATTAGACAACTTCTCTCAAATGGAATTATCTCAATTGACTATGTAAAGTCAAAAGATAATATATCGAATCCACTAACGAAAGGTTTAAACCGAGAGAAAGTTAAAAAATTATCGAGAGGAATGGGTTTAAAGCCTATAAATAAATAAGAATAAATATAGTGGCGGCCCAACTTAGCTGGCCACAGATCCCAAGATCTAGGTTTAATAGGAAAAACGAACTATATTGTATTTAGTACGCACTGGGTGATATTTAATCCTAATTCATTCTAAAAATAAGGCAGTGCACATCTGCCGTGAATATGATAAGTTACGCTTTTAATGACATCCATATCTTAGTACATCTAAGTGGGGTATAGCAGAATACTCCTTCTGGATATCACCTATATGAATAAGAAAGAGGCCACTTCTACGAGAATAATGAAAGGAAAATTCTCTAAAATACTCACAGAACCAAGTGTTGTTCATGGACAAAATGAGCACAAACATAAGAAACAACTGTGTTAAAGAATTATTATGTGAATATTATTGTCTAGGTTTACAGAAACGGTTGACGGTTCAAAGATGTGAAGTATACTGATTAACCAAGTAAATTCGATGGTATATCATAAAGGAAAGTTCAAGGACACTAGGATACTTCTCCCGATACAATAAATTTTCAGTTTTGCTCAATATGTGTCTGAATTTGCATCAGCATCTAATTTGTTTCTATTTATAGAAATATATCATTCATGTGGGGGATTGTTGGTAAAATTGGACTTAAAGCTGTCTAGAATTTTATAGACAGAATTTTGAGCAGCTTTGAGCTCAAATTTAGGTGGAACCCACACCATGATAATTATGGGACCATATATGAACTTGTTCTGCTTCGCAAGGAGATTAACGTAGTATATTCACATGTCTAATTCCATTAAGTTATGAATGATAAATATGTCTCCAAAGTGTCTCATAAACCAATGAAAGTTAATGAATTGGGTATGTTTTAAATCTTGTCCCACAATGGAAGAGTAGTGAAAAATTAATGAGTTAATAAACCCCAATTATGGACTAAGGCTTGTATGCCTTGGGGTATCCCAAATCTTTGAAGGGGAGATGGCCTACACTATACAAGTGTTGGGCTCTATCCAGAGCCCACACGCACGTGCGCCGTCCATCCGACCGTCTAGCTTAATTCGGTTCGAGCTTGGGCTTATAAAACTCTAGGCTAAAAATTATTTAATTTAAAAATAGTTAAACAAAAAATTTCGAAATCTGCATTCCAAAATACCAAATGTAACAACCCAGACTTTTGAGCGACTATTTTATATTATTTTGCCTAAGGGGCTAATTTTATAAAATAGGGGAAGTTGGAGTAAATATTATTTTCCGTGGTATTAAGGGATAATATTTCCTATGTTTTTCCTATTTACCGATATGAGAAGGATAATAGCATTATATTGTGCTTTATTGCGTCGTTATATGTTATGCGACGGTTATGACTCGTATTTAAATTGGAGCCTAATTAATGAAATAAAATGAATTTGGAACACAAAAATAGTTCAAGTTATTTCGAATGCCAAAATAGGGGGTGCGGTTGTTTTTAGAATAGTCGGGATAGTCAAAATAAGTGCCAAGTTGTATTTTTGAGTTTTGGGGCACTTCTGATTGGTTATGACTCAATTAAGTAGTTACGAGTCATTTTAATGGTGTATTAATATTTAAAAGAGGGGAAATTGTGTTTTAAACCCGGTTAAGTCTCCCACCCCTTTTATTTTCTCAATCTTATGTTAGAAGCCAAAAGAGAGAGAGAGAGAGAGAGAGAGAGAGAGAGAGTTGGGAGAAATGGAGAAAAGAGAGAGAGATGGAGATTTGAGGCCAAAAATCGTTTCTACCGGAAGAGAATCCGAGACTACAACCTCGAGGAAAGTTTCTTACTAGCTAGATATTGATTTAATGTGATAAATTGCATGTGTAGTTATATTTTGGAAATTTAAACCATTTATGGGTTTTGGGTGCTTTTGGTGTAAAACCCTTAAATCCTTGTTTTAATTTGATTTGAGGAGAAAATATAAGTTAGTTGTATTATAGAAATGATGTAGTATAATTAATTGTTGTTGATGTTGGAAGAAATCAAGAATTTGAGGGTTTTGGGGATTTTAGGGTTCTTAAACCCGTAGCCCAAATTGGGCCATTCTGCAGGGCCGAATTGATTCGGCCTTAGGGCGGATCGATTCAGATAAAGGGGAGGATACAGGTATGGGGAAATCGAATTTATTTGGGTTGGGGCCAAATCGATTCGGTTGAGGCAGAAAGTTGATTTTACTCACCGAATTGATTCGCTTTTGGGCGAATCGATCCGCAACCAGGTGCGAATCGATTTGGTTGCCCTGTTTTTGTGAGATTTTTCTTAGTTTGATTTTAGCATTTTTTATTTTAGGTCCAAGGTTTAGGGACCTTCCTTTGGGAAGTAATTAAGAGTCCTAGAGGGTTATTTTGGGTAGGCAAATGTCCTAGGCTAGTATGGGGATAATTGGGCTTACCCCGAGGGCTAGTTTACGTAGGTTAATGTTCAAATGATATAGGAAATTAACCTAAAATTAATGGAAGTTAAAAATGTACTGTTGGGAGTTTTGGGAGTCTATTGTTGAGGGAGACTCACTTTGATGATTTGGGAGATTGTGTTGGACTCTTGGAGACTAATTTGAGGATAATGGCACTTCGGGTCTTAGGTCACTAATAAAATTTGACTCTATGAATGAGAAACGCATATTCTAAAACTTGGTACTTAATGGCTAAGTAAGAACGATTTTGAGAATAAAAAGGTGAATGTTTTCAAATGAAAAGAGAAATGATTTACATAATTGGTAATTTACGCGAACACACCTCTCTAAATCGCTATCATAAGGGAAGCTGCTTGCGTGTGGTGAATCCGCCTGGCTAATGAATGCAGGGTGGATATGTCCCTAGGCCATATGAGCATTTATTGTATATTTTTCTGCGATGGTTAGGTAATTCTGGGTGTGGTTATGACTCTCCCGCAGGCATATGGCCGCTTCTCGACGGTTGCGTTAGGATCCCAGGTTGTCTTGATGATAGGCCCTGGAAGATGATAGCCTTTTAGGGGCGCGTCCAGTGGAGAAACCCGAAGGGGAGGTCTTAGAAACGTTATATTATATGATATATAACTATGCTCAATAATGTGGGGCAATATTGGAATTAAATCATTTTATGATAATGAAATGGCTTTAATTACATTTCCCGGATGGAAGAAGGGAAATGGGACGTTAAATACATTTCCCGGATGGAAGAAGGGAAATGAGATGATATGAAAAGGTAAAGCATTTTTATGTTAATAAAACTTGCTTTAAATGTATATATTATTCTTGGATGGAAGAAAGGAAATAAAATTGGTAAAAGAAAGTTTTGAAATGAAATTGATTTGGTAAACATTTGATAAAATTAATTGCCATATATGTATTTCCTAAAGAAGAGGAATTGTGCCTTTAAATGGTAAATGAATTCTCATTCCGGGAGATATATCCGGCAGTGTAACATGATACGTATATGAAAGTGTGAATGAAAGTTAGTGATGAATATGTTATGTGTATTTAAATTAGATGAATATATACATGAGTAATGTGCTGAGGGTCTAATGGATCTCGACGATCGACCTTGCCAAGTTGTAGTGTATCGGGGGGTTCCTTGTTTGGATTTCGCTTCGCGAGACACCCCACGCACGAACATGGCATAGTGTTGAGACTGGAGAGAAATTTAGCCCTTAGTACTTTGGTTAACTAGAGTACTTCTTAAGAGGTGATATTAGTGCTTTTAGATTGAGAGGTGAGAACCTTTATGTTTAAATTGTGAGAGAGTAAATTTATGATGGTAATTAGATTTACATAACTGTCATGCATTTTAGCCACATGGTAATCATATCAAATCGGGCCCTGACCCGTCTATTTTTCTTTGTTTTGCATGCAACTCTTTGTCCGTTCAGGTGTTCTACCTCAAGGACCCCCGTATTGACTTTCCATTTCAGTTGCCATGGAGCTAGAGCATATTGCGGATGTTATAGGATATTTGTATTAGACGCCTCTATCTTTGTACTCTAGTTATGTTCAGTTTATTATTCGGGCGTGTTGCCCATGCTTTACATTCATGTATTATAATGTGGTATTAAAATTATAATACTCGGTGTAACTATTTGTATTGGTATTTTAACCGATAGATTATTCGGTTATTGTTTATCATATTGTCTTTACGTTACTCGTTGATTTTTGGTATCCACCGTTTTTACAAATGGGATTGTCTAAGTGTTTTTCTTTTACTTTCAAATTTTTTAAATTTGACAGTCCGTTTTCTAAAATGATTGGTGGTTATCTCGTACTATTATTTTAATCGATAATGATACTGAGAATGGACCATCTATGATTCCTGTGATAATTAGAGTATTGGGCTGGCCACCTATTATTTTAGTAGGCGGGTTGTCATAGATAGTATCAGAGCATCAGGTTCTAGAGTCGTTAGAAATCTGTGCGGATGTATTTCACTTTCAGTGTTACTTCTGATTTGATATGAAGCCTTAAGATTAACATCGTTGATTTCTCTTATGAGATTTCGTTCTCCGACTATGATATGAGAACCCCAAAAATCTTTTGCGCGATCGTGTGAGACTGGTAAGTCGACAGATGAAGGGCGTTAAGGAAGGCTGTTGTGAAGGCGTCATGAGATGGGATTACTAAGAATTGTAAGTTGTAGTCGGGGATGAGGGCCGCTTTCGAGGTCTCTCCCTTTGTAGCATTATCTTGTATTGCTACCATGACTACTAAGTACAATTGATATAGTTTTCCCCAGTATCGCTACCAGTAGAGAGTGGTACTAAGCTTGGGATTCCAAGTGATGCTATGATTGAGGTTGGAAAGTCCTTGATAAGGAACACTTGTTGAAGTTAAGTTAGATGGAGTAAGTGTAACCTCATTTGGTAGAAGTATAAGGCCTGGGAGCTTTGGTCTAGAGAGGGGGTATAGAAGTTCCCAGGTACAAAGATTGGAGGAAAATCTTTCACCCGTAGGAGTAAGGTTAAAGTGGCGGAAATGGTAGTCGCCATATTATGGTGGGGCGGGAGGTTTTGCTCATAGAGGAACCCGTAGATATTTTCAACGGCGAGTTTCTCTGGGATGCCAGGAATGATGGGAAAGTAGATTCTCAATTATTCACATGAGGTTTGGTCAGAGGCCGACCGTGAATCAATAGTTATAGGGTTAAGGAAACCTTTAATCGAAGTGGGTTGATATAAGGGAGAGAGAGCCCTTCAGTGGAAATGATAGGCTTACAAGTAAGGGTTGCTAACACTTCTAGAGAAGTAGTGTTCATGAGGCCCCATTGGTGGACATCCACCTGGGGAAGACTCATTGAACTTAGGTCGGGGAGGCTAGTAGAATGTTTTATTTGTTGAGGAGGTTAAGGGAACTATGCAGGAAATCGTCTGGTAGTTAGAGATGGAGAAACAGTCCTGATGTGGAATGTGGAACCACACATTTTGATCTTGTCAATTGAAGACAACCTACAAGGATAGGATGCCTAGTTGGGGGATAGATAGAAATAGTTTATTCACTTAAGACTAGAATAATGTGTCGTGGATCATTGGTGGTGGCCAGATATTGGCAAGAATGTTGGCGGGAATTCCACCCTAGTTGCGGGTGGTGCATTTCGTATGATAAGATGGAGTAGTATTGTATTAACCCTAGATTCGGGTGTGTAATTTGAGCTTGTGGTACTATCTATGTTATTATAGTGAGTGTACCTACATGATTTTCGTGGTAGGGAGGTTCTATTTTATTCATTCGCTATAAGGCGGGTGATGATATAGATATATAAAGTATATGTGGTTTGAGATACTCGTATCATATATGTTATATGAGTGGAGATATTCTTGGATTAGTTGGAGCGATAACAAGCGAATAAATCGCGAGGCTACCCTATTTCCAGTTCTAGAGAAGAACAAATTGTTCTATAATATCTCTCCTGGATACAGGTTGAGACTTTATAGGGGAGGTTTAAGGTAGGTAAGATATTTTCATTACTTTTTTTGTATGCCTTGTTTGATAGTTTGATTGCTTGTTTGCTTTTTTTGTGGTTTTTGTTTCCTTATCTCCACGACCAACAAAGTTAAGTAGTAATGTATTGGAGGGGTTCCTTGTTTGGATTTCGCTTTGCGAGACGCTCCACGCATGAATCTTAACGACGTTGGGAGTGGAGAGATGCTATCCTTTCTTTCTTTTTATTTTATTTTATTATTAAGATGTTGGTTTTGAGGGGTTGTAGCCAAAAATCACGTGATTGAGTGATTAAGGGGCTAAGTTGATGTGCGGTATAGAAGCACTATGATAGTCCTTACCTCTGATCGATGTGGGGGAGACTAAGATAATAAAGTCGAATTGAGACTTGTGGTTTATGCCTTAATGAGAAGACCATTTAAAAAGAATGGATATATGGATATTGGGATATTGCATTCGTAACACTTGGTGGAGGGAAATCTCCCTATTAGTTAACTTTTCATTTGGCTGCAATGGTAGGACATAGAAGTAGATGTAAATTAGTAGGGTTACGAGTTAGAATTCTATCGATCCCGATCATGTGTCTTAGACCGTTACTTCTCGATGATCGACAATGCGAGGTATTAGTGTAATGGGAGGGTTCCTTGTTTGGATTTCGCTTTGCGAGACGTCCCACGCATGAAACCAAGTGAATGTAGAAAGTTGAGAAAGGTCTTGGACACTAGGGATATGATTAGTATTATACTTATAAGACTTGACTAGGATATATAGATCGACCTTAGGATTACTAGGACATAAGGCCCTTAGGGCACGTGATGTTCTGTTAGGAAGACGGTGGGGAGTTGAACACTAGTAGGCTTGTGGGTTAGCTCTAAGAAGGATTAAGTCCCCAGAAGAAGAAGTATGGGATATCGAGTGATTCGGAATGATTGGACAAAGTAGATGAGGCCTCTCTTAGGTAGAGTGTTACGTCGGTAACCTAGCTTCTGAGGAGTTGAAGATCTTCTAAGGAGTTGAAGGATGAGTTAACTTTTACTCCTGCACTCGTGTTGTTAAGGTCGAGAGAGGATTTAACGAATGAGTCTCTGCTAGGAACGGGAGGTATTAATACTGGAGCATAGATCCATTGTTTATGCGTCTCACAACTTAAGCCTCATGAGAAGTATTATCCCACGCTTGATTTGAGAGTTTCTAGCGGTAGTATTCGCCTTAAAGAAATAGAGGCACTACTTCCTGGGTAGGAAATTTAGCCTTTTTGCGAACCATAAGTTGTTGCAATATGTTTTTGGGGCAACAGGGTTGGTGTTTGGAGTTCGTAAGGAACTATCAATTGGATATTCCCTTCGCTAAGGAAATGCGAATGGGGTAGCTGTTGCGTCGAGAAGAAAACCCGTCGGACAGATTAGTGAAGGCATGGAAAGCCAAGTATAACGAACTTAACCAACAGGACGCTCTAGATAGAGCATTTATGTCCGCGATTGACCCTTTCACCTACTGGTGTGAGGACAGTAGTGTTGGAAACCAAAGTGAAGTTGGAAGAACGAATGGAGAAAGTTAACCTTGTGCCGAGTTATGTAGGCATTTTCTTCCCTTGTTGAAGTTAGGATCAATAGTTCATGAGGAACGATTAAGGTGCTATTTTAGAGCACGAAGAATGTAGACTAAGATAGAATAGTAGCGACCTTGGTCATAGCCCAATAGGGATGACCCAATACCGAGGAGTTAGAATGATACTTTAGAATAGTATACCCTTTATATGATTATGGGGTACGCCTGAATTTTGAGGGAAAAATTCCCTTCTAAGGGGGGGAGTATGTAACAACCCAGACTTTTGAGCGATTATTTTATATTATTTTGCCTGAGGGGATAATTTTATAAAATAGGGGAAGTTGGAGTAAATATTATTTCCCATAGTATTAAGGGATAATATTTCCTACGTTTTGCCTATTTACCGATATGAGAATGTAAATAGCATTATATTGTGCTTTATTGCGTCGTTATATGTTATGCGACGATTATGACTCATATTTAAATTGGAGCCTAATTAATGAAATAAAATGAATTTGGAACACAAAAATAGTTCACGTTATTCCGAATGCCAAAATAGGGGGTGCGATTGTTTTTAGAATAGTCGAGATAGTCAAAATAAGTGCCAAGTTGTATTTTTGAGTTTTGGGGCACTTTTGACCGGTTATGACTCAATTAAGTAGTTACAAGTCATTTTAATGGTGTATTAACATTTAAAAGAGGGGAAATTGTGTTTTGAACCCGGTTAAGTCTCTCACCCCTTTTATTTTCTCAATCTTATGTTAGAAGCCAAGAGAGAGAGAGAGAGAGAGAGAGAGAGAGAGAGAGAGAAGAGAGAGTTGGGAGAAATGGAGAAAAGAGAGAGAGATGGAGATTTGAGGCCAAAAATCGTTGCTACCAGAAGAGAATCCGAGACTACAACCTCGAGGCAAGTTTCTTACTTGCTAGATATTGGTTTAATGTGATAAATTGCATGTGTAGTTATATTTTGGAGATTTAAACCATTTATGGGTTTTGGGTGTTTTGGTGCATAACCCTTAAATCCTTGTTTTAATTTGATTTGAGGAGAAAATATAAGTTAGTTTTAGTATAGAAATGATGTAGTATAATCAATTGTTGTTTATGTTGGAAGAAATTAAGAATTTGAGGGTTTTTGGGATTTTAGGGTTCTTAAACCCGTAGCCCAAATTGGGCCATTCTGCAGGACCAAATCGATTCGACCTTAGGGAGAATCGATTCGAATAAAGGGAAGGATACAGGTCTGGGGAAATCGAATCGATTCGGGTTGGGGCCGAATCGATTCGGCTGAGGCAGAAAGTTGATTTTACTCACCGAATCGATTCGCTTTTGGGCGAATCGATTCGCAACTAGGGGCGAATCGATTCGGTTGCCCTATTTTTATGAGATTTTTCTTAGTTTTATTTTAGCATTTTTTTTATTTTAGGTTCAAGGTTTAGGGACCTTCCTTTGAGAAGTAATTAAGAGTCCTAGATGGTTGTTTTGGGTAGGCAAATGTCCTAGGCTAGTATGGGTATAATTGGGCTTACCCCGAGGGCTGGTTTACGTAGGTTAATGTTCGAATGATATAAGAAATTAACCTAAAATTAAAAGAAGATAAAAATGTATTGTTGGGACTTTTGGGAGTCTATTGTTGAGGGAGACTCACTTTGATGATTTTGGAGATTGTGTTGGACTCTTGGAGACTAGTTTGAGGATAATGGCACTTCGGGTGTTAGGTCACTAATAAAATATGACTTTATGAATGAGAAATGCATATTCTAAAACTTGGTACTTAATGGCTAAGTAAGAATGACTTTGAGAATAAAAAGGGGAATGTTTTCTAATGAAAAGAGAAATGATTTTCATAAATGGTAATTTACGTGAACACATCTCTCTAAATCGCTATCATAAGGGAAGTTGCGTGCATGTGGTGAAGCCCCCTCGCTAATGAATGCAGGGTGGATATATTCCTAGGCCATATGAGCATTTATTGTATATTTTTCTGCGATGGTGAGGTATTCTTGGTGTGGTTATGACTCTCCCGCAGGCATATGGCCGCTTCCCGATGGTTGCGTTAGGATCCCAGGTTGTCTTGATGATAGGCGCTAGTAAATGATAGCCTTTTAGGGGCGCGCCCAGTGGGAAAATTCGGAGGGGCGGCCTTAGAAACGTTATATTATATGTTATATAACTATGCTCAATAATGTGGGACATTATTGGAATTAAATCATTTTATGATAATGAAATGGCTTTAATTACATTTTCCGTCGAAAACTAATTGACAATAATCACTCCAAATAAAAGGCACCCCTTTCCGAGTCAGATTCGTCAAAGGGCCCGCAATCTTTGAGAATCCCTTAATAAACCGCCTGTAATAGGCTGGCAATCCCAGAAAGCTGCGCAGCTCAATCGGTGTCGTGGGATGTTCCCACTCCCTCACCGTCGGGACCTTACTTGGATCCACCGCAATACCCTCGCCTGACACCACATGACCAACAAATTGTACCTCCCGCAGTCCACACTTTCTGAATTTGGCATAAAACTGGTGATCCCGCAGCGTCTCTAGGACCATACACAGATTCTCTGAGTGTTCCCCTTTAGTGAGCGAGTAGATCAAGATGTCATCAATAAACACGATGACAAACTGGTCGAGATACTCTCTGAAAACACTATTCATGAGATCCATGAACACTACTGGCGCATTTGTGCGCCCGAATGTCATCACCCTGACTCGTAAAATCCATACCGCGATAGGAAAGCAGTCTTAGGAACATCCTCCTCTCGGATATGCAGCTGATGATACCTTGACCTCAAATTGATCTTGGAGAAGTAAGACGCCCCTCCCAATTGATCAAATAAATCATCAATCCTTAGCAACGAATACTTATTCCATATCGTCGCCTTATTCAGCTCCCTATAGTCCACACACAATCGAAGTGAACCATCCCTCTTCTTTATAAATAACACCGGTGCACCCCACGAGGATGTACTCCATCGAATGAAACCCTGACCCAGGAGCTGCTGAATCTGCTCTCTCAACTCACGCATCTCTGAAGGGGCCATACGATAAGGTGCTTGAGCAATCGGCCTCGTCCTCGATGCTAAATCGATTACAAACTCGATTTTCCTGTTGGGTGGAAACCCTGGTATTTCCTGGAACACATCCTCGAAGTCCCTCACTATCGAAATTGAATCCAACAAAACTACCACCTCTTGTGAGGTCTCCTCATCGATATAATACAAGCGTGTGCGCGACCCTCCCTCAGGTAGAGGCATCGCTATTAGGAACATCTCCTGTCCCGGAATTGAGAACACGATTGTCCTTTGGTAACAATCCACAGTCGCCCGATAACCTGCCAACCAGTCCATACCTAGGATGACATCGTACCCCTCCATATCTAACACTAAGAGGTCCGCCGCTAAACTAAGCCTCCTAATCAAAATGTCTAGCCCCCGACAAATCGAGTGAATCAATGCCCCACTGCCTACTGGCGACTCTACACACATACGAAGACTACCTGCGGTCTCTGGTAACCCGACCCGTTTAGCAAATTTAGATTTAATGAATGAACTAGATGCTCCCGTATCAAAAAGTATACTACCCACATGACCATGGATAAGAAACATACCCTCAACCGCTGGCGGCGCCTGCTATGCTGGAGGATTGGGAATATCCCATATGTTGTAAACACGCCCGTAGTGCATTTGCCCCTGCTAGTGTGGGGCTGATGGAACCGGTGCTGCTGACCGCATCTGCCCCTGCTTCCCTTGTTGGCTTCATCCCCTCTGCGGGCACTCCCTCTGGAAGTGTCCTATATGTCCATAAACAAAATAACGTCTCTGATCATCCCCCTATCATTGGATCTGTTGTCCCTGACGTGGCTGACCCTGCTGGCCTCCCCCATTGTTCCCTTGGCCTTGACGGCCCTGAGGAACTGAATGCTGTTGATTTGGGCCCGGATGGCCCTGCCTAAATCCCTGTCCACCCGATCGGTACCCACCAGGCCTAAATTTCTTTGTCTGATTCCCTTACTGACTGTTAATCTGCTGTTGAGCACCACTTGTGTCACTACCAATAACTTCCTTTACTTGCTGGCTCGACTCCTCTACCCTCTTGCTCCCCATCGCATGGAAGCGATGATCCTGGCAATGTACAAGAGCGACATTAAAGACATCTGTATATGTCACCAATGCCGGATTACCAATTAAGTGATGCCTGATCCTCTAGGACAGGCCATCCATGAATTTTGACTTCTTTCACTCCTAGTCGATCACCTCATTTGTCACAAAGTTCGCCAAATGAGTGAACTCTTCCTCATAATCTGCCACTGAACGGTCACCCTATACTAACTCGCTGAACTTCTTCCTCATTTCAGCCTCTACCGCTGGTGGGAAGTATTTGCGGTCGAACCGCACCTAAAACTCGGATATCGTCATCAAATTTCTCTCCTCAGCGGTGGTTACTGACTCCCACCACTGTAAGGTTTCCCCCGACAGACGAAAGGTAGCAAGCATCTGTTTATGCACATCGGTACACTCCAGCATGCGCAGATGACGCTGAATATTCTTCTTCCAGTCACAAGCCTCTACCACATCGGTACTACCCCAAAACTCTGGTGGGTGACCCTTGTGACATGTCTCCCTAACTCGCTGCCAAGACGGTAGCGCCACTGGATCCTGAACTGCTGGTGCCACTGGAGGTGGTGCCTGGGGCTGAGAACAATGGGTTGTCATAACCCTCATTGTTGTCTCAACTGCCTGGGCCACTATCACGGCCACCTGAGTAGTGGAGATCAACTCAGGTGGGGGTACCTGTGGCCCCAGATGAGCCTCCCTTAACTCATCCCTAGCCTCAACCCTCTCCGCCCTCCGTCTCTTAAGCACACAATTTATACAAAAATCTAATAGCAGAAATACAATATCTCAAAAGCGGAAAATGAATCGACAGTCTTAATAATAGGGTTCTATAATAACCGAACACTACGCTGAAACGTAGTAAGCTGCATAGATCCTAAGGACACTAGAACCTGATGCTCTGATACCATCTGTGACACCCCGCCTAATTTACCCCGGGTGATCAGTCATAAATTAAATTAGAACAGGTTTCTCAGTTGGTTCATTCTTAGCATCACTGTCGCCCTTTTTATTACTAACCACCTAAGTGAGAAAGTTAGATTGGCGCCAAAATTTATCTTTCATTAATTTAATGAAATACTCATGCGGAAACAAAAAAATTTAAACAATCACAATTAACTGAAATCAACCATTCACAATTTAACTAAACTGACAGAATAAACCATCGGCACAAATCCAACACAAGTAAAGACAGATAATAACAATCCCAACAAGTCTGACATAAATACTAAATAAAGCGGTGAGCGACATGCTCGAGTAACTGATAGGAAATTTCTATACTAGAATGGAAAGGAATGAGGCGTCTATAAAACTCTCGCAACATCCACATATGTTGTAGTAACGAATCCCTATAATGAATTAAGTTTTGCGTCCCTGTGGCTGGACACCTAAAAGATTTTAAAAAAATATTTATAGCAAGGGTTAGAAGTCAAAACATTTGGAAAACATTTAGCAAATGATTAACTTGCAGTAATAAATATGTATGCATGCCCTTTATATTTTAGTTAGTGTCGTACTCCCTTGAGAATATCCTCACCCCTCCTCTAATGTGCACTACTAACTCCTTAATTAATTTCCTTACTTATTTATCCCATAACTAGATAAACGAAATACCCCTTGCAACCACCCTACTCTAACCGAGTATGCCATAACTATGATTTCTAAGTTATTTTCAACATTAACTTAATTAATCATTCCCTTTTTTTTAATTCATATAACTTTCACACCGGTTATATATATAACACAATTCACGGCCTGTATTAATTAACCCGTATATAATTATTTATCTCATTATATACGTATAGTCATATTATAACATTCACACATATGTTGGAATAATAATTAATAAGGAACATCCTCCCGAGCAATGACTCATCGGATGTATATTCTCTAAAGTGTTATCCCACTAGGTGTATTCACGCAACCTAGTTACTCCAAGTCAGAATCACTCACTAACATGGTAAATAACATAAATATTGGAGGCGGACATATTCCTTCCTTGAAAGTGAAATGCCCCTCATCCATATAATGAACGCTATGACCTGGGGATATAATCGCCCTACTCCTCAAGCTAGGGGATTCACCCTCTATACGCAACCTCCCCTGATAGCACTAGAGAATATATATAATAATAATATCTAACCACTGATATTAATGCACACACCATATATATATATATATATAGAAATAAAATACCCCAGCTATCCCGTGTACCAAGTCCGTAGCACCAGCCTATACAAAATATCACGAGTTTATGGTCCAACTCTGATTATTAATTAATTTGCACGTTAATTAATTATATTACTTTTGATGTTGCCCAACCAATATATTCGGACTCGCTCTCGTACCCTAAATAAAATAAAAACCCGAATCTAAATCTCCGACTCCAAATTAAATAGTATTACATCTAAATTAATTTAACACCTTGGTATCGCTCAACCCATATACCCGGACTCGTCCACTCGATTCATATTTAATTTATTTTAGAATATTCTCCCCAAAATTAACCATAGTGTGTCACATATAAATTCCCTCCAAATCCCAATAAATTTCCCCCATAATTGATTAGAATATATGTCGTATATTTATTTCTCATTAAATAAGGTGTAGGGACAGAATTTTAATTAAATTTTCTTTATATAATAAAACTGGCGGAACTGCCAAAAATCCCCAACCATCGATCGATCGATCCAAAACCATCGATCGATCGATCGAACAGGTCTTCGTCTTCTCCGAGACCCTGTTTCTGCCATGGACGAAAACATTAATCCTCCAACTCTCTCTATAGTTAAAACCAGGTCTTAACATTAAAATAACACCTCAAGAACATCATTAGGAACCCCCATAAAGTCCCCATAACCCATCAATTTTTTGTTCTCTACTATTTCTCTAAATTGGGGAAAAACCCATGTTGTTCGTTAACCAGTCTCAATACCAAATTACTATCTTAATTTCGTCCATAATTTGTCTGGGTTTTTACATCTAACCAGTTATACATAATCTCAGATTATAACATGAATCTCTACAAAATTCCAAATCAGGAGATTGATTTACAAAAACCCCATTTTTGTACCCCCTTTACCCCAAAACGAATTTTTGATTCCCACATCACATAAATATGAATCGCAATACAATTAAATGCTACAGAAAGTTAACCACTTGCCTTATAGTTTCGTAGGGTCTGATCCGGAGTTGTGATTCTCAAGGTTGAAGATGAAATCCCCCTTTTTGTTCTCTCCTTTGTTCCCCAAATTGGTTCCTAGTGCCTTTAACTGCTCCTTAGGATTTTCTCTCCCACTAAGTATTTTCTAATCTCAAATCAGTCGTTCTCCTTTTCCTTTTAATTAAGTGATTAGGCTTAATCCCATTTTTAGCCTAATGGGCCAAGTCCAAGTGACCCAATTACCCCGGTGTGGGCCCGACTATGCCTAAAAATGTTCCGTGACCCGTTTGCTATCCCGGGTACACTTTTTCGACTATCTCGGCCCATCCGGACTCAACCGTACACTCAAAATTGGCATTGGAATTAATTTATAAAAATCCTTATCTCACACCCAATTTAGTCTATATCGACTCCCGACTGAGATAAATAAATGTTTCGTCACTAATGCCCGTAATGACGTAAGTAAATTATTACTATTCACTTAGTAATTAAATTTTCCCTAAATATTAACCATTCACTCTCTGATTAATATTTAAATAAATTTTACCATAATTAATTCAATTAAAATTACGATACACAAGTAATTAAAATTTCCCGAATTAATTAAATATTAAATGCATAAAATTACAGGGTGTTACAGTTTGTCTTCTTTATTTAAGCTTGTGGTTAATATTAATCTTATTGTCGACTAGGTAATCTGTATAATGACAAATTAGTCAGTTTATTGACTAAATAACCTGCTTAAATGTTAAATGTTTGATTCATGATTGAATCTAATTGTTATGCCTTAGATTCTACTAATGTTCTTAGATAAAACTGTAAATAGTTTTGTTGAACTAAGTTGTAGCATTAGTTATCAGTGGAGACCAAGAGTATTAGGAATGTATAGTTATCCATATGCTTTAACTTAGTCGGGTAAAAATTCTTGTGTTTGACTCTGAGTCTTATATGAGGTTTTATTAACTTCTTATTCTTGATTTGTCAAAGCCGAAATCATACATAAAGTTTGAAAGATTAACTTTTCTGAAGTTGGAAAAAATTATAAATAACTTTTCTCAAGTTGAAAAGGTTTAAATAATAACTTTTTTGAAGAAGTTTGAAAATAACTTTTTTAAAGTTGGAAAAGTGTGAAAATAATAACTTTTCTGAAGTTAGAAAAGTTTGAAAATAAATTTTCTGAAGTTGGGAAGGTTCGAAAGAAACTTTTTTGAAGTTGGAAACGTTTGAGTAAAAATTAGATAGAACCTTTAATTTTAAAGTGGTATCACACCACACTCCAAAAAAACATAAAAAGAAAGTATAATGGAGAGAAACATGAAACATCATTAAATTGAATAATTCATTACATCAAAAAAGAAATTACTTATAATATGTGCAGAGATAGTCGGTGTTCTATGGGTCATTAAACTCTTCGCCTTAGTGTTTATAGGAAATATGTTCCTGGTCTGATAACTGTCGAGATACGATACGGACCGTGCCAGTTGGGCTCCAACTTGTTATTGTTTGAATCACATTCTTCAGTACAAGATCTCCTTATTTTCAGTTGGTCGGCTTCACTCTCCGATTGTAAAACCTAGCAGTCCTTTGTTGATAGGAAGCCATCCAAATTACAGCATCTTATGTGACTTATTTGTGACAACCCGCAATCCAAGATAAGGGGTGGCCAGCCCGATACTCAAACGTAACAGGAATCAGGGATGGATATCATTCTCAGCATCACAAATATAAACTGAGTATACGGGAAAACCACCCAATAAATCAGAAAACGGGTTGCCAAAAAGTGTAAAATTTTAAAAATGCGGTTATGAAAATTTAAACTAAAAACCCAGTCTGACGAGCAAGTGGAATTCCAAAAGATAACACATAATATAACTAAAATGAAGGTACACAAATGGACCGAATAAGCTGTCGGTCCACAGCTACATAAGACAACGTACAACAATATAAAAGGTCTTACATAGCACAACCATTAATCAAATACAATTGTTTGGGCCACACGCCCGAGGGACAAGACCCGATCATATCTAGAATAACAAGAATGAAAGCGTCTAATACAACACCCTGTAATAACCCGAAAAGTCTTACAGCTCGTCGAAGGTGCAAGGAACTTGGAAAAGTCAAGTCGGGCGTCCTTGCGGTGGAGCACCTGAGCGGATACAATAATATATATACAACAAGGAAGTAAACCGGTCAGGGCCGGGTTCTATATGATTTCTAGAAGAATAAAAAGCATGATAGATATGAACAGTTCTACATGAATAATGAGGATGATCACATGACATGCTATCTACAATTACAAGCAAGGATAGAAGGTAAAGCATTTTAATTTAAAACCCTTCCTTATTAATACAATTTCCATTTCCTTCAGACATTCCTTATTAGGAATAAAACCATATATTTGGTTAAGTCAAGAAGTTATAATTTCTATTCATTAATTAAAACTTCCCATTTTATCTTTCCATTCCTTAATAGGAATATCATTTACATCAGGTGCTCTTTATGGCACACATATTATTCCCGTGCTCTTCCTGGCACATATTCATGCTCTTTATGGCATTTCATACGCTCTTTGTGGCGTTTAACAACCATCAAGTCCAACTTGATGAAAATATAGTTATATTCATATACATATAACGATATCTAAGACCGCCCGTCCGGGTTTCCCCACTGTGCGCGCCCCTAAATGACCATCATCTTCCAGGGCCTAACATAAGATAACCTGGGCACCTATCGGAACACGTCGGGAAGCGGCCATGAGCCTGCGGGGTAGTCAAGACCACACCCGGAATCTCCTACCCATCGCAGAAAAATATAACAATAAGCGCTCCCATGGCCTAGGACTATATCCACCCTGCATTCATTAGCCAGGGGGCTTCACCTCACGAGCGAACTTCCCTTATGATGTCATTTAGAGAGGTGTGTAACGGTAAATTAACATTTACATTTATCATCATTTTATTTCCAAAAAATCCATTTCCATTAATCATGTGATTGGTTCTTTTTTTTATTAAACCTAATATCATTAAACAACGGGGTTCGTTCTAATTGAACCTATTATCATTAAACTCATATGGGTTCATTTTATGCGAACCTAATTCCCATCGAATATTATCATTTATTCCTCAAATTACAATCCCCGATTAACTCTCCAAATGATCATTATGATCCTACAAATCTCCAAGGCCTATGTAACTTGACAAGCCCTTCTAGTCTCCAAGTTAGGGTACTTAACTTCCAAACTTCTAAGAGTTTGAATAAAAGAAGTAATGCCTTAGCATTACTTTAAACCTCCCCGAAACAAACCCCAGATGAACCCATTTCTAGTCCAGGGTAACGACCAAACTCCATAACTACTTTAGGACTCTAAGTTTACTTCTTTAAAAAAGTTTCCTAGGTCCTAATCCTAAAGAATAAGGAGGAAAATCAAAAGAAAAAGACCCCCAAAACTGCTAGAACCGAATCGATTCGCCCCAGCGAATCGATTCGCTCTGAAATCGAATCGGTTCGGACAACAAAATTTAGTTTCTGCAAATACCGAATCGATTCGGTCTTAATCCGAATCGATTCGGACCACAAGACCTGGGATTCTGCATCTATGCGAATCGATTCGCCCAAGGGGCCGAATCGATTCGCCCCTGCGAAAATGCCAAGAATGGGGCGAATCGATTCGCCCCTGCGAAAATGCCAAGAATGGCTATGGAGTCTTGAACTCCAAAATTTGTCCAACACCAAAACCAACCCCAACCGAAGTCATTGACTGCAATTTCTACATCCTAAACACATTCTAATATCACCCTCAACATCATTTATCATCCAAATCCATTTCCAAGGGTTAATACCCAAAAATCCAACAAAAAAACCCTAACATTTCTAAATCATAACAATTCATAAATATCAAGACTAATTATTCTACTTAAACCATAAATTTACAAGTAGATTACTTGCCTCAAGGTAAGAATCTGATTTGATGAAGAAGGAGGCAACAATCCAAGGTCCAATCTCTCTTTTTCTCCCAAGTTCTCTTCCTCTCTCTACTCTCTCTAGGGCTCAATTGTGTAAAATGGAAGAATGGGAATAGGGATGGGGAAATAAAACGGGGCTTAAGTCTAAAAAGCCCAACTTAAAATGCTAATACGCGATATACTAATACGCGACTACACTATTTAAGTCAAAACCAGTCAAAAGTGCCCGAAATGCCAAAATACAATATGGCACTTATTTTGACTGTCTCACACCTACCGGGACTAACTACACTATCCAAATTATCATTTGGGAATTTTTGTAACTCATTTTACTTCCGGTTTCATAATAAACCAAAATGTCATTTCAAATCCTTATGACATAATAAATTACCACATGAACATTTTATCTACTCACGAGGTAACTACACAACATATTAGTAAATATTGACTTGACATAACAAATTAATATTTACTCAACATCTACCATTTTAAAATTAATTACTACACATTGTAAATAAATATAAAATGGGTTATCAGAAGAGAGGGTTATTACATGCTCCCCCCCTTAAGAGGGAATTTTGCCCCCAAAATTTTGATATACCTCGCAAGAAGAGGTGCGGATACTATTCCCGCAAGTCATCCTCGTGACCCTATGTCGATTTCTCGACACTAAGCTGACTATATAGAACTCATCCCCCAAGTTACTACCAGCGATCCCAATGTAACTCTACGCTCTAGGATAGCAACCGACTACATCTAATAAGATCCGTCACGTTGCATCCACTTCGAAAGGAAATGTGCCTAAAGGCACCGTTGTGTCCCTCGTACTCCCCTACATGAGAGACAAGGAACAAATTATGAACTTGCCACAAAATGTTTCAATAAAGCGAGCGAATAGTTTACCGAATCCACCGCGACATTTCTAGAAAAGGTACAACGTCATGCAGAGCAAGTTTTCCTTTTCTCCTCGAAACGTATAACGCCCTTCTCAGGCGATACTCACCACAACCTTTGGTCTAATGACCTCAACTCCAGATGCCTTCTTCTCGCATCGCATGAGCTCTTTTGTCGGTCTCGATTATACGAGAGACTCATCATCTCGCACTTCTAACCAACAAGCGGGAGATCTAAAAAGCCTACCATACAAGGCTTCTTCTAAAGCGTCGTCCCAATAGTGAATCGACACAAATTTTATATAGGCGAATTCAACGAGTGGAAAGCATTGTTCCCAACTACTCTTAAAGTTAGGCACGCAGGTAAGGAGTATATGCCTCAGCATATGGTTTATTCTATTGGTTTGGTCATCTGTGGAAAATGATAAGAAGTCATTAACCATAATTCGATTCCCATGGCTTCTTGGAACCTTGCCAAGAATGAGAAACGAAAATCTTGATTCAGTACAACAACCCTCCCATGCCCAGCCAATAGTACTAGCGATGTATAACTTGGCACGATTCGTCATTACCTTGATGCATCGAAACGTTAGAACCGTGTGATTTCTCCATATCTGCTTAACTTAAGTCCCTTCCGTTCGGAACAAAATTCTCTTAAGGGAACGCACCCCACCCTCAAGATGGACTTCAACTTAAATAGGGGATAATACTCCTTACAAGTTTAAACTTGTGAGGCGCGGTTACAATAGGTCGATACTCCAGTATTATCACTCCCCATCATGGCAGAGACTTACTAATGGAATCTACCTTCGAGCTTAACCACGTGGCTCGGGGGTACGAGTCAATTCACCTTTTCATTACCTCCGTAACACTCCATTACGTGAGGCCTCATCTCCTTCGGCCTTAACCACCAACTTTTCGAAATCCTCCCACTTCACATAACATGGAACCAATCCCTTGATATGAGTTTACGCATGGCTTAGTCATGGTCAACTCCCAACAACCCTCCTAAGCTTAAGTCCCATACCAAAAGGCCCTACGTCTAAACAATCCTAAAGTCTATCTACCTATACCCTATCTAAGTCGTATACACCTAATGCTAAGTATATCCCTAGTGCCCAAGACCTTTCTCAACTTCCGATATTTGCTCAGTTTTGTGTGTGGGACGTCTCGCCGAAGCAAAATCCAAATAAGGAACCCTCCCGTTACACTACTACCTCGCATTGTCAGTCATCGAGGGGTACAGGTCTAAGACACCTGTTCGGGACCAAAAGATTCTACAGCTACACACTAACTATTTAACTAACAAAAGAATATTAACAATCCAAAGCTGACCCTTCGTGAAACCCTAGGGTTATATACCCTATAACATATGCATCTCAATAAATAGCCTTCTATTCAAAGGCATAACCCGAAGTCTCAATTCGACTTCGTACCTCGGTCTCCCTCATATCGATCAGAGGAGAGAACTATGTGCAGTGCTCCTATGTCGCACTTTAATAGCCATCAATCACCCTTCTACGTGATTCTCTACTAAACTTTCCAATCCCACTTCCGACCATAATTCGTAAAACAAAATAAAATGAAAGGGAAGAATAGCATATCTTCACTCACAACATCGTTAAGTGTTCATGCGGCGGAGTGTCTCGCAAAGCGAAATCCAGACAAGGAACCCCTCCGTCACATGCCTACTTAACTAGTTGATCATGGAGATAGAGCGTAATATACATAAAACAAAAGAAAGGAAAGGTGGTATATCCCCACTCCCAACATCATTAAGGTTCGCGCGTGGAGCGTCCCGCAGAAGCGGAATCCAAACAAGGAACCCCTCCTATACGCTACCACTCAACTTGCTGGTCGTGGAGATAAGGCATAGCAATTACATACTAATATCACATCATACTCGACCATGTTAAGGACAAGTAAATCTGCCTCAAGCACAATTTAATAAGAGAACTTCCTATATACATACAAACAAAAGAAAAGAGCGAACCATTACCCATAGAACTCGATACTAATGAAAATACTCTCAGCAGATATTATGAAATCTATAATCTAAGAAAAGCTCGTAAAACAAATGAGCGCGTAACACCCGCATCGAATAACATTTAACTCGCGTATCTTTGAGAAAAACTTACCCTCAATAACGGGCGGCGCCGGCAGGGCTGGAGGGAACATAGCCTCCCGATCATGACAAACACGTCCATACTGTAGTTGCCCCTGCTGCGGAGGAACAACCATAATAGGTACCAGAGGTGGAAACAGAACATACGGCTGTTGCGGAACCCGAGGAAACTGACCCCCAATCATCTGAGGACACTCTCTCTTGATATGACCTTCCTCCCCACATTGGAAGCACCGTCCCTTCATGTCCTCCCGACCTCGACCTCCGATATCCCTAAACTGAGAAATACCTCGGCCCGGATGACCTCTACCTCTAGGGCCACCCCAATCTGCCTGATGGAAAGCACCTTGTTCGTGCCTATTATTGCCCCTCGCAATAAACTCTCCAAGCTTCCCTACTTTCCTCATCTCAGTAGCTTTCTTGCTACCCTGCATATATACTCGATGCTCCTGGCAATGGAGTAAGGCTGCATTCATAACCTCGCCAAAAGTCTGGAAAGCTGGGTTACCCAATAAGTGTTTTCGGATTCCCCAGTTTAGACCCCCCATAAACTTCGAGATCTTCCTCTCTTCCGGAGTCACCTCATCCAGTACAAAATTTGCTAAACGGGTGAACTCCTCTTCATACTCCGCTACAGACCTCTCCCCTTGCACTACATCTTGCAACTTCCTCTTCATCTCCCTCTGAACAGCGGGAGGAAAATACTTAAGATCAAACAAAGCCCAGAACTCAGTGATTGACATGGTGTCTCTTTGCTCTGGGGTGGTCATCGTCTCCCACCAGTGTAACGCAGATCTGACAAGCTTAAAGGTGGTAAGGACTTGTTTCTTATCCTCACTGCAGTCTATCATTCGAAGGTGGCGTTGCATGTCTTTCTTCCATTGATTGGCTTTAATAGCATCCGCACCCCCCTCGAATTTCGGGGGATTGCCCCTTAGAAAGGACTCCCTAACCCTTTCCCACGGGGTAAGTCCCGTAGGAGCTTGAACACCTGGAGCCCATGGCAATTGTTGGATCACTGCGGACATGGCGGCATGAATCGCTCCAGCCACTATGCTTGCTACATCCGCAACATTAACCGTCCCTTGTAGTGGCGGTGGAGGACCTACTTCCTTCCCTACGACCTTAACACGTCTCGCCGGGCGACCTCTCTTAGACGGCATCTGAGATGGAAGAACAATAGTATTAGAATGCTAATTAGAACAATATATCTTGCAGAAGATCGTAAACATAAGCATCAAAGAAATCCTAACATTAGGCTCTACATCAAAGAACGCTACGGTAGAACGAGACAAGTCCACACAGATCTTAGTACTCTAGAACCTGATGCTCTGATACCATCTGTGACAACCCGCAATCCGAGATAAGGGGTGGCCAGCCCGATACTCTAACGTAACAGGAATCAGGGATGGATATCATTCTCAGCATCACAAATATAAACTGAGTATACGGGAAAACCACCCAATAAATCAGAAAACGGGTTGCCAAAAAGTGTAAAATTTTAAAAATGCGGTTATGAAAATTTAAACTAACAACCCAGTCTGACGAGCAAGTGGAATTCCAAAAGATAACACATAATATAACTAAAATGAAGGTACACAAATGGACCGAATAAGCTGTCGGTCCACAGCTACATAAGACAACGTAAAACAATATAAAAGGTCTTACATAGTACAACCATTAATCAAATACAATTGTTTGGGCCACACGCCCGAGGGACAAGACCCGATCATATCTAGAATAACAATAATGAAAGCGTCTAATACAACACCCTGTAATAACCCGAAAAGTCTTACAGCTCGTCGAAGGTGCAAGGAACTTGGAAAAGTCAAGTCGGGCGTCCTTGCGGTGGAGCACCTGAGCGGATACAATAATATATATACAACAAGGAAGTAAACCGGTCAGGGCCGGGTTCTATATGATTTCTAGAAGAATAAAAAGCATGATAGATATGAACAGTTCTACATGAATAATGAGGATGATCACATGACATGCTATCTACAATTACAAGCAAGGATAGAAGGTAAAGCATTTTAATTTAAAACCCTTCCTTATTAATACAATTTCCATTTCCTTCAGACATTCCTTATTAGGAATAAAACCATATATTTGGTTAAGTCAAGAAGTTATAATTTCTATTCATTAATTAAAACTTCCCATTTTATCTTTCCATTCCTTATTAGGAATATCATTTACATCAAGTGCTCTTTATGGCACACATATTATTCCCGTGCTCTTCCTGGCACATATTCATGCTCTTTATGGCATTTCATACGCTCTTTGTGGCGTTTAACAACCATCAAGTCCAACTTGATGAAAATATAGTTATATTCACATACATATAACGATATCTAAGACCGCCCGTCCGGGTTTCCCCACTGTGCGCGCCCCTAAATGACCATCATCTTCCAGGGCCTAACATAAGACAACCTGGGCACCTATCGGAACACGTCGGGAAGCGGCCATGAGCCTGCGGGGTAGTCAAGACCACACCCGGAATCTCCTACCCATCGCAGAAAAATATAACAATAAGCGCTCCCATGGCCTAGGACTATATCCACCCTGCATTCATTAGCCAGGGGGCTTCACCTCACGAGCGAACTTCCCTTATGATGTCATTTAGAGAGGTGTGTAACGGTAAATTAACATTTACATTTATCATCATTTTATTTCCAAAAAATCCATTTCCATTAATCATGTGATTGGTTCTTTTTTTTATTAAACCTAATATCATTAAACAACGGGGTTCGTTCTAATTGAACCTATTATCATTAAACTCATATGGGTTCATTTTATGCGAACCTAATTCCCATCGAATATTATCATTTATTCCTCAAATTACAATCCCCGATTAACTCTCCAAATGATCATTATGATCCTACAAATCTCCAAGGCCTATGTAACTTGACAAGCCCTTCTAGTCTCCAAGTTAGGGTACTTAACTTCCAAACTTCTAAGAGTTTGAATAAAAGAAGTAATGCCTTAGCATTACTTTAAACCTCCCCGAAACAAACCCCAGATGAACCCATTTCTAGTCCAGGGTAACGACCAAACTCCATAACTACTTTAGGACTCTAAGTTTACTTCTTTAAAAAAGTTTCCTAGGTCCTAATCCTAAAGAATAAGGAGGAAAATCAAAAGAAAAAGACCCCCAAAACTGCTAGAACCGAATCGATTCGCCCCAGCGAATCGATTCGCTCTGAAATCGAATCGGTTCGGACAACAAAATTTAGTTTCTGCAAATGCCGAATCGATTCGGTCTTAATCCGAATCGATTCGGACCACAAGACCTGGGATTCTGCATCTATGCGAATCGATTCGCCCAAGGGGCCGAATCGATTCGCCCCTGCGAAAATGCCAAGAATGGCTATGGAGTCTTGAACTCCAAAATTTGTCCAACACCAAAACCAACCCCAACCGAAGTCATTGACTGCAATTTCTACATCCTAAACACATTCTAATATCACCCTCAACATCATTTATCATCCAAATCCATTTCCAAGGGTTAATACCCAAAAATCCAACAAAAAAACCCTAACATTTCTAAATCATAACAATTCATAAATATCAAGACTAATTATTCTACTTAAACCATAAATTTGCAAGTAGATTACTTGCCTCAAGGTAAGAATCTGATTTGATGAAGAAGGAGGCAACAATCCAAGGTCCAATCTCTCTTTTTCTCCCAAGTTCTCTTCCTCTCTCTACTCTCTCTAGGGCTCAATTGTGTAAAATGGAAGAATGGGAATAGGGATGGGGAAATAAAACGGGGCTTAAGTCTAAAAAGCCCAACTTAAAATGCTAATACGCGATATACTAATACGCGACTACACTATTTAAGTCAAAACCAGTCAAAAGTGCCCGAAATGCCAAAATACAATATGGCACTTATTTTGACTGTCTCACACCTACCGGGACTAACTACACTATCCAAATTATCATTTGGGAATTTTTGTAACTCATTTTACTTCCGGTTTCATAATAAACCAAAATGTCATTTTAAATCCTTATGACATAATAAATTACCACATGAACATTTTATCTACTCACGAGGTAACTACACAACATATTAGTAAATATTGACTTGGCATAACAAATTAATATTTACTCAACATCTACCATTTTAAAATTAATTACTACACATTATAAATAAATATAAAATGGGCTATCAGAAGAGAGGGTCAACCATGCCTAGATCTAGTCGCCTCATCAGATCACTCTTAGGGGAATAAAAGTTCAACACCTTGTGATTTGGCAGACTTATTTCAATTGGCACCACTACCTCACAGCCAAAAGTGAGCATGCATGTAGTCTCTCTTGTTACCGTTGTTGGCGTAGTCCTATAGGCCCAAAGAACGTTTTACATTTTAATAATCTAATTACCCTTCGCGTCATCCAATATTTTTTTAAATCCATCGATTAAATTTTTATTAGTGATATCTGTTTGACCATTGCATTATGGATGTCCAGGTGCCAAATGTAGTTTCTGAATTTTGGATCAGATGCAGTACTCCTCAAACTCCTCATTGTCAAATTGAGTACCATGATCAGTGATGAACACATAGAGCATTCCATAGTGACATATGATTTTCTTCCATATGAGCTGAAACAATTTTTGATAGGGCATATCAATCAAGGGCTCAACCTCCACCTATTTGGTAAAGTGATCCATCGCGATAACTAAATACTTAAACCTTCCCTTGGTGGTCTATAATGGTTCGACCAAATCTATTCCTCAAATAGCAAAGGGCTAAGGATAAGTGATAGGAGTTAGGGAGGCCCCTAGATTTTTATGAATATCATCAAACCTTTGGCACTTGCCACACCTCTTAGGGAAGGAAACACAGTCTTCTTTCATTATTTGCCAATAATAGCCTTGCATGGATATCCTTTGTACCAAAGATCTTCCAGCTGAATGGGCGCCACATGAGACTTCATGGACCTCCTTAATAAGTTTATTTACTTCAGTTGGATGGACACAATGAAGTAAATAGGTTGTATAGCCCCTTCTGTATAGAACACCTTTTCTCCATGACATAATTGGCTGCTTTGTATCTCATTGTGACGACCCGGATATGATTATGATAAACTATGTTTAAATCATTATTCTCATATGGGATGAGGATAATGTGTTATTAGAATATATAATGTTAAGTTATTGTGTTTAGTCTAATCCTACCTTCATAACTTATGAAATATTGAATTAGTCACAAACACAAATTTGTGAAGCCTTCGGTAGGAATGTTCGATTTCGGGACTAGTTTTGGCCACTATAATATAATAATTGACTTGAGGTGAAAACTAGATAGTTGTACATATATGAGTTAAGTTTGTAACACAATAAACGGTGTGTAAAACAGAGGTCCGAGTAAGAAGTTATGCTGGAATTACGAAGCAGGGGCAAAATTATCCATTAGTTAAGTGGTATTTTGTCTTATACGGATAACAAGTGGATGAATTTCATTGGTTGGAAGGGGGGGGGGGGGGGCAAGATTGGACGACTTAAGCCCCTTGAAATTAACTCCTTCTTCATCCAAACTCAGCCATTAGAGAGTTTGGCCTGAAGAGAGAGAACCGGGAAGTTTAAGAAGAGAAAGGTGAGGAAAATGGGAGAAAAATTCGTGGGAAATTACGGGAGTGTCCATAAGGGGAGAAGAACCGGTTGAATAAGTGCCTGACAAAGGCAAGAGAAAAACACATGAAGTGTCCAAGATAAGTGTACTCACTAGTAAGATGTATTTATACATGATTATAGATACTATATGTTGTACTTGTCGGGTTGAGTATAAATATGAGATGTTTTACTTATTGAGATGATTATGGATGTCATATGTTGTACTTGTTGAGTTGATTATAAATATGAGACGTGGTACTTATTGAGATGGTTATGGATAGTATATGTTGTACTTACCGAGTTGATTACAAATATGAAATGTCATACTTACCAAGTTGAATATGGATATGATATGTTGTACTTATTGAGTTGATTATGGTTAGGATATGTCATACTTTCTGAGTTGAATATGGATATGATGTGTGTGGTTACTGACTTGAATATGGATATGGTTATTGAGTAGAATATATATATGGTATGTGTCACTTACTGAGTTGACTATAGATATGATGTGTGATACTTACTGAGTTGAATATGGATATGATAGGTGTGGTTGCAGAGTTGAATATGGATATGTTTACTGAGTTGACTATAGATATGATATGTGATACTTACTGAGTTAGATATGGATATGATATGTGTAGTCACTGAGTTGAATATGGATATGATGTGTGTGGTTACTAACTTGAATATGGATATGGTTATTGAGTTGAATATATGTATGATATGTGGCACTTACTGAGTTGAATATAGATATGATATGTGATACTTACTGAGTTGAATATGGATATGATATGTGTAGTTAATGAGTTGAATATGGATATGATAGCTTTGGTTACAGAGTCGAATATGGATATGCTTACTGAGTTGACTATAGATATGATATGTGATACTTACTGAGTTGGATATGGATATGATATGTGTAGTCACTGAGTTGAATATGGATATTATATGTCTGGTTACTGACTTGAATATGGATATGGTTATTGAGTTAAATATATATATGGTATGTGGCACTTACTGAGTTGACTATAGATATGATGTGTGATACATACTGAGTTGAATATGGATATGATATGTGTATTTAATGAGTTGAATGTGGATATGATAGGTGTGGTTGCGGAGTCGAATATGGATATGTTTACTGAGTTGAATATAGATATGATATGTGATACTTACTAAGTTGGATATGGATATGATATGTGTAGTCACTTATTTGAATATGGATATGATGTGTGTGGTTACTGACTTGAATATGGATATGGTTATTGAATTGAATATATATATGGTATGTGGCACTTACTAAGTTGAGTATAGATATGATGTGTGATACTTACTGAGTTGAATATGGATATGATATGTGTAGTTAATGAGTTGAATATGGATCTGATAGGTGTGGTTGCGGAGTCGAATATGGATATGTTTACTGAGTTGAATATAGATATGATATGTGATACTTACTGAGTTGGATATGGATATGATATGTGTAGTCACTGAGTTGAATATGGATATGATGTGTGTGGTTGCTGACTTGAATATGGATATGGTTATTGAGTTGAATATATATATGATATGTGGCACTTACTAAGTTGACTATAGATATGATATGTGATACTTACTGAGTTGAATATGGATAAGATATGTGTAGTTAATGAGTTGAATATGGATATATTATGTATAATTATTGAGTTGATTTTGGATATGATATGTATGTGTTATGAAGAGATGTTATGGCTTATCAACAGCCAAGAGATGTTATGGCTTATTATAGCCAAGAGATGTTATGGCTTATCAACAGCCAAGAGATGTTATGGAGTATTATAGCCAAGAGATGGTATGGCTAATTATAGCCAAGAGATGTTATGGTCTATCAATAGTCAAGAGATGCTATGGAGTATTATAGCCAAGAGATGTTATGGCTTATTATAGCCAAGAGATGTTATGGATTATTATAGCCAAGAGATGTTATGTCTTATCAACAGCCAAGAGATGTTATGGCTTATTACGGCCAATAGATGTTATGGCTTATTATAGCCAAGAGATGTTATTGCTTATCAACAGCCAAGAGATGTTATTACTCATTAACAACCAAGATATGGTATTGTGATCGCACTGCCAAATCTAGGAGTTCGGTGGGATTAACAAGGGATGCATGAAACCATAATTTGGTTAAACGTAAATGGGGTAATTTAATCATACTTATCCTTTAAGCAAGTTTGAATAAGCATAATTACCTTAAAATTTTGAAAGGTTCTAGTTTTATTGCTTCATGTTAATAAATGAAAAAGGATACTCATGTTTATGATTTGATTAAGGTAATTATGATTTGACTCACTTTGACTTTCAAACTTAATTATAAGTAACTGGGTTGGGGTGTGTCACTCATTTTCCTTGCTTCCTTCTAGTCAGATGGTAACAGTCCTTTCTCAATGTATTCTTTAATTGGATTCATACAGGAAGGCTATAATTCTACAGAATTGATACTGACAGTTTCAACTGGTGATAATCTCTACTGAAATGGTTTGTTTGAGCTACATTGGAGTTACTGAGGCCAACCGAGAAAGAGCATCTGCTCGGGCATTATTCACTCTTGGAATTCAGACCATTTTGACTGCAAGAAATGAAAATATAACTTTCCTAACCTTATTCAGGTATATTCCCATTATTTCTCATTTAACTCCCTATATCTGAAGTAGTTGGTGAACAATAAGTTAATAATCACTATGCACTATCACTTGCTCGGCACCAAGTGATGAGGCTAGCTCCAATCCTGTAGTTAATGCTTCGTATTGTCTTCATTATTGGAGGCTTAAAACTAAAATATCAATGTATACGCCACATTCAAATCGTTTGGAGTGTTGATAATGAATCCAGCCCCACTACCAGTTGTGCATGAAGATCCATCAACAAATAGTTTTCAAACTGGGACGTTACTGTGAAAGTCTTTATCTGTTAGCACTCCATATTTAAACATCTTCTTGCTTTTTATAGCTAGTCACGGGGATTTTTCTTGAACAAACGATAGTTCTGGTTGGTCGACAACCATCTCAATTTTCTTTTGAGCTGATCTATCTTCCGAAAAAGTTTGCTTGATAGGAAAATTTAGTTTGCTTGGTACTTCTACATAAGTGAAATTTGCTATGAAATCCATCATGCTTGCCCTTTCAAGGAGGTTCTCGGCTCATAAACAATCTTATATTCTCCAAGCTCAGTCGCCCAAGATATTAGTCTTCCTGACTTTTCAGGTTTGAGCAAATCTTATTGCAGAGGTAAGTCAGTGTATACTACAGTGGTATGGGCTTGAAAATATGGCTCGATTCTTCTAAAAGCTTCAATGAGTGTCAATACTAAATTTTCCAAGCTAGGATATCTGATTTTTTCTCCTTAGAATGCTTTACTGGTGTAATACACTATCTTTTGAATGCCTTCCTCTAATGGGATCAAGGTCAAGATAATAGCAAACTCTCAAAATAGCCATATATAGTATAATTTCTCGCCCAAAACTAACCGAGAGAGGGGGAGATCCCAAGTACTTCTTCAAATCTAAAAACAATTTATCGCACTCGTTATTCCATTCAATGCTATTTTTAAGCACCTTAAATAATGGAAGACATTTGTTTGTGGCTCGAGAAACAAAGCAATTTAGAGTTCTCACTATTCTTGTTAGTTTTTGCACATCCTTTTTGTTGGTCGAAGATTGTATCTCCAGTAAAGCCTTTATTTTATCAGGATTCGCTTCAATTCCCATATGATTTATGATGTATCTCAAGAACATTCCTTCATGTAATCAAAATATACACTTGGTCGGATTGAGCTTCATTTGATGTTTTTCTAGATGGTCAAATGTTTGGACCAAATCAATAATATGGTCGGCAACAAATTTGCTTTTGGTGAGCATATAATTTACATATAATTCCATATTCTTGCCAATCTGGTCCTCAAAAACTTTATTTACCATCCTCTGATATGCTTCTCAAGCATTTTTTATCCCAAATAACATGACGTTGTAGCAGTAGGTTCCTCAGGTGGTGATAAAGGATGTGCTCTCATTATCCTCTAGCTTCATTTTAATCTGGTTGTAACTAGAATAAGCATCCATAAAGCTGAGTAACTCATGACCTTCTATTTCATTTACCAATTAATCAATCATTGGTAAAGGAAAGTGATCATTTGGGCATGCTTTGTTGAGGTCAGCGAAATCTACACACATGCGCCATTTATTGTTCTCTTTCTTGACCATCACCACAGTAGCCAACTAAGTCGAGTATTTAACATCCTCTATAAACTGTGCTTTCTATAATTTCTCCACTTCCTCTAGGATTTCCATATTCTTCGTGGGACTAAAAACTTTACGCTTCTGCTTGATGGTTTGGCATTCTTGTAAATATTGAGCTTGTGGCAGATGAAGTTGGGATTAATCCCTGGCATATCCTCATAGCTCCAGGCGAACACGTTATTCCTATCTATGAGGAATGTAATTAATTCATGTTTGAGAGATGTTGTTAGTCTTCAACCAATTTGAGTGGTCCTTTCTAGATTCTCATCATCAAGCACAATAGTTTTTGTCTCTTCTATAACTTGACCCTTCAATAAATCTTCCTCTTCACGGGGATCCAAAGTGTCAATATGGAAAGTAATTATGCCCCTCTGTACCTCATATTGGTCGACTGAAGTGTAGTAGCACTCCCTAGCTTCCATCTGGTTACCATTCATTATGCCGACTCCATAATTGATAGAAAACTTCATGCACTGACTTACAATAGAGGGCACTGCCTTTAATTACTTCATCCCCGCTCTGTAAAGGATTATTTCAGAAGAAAAATGTATGTTTTTTTATCCAGTACAAAGAAGTGAATTCCTTCCATTCTGCTTGCTGGCCAAGTGTCGACTAACACATTCAGCTTGATTGTTCCCAAGGGATATACCCTTTCTCCTGAGAACCCTATAAAAGGCAAATGATACGATTCTAGCTTACTGTCTCGTAGACCTAGGCTTTGGAAATAGTTGTAAAACATTACATTTTCCGAACTCCCATTGTCCACCAAAATTCTTGTCGCTCTACTGTGGTGAACTCTGCAAGTGATGGCTAATGGATCATCATGAGGAGAGAGCATCCAACTCAAATCATTTTTGGAGAAGTCGATCACCAATCTCTCTTTGTTGACTTTCCTAGGCCGACCATCACTGTTCTCGTACATATCAATATGCCTGATAGTAGGACACATTTTGGCTTTATTTAGGTAGGCTTTTCTTTTGGCAAGTCCATCTCCTCCACCAGTGTCTCCTCCTACAATGAAATGACAATCAAATGAAATCATCCTTACCTCCATCTTTGGTTCATCAGGTTTCTATGGAAGGTCAGGATCATCCTCATAGTCATTTTTGCGCACCATTTAGTTGTCATAATTTCCTCAGTTGGGTGACTCGGATCTTCTCCTAGCATCTCGGCTACCATTTCGATCAACAAATTTAGCCAACTTTCCTCGCCGCATAAGAGTCCCAACTTTAGTCTTAAGGGTGATGCAACTATCAGTAGTGTATCCATGATCTCTATGAAAATCATAGTATTTGGACTTATCCCTCCTATTGGGAGGTGAACTCAATTTCTCGGGCCAGTTAAAATCTTTACTACCCCTGATTTCCTCCAGGATGTGGTGGAGACCTTTAGTGAGTGGAGTATACTCGTCATACTTCTTGATCTTGTCATTCTTCTTGTCTTTTTCTATCTTTCTTTAACGAATTACTCTTCTGACCTTGAGCTTTAATCTCCAATACTTCTTTTGCTTCCATAACTTCCACGACATTCATAATATTTCCAGCCTTAGCCATCAGCTCTGTCATAGTTTTGAGTGGATTTTTCGCTAGATCATAGTAAAGATCTTTAGCCGGTAATCCACTCATCGGTGTTGTAATGTCTATCTTTTTTTCATAATCCACCACTTCTAGTTTCTCATTTTTTAAATGTGTGATATACTCTAGGGTACTTTCTCCAGGTTTTTGTCACACGTCCAAGAGATGAGTAACATTATTGATTAATTTAAACCAAAGAAAAAGTTATCAATGAATAATTCAGCTAACAGATGGAAATTATAAATTTTACCTCTAGGCAGATTGTTGTACCATATTTAAGTTGGACTAGTGATGGAACTAGAGAAAGCCCTGCATCTCATCTTCTCAGGGACAGAATAGATATCGACAGCAGCTTGATACTGTTCAATGTGGAGGACTAAGTAAGTTTCCCACCATAATTAGGAATGACAACCGGTGGTTTGAATTTAGAAGGTGTGGAGTAATCTACAATATCCTTGACAAAAGGTGAGCCTTTGATAAAACTTCTTTACAAAGGATTTTTTGTTTTACTCATTTCCCTCAATCGATCTTTTAGTCACTACATGGATCCCTTTCAGGAATGTTCCTCTAATATGGATCTGGTAGAAGCATCTTTTGTTGCTTTACTGTGCATATGTGCTGAGCTCTCTTCCTGAGAAGTCTGCTCGGCACGCACAAAGCCCCTCATGCTAGCCCTAGATCTCATGGATCCATCTATGTGCTCATGATGACATTCCTGCTCCCAACGATGACCTTTGATTGCTCGGGGACCCAAACGGTCAAAAGTAGATTCCATCTTAGCCTCTCCAACATGCTTGGCCTCTTATTGAATAAAGATCTACCATTATAGTAATCCATTGATCGAAATGAAAATGTTGCTCTAGGACAGTATGACCTGTCACGAGAAGATTGCAAATGATAACCCCTTTCATTCCTAGTTGGTGGAATGCATCGCTCTCCTAAAATTAGAGGATTTGTCTTGCATCATACGAGTCAATTGTCTCACTGACTATTACATGGCTTTTTGTCCTTTAGCCAAGTTGAGTAAAATCCTTTGGAGGTCTGACTCACTGGGGGGCATATATATCTGGGTTATTGCCTGCATCTATCAGGTTACTTTTCGGAACGTTGATCGTTCTTCAAGACAAAGAATGAACAAAGAAACATAAGAGGTAGAAAATAATGACAAGCAGTCATTCCCTCAAACGACTTTAATCTGTTGATGTCTAAAACTCGGGTGGGTCCAATTTTATAATCACAGATAAATAAGCAATCTACACAAACACACAAGAGGCAAATATTTTTAAAGTGGTTCAGTTTTTAAAAGCGTACGTCAACTATTGGTATTATTATTGATGTTTACAATAGCTCAGTATGGTGTTCTTGAGATTGATTGAATCACCCCCTTGAGCTAAGGGAGATTATATATGAATAGTGGCCCGGAACCCTAGAGACGAAATGCATTTATATCTCCAGATATTTACATATATATACAATAAATGACACTTTTGACATTCAGTGTTGGTCGTCCTTCCATCCGAGTAACTTTTATTATTCCTGATGGTTCACATTTTGAAAGTTAGTTGACAATCTAGCGGACTAGGTACCTCTGATGCAGATCAAGATAATTAAATGATCATTTAGGATGACATGTGTCTATTGTTTATTAGTCCACGTAGGAGACTAATTTTTATTTACAACAACGTCAGAGATAACATAATAACACACAATAAATGCGCCTGAGCAGCTACTGTGATTTGGACGTGATTTCCTAGAAACATTTGAGCATTTTGAACAAAGCAATTGGATGTCAAATGAAGGTTTGACTTCTATTGGTGCAGTTGAAAATTCGCTACATAAGAAGGGTAGACTTGAAAATTTTGGAATATGACAATGGGTCCCAGGAAAATATCATTCAGAATGAAATTCTTGATTGATCTCAGAAGTTCGTCTCTCATGGGCTCGAAAAAAAACAAAGTTGCCCTTCTTCTCATATTTTTTGCTGACCAACCATGGTGGTCTGGCGATGACATCCTTCTAGACTCCTCGTCTTCGCACTGTGGCCGCCAATCAATAAGGGTGGTCCGACAACCTTCTTCCTTATCATTGCATAGTGGTCGTCGACCAGCAAGGGTCGTCCAGTGACCCTATTTCCTGAATGGTTACGACATGTTTGGTTCTAAAGAGAACAAATCAAAATGTCCAAATTCAGAATCATCTTCATGAGAGACAGGGGAGACAAGACCATAATTTAGAGCGTCCAGCTACTTTGGTCGCACGACCCAACGAAGACAATATCAAATGTTTAAATAAACCATTTTTGGGGGATTGGGCATTTCACTTCATCACCACATATGTAGTGGAATAAAAAATTTAACACAAATTGTGCCAGATTAACAACTTTCAACATTCATCCGAGCACAACGAAGCACTAATTGGGTAAAAGAAGACCCAAATTTTTGTGTCACCGTTGATGATGCCCAATTTTTGTAAGATAAGACCACACTGACCAACCCCTGGAAGAATGCACTTTGCTCTGATAATAAATTAATGCATGTTTTGATCTCTGGTTGTGAAACTTAAACTTGGTCCAAGGTTCCAGGACTCCATATGGATAAAGCTATATCCCCCAAAAGAATACTTGAGATCGCCGCACCATGGATCGGATCTTGTATATTTTTTATAATGAATCAAATTGAAGATGACTTCAGATGAAGATCTGAAGGATAGACAAAAATCATGATCACATTCTACACCCTCAAACATATGTTTGTACAGAAAAAGTTCTGATGAGCGAGAATTCTATTGGCGTTTATTTCCTTTTAAAATCATTAACAGAGTTATATACATGGTGTGAATAAAGAAATTGATGTCATCCAGATTCAGATTAGTGAGATATAAGGTGAATAATTGTATCCCACCTGAAACTATAAAGAGAGTCCAGATATTCAAGGACTCGTTCAAACCTCCGATTAAGAAATTCATCAAAAATCAACCATGAAAATTATTTAAAATCATCATTGTTATGCAGATTCCCAGACAAATAAAAGTTGAATACAAGGTTCACGAACATAAATGTATGAAAATCACGGGTTAATGAGAGGAAGTGTATATAAAACATATAATTGTTTATGAAAGAAAACTTAGCGCTTAATTAGTATGCATATAAATCATTGCATTTCAAAGTAAATCTTCATCTCTTCTAACGAGAAGGAAATATAAAAATAAATAAGAGAGAGATAAAGATTTATGTGGTTCGATCATTAATGCCTGTGTTCATGGGTTCAACAGTGTTTTCACTTTAAATTTGAGAGAATTTATATGAGCGTATTTCTCTAGTCTATAAGCACCCCTTTCATAATGGTTGCCTATCATTTATAAACAGTTAGGGATTAGAATTGGATATCCTTGTATAATTTGAGTTACAATAAAATAGTGTTTTTGGTATAATTTGTTTTTTACTTTATCAAGGACTCTGATCACTCTTATCTTGCTAGATCGAGCATGGGTCATCGTCTTGATCCCCTGCTTACCATTTGTCACGCTATTATTGGTGGTGTATTTTTTACTTTATAGAAATATAAGTAATAATGAAAATGATAACCTGTTTACTAAGTCATCATTTGATGTCATTATAACAGGATTATTGTAATGTGGCAAAAGTGCAAAAAACTCCTCTCAAATTTTCAAATTTTACAAACAGCCTCAAATTATTTTGGCGCAAAAAACTCCCATTGACCATGTATTTTATTACAAAGGCCACTTATTTGTCTCTAGAAAATGTCACTAAAAATCCCAAGAATAATGTATCTGAAACAAAAATACAAAACTCAAAGAGGATTCCTTGCAATAAAAATAGTTAAGGGAGTTCCTTCGACAACTGAAAAGGTAAGGCCCTGTTTAATTATAGAAAACAATTTTTTTTTTTTTTTTAAAAAGATCCAAAATTTTTCCATGAAAATAAAAAATTAGAACATGTGTTCAAGTTTGATATTTTTCCAAAATAGATAATTGGAAAAGAGTTTTCCAAATTTTTCAATTTTCTAGGAAATTGAAAAACCACTATCAAGTTTTTCACAATTTTTAAAGTCCCGAAATTATATTTTGATCCTGAATTTTCTGTAACTTATATCTAGACCCTTAATCTTTTTGGTAAATTACATTTTAATCTCTTTATTTTCTACATTTTGAAATTAAAAATTTTGAGAATTATATATTGAGCCCTGAAATTCTATAATATATATATATATATATATATATATATATATATATATATATATATTGTTGATACCAAAATTAATATGCTGATGTGGACGAATAGTATGAAGGCACGTGTCGATCTACGTGGCACAATAACAGCGAGGAAGATCATTTACTGAACAACCATGGTTAATACCGAGCAACGAGAATACACCGAGGAGCTCTATCATGCCGAGGAACTCTATCCGAGGAACTCCATCATCCCGAGATACTCTAAGCACTCCGAGGAACTCTTGATCAACGAGCAACTAAGGCGGTCCGAACTGCACCTCGGCCGTGTCATCAATTATCAGACGGACAACTACTCAACTATTCATTAGGTTCTTGACGCACACGCTGCATTAAATGTATTACCCATTCATATGTATATCATTTAATGTATTGGACCTTTCATGTACAGCCTTGAGGCTATAAATACCTTGTATCAATCCCATTGAAAGGGACCGGAATTTCTTGAGAGAACTTGTAATCAAGAATTCCAAAAACACTCAGCAATAACATAACAGTGGACGTAGGCTTTATTCCTAGCCGAACCACTTTAAAAATCTTTGTCTTATTTATTTATCTGTGATTGAATAATTAGAGCAATCTAGTTTTTTACATCAACAGATTGGCGCCGTCTGTGGGAAACGACTGTTGTTATCGTTTTTCATAAAAATCATTTATCACCAATGGCAGATAATCCAGAATCCAGTAATCGAAATGCTGGAAATACTGGAAATCTTCCAAATCCATCTGCATCTCCAGATCTGGCCGGAATTATGATGAATCTGGCTCAGGGACAAACTGCCATGCAAGAATCTATGAGGCAACTCCTTCAAACTCTTCAAGGCGGTGTACCTACTCATTCAGGGCAAAGGACTGATCATGGGCAATCACGATCCAGACGTATTGGGTCATATCGCAATGGGGAATCCAATGATTCTTCTTATCAACCTGGGCGAACTTCATCAATACGGGCTACGGATACAGATCAACATATCTCTCTTTCTCCGGAGAGAACTAGCGCTTTAGAAAGATTAAGCAGGGTGTCTCCTTTCAGTCGGTTAGGACCAAGGAGGAACATGAGTCCACCTAGAGCTCCATCAGGAAGTTTTCGACCACCACCAGGTTTGAGAGAAGGATCTGCACAATCACGACCAATTACTCGTCGAGATAAATCTCAGGAAGCTACGTCAGAGCAATCAGTTGCTCGGACTAAGCGGCCCGAGGAAGGAAATGAAGCATGGAAAGGTTCCATTCAACGATTGGAGGATAGACTGGGAGAAATGGCTAAGGCGAGGAACCCCTTACAGAGAACTTTTGTTCAAGGGACACCTTTTGTGCGAGCCATTGTGGATTTCCCTACACCGTCGAAATTCAAAGCACCTGTAGTGACCCCCAAGTACGATGGAAAGACAGATCCCGTACTTCATATAGAACAGTACCAAGCTGCTGCAGATATCTATGCTGTCCCCGACGAGATGAGGTGTAGAGCATTCTCGGGAACTCTTACTGGATCTGCACAGATATGGTATAATAATCTTCCTCGGGGTAAGATTTCAACTTTTGTTCAGTTGGCCGAGTTGTTTATTGGCAATTTTTGTTTTGGAGCAAAGCCGGTAAAGCGAGTAGCACACTTGCTAAGTGTTAGACAGAAATCAGGTGAAAGTACTAGAGATTACATAACTCGTTTCAATAACGAAAAGTTGGAAGTCATAGATTATGAAGAAAAGACAGCAATCACTGCTTTGATGAGTGGTTTGCTGCCTAACAAGCTATACTATACTCTGGCCAAAGATCCGCCTAAAAATATGTCGGAATTGATGGCAAAGGCGGCCAAAATCATGAATACCGAGGAGGCTATGACTGCGAAGAAGAATATGGATAAAGAAGTTAAAGTGGAGGTCGACAACTCTAAGAAGAAAGATCAGAAAGGTAATGGTGGTGACAAACATTTCAGGAATAACAAGATAAAGTTGGAAGCCCTAAAGAAGTATGATAATTATACTCCATTGAAAATGGGTATTAATCATGTTTTAGAAGAGATCAGGAATAACGAGGAAATCAAATGGCCAGAGAAACTGAAGACAGATCCAGACATGAGGAATAAGACCAAATATTGCGAGTTTCACAAAGATCATGGCCATATGACCAAAAATTGTATAGCCCTTCAGAACGAGATTGAAACACTCATTCGAAGAGGAAAATTATCAAAGTATGTAGATCGCAGAGGTGAGAGGACAAATGAGGACAGAATTAGAAAGAGATCTAGATCTCCTCGTCGTGCAGAGGAGAAAAAGAGGAGGGACCATGAAGAGGATCCAGATGATGACCCCGATCTTCCCAAGAAGCCAAGAAAACCTGAACGAGAGGTATTTTCCATACGTTTTGGATCATTTCATTGTAACGTTATTACAGGGGGAGATGCAGGAGGAGGAGACCTTACTGCAGAAAGAAAAGCTTATCTCGGAGAGGCTCAAGCTTGCTCATATATTCAGCGAATAAACCTGGCCGAGGATGATCGTCCGAGGAAGGTAAACAAAGAGAAGCTAGTAATTGGTTTTTCAAAAAACGACCTGGCAGGTGTTCTTTACCCTCATGATGATCCTTTGGTGATCAAAATGAGAATGAAGGACGTGATCATTTCAAGGGTGTTGGTAGACAATGGTAGTTCGGCAGACATCATGTACTATTCATGCTTTGATAGCCTGAATTTGAAATTATCTCAATTGGAACCTTATCACAGACCCCTTCTGGGTTTTGCTGGCGAGAAAGTTTTTCCACTTGGGACGATCAAGTTGGATATATTCATTGGAACCTGGCCTGTTTGTCGAACAGAAAGAATACGATTCTTTGTGATGGATAAGAATGTGCAATCAGCCTACAACATCATCATGGGAAGAGTTGGATTGAAGAAGTTCGAAGCAGTTCCTTCTACAGTACATCAATGTTTGAAATTCCCAACAAATTTTGGAGTTGGAGTGGTGAAAGGTGATCAAAAAGTAGCTCGGGAATGCTATTATTCGTCGGCCGAACAAGAAGAACTAGAAGGATCGATGAAAAAGACTACTACTTACCAGGTGGAGGAAGGTACAGAAATTGAAACTCTTGATCCCAGGGATGAGTCCCAACTTGTGAAAGGGCAAGTGGTAGAATCTACAGAAAATGTTATTCTGGACGACGAACATCCTGAACGAATAACCCAGATAGGTTCATCGTTGGATATGTCAATAAAAGAGGAGTTGATAACTTTCTTGAAGAATAGGAAAAATACTTTTGCTTGGAGTCATGAAGACATGCCAGGAATAGATCCAAACTTCTTATGTCATGAACTCAATGTGAATAAGGAGATTAAACCTGTAAAGCAGAGAAGAAGGGTGTTTAGTCCCGAGAAGAACCAGGCCATACAGGAGGAAGTCGAGAAACTCCAGAAAGCCCAATTCATTGAAGATGTAAAATATCCAGATTGGTTGGCTAATGTGGTAATGGTAAAGAAGAAAAACAACAAATGGAGAATGTGTGTCGATTTCACCGATCTCAATAAGGCATGCCCCAAGGATCATTTTCCATTGCCCAGAATTGATCAACTGGTGGATGCTACCTCGGGACACGAGCTACTCAGCTTCATGGATGCTTACTCCGGCTACAATCAGATCAAAATGAAACCTGAAGACAGGGAAAGTACTTCTTTTATTACCCCTAGGGGAACTTATTGTTATAATGTTATGCCTTTTGGTTTAAAAAATGCAGGTGCAACATATCAGCGGTTGATGAACAAGGTTTTTACCGAACAAATCAGCCGCAACATGGAGGTCTATGTCGATGACATGCTCACTAAAAGCAAGAAAGCTGCTGATCATTTGGTTGACTTGAGTCAAACTTTTGATCAATTGGATAAATACCAAATGAAGCTTAACCCGACGAAGTGCACCTTTGGAGTACGAGAAGGAATGTTCCTCGGATACATCATCAATCAGCGAGGTATTGAGGCAAATCCAGATAAGATCAAAGCTCTTCTAGGGCTGCGATCTCCGACGACGAAGAAAGAAGTGCAGAGTCTTACCGGACGAGTTGCAGCGCTCAACAGATTTGTATCTCGTGCAACTGATAAATGCATACCATTCTTCAAAACACTTCGAAAAACCTTTGAGTGGAATGAGGAATGTGAAAAAGCCTTTCAAGACTTGAAGAAATACTTGGGAGCACCTCCACTGTTGTCCAGACCAATAACAGGAGAAAAGTTGTATTTGTATTTGGCAGTATCAGAGAACGCAGTCAGTTCAGCGTTGATCAGATTGGAGAATGGAGTCCAGAAGCCAATTTATTACACAAGTAAGGCTTTCCGAGGTGCAGAAATCAGGTACCCAAAGCTAGAAAAATTGGCATTGGCGCTAATTGAGGCAAGTAGAAGAATGAGGCCATATTTCCAAGCCCATACCATCATCGTTTATACTGATATGCCATTGAGACAAGCCCTCCATAAGCCAGAAAAATCAGGGAGACTGATGTACTGGGCAGTAGAACTTGGTGAATATGATATTGTGTATGAGCCCAGATCATCATTCAAGGGGCAAGCTGTAGCAGATTTTATAGCAGAGTTCACATACCCTGATACCCCCGAGGAGCAAAAGGTGCCTGCTGACCTACCTGTGGACGATACAGGATCAACAGAAACATCTGCTGATCTACCTGTGGACGATACAAACTCAGACCAACCACGGTTGGTAAAAGGGTACGAGCAGATGACTGACGAGGAGCGAAATATACCGGGGGATGATGGAAGAAAACAACAGATATTTTATCGAGGAACTCTGACAGATAAGAAATTTGAAGACGAAATACCTACATGGAGATTATATGTAGACGGATCATCCTGCACAGCTGGTTGTGGAGCAGGAATTGTTTTGATCACTCCAGACGAGATTGATATGGAATATGCTTTGCGATTCCAATTCAAAGCCTCTAATAATGAAGCGGAGTATGAGGCCATGATAGCAGGTCTTAGCCTAGCAAAAACTATGGAAGCACAACAAGTGATAGTATTCAGTGATTCTCAATTAATTGTGAATCAGATGATGGGAATATATGCGGTTAAAGGAGACTTGATGATCAAATATCACGCAAAGGTGATGAAATTGTTGACAGAATTTGATGCCATTCAATTGGTGAGAATACCGAGGATGGAGAATGTACAAGCAGACGCACTGGCCCGACTAGCATCAGCTACTCGTACCGAGATGCGAAGAACCATACCGATTGAAGTATTAGAAGGTCGGAGCATAGATGAAGATCTGACAACGAATGTGATTACTCTTGATGTAGGACCATCTTGGATGGATCCAATCAGGAAATATGTTGAAGAGGGCGAATTGCCGGAGGACAAACTCGCTGCCAAGAAACTGAAGTATAAAGCTGCTCGGTATGTATTAACTAATGGTATTTTGTATAGACGAGGAATTATGGCAGGTTTGCAGAGATGTGTACATCCCACCGAGGTGAAAGAATTGATTGAAGAAATCCATGAAGGATCTTGTGGAGCTCATGTAGCAGGTCGAACACTTTTACAAAGAGTGATAACACAGGGATATTACTGGCCGACAATGAGGGCTGATTGTATAGCCTATGCCAAGAAATGTGACAAGTGCCAACGTTTTTCTTCCATCCGACGAACTCCACAAGCATTGCTAACACCAATAACTTCCCCTTGGCCATTTGCCATGTGGGGAATTGATTTGGTTGGACCACTGCCGACCACCCGAGGAAGATTCAAGTATCTCGTAGTTGCAGTGGACTATTTTACTAAGTGGGTGGAAGCTGAGCCTCTTATCAATATGACGTACGAGAAGGTATACCAGTTTGTATGGAAGAATATCATTTGTCGATATGGTCTCCCTCATGCTTTCATCACAGATCATGGAACACAATTTGATAATGAAGAATTTACTGCCTATTGTCATCAGTCGAACATTTTAAAGTTTCATTCAGCACCAGGCCATCCCCAAAGCAATGGACAGACTGAAGTGACGAACAGAACATTACTAAACGGGTTAAAAAAGAGGCTAAGTGAAGCTAAAGCAAATTGGATTAATGAACTCCAATCAGTATTATGGGCATACCGAACAACTCCCCGAGCAGCAACTGGAGAATCACCATATATGTTAGCATTTGGAAGTGAGGCTGTGATACCGGCCGAGTTGGGTCTCCCAACGCATAGAGTGCTGAATTTCAACTCTCCGATCAGTGACTTGATGAGAAGAATGGATTTGGATATGCTCGAAGAAGTAAGAGAAGAGGCAGCCATTAGGAATGCTGCTTATCAACAACGAACAGCTCTGTTCTACAACAAAAGAGTGAAGAAATGCGATTTGAAGGAGGGTGATTATGTGCTGAAGAAAGTCATTCAGAAACAGAATAAACTGGAAGCAAACTGGCATGGACCTTACCGAGTTACAGAGGTTGTTCGACCTGGTACCTACAGAATAGCAACTCTAGAAGGAGAAGAATTTCAGAATGCATGGAATGCTGAACACCTACGAAAGTATTATCAGTAATGTAAAATGTAAAGTATTTCCTTCATTATGAATAAAACGAGAATGGTTCACCATTTTCTTTCTGTTGAAAGTTTTTCGGGGAATACTAGTGTTGAACACTACATTGCTTGATAACAAGAAGAAGACTGCTCTACGGAGCCATGCTCTACAGAAGAAGACTGCTCTACGGAGCCAAGCTCTACGGAGCGCTCTACGGAGCAAAAGTGCTATAAGTAGCCAACCTCCTTTGGTTAGGAGGATAAGCTCTACGGAGCGCTCTACGGAGCAAAAGTGCTATAAGTAGCCAACCTCCTTTGGTTAGGAGGATAAGCTCTACGGAGCGCTCTACGGAGCAAAAGTGCTATAAGTAGCCAACCTCCTTTGGTTCTACGGAGCGCTCTACGGAGCGCTCTACGGAGCAAAAGTGCTATAAGTAGCCAACCTCCTTTGGTTAGGAGGACATGCTCCAAGGAGCCAAAAAGTTCGAAAGAACCCTACTACTCCTTTGATTAGGAGGTGTAGACCAGCATGATCAACTACGGTTGGTAAGACTTTATATACTCTCGCATTACAGCTTATGTTGGTCGGGAGGTAACATTATTACAAAAAGTTCTTTGAAGAACAAAATATTCCAAATTGTACCAAGTATGGTTGGTCGGGGATAAAAACCCACTAACTGTAGTTGGTCGACGAGGACAAAAGTATTGACCTTAGTTGGTCGGACACATGTTTATATTTTAAAATTGAACCAAGTATGGCTGGTCGGGAATAGAAACCCATCAACTGTGGTTGGTCGACAAACATTATTTATCCACCTTGGTTGGTTGGAAACAATTTTGAACAATTTATGCTTGTTATAAATTCTAAGTTGGTTGATGAACCATATAATTTGCAAACAGAAAAATAGCTATTGGCAGAACAGAAAATGAAATTCTTTCATTAAGATAAAAATGTATTACATGTTACATGTATGTGCTAACTATTACATTAAAGATTCCTACTCTATTGGTTTCTTTCCTTTATCTTTTGAGACAGGTTCCTCGCCGGCAGGAGCATCCTCTAGACAAAGAGGAGAATTAATAAAGTTCATGTCCTTCAACATTCTGACATTCATTACTGTAGGAGTGTCCAACAGGTGCTCAGGACGAGATACTTCAACTTGAGAATGAAGGTTATAATCACCAAGATATTTAGAGATCAAACTCCGAGGAATGGAACGAGCAGGAATCCATGCCATATCCAATTTATAAGGAGGAACAGGCAAGTCTAGCAATCCAGGAGCATGATAATCCCATAAATAATGACCTCGTTCCAATTTTAATACACCCAGGGCGTTCAACCATCCCTGCTTATAACCTTCGTTGTTAGCATTTTCAATGCGAGCATCCAAATGATAAAGAGCTTCATTATAGCCTGCATTCCAGAACTCCCGAGGCTGTTTATGGAATTGGAAAGTTAATCTATCTACTTGCTCGAGAAAGTTCTTGATAAGAGCATCTTTATTATTCAGAGCAGACTTCATCGCAGCCAGTTGATCCTCTAAAGATAAATTTTTCTTAGACAAATCAGACAGAGCACGATCCTTAACATTCAGTTGGAATGCTTGAGTTTCCAGAGTAGATTGGGTGCGAGATTCTTCAACACTACGGCTAAGAACTCTTGATCGGCTCCGAGAAGCAATTGGAGAATTTTGCTCCTCGACGATTCTTCCTCGTCCCCGAGAACCTCTTCCTCGTCCCCGAGCAGTTCCAGATATAGCAGATCTTCTTAAATCCTCCAGCTCTTGCCTCAGTTTGGCATTTTCGACTTCTAAGAACGAGAAACCTTCATCAGTGACTGGTATTAATGCAGTAGAGGATGAAGCAGCAGATTCATACTGAGCTAATTTCTTCTGCAAATTGTTATTTTCTTGCTCCAGGATCTCAGCAATTTGTCTACAGGCTTCAATTTCACCTTTTAGGGTCCTCTCCCTGACGTCATACCCAGCAATGATTTTCTTGTGGCCTGTTTCTGAAGAGAGCTGCTGGTATCTATTTTCATAATCTTCATGTAACAAAGCCATTGATTCGTTATGTTGATTTTGAAGATCCTTTAAGGAACCATGAAGCTCTTCAATCAATTGATAGTAAGAGACATTGTTGGCTACTGCTCGGTCGAGTAAAGCTTTCAAGTATTGATAGGCTTCAATAGCCTGCTCTGAAGCATCATGACCAAGGATATCAACAATTTCCGATGTACTAAGATTTGTATGACCAGCCTTATAATATTGATGGCATTGCTGCATCAGCTCGGTATCATGAGAAGAGATCAATTCCATTCTAGCAACAAACTAATGACAAGAAAAAGACAACAATCAACAAAAACAAGTTATCAACAACAGAGATGAGCAAAGATATATTTTATTAGATCATCAAAAAGTTACATCGTTCGATTACAAGGAAATACAGAAAGGCTGCCGAACAACTTCACACCTTTTCCTTGTCCCCCAAGACTTTCTCGGGAGGCTGGGACGAGGAGCTCGGTTGCTCGGTGATAACTACAGCTTGATCGGTAGAAGTCTTCTCGGGAGGAGGAGGCATGGAGGAAATGTCCTCGGTGGCAGATGGTTGAGAGGCAGAAATTTGATCGCCCATAGCCATGGAAGATTCATCTGAAGCAGGTTCATCTTCTTCTTCTTCCACAATTGGTGGAGGAGGACCAGGGAGATGCCGTTGGAATAGCTCAGAATCATCTTGAATTTTTAGCTCTTGTAGAGCAGCTACCCAACCATCATAGAAGTATTTCAACTCCCCATATTTGACTTGAGATGTCATAGCAGCAATCCCTTTATCCCATCCTTTCTCCCAACCAGCACTGAAATGTTTCCTAACTGCAACTTTTCTTTTCAACTTCTCCGAGGAGAGTTTGACATCCAATTGTTCTTTCTGGATTTTGATGTCTCGCAGGATAGACAGTTCTTTTTCTGCCTTCTTCAGTTGGTCATCGCACCTTTGCTGATTGACCTCTAAGCTTTTCACCTTCTCCTCCAAATTCTTGGAGGTTTCAGCCATCTTCATCTTGTCAGCCTCAGCTGCAGACAATTTTTTCTCCCAGGCAGTTTTCTCCTCGACGTACTGCTGGCGAGATTCTTTCACAGATTGGGCTAAACCCAAGAGGGCATCGTCAACATCGGACGAGGAACTAGAAGCTTTAATAGCTTGATCTTTCTTCACGATGGTATTGAAGCAGTTCACCAGCTGAAAGATAAGAAAAACAATAAGAGTCAACACCAATGCAAGCATTCAAGAAAAAGAGAGAAAGATCAAAGGTATGAGAAATTTACTGAAGAAAGATGGCGAGCAGCTAGGGACGTCAGTGTATCCCTAGGAATTTTTTCATCAACCCCGAGAACCTCGGGTATAACTGAATTCGTTGAAGAACTCGGAAGAAGGATGTTTGAAACACTACTACCACCAGCTGGTAGAGAAGATGCAGTCCCAGCAAGATTAACTGAGGATGATTTCCTCAATCTCTTCAAAGGACGGTCAGCAGCATCAACCAAGGAAGAAGTCTTGGTCGGAGAGATGACAATTACATCAGCAGGAGCATTTTTCTTGCTCGGGGCCACTGGGGGCTTCTCGGCAATTTTGGAGGAACCAGCATCTACTTTTTTAGTCCCCTCCGGGACATCAATTTTGCCTTTCTGGGCTCCAACAGCAGAAGAAGTGTTACCAAATAGAGCAGGAGGAGCTCTTTTCTTGCCCATTCTCTGAGATAGGGGAATATGAGAATCTGAAGATGAACTTTCTGGTGTTGAGGCTGGTTCAACAGGGCGAGCAGTATAAGAGGTTGTGTAGCTCTTATACTGCAGCAAATATGATGCAGATCTAATATGCTCGTCTGCAATCGTCTTATGCAAATTCCAGATAAGTTTTAAATGCTTGATATTCACTTCCGACTCTTTTGGAGTTTTTCTTTTACTATCAACTGCAAATAAATACATAAATCTCAGTCATACATTTTGTCAAACATGATGAAAACGCAATTTCATAAGTAAAATAAAATGAAAAATAAACCTATCCCATTGCCGTATGGGGGGCATCTGGGACCGTTGTATACTTCATTCCCAGATAAAGGCGCGTGTTGCCAATTTTTTATGACCAACCCATACTCAAAATAATCTCTATTTGAATCAGGGAGGTTAACAACAAGGGCTCTATTTAAAAACCTAGTTTTTAAATAATAAACATTATCTAAAGTGGCCCATTTATAGCAGTACATGATTTCTGGGATCCCTATACGAGTCCCATGAGTTAAATTTAACTTGTGCACCCCGTTAATTATTCTCCATGAATTGGGGGCTATTTTTGCAGGAACAAGATCAAAATATTGACAAAACTCAAGACATAATGGGTTTGGGGGAAAAGAAAAACCACATTCAGCAATGAAAAGACTGGGGAACCAATGTCCCTCAGCCAATCGAAAGTAATCTAAAGGCTCAGAAAGAACCTCTAGAGTTACCCAAGAAGGAATGGAAAAGTCAGAACGAAATTTTTCAGCAGATTCAACAATATAAACCATATTGAATAAAAGAGATGCAGAAGAAAAGAAGAAGATCTTACAGAAAGAAAGGAGATATGTTGACAACGAACGGAACACACAAGAGAGAGGAAGAGAATAGAAAACTTGAATGCAGAAAAATGGAAAGTGTAGACGACGGTATGGTTACCAAAGGAGTTTAAATACTTTGCATTGGGAATCGGCGAAAGAAATGATTACTAAAAAGAAACTACTGAACTTCCGGCGGCTAAAAAGACAAAAGTTGCACGAAGATCGAAGCGCTTGTAAAAAGGCGGAAACTGCGAAATGAGAAGGAAATTTGAATACAATGCTCCTAAAACCCAGGAAGGTCATTTAATATTACCATATACCGAGAAAGAATGTCCCATACTCCTCAAAGTTCGAAATATGAAACATTGGGGGCTTCTGTTGATACCAAAATTAATATGCTGATGTGGACGAATAGTATGAAGGCACGTGTCGATCTACGTGGCACAATAACAGCGAGGAAGATCATTTACTGAACAACCATGGTTAATACCGAGCAACGAGAATACACCGAGGAGCTCTATCATGCCGAGGAACTCTATCCGAGGAACTCCATCATCCCGAGATACTCTAAGCACTCCGAGGAACTCTTGATCAACGAGCAACTAAGGCGGTCCGAACTGCACCTCGGCCGTGTCATCAATTATCAGACGGACAACTACTCAACTATTCATTAGGTTCTTGACGCACACGCTGCATTAAATGTATTACCCATTCATATGTATATCATTTAATGTATTGGACCTTTCATGTACAGCCTTGAGGCTATAAATACCTTGTATCAATCCCATTGAAAGGGACCGGAATTTCTTGAGAGAACTTGTAATCAAGAATTCCAAAAACACTCAGCAATAACATAACAGTGGACGTAGGCTTTATTCCTAGCCGAACCACTTTAAAAATCTTTGTCTTATTTATTTATCTGTGATTGAATAATTAGAGCAATCTAGTTTTTTACATCAACATATATATATATATATATATATTTTTTTTTTTGGTCCCGTGATTTTTTGTAAATTAGATTTTCACTATGTGATTACAATATAAACCTAAACTTTGTGTAAAATACACTTCACACCCAAATTTTTTATAAACTACATCTTGAAAACAAGAATTTATTTCCAGCAAGTGAACGCAATTTTTAATTTTCTAAAATCTTTCATGAAAAATGAAAATTATAAATGAAGATGAAAATTGGGAATATAAAAAAGAATGTTCCGAACCAAATAGGGTTTAAGGTTTTCTTCTTTACTTTAGACTATATATATCACACGAAGGACACACAAAAGAGACATGTTTTGGGAGGGCTTGAGAAGTGAGTATCTGGGAGGAGAAAATTGCAGGAATGGAGAAATGTGAGCTATGCAGCTCCATTGCAAGAATGTACTGCCAGTCAGACCAAGCAAGCTTGTGTTGGGACTGTGATGCCAAAGTTCATTCAGCCAACTTCCTGGTAGCTAAGCACTCCAGAACCCTTCTCTGTCACTCTTGTCAATCTCTCACTCCATGGACAACCTCTGGACCCAACCTCCAACCTACTATTTCTGTCTGCCAAAGCTGTACTAATGAAACTACTACTGATAACCATCGTGACCGTGATCTTCAACACGACACCCACGTGGACGAAGATTACGATTATCATGATGACGATAATGATGAGGACAACGACGACAATGATGAGGATGACGATGACGATGACGATGACGATGGTGATGGTGATCAAGATAACCAAGTGGTTCCTCAGTCTTCAACATCTCTGCTTCCGTTAATGGAACCTCCTCTTGTGTTGTCACATATTTTAAGACGTTGATTGAAAATTTAAGATTTTGGTAGAGCAATATCAGTTGTGATTTACATGAGTATTAAGATATTGTGCTTGTTTAAGTTTTTGTAAAGTCCCCATTCTACTTAAAATGGAAAAACAAACATAAAAGTCTAAACATCATAGCTCTCATTGTCTATTGGAGATTTGTGCGCCAATGTTTCTTTCCTAACATATAGTCAGAATGTTATTAATATTATTCATAACTTTCATTCTCAAGGTTATGCATTTTTAGCTAAATAGAAGAACAAGTCCGGACCCAGGTCCCACAAATTTTGATTATTTTTATGGCCTAAAAAATAAAATCTATTTTTTATTTAAAATTTGACATAAGTGTATACAATTATTCACAAAACATACATAAAAACTGTCATGGCTACTAACATACAAATAACTATGACACTTGTATATAGCGCCATGATTTTTAACATTTTTTTTAATATGATGCCCCCCTAAGATCACCTCGGGCTCCAAATCTTGGGCTCACATTCATATCTAACCGACCATCAGCAGAAGTCGCATTAAAAATTGTTAAAAATTACGAGTACCTGAGATTCCGCTATATATAATTTCTACAAGTCAACATTAGGTGTAAACTTAGAACTCCCAAGTTGAATTAATGTGAAAGGAATTCGATCTGTTCATAGGTTTCGTTTTTAAATAAATCTTAGCCAGGTACTTTGGGATTGTAGTCAAATAATATGTAAATAATACAACTGCAGCAGTAGCCGACCATCACAATTTACGCAAGGGAGAGGCCTCCCGCTGGAAACAGACAAAAGCTTCATGTGACCCAAATTATAGAATACGCTAACTACAATACTGAGAAAATGGATTGATGAGCGATCTCCGACAACCCCACGTGCGTAAAAAACTCTTAGTATTTTTCTAATGGGGCTTTAAGGGTCTAGTTCTTGGACTAACAATTTTGGACAAAAAAATTCGGTCCAACTAATTTTACACGATTAGGTCCAATATATAAATACCCCAAAATTAAAACAAACACGCACTATTCAGAAATCGAAGCGAAAAAAACACTGTATTCTCTCTTGAATCAAAACCTTAATCGTACCATCTCTTCGATCAAAACCCCAAACGAATCTATTTCTCAATTAAATTTTGATCAAGAACAACATATAAATACTCCTGATCGAAGCTCTAGAAACTCTTTTCGATCAAAACCCTAACTCTCTTCGATCAAAACCCTAACTCTCTTCTTTCAAACCCTAATCGTTGAAGTTCTACATTTTACATTCCAAATCAAATTCTTCCAAACAGAACTAACAAGTATGTATACATTCTCTTATCACCTTTTTGTCCTTGTGTATTTTGTGTTCTCATATGTATAAATTTGTAGACATATGGACTGATGAAATCACATTCTTCTTTTTCATGATATGTATTTCATCATATATTTGTTTCCCTCATTTTAATTACAAAACATACTTTTTCCATGTTAGATATATGTATTTCATCATTGTACTTTTCCTCCTGTATACATCATTTATCGAGGATTTATCAAGGACTGGGATAATATATACATGATTGGAATATGTACATCTACAAGCTCTGTGTTGCGTGTACTATGTTTATTTTGCGTGTACTTTTTAAAAGTACACGCAAAATAAACAGAGTACACGCACATTGAAAATGAATTTCTCAATTCATTATGCGTTTATTTTTATGTTTTATACGTGTACTCTATAGAATATGTATATGTACAAGCCCTGTGTTGCGTGTACTATGTGTATTTTGCGTGTACTTTTTAAAAGTACACGCAAAATACACAGAGTACACGCACATTGAAATTGTATTTCTCAATTCATTATGCGTGTACTTTTATGTTTTATACGTGTACTCTATAAAATATTAATTTCAAATCCATATTTGATCAATCCTATGTTGTTTTGGTCCGCGCCAGCGGCATTTGAATGATATTGCATGAGTTTTTAAGAAGTATTATTATTTTGTTAATATTTAGGAGTGTTTTTTGTCCAATAGCCAGCTGCATTTGAATGATATGTTATTAGGTAATAATTAGTTTTATTGCGTGTACTTTTCATTTTTTGCGTGTATTTTGTTGAAAGTACACGCAAAAAATTCAGAAAGTACACGCACATTGAAATTCAATTTGTTCAATCCAATGTCCATGTATTAATGTGTATTATGAGTGTACTATTTTGTATTGTTGTATTATTGTTTAGGAATCGTATGATCAAGCATGTTCAACTACAAAACTGCTGCTTGCACGTTCGAAGATCTTAACAATACAAAACCTTTCACATTGACAGTGAATAGTACTAATGATGACGAAATTCATTTTCTCCTTCGCATCAATGATAGAGCTAAAAGGTTACTTGGTTTCTACTACTACTATGAAGACATTTACTGCACTTTTGATGTGCAACAACTTGAAGTAACTGAATCGAAAGCGAAGGATTTAGCTAAACGAATTGAGTAGTATTGCTTAAGGGGTTTTGATAATGTTGGAGCTTTTAGCATTCAGCTATCGTATCACTTCTTTACTGAATATGTTAGGAGTAGAGAATCTTGATTTTTGACTTGTCGAACAACCTCTGTTAGGTATTACCATGAAACTGACGATATATATTATCGCCTTTAGCATGTATTTTGATGAGACTTATATAAATTGTTTGTGAGACTATTGCATGTACTTTTGTTAAATACGCTTGTATTTTATTATTTTAGTCTATGTTTTATTCTAATTCGCATTTATTTATTTTTTGTACATATCATTATAGGTTAGTAATTTAAATTTTGTTTATAGATCAATATAATGGGGATGAAGATGAAGGCAAGAAGAGGAAATAAACAAAAAAAGAGCAGTTCTGATGATAGTTCTTCATCCAGTTCCAGTTCTAGGGTGGCATTGAAAGCTAAACGTCCTGCAAAGAAGAATGACCAATATCGGTCAAATATTGTTAGCTTTCTCCATGATTTGCATCAGATTAAAGATAAAATAAACAATAGCCATATTGAACTTCTTAAGAAGACTCCATTTTGGGAGCTTTTCAATGCCTACTATAGTGAGAAAGTAGTAGAAGTGGACCATACGAAGACGGATAAAAATATTTTGTCAATTATCGAGCTGTATAATACGGAAACCAAAAGTTTCCGTATGAAGAGTAGTATTCCAATAATGCCAATAGATATAAGTGAAATATTTGGCATACCCCTGGTTGAGGGTTTAATATCAAAAGAACTGAAAAAGCGACCGAATACTGCTCAAAAATCTGGATTACAAGCACGATACTTCTCAAAAAGAATAGGAAAGTCAGAAATTTTGAATGGTTTGAAGAAATCAGTTGAATTAAAGACAGATGAAGGAATTGCTGTTTTTGTTAAAATTGTGTGTCTGCACTTCTTGAACACGTTATTTTTCTCTAACTCAAACTTCACCCTTGGAGAATTTTGGATGAAATACATTGAAAATATTGAGGAAATGAATAAATATGATTGGGCATCTGCTGTGCAAGAGTTTCTCATACATTCACTTGACAAATCAGCAAGTTCAAAACCTAGCACAGTTACTGGATGTGTCATTTTCCTACTGGTGAGCAATAAAACATTTTATATTTCAAAATTTACATAGCAATACTCACGTGTAGTTTCAAAATACACGTGATATTTTCACGTGTATGTTGAAAATACACGGTTATTTTCACGTGTATTTTCAAAATACATGTTTATTTTCACGTGTATTTTCAAAATACACGTGAAAAATTCACGTGTATTTTGAAAGTACACGTTTATTTTCACGTGTATTTTTAAAATACACTTAATATTCCTGATATTTCAAAATTTACATACCAATACTTACCTGTACTTTGAAAATATTACTTGTATTTTCAAAATACATGTGATATTTTCTCTTGTTCTTTCCAAATACAATTGATATTTAACGTATATTTTGAAAATACACGTCTTATATCACGTGTATTTTGAAAATACACGTTAAATATCAATTGTATTTTGAAAATACACGTCTTATATCATGTGAAAGTACACTTGTATTTTACAAAGTACACGTGTACTATGTTTTGTAAATATAACCAGTGTACTCTCAAAATACTCTTGTTATATCTTCTGTCAATATTATAAATGTACTTTAGAAAGTACACGTGAACTTATATTGACAAAGTATAAGTGTAATTTGAAATGGTAACGTGTACTTTCAATATACAATTGAAAAATTTGTAAAGTACACGTTTAATTTTGCGTGTATTTTGAACAAATCTCTTGTACTTTCCATTATGAATCCCTAGATAATACAAGTATTAAATTCATTTTGTTTTTTGTATGATCTCAGTATTGGGCATGTGAGAAATTTGAAATTATTTCTCCTGTTGAAGAATATAAAGAAAATACTCCAAAATTCCTGAAGTGGAAGTTGTCGTCTTTGAAACAATGGTTTGTGAAGAATGACATCGCAACAGCAACTTTGAAGCAGGCTACAAGTAAACCAGCTTGTAAGGACTGTCCTGTACAAAAGGAATCTCAATTTGAAGGGCCAAGTTACTCTTTGAACATATTTACAAAAAGTCATATACATGTTGATTCATCATCAAACAATGTTGCTGAAGATATTGATGACAATGAGTTTTTACATGGTTGGAATATTCCCCTTAAAAACATTGTGACTCCAAAGAAAATGAAGGGAAAAGATCAACCAAAGGTTAATTTGGAGGAACAAATTGTTGTTTTGAAAAGGGAATTGTTGGAAAAAAATAACCAACTATCTAAAGCAGCTGAAGACATTAATGTTGCACTTGAGAAGGTGACCTCTTTGGAGGTGGAGAGTGCCATTTTGAATGTACAGTTGCAGGTAGATCGTGATTCACTTTTTGAAGCCCATGAGGAAGTGAAGAACTTAAAGGTGGATATTGCCAACCTTTTGAAGGAAAAAGAGTTATTAAATAAGTTGGAGGTAGAAAATGCCCAACTAGTTGAGTTAAACAATTCTTTAAAAGAAAAGCTTGATCAACTCACAATGAGTGACTCAGATAGAATTAAAGAATTGGATGAATCATTGAAAAAACAGGCAGAATCAACACGAATTTTGGAACAAAAGAATGGATATCTGTCTCTGACTAATGAAGATCTCAAAAGAAAGTATGATGATACATTGCAACAATGGAAAGATGCTGACATAGAAAAGATGACTTTGAGGCAGAATCTTGAGGAGTCAGAGTGGAAAAGAACTCAACAGGTACTTTTGAATGCAGAGTACACGCAGTTTTCCTAAAGTACACGCAGTTTTCCTATGTACACGTTTAAAGTACACGCATTTTTTTAAAGTACACGCAATTTTCTCAAAGTACACGCAGTTTTCTCAAAGTACACGCAGTTTTATTTCATAGTATTTTTAATGCAGTTTTATTTGATATTAGATATAATGAAGAGTACATGCATTATTTTATTAAAAATAATGCATTGTTTAAAATGTAACATTTTTTTTGTATTACAGGAAAACAATAATAAAATCCTTAATGACGAAATTTCGGAGTTGAAGAAAATGCTTGAAGAATCAGAATTGAAAAAAACTGACCAGGTATCTATAAAATACAATAGATATTTATTACACACTACACTTTCTTAATTTTATTATAAATTTTATGTATATTATAAATTTTATAAAGTACACGTATTTTATAATACACGCGTGTACTTTATAAAATACACACATGTATTAAAATACACGCGTGTGTTATATAAAATACACGTAAGAGAAAATCAATCATTGTTTCAAAAAATGCTTACAATCCAACATTCCTTGTTAAATATATCAGGAAAACATTAATAAACAACTCCTTGACGAAATTTCGAGTTTAAAGATTGAATTAGCCTCAAAGAAAGTTGAGGGCAGCCCCAAAATATCCAAAACCAAAGTACCTCTTACTAGAGGTCAGAAGAAAAGAAAAGCTGACGGCGAAACAGAAAAGCTTGAACCAAGTAAGAAACTAAAAGAGTCAAAGCTTAGAAAAGGCCCTACAACAATAGCTGAAAAAATGAAGGAAACTCACGTCAAGCTTGAAGCAATCGAAGCATATAAATATCTCGATGAAGCTTCGAAGAAAAATATTGAAGAGTTTATTAAAATTGCTGAGCCAGGGTAAAGTTTATTGTTTTATAATTTATCACTTCGCTAATTTATATTTTTTTTGGTGCAAAAGAATAAGGTTATTATTATTATACAATTCTTATTGATTATATAAAATACACGTGATATGAAAAAATAAAATATGCGTGTACTTTTATATTATGCGTGTACTTTTCACTCTTTAATCTTCATATACTCTTTTATTTGTATACACGAAATATTTGTCTTCTTAACAGTTTTTTGTCTTCCAAAAAACACTGTCTCTATTGAAGACTGAAGCAGAAACAATGAAAAAAAATGGTTACAAAATTCAGAGGAAATTTGAGGAAGGTACCCCAAATGAGTTTACAATGGATGATGATCCATTGACAGAGCAAGAAAGAAGGACTGTAGATTTCTTGCTGGAAAGTGATCTCAAATTTGACCTAATAAGAGATCATGAATGCCCTAAACAATATAATGGGTAAGAAAAACTTCATTTCTAAAAATTACTAATTTGTATCCTTTCAAAAAATTTCATCACATCATACTAATTTGTATATTTATTTTATTGTAATTTCAGGGTTGACTGTGGGGTGTTCTGCATGTACTACATTGAACAAATAAGCAGAAACAAATAAATGCAAAAATTCTTTCAAGACCCTGACATGCTAAAACAAAGAGCATATGTACTCAGGGAAATTCTTCTGTCAAAATATTTCTTCCCCCGAAAGGAGAAAAAACATCTATAAATTGTGATTCAAATTCAAAAAATATATTTGTAATTTGTTTTGTGTTATATTGGTTATTGTTTACAATATTTATTACACCAAAATGGTTTTTTCCCGATGGCGCGGACCACAATCCACGTAAGGTTTAGACAAACAATGCATCTGATTGTTATGAAACAATGTACAAGCAGTTTTCACGAAAAATACAAGTCATAATTACTAAGTACACCAATGAATTGTTCAAAGTACACGCATTTTTACTAAAGTACACGCAGTGGTTAATATAATAATTATTTATTATTTTAATTGAAAACTACTTTGAAGAATTCATTAAGGACACAATAACCAAAATCAATTTATTAAGCTCAACTACTCACTTCCCAACTACTTCTGGTCAAGAAATAAATAACTTTCACTTTTCCTATAAAAGAGTAATATTTGTTCCTTTCTTAACCATTACATCTAGGGTAAAGATAACATAATGGCTATTCCAGCAGAAAACTTGCGAGAAACTCTTGAGAGAGATGAAAGAAATAAAAAAAAAATAAGGCAAATTGAGGAAAATATTTCCTCATATGAAACTGCCTTTGAGCAGTTTCAAACATATGTGAGGGAAGGCTATTCTAGACTTCCACCCAATCCCATAGATTTATTTGATGTGGATGAGGACCCTCCTCAAACACATGAAGAACTCATGTCTTTCTATACACAAGAAGTTCCCCTAAAAATCGCAAAGCTGAAGGAGAAGAAGGCTCTCCATGAAGGCCTTGTAGCTGTCATAGAAGAAGAAATTCGACACTGGTCGAATTTCATTGACTCTCTCCCTGACACCCTGGATGCCTTTGACAAACATCCCTACTAGAAGCCTTGTTTAGTTTTTTCAGCTTTCGTTATTTGAAAAAATTGTACTTTATTTTTTTGTTTTTAATAAAAAATTTATTTCTTTCATGAATGTGTTCTGAGTTATGTCATACACCCAATATAGTAAAGTACACGTGAACCCTTATAAACATGATCACGTGTTTTGTTAAAATTTTTAACATTAATAACATTTCATCCAAAAAAATTATATAAATGCGTGTACTCTATATATTACACGTGTACAATATAAAGTACACGCATAGTCTATAAAGTACACGCCCATTGAAATACTTGTATAATAATGCGTGTACTCAAGATATTGTCCCAAAACATTATATAAATGCGTGTACTCTATATATTACACGTGTACTTTATAAAGTACATGCATAGTATATAAAGTACAAACAGATTGAAATACTTGTATAATAATGACGCTGGCGCGGACCATAATACCCATAGGAGTTTAAGAATATGAGTGACCCAAATATCTTTTATAAAGTACAAGCAGATTGTAATGTCAAAAACCATTTTCCAAATAGTAAATGCATTTATATACGTCTACTTAATAAAATTACATGCAGAATACATAAAGTACACGTATATTGAATTAGATTTTTGTCATATCAATATGCGTGTACTTTGCTAAAATATGCATGCACAATTATATTTAAATGCGTGTACTTTAATTATCAATGCGTGTACTTCATAAAGTACACGCACATTTCATCAAGTACACGCACATTATATTTATATTATGCGTGTACTTCATGCATGTACATTAAGTAAAGTACACGCATGCTTTTATAAAGTACACGCATATTGAACTGACCAAATCCATTTTTAAATGCGTGTACTTTATTAATATACATGTACTTAATAAAGTACACGTATACTTAATCAAGGACACGCATTGATAAAATTTCTTGGGGACTTTGGCATTTAGTCCCAGTTTTGATCATCATCTTGCCTCCGATCCTAGATATATCATTTGTTGTTGTTAGTCCTATTCAATGAATGTGGAAATTAAAATGCCTCTGAACAATAATATAATCACACCCCATATAGCAGTCCACGTTTTTCTCGGAATGCAGTTGTAACCATCAACAACTGCTAAATGGCACTAATTATGAATATAAAAGTCAAATGGGATTAGGACAAACAAAATCTTCACAAATGGGACTATTGCTAAAATACCTAAAATTTCTTTGGACATCAAAATGCGCGTGTACTGTACATAACATGCGTATACAAAGGTAAAGTACACGTGAACACAAGGAATAATGATCATGTATGTTTTATGAAAAATATGTGTACAGCAACACAAAAAAAAAACTAAAGAATGATACTTAAAAATAAATTACATTCATTTATGTGAAACAAATGGTTTATTAATTAATTTATTCAATCAAATGGTTAAAATGAATGAATTCAACAATTTTAAAAATAGTCAAACGGGTTCCTTACAAGTAGACATGTAATGACCCGTTTTACTACACCTCGAGCAAGTAACTTCCCTTACTGTGATCTCACCAGAAGACTTTATTCTCTTATTTCTTGGCCTGCCTGTCGGTCTCTTAGTCATTGGTGGAAGGATAGCTGGATTTTCAGGAATAGGAATATTTAAGGAAATCAAATCAGGAAGAAGAACTATAGGTATCGAGTATGATTTTCTGTAGAAAGATACCTTATAGTACTCCTCAATATAATCATAAATACTGGTCCCTTTCCTCCGCACAACACAAACAGCATGAGAACATGGAAAATATCTAATCTGCCAACTCTTACAAGAACAAGTCCTTTATCCTAAGTCAACTGTAGCTCGCACTTCTGAATGAACTTCAAATACATTTTGACTTGAGCGACTAATAGTCCAATGTCGGCTTTTATTCCAATTTTCATTCAGTAACTTTTGAAAAAAAGGATATAGCTCATTTGTCCAAGTGTCAGACTCAACAAGTTTGTTTGCATTGAAATTCATAATCTTCACTCTCAATTTATCAAGCATATTCATTACTGGTAAATGCATTTCCTCCAATATCCATGAATTGAATGACTCCGCAACACTAGATGACATGTCACCATACCGTTTACCAGGAAAATATGCACATGACCAATTCGCGAGAGGCAAACTATCAATGAAATCGGCAATAGCAGCTCCTCCTTCCTTCTTCAATGCTTCAATATTCTTGTGAAATACATCTACTGAGACAGCATATGCACAAGACAAAAAATATTTAACAATTTTCTTTCGAAATCCAGCACAGTTCCCACGAATTTTCTTTTTTATATTCCCTTGTAAATGATGTATACAGTAGGAATGTGCAGACAACGGGAAGACCCTCGAAACAGCTTCAAGTAATCCATTGTTTCGATCTGATATAAATGTTATGTTTCGATATTGCTCAACTACTGCACTATGCAAATTGACTAGAATCCACATCCAGTTATCTTCGATTTCGGAATCAACAACAGCATATGCAACAGGAAAAAGTCCTGAAATATAAAAATATATTAAAATTAAAATAAATAACATATCCATGTACAACACTTTGTATATTGATGCTGCTGGCGCAGACCCTAAAACACATGGGAAATATATTGTGTTTAATTTAAATTGTTTGTAAATAACAAGACAAAGCATAAAAATGTACCGTACACATGATAAAATGCACGTTTACTTTCCAATCTTTTGCTTGGCTTTATTGCTAACAAGACTAACATCAACATACACGCATAAAAATGTAAAGTACAGGTGAACTAAACAAAAATATTCAAAGGTACTTTACATTTTTAACATGTACTTTGCTTTATTATTTCTAAATAACAACACCTATCATCAAAGTACACGCATAAAAATGAAAAGTACACGTGAAATTAAGAAAAATATTCACGTGTACTTGACATGTAAAATGCGTGTACTTTAGTTTGTATTCAACATAACATCATCATCAAAGTACACGCATAAAAATGAAAAGTACACGTGAAATTAAGAAAAACATTCACGTGTACTTGACATGTAAAATGCGTGTACTTTACTTATTACTACACATAAAGTCATCATCATCAAAGTACACGCATAAAAATAAAAAGTACACGTGACATTAACAAAAACATTCACGTGTACTTTACATGCACTATGTGTGTACTTTACTTAGTATTACACATAATAAGACATATCATGACAATACACGCATAAAAATAAAAATTACACGTGAACTAAAACAAAGACCTTCAAAGGTATTTTATATTTTTATGCTTGTATTTTGATGATATGGAATGGAACAAACAAAATTTCAATGCAATACACAAAATAAAATATTTAAAATACATATACCATTGTTCCCATTCCTTGCAGTAGCTGATAGTATTGTTCCACGGTAACGGCTCTTCAAAAAGGCACCATCAAGAAATAAAACAGGTCTGCAGTATTGAAATCCATAAATACATCCTCTAAACATTACAAATATTCTCTTGAATTTTTTACTCTCATGTTCCACGTCAAGGATGCAATGCGACCCAGTATTATACTGCAATAGAAGGTCACGATAATTATTTATTAATGCATAAGAAACCTTTTCATCACCATGTATATCAACAACAGCCATCTCTTTTGCACGCCATGCATGTTGATAAGCTATATCAAGACCATAATTCTTCTTCATATCTCTAACTACATCAATTGGTCTCAATAGCGGGTTATCTCTAAGATCATCAGCTACCAATGTTGAAACCAACTTGGAGGCTATCATTTTGGCTGACGGACTACGAAAGACACCTCTACATGTATGCTCATTATTCATTGCAAGTATGTAAAAGTATCCATTTATTGTAGATAATGAAGCATGAATTCTCCACATGCAATTCTCAGTAGTCTTTTTAGAGCATTCAGCCGTCACTCGAGTTTTATCATTCTTCAAATACACATACTTGAACCCAACCTCAACGGCATACTTTCACAATTTATCCCGAAATTCCACTACACCTCCTTCAAAACCCTGCTGCTCATGACTTATATAAGTCTTCCAATCATTCGAAAGATAGACTTTCGACTTACTTGACTCCACACCTCCAAGATAAAAGTCATTTTCAATGCAACTATTAAACTCATTTTTAGTGCCTGATGATAAAGACTCTAACCTCTGTGTATTTGTATCACCACTGTCAACCCTCTCAGACCTTGTATTGCTGCAGTCAACCCCTTCAAAAATTCGATTAGAGCAGTCAACCCGTTCACGACATGTATTACATGGAAATGGTAATGAATCAATGACATATATCCAAATGAAATTAGCTTTCACGATCAATTGGGACCGCAACATACAACAAACATCGTTGTCACAAACCAACATGAACCGACATTCATCACCAAATGAATACCTCAATGAAAAACTCCCACTTCTCAAATTAGTAAACCTAATACACAACTCATTGCATATGAAATCTAATGAGCTATCTTCAAATATTTCAATACAAGCCATATTATCCAAATAACAACACCTTGCTATTACACTACTTACCATAATGTCCTGCAGTAAAACAGAGAGGAAAAACATTTACTTCAAGGTCAACAATTCTAAAAATGTGTGCAATAATTTAATGCAGGAAATATCAAAATATTTATTTATAATTAATATAAACTTATAGGCACTTTTTAAAAACCTATACATGAAGCAATAAACCACACACATATTATCAAATAATCAATCACGTGTACTATATAAACACTGCGTGTACTTTGAAAACTGATATCGAACTGGTTATTTCCGCTGGCGCGGACCTATATCAATAAGTGATTCAATACCAAATCAAAATCAAGGACTCTTAAAATTAGAATGAAACATCAATAATATTCATTCAGCACATTCAACTAACAGTTACAAATATTGATAAATATAACTTATTTATTAAGAATCCAAACATAAATGCATAAAAAACACAAATTAAAAACATATACATATATAACGTATAAAAAGCTATTCAATCACATGAATGAATATTACAATGAGTCTCTTGAATTAAAACAAAGGACATATACTTATTGTAATCGATCGAAAATAGAAAAATCAACTGCTGATAAAGATAAACTTACAAATGATAGAGCCAAGTGATACAGGTAGAATCGATTAAGAACACTGTAATCGATTATGGGACAGACGATCAAAGCATAAGATTGATGTTATTTTCGATTTCGGAGAATAGTCGTTAGTTACAGAGAAAACTCCAATAGCCGATTAGGTTTATGATTTTCTTAAATTTGGGGTATTTATATGTTGGACCTAATCGTTTAAAATTTGGTTCACCGGTTTTTTTGTCCAAAATTGTTAGTCCAAGGACTAGACCGTAAAAACCTATTTTCTAATTGCAAAGTTGATAACAATAGTTTTTCTTAATTTAATTGTTGAATTTATATGTGTAGACGCGAAAATATGGAGAAAGAAAGGGAAAGGGGGTTATAGTGAGCAGGGCTAAAATGGATATTTAAAAATTTGAAATCATTCGGTATTTGTATTCAAATTTAGCAAATATTTATTCGAATATTCGAAAGATCGGATTTGGATAAATGTTTTAAATATCCAAAAAAACGGATATGGATACGGATAATTCTGGTATTCGTAATAGATGATCCATATCCGCGACAGACTATCCGTATTGATGGATATCCGTTTTGCGAATATCAGTATCCGTAAAATAATTATATTTATTAATTATTATAATAACATTTATACATTAATAATATATAAGTAAAAACTCAAACCCATTAAAAAATATAAAGGGCTCAGCAACTCACTTACTCTTTTCATTCTCATATGCACGCTCACAAACCCTACCCAATAACATCACTTCTTTTATCTTCTCCTCTCTCAGACCTGTGATAGTTACACCTCCGACTTTCCATTCCTCTCCTATCTCTCACATCCGACTACACCTTCAGCTTTCCTTCACCAGCGATCAACGTCGATCAGTACTACTAAATCATTAGATTCGTCGATTCACAAGTGTTATATCAAATTTTTTGATTTCCACATAGCATCAGATTTGTCGATTCACGAGTTTCTTCCAATGTTTGAAATAAAAAGATTGGATTTTTCTCCCTTAACTGGAAATTATTAGTCATTATTTACAAACTTATATATCTCATGGGTCTCCCTGAAAAGGATTAAGATTTTGAATTTCTCTTATATCTTAATTGACAATATAAAAGAGAAAAAATTCCATTTAGTATTTGGTAGTACTAACTTATCAATGTTGAAGGTTATGTATGTTAACGCAAAAATTCTCCATCTACAAGGACCAATCAAAAAAGGACACATGTCATCCTACGTGGCAATATTCGACACCGAGGAGTGTTAGTCGGCACCCGAGGAGAGTTGGTCGGCACCCGAGGAGTGTTAGTTGGCACCCGAGGAGAGTTGGTCGGCACCCGAGGAGTGTTAGTCGGCATCCGAGGAGAGTTGGTCGGCACCCGAGGAGTGATAGTCGGCACTCGAGGAGAGTTGGTCGGCATACCAACCAGGAAGATCAAAGGATAACTATGCATTTAATGTGAATTAATGAAGATGACAACGCATTTAATGAGCCTTAATGTACATTTATACTGTATTAATAGATGACAACACATAGCATACCAAGCAATTCAATAATTAGATTCGTTGAATGTAGACATAATGTATAAATGTCTACATACAATGAATCTCTTTATCTCCCATCACTATAAATACATGTATTCCCTTAGACAAAAAGGAGGAGATCCGACAAGGATGAGAGACACCATACACAAGATCCACACCTTTTTCTCTCTCTACACCACATTGTGCTATTGTAAACCCCTGGGAATAAAATAACAGTGGACGTAGGCTTTTCCTTATAGCAGAACCACTTTAAAAATATTTGTCTCTTATATGGTTGATATGAATGTTTATCTTCATCTTCAATCTCATCCTCATCATTTATCTGCTGTTGACGCCACTAAAATGGCAGTGGCCATTTTCTGTCTTCAACAGATTGGCGTCGTCTGTGGGAACGTGTTACAAGCATTGTTCTCCATCAAAAGCTAAGTTTTTATTTTTTATATGATTCAATCATGATTTTTATGTTTATATACATAAATTAATTGTCCAATTTTTATTTGCAAAATATTACATATCATGACTTTAAAATCATAACTGTTAGATTAATTCTTATTTAGAAATCTGAAAAATAGTGGATTTCATAAATCATAACTTTTTGCTTGATTCTCAAGTTTCTATTTTATATCATGGAATAAATATTTTAAATGATTACATATACCAATATATACGACGATGATAAGATTTGATCATTTTCATTGTTGATTTTGAAATAAATTTTGTAAGATCTTTGATGTCTATTCAAATTCCCATCATATTTTTAATAAAAGAATGGAAAGAGGTTAAAGACAATAAAAAGTTTTCTCATAGAAATCATGAACCAGATCTATTTTCTCTCTTCAAGTTTGAGTCTCTTTGCATTCATTTTTATGAACTATATACTTAATTTGGTTCAGCTTCCATTTATGTCAATAAAGTCAAATTGATTGATTTTTGATATAAATTTGGTAATAACTTTAATCATTCACCATATTTTTATCTCTCCAAATAGGGAATAGGAAGGGATCAATATAAAAAATAATTTTCTCTCACCTGAAAAACCCACTAACTGTAGTTGGTCGACGAGGAAAAAATATTCCAAACTGTATCAACGTAGTTGGTCGACGAGGAAGAAATATTCCAAACTGTATCAACGTAGTTGGTCGACGAGGAAGAAATATTCCAAACTGTACCAACGTAGTTGGTCGACGAGGAAAAAATATTCCAAACTGTATCAACGAAGTTGGTCGACGAGGAAAAAATATTCCAAACTGTATCAACGTAGTTGGTCGACGAGGAAAAAATATTCCAAACTGTACCAAGTATGGTTGGTCGGGGATAAAAACCCACTAACTGTAGTTGGTCGACGAGGAGAATTTATCGACCTTGGTTGGTCGGACACATTTTATGAAAAATAAAAAAATTTACCAAGTATGGTTAGTCGGGGATATATCTCACTAACCGTAGTTGGTCGACAAGCAGAATTTAACAACCTTGGTTGGTTGAAAACATTTTAAACATTTTTACACTCGTGACTTTATTATTAAGTGATCGAGCAACATTTTTTATACTCGTAACTTTTTTACTCAGTTGGTCGACAAACAAAACATCATTTTTTATCAAATGGTTACCACAAATTCAAATTAGTCGATAATAAGTTGATCGACAAACAATACAATATTGTTATCTTTTTAACAGATACATATGCACAGATGTAAAGTATTTTACAAGACAGTAGCAATTAAGATTGCGAACAAAAATGAAAGTCTTTCATTAAAATCAAAAACAAAATACATTGAGAATGAAAATGTATACTAACTATTACATTGAGATTCCTACTGTATTGGTTTCTTTCCCTCTTCTTTTGAAACAGGTTCCTCGCCAGCAGGAGGATCATCCAAAGCATAAGGGGAGTTTATGAAGTTAAAATCTTTCAGCATTCTGATGTTCATCACAGATGGTCTGTCCGAGCAGCTCTTGCTCATCCCCGAGAAGCTCTTGCTCGTCCCCGAGCAGGAAGTTGCTCTTCAAGACTCATGATCTTCTCGGACATCTCAGCCAAGGCCTGGTCCTTTGCCATTAGTTGGAAGACTTGATTCTCCAAAGCAGATTGAGTTCTCTGTTCTTCGACAGTTACCCGAGCAGCTCTTGCTCATCCCAGAGAACCTCTTGCTCGTCCCCGAGCAGAGGTAGAAGTCAAAATTAGCACTGAGATCTTTGCTACTACTGTATCGACGAATAATGAAGAAGAAGTTGTGTGAAAATGTTTCGAAGTCCACCACTAGCTTGGTACTAATCAGATTGAAGAGTTGGGTTCAAAAGCTAGTATGTTACTCGACAAAGTATTCAGAGGATCATAAATCAGAAGAATCAAGCACGTGAAGTTAGCACTCAGTGGCTCGGCACAGGAGGCAGTTGGTCGACTAGCGAACCAGTCAACATACTTGAAGATTATGACAAGCTACAAGCTGCATACTATGGCATGGCTGCATCCAAATTCCCAGGGGTGATACATAGCACACGGAGTTCCTAAAAAAAAGGATTAGCAACCGTCGATCAGCCTGCATCATATGTCGTCCAGGAGATAATGCACTTTATGTTGAACAAATCAAGAAGGTAGATCAAGAATTTCACGAGCACCGAGAAACACTGCAGAATAAATACTCCATCCTTTCAAGTAAACCATCAAGCATGGAGCATTGGGGGCTTCTGTTAACACAAAAATTCTCCATCTACGAGGAACAATCAGAAAAGGACACATGTCATCCTACGTGGAAATATTCGACACCGAGGAGTGTTAGTCGGCACCCGAGGAGAGTTGGTCGGCACCCGAGGAGTGTTAGTCGGCACCCGAGGAGAGTTGGCCGGCACCCGAGGAGTGTTAGTCGGCATCCGAGGAGAGTTGGTCGGCACCCGAGGAGTGATAGTCGACACCCGAGGAGAGTTGGTCGGCATACCAACCAGGAAGATCAAAGGATAACTATGCATTTAATGTGCATTAATGAAGATGACAGCGCATTTAATGAGCCTTAATGTACATTTATACTGTATTAATAGATGACAACACATAGCATACCAAGCAATTCAACAATTAGATTCGTTGAATGTAGACATAATGTATAAATGTCTACATACAATGAATCTCTTTATCTCCCATCACTATAAATACATGTATTCCCTTAGACAAAAAGGAGGAGATCCGACAAGGATGAGAGACACCATACACAAGATCCACACCTTTTTCTCTCTCTACACCACATTGTGCTATTGTAAACCCCTGGGAATAAAATAACAGTGGAAGTAGGCTTTTCCTTATAGCCGAACCACTTTAAAAATCTTTGTCTCTTATATGTTTGATGTGAATGTTTATCTTCATCTTCAATCTCATCCTCATCATTTATCTGCAACAGAAAATGGTCACTGCCATTTTAGTGGCGTCAACAATGTATGTTTTTTGTTTCCTCTATTACTGGCTCTATTTATTTTTTAATTTTAATTTTAGTTTATAAACAAATTTGTGCTTATAGTTGTTTTCAATGCATAATTATCTAACATCTTATATTTTCCATTACTTCATTTTATTATATCATTTCCATTAGGACACTAATTGGTTACTGGTTTCATATATAAAATATTTAATGATGAAAAGAGTTGATGTATCTTAAATATTAAAAAAAATAGTACTTGGTAAAAGATGTATGTATTAATGTATCTTATATAATAAAAACAGATAAGGATATTATCTGAATCGAAAAATCCGAGTGGATAAGGACAGTTGTATTTGTGGCCAGTGTACTTAAAATATTTATTAAGGATACCACTGCAGTTCATTTTTACTTTTTACCATTATATTGCGATTTCCACTGCAGTTCCTTTTTACTTCTTACCATTATATTGCGATTTTTTTTTATCTTTTTTATAAAAGAACATCAATATTATTGAAAAGCAGAGAAAAATAGTCTTTGATCGGGGCTCACAAGGGAATGAGAAGACTTAATATTATATTTAGGGGTATTTTGACTTTACCCACCTCGTAGTTATCATTATTTGACTTTATCCATAAATTTTATTTTTCTTTATACTTTACGACATATTTTGACTTTTAGAAACATTTCTTTTTCACTTTTTGCGACGTTCTTTTCGTCCCTAAATGTTGAAATTGTTTGTAAAATCTAAAGAAAAACAAAAAGGGTTAGTAAGGTCAAATAATTATAATTACATAGGACAAAGTCAAAATACCCTTTATATTTAAGAGAGTTTTCCTTATCTTTACTTCATGTCAAACAGTTATGAGAAGTCAATTATTGTATCTCCTTTATTTCCACGGGGAAGACCGAAGCAAAGAACATGGAGTCCAAAATTCTACCATCTAAATTATTAAATCACTTTGGCTTCAATTGGTGACGCAACGTCATCAGCACCCTCCTACATAAGTGATATACATAAGTATGGTCTCGTACAAATGACACTTCGGTAACCAATCACACTACAATCTCGTCCCATAGATAAGACTAACCTTCTCACCCACACTTGTGGAAGAGTGTCGGCCTCAGACAACACTTATGATACAAGTCATAAGACTCAAGAACTAGGGATAGGTATGTCGGTCACATATGACGATCATATCTCATCTCGTCCATGAACATCAAACCAAGCACCAGATAGACTCCTAGTAAAATCGGTACATCCAGTCTTATCCCAGATGGCAATTCCTTCTACAAATATGCTCGTCAAAGCATGGAAAGTATGATAGGGTATCTCAGTCATTCCAGCATAAAACCATTAAAAATAATCACGCACCCACGTGAGGGAATTTTTTATCTTGATTACTTCATCAGAAGAATAGACACGAGATGCTCTCTCATAGTCCCTCAATATTAGATTAGCATGAAATGCATGCCGGGGGTGACACTATGCACCCCTCAGCCTATAAAAGCCCACTTTGTCTTCACCGTTGGGGATCTAATCCCTATACCTCTACTCTTAGTCTGATAAAATAGTTTTAGGGAGATAAAGCTTGTATATGTATCTTCTATGATTATTTATGCCTCATTATAGTGAAACAATCTCATACCTTTCACAATGGGTGTAGGACGAACCTTTTAAATCCTTGTGTTAACTCTCTATCTCTCATCCCTTCTTATTAAATTACCTGTTAATTTCTCTATTATATTACGTCTTGCAATACTCATATCTAGGTGAATTCAGTGCATGACCCTTGTGTAATAACCTAACCACCCTAACGTGTGTTTGTTATTAAATAAACTCCAACTCTGTTTAAAACCAGTTTTAAAAGTTAATTGAAACTATTGTACACACACACACACACAAATAGATAATAGATCTATGATGATTCTGCTCAAATAAAAGATTTAGAATGGGATGAAGTAAAGTAGAATGTGACATAATATTTGTTCTCTAGGAAACTGCTATAATGGAAAACCCCAAGTCCACTATTACCAATTATTAATTACAGATTACAATCCACCAGTTTACAATGTTTTAAACTAGGCAAATACAATCCATACACCTAGCCTAGTCTAAATACAACCCAACTTGATTGACAATCAGTCAACCCAATAAGACCCAGGTAATAGCAACTAGAACTCACACACAACTACACACCCAATACTAGGAAACCAATGAAGTTGTGCAAGACAGGATTTAAGTAAAAGATTGGTTTTAATCAGAATAAAAAAAATTATTGTGTTTATAAAATAAGATTAAACACACACTAGGTTTTATCTAATTTTAGTTAACAAAAAAAATAACAGTTATGATTAATGACTTAAAGAAGAAACACTTGTAACAACAACACTCACAAACACAAATGAAATAGGTTTTTGTACAAGCCAATCACACACCAAATATCTTCCGTTAAAATACACTCTCAGTTTTAGTACACACGAAAATTAATCTGATTTGAAAATAAACTATGGTTTTAATCAGATCTGAAAACACGGTTAAACACACACAAGTTAAACACTCTGAGTTTAGGTAATTTTAATCATAAAACAAAAACTGATTTTATTTAACACATTGTTTTAAAATAGATCTGGCCAGATCGAAATCGTTAAGATCCTTTTAACATGCAAGTATAAATCCCTCTTAGATCTAACGCACAAACAGTACCAAATCACCAAACAAACCAACAAAGAAAACCTTATATATGTATGGTACGAAATTAGTATAGTATATAAGTATATAAGTATATATATATATATACACACACACACACACACTAGCGGAATGATGAAAATTTTTCAAAGTTTTAAATGTGTAAACAATTTAAGTCAATTTTTATTACAACACAAATGTGATTTTTTTTTATAAATTTTGGACCGAGTTTTCTTTATTTATAGGACTATCCACCCTATTAAGAAATAAAAATAATCCACAATAACAATACTAATAGTCCGTCTTGAAGCTTGCATAAACATCGTAACAATCAAATACAAATTAAAGTCATCAAAAAATTACAACACAAAAGTATAAATATTATAGAAAATTAGGCCAAAGTTCCCTTTGTTTATAGGACTATCCACCCTGTTTAAGAAAAATAAAAAATAATCAACAACAAAAATACCAACAATACTAATAGTCCATCCTAGACCTCTTATAAACCACATCATCAATTTAAGAATATTCAGATATAGAGCCCAAATATAAGTACACAACAAACCATTATTGGTAAGTTGAGCACAAAAATTCCCCAAAATATTGATTCGGCGTCAATAATTATTACATTGAAAAATGAAGTAACTAACACATCAATAATTATTACATTGGACTATCCACCGTACTGTTTGATCTTATTGATTAATCCTGATGGCTTGTGGCTCATAGCCTTTGAGTCAGTATCTGTCAGTCTTTGTCAATATACCAATAAATTTATCATTGTCAATATACCTGCTCATCTTCTATCAAGACTCCTGCTCGTGTATCCCATACTAATATTTCAAAACATTCTTCAACATACATCTCTCCAACTAAATTTGACATCCATACCTAGCTAACAAATTTTTTGTACAAAATACAAATGTATTACCAATGTACCACTATGAAGAATACATATTAATGTTATTACCATTCTTTTGCAATGTGCTTTTGCAATACCATAAGCAGGTTGGACTTGTGCTCAAACTTGATTGAAAATTTTGTATTTTATACTTGGTTCTGCAATATCATAAGCAGATTGCAATACTATACATATTATTGTTAATTCCAACAGCTCATTAGCATCAAATTTTTCTCCCTTTTATTGAAATTTTCTTACTTTATCTTACTTTATAGTGGCATTATAATGGTGCTCCACAGTCGGACATGGGAGAGCGATGAGATTTAGGCGTCTGTATATGACAATGATAGACTGTCTGGGTAAAATCTAAAACACGTGTGAGGCAAACAAATAGCAAAATTAAATTAACCAAATAAAATATTTGAAAAGAAATCAAATAACTTTAGAAAAATATAAAATTTATATAGAATTTCATAATGCACCAATATTGAAATTATATTTTCAGCAGCAAGGATCAATAATTTTTTTTTAAATGAACTCATAAATTCCAACAAATAACACTATATTTTCGAGCCCTAATTTGTTAAATATAAAGAAAAGAAAAATATCAATGAATGAAGCAGAGTTTATCAGCAGTAAATTGGTCCACTATTAAAAAAATCTAAAAAGGGGAGAAAGATACCTGATTTTGATCAGGTTTGAGATGATTCCAGCGTTGAGAGATGGATGGATTTGATTGGCTCTGGCGATCTCTGAGTATGAAGACGCTTTTTTCGTTGATGGTTTTAAATGGGTACTGGAAAAAAAATGCAAGTGTGTGAGTGAACCCAAGCAAAAACTATGTATGTACTGGAAATGAAATGAAGTGAAATAAAAGAACAATATTTTTTTACCCATAATATCTTCATCACTCTAGATAGTGTGTATGTCGCTGCCACTCTACATCTTCATCTTCATCAAAGTTATTCGTTTTTCCCATCAACTCATTAAAGAAAATGAACAAAAAAGTCAATTTTCTCACAAAAACATGATAACTCCATTTTTGAAACCCTTAATTAAAGATAAAATCATACCGTCAGATTTAAGATGTGGTTGCACTGGCCTTTTGTATAGACATGGTTGGGTTGAGGGACTGGATTTTTAGCGTTGTGGATGACTGGGGTTGTGGTTGTTCTCTCTTCCTTGCTCTGTTTAACACACCAGACTTGCGTGTTTAACACACCAGACTTTTTGTTCGAATAGTTTCTTTGACGGAGATGGATTGTTCAAATTGTTTCTTTTTGCTCTATTTAACACACCGGACTGAGGTTGTGGACTTTTTGTTCGATTAGTTTCTTTTACGGAGATTTTATGCATGTGGGGTGGACTTGGATTATGGAAGAGAGTAAAAAACATCAGATGAGTTTCTAAGGTTTGGAGTGAGAGAGAGATATTGAGAAGCTTAACCGTTCTTTTTTTCTCTAGCCTTGCGCTCTTACATAAAACTAAAAAATTAAGTGTCCTTTCTTCTTGAGCCTTATGCTCAATAAGGTGGGTGGGTGGCCAGATTTTCATACGGGTAAAAAGAGAAGGGGTAATGATCTTAACCCTCCATTTCTAGTCTTGTTGGCTTTGATCTCAACCCTTAACTATCTATCTTCTTATTGAACCTTGAAAACACCATTTCTCCTTATTATATGGAATATATATATATATATATATATATATATATAAGAAGACTCATAATGCAATCCCAAAAATGGCTTTGGCAGTTTGAGTTTGAAAGGAGAAATGTCAAGGCTAACGAAAATCAAAGATCTAACCAGTAAAGCTTTCCCCAAACGAGTGTGGACAAGGATTAAACCAGCTCAAAACATGACCAAACACGCCAATCACTAACTTATTTAGTAAAAACTTAAAAAACCACAACTCAAACCAAACGCAAGATCGATAACTCAAACCAGATCACTACTCAACCTCGCAAGAGTGTACGAGTGTATAAAAATACCAGGTAGCTCTCAAACTCAAAATTGTGAATGAGTATAAGAAATGGAACTGATCTCACAAAAATAGGAGGTCTGATCAAAGAAACATAGAGAGAGAAGGAAAAGAAAAAAATATATTGGCTGTGATTTTAAACTCTCAAACCCTAAAGAATGAAATAACCTGACCATAAGGTATATAAATGAAACCCAAAATGGCAAGGTTTGTATAATAATAAACCACATACATAAGGGTAAAAATGACTTATCCCATAGGCGGCTGGGGGCATAATCGACAACCCATAAAGCCAAGGATACTTGCACCTTTAGCCAAGGTAATAGGAGGGGTAAGATAGTAAAAATTCAAGCTAGAACGGTCGACTATAACAAATAGTTCTTGAACTACTTACTGATTTACCATGTGGACTATGAAATTAACAACAACATTTAACTGAGGTTGTCGGATCAATTTTATATAAGAAAAGTCAATAAACTAGTGAGATGCATATAATAATACAAATAAGGAGGGAAATAAATTTTCATATTACCTTTTCATTCCATTTATACGCCTTTTAAAGATGTAAAATAATCCTCTTTAGGAAAAGAACACCAGTTTCGAGGAAATTGGTATTAACAATAGTGATCAATGCAACAAACACATGTGGTGTAGATAAGATTTAAGTATATGTGGATACTATGTATTTACAATAATAATAGGTAGTTAAGTATGGACTTAAACCTTAATAACACCAAGGAATTATAAGAACAACTCAATCCCAAGACCAACAGGAAGGGAAGGAATCTTTTATTTTTTGGTTGGACTCAATGTGGAATAGTTTGCTAGAAGCTTCATGGAAAAACATAGCCCTTAGACAGAAGCAATGGCGGCCGTGGTGGATAGTTTTATCAGTGAGGGGGACAAGCTCACATAGCCCACTCAGATGAGAACTGCTAGGAAAGCTCCTTGGTTACAAGTTCAGAGAATGGAGCATTTAAGAGAAAAGAAATTCAGAGGCTCAAAAACCTTTTTACCTCACTAGAAAAGTCTAGTGTTATATGTTCTGCTACATGCTCCTTGGCACAATCAAGTTGGTATGCTTGTCCTCATACTCTTAGTACCTCTAAGGACTATTTTCCAATAACGTGGGTAGTTGACTCTGGTGCAATAACCTCATTAAATAGAAAGATCTATGAAAAATCGAAAACTAAAACAAAAATGTGAGATGCGAAACATGCAATTAGTCACTATCTATTTATATATTCATAGCAATAAGAAATTAATTAAAATCAAATAACAGTAAATTTGTTACCTAAAAGCCTCTTATTTCACTTTGTATGCAATAAAACATGAATAACTTTGATCTTTATCCTTTAGGTTGTTGTTTGAAGAGGAAGACACAGTCTTTTCCAGTACAAGTATAGAGTCTTCGATAGTACTTTAAATGAAGCTTATCATATTGTATAAAAAAGATTTATATATATATATATATATATATATATATATATATGATATGCCCCAAGTATATCCTCGGCCCAGAGACACCAACCTCGGCCGAGATGATGGTCGAGACATTGATCGACCCTATGAAGGTCATGGGCCCACGATATCATCCCTCGGCCAGACCAACCTCGCCCCAGGCCGACACTACCATATACACCAATGGAAACTACGCGCATCGCAGGCATCAACAGCATCCTCATGTACCTGGGTATATCAACCTCAGCCAAGAATAGGCCGAGGTGACAAGGAGCCTTGAACCTTCAACATGGAGCTAGTCATACCTCGGCTTGGGCCGAGGTGACAAGAAGCAGGCTTAGTAATCACCAGCATGGGACTATCCCTACCTCGGCTGAGGCCGACCCAACATAATGCCTCGGCTGGGGTCAGGCCGAGACCCCCTATTACGCATCGGATTGAACGAAGAACACGCCATTACAGCTCGGCCTCTCTTAGGCCGAGGTCATCCACCAACTTGGTGGTCGAGCATCTGTTGAACATTTAGATAAGGACACTTGGGCACAAATCAGTTGTAAGAAGATTATTCTCCACACATGGGGAGAGTATTTCATCATCATTCCTTACATGTGACAGTGACAGATGGAACTCCCACATTGGTGAGGATACCACACACATGCTCATTACATGCAAGAGGGGGTACATTACACCCCCTTGGGGCTATATATAGGGGTCATCCCCTACCTTGCAAAAGGATCCCAGTTATTCAACCCTAGCCAAAACTCTGTCTAAATATACAGTAGAGAGAGAGAGCTTGAGAGAATTGTATCCATGGCCATTGGAGCCTTCATTCAGTGATATTACTCACACACTCACTGTGGACGTAGGCCAGATTGGCTGAACCACCTATATTCCGGTGTTGATTCCTCATATCCTCATCTCCTTCTCTTCTCTTTATATAGCTGTGCTGCCATTGTTATTTATATATATAGAGCTTGGAAACACCTCACCTGGTGGTGCTAATTCTCAGCATCATCATTTTGGCGCTGTCTGTGGGAATCGAGAGGCTATCTCTTCCTCTTTTTCTGCTTTACCTCATCGAAGACCCTGATGGTGAACCAGGAACCACCCCTTGTGTGGAGCTGTTTCACCATTGAAAGAGGTCCTTTAAGGTATTAAGCTCACTTGCTGCACAAGCTCTTTATTATTAACATATGGCACCAGAATTACCACCACCTCTTCCGTCGCCCGGAGGTGGAGGGGCTAGCTCCAGTCAGGCTCCTCCCCAGTCTGAAATGGCGGAGGTGGCAGCAGCCTTGAAATCTTTAGCTGCAACACAACAAGCCATGAAGGAGCAATTTGTCCAGCTCAGCCAAACCATGATGATGAGGCCACCTGGAGTCTCACCGGACATGATAACTCCGGTGGCAGTTCAGCCTTATCCTGACGCCAGGGGACCACCCCAGGCGCCCATGAAGGACCAACCTGCACCCCAACGGAGGAGGGACGTTGCTGACCCTAGGCGCTTGCGCCTGGGGAGGCAGGGAAACCCTTGCCCAGAGGACATGTATGATGACCTAGAAGCTGAAGAGGCCCCTGAAGACTGCTGGGAGCCGTATGAGGTGTTAGATAACACCGTACGACCTCTTAGGCAGAGCCAAGGATGTGTCGACCGAAGAAGAGATGAGGCCCAACAAAGAGGGTCGGCCTTTGACAGGCAGAGTCAAGGATGTGTCGGCCGAAGAAGAGATGAGGCCCAACAGAGAGGGTCGGCCTTTAACAGGTTGAGCAGAGGGTCAGCCTTTGAGAGGCTGGGCCCAGTCAATGACCTGAGACAGAGGCTATCAAGGTCAAGGAGCGCGGCAGGCTATCAAAGAGGGAATAGGCAGGATCGGCCAGATCAAGGCCGACCCTTGGAGAGAAGAGCCAGGGAGCAGGAAGAGGTCAACAGTCAACAGGTCATGGCTGGGGAACCCTCTGTCCATCGCAGAGAGGTGGCAGGGGATAACCTCGGCCAAGTTGATGAGAGAAGACCCTGTAATGACTCAATCCAACGTCTCGAGGAGAAGATAAGGGACCTCATAAAGAGCAGGGACCCATTACAGAGGGGCTACTCAGAGGGCTCCCCGTTTGTAGCTAGGATAGTGGGGTTCCCAACCCCAGCTAAGTTCAAGCCTCCTACAGTGACTCCTAACTATGATGGCAGCACTAACCCAGTGCACCATATCGAGATGTATCAGTCGGCGGAAGATATTTACTCGATACCCGATGAGATGAAGTGCAGGGCCTTCTCAGGAACCTTGACAGGGGCAGTGCACAGCTGGTTCACCTCTCTTCCGAAGAACTCGATTGAGAACTTCAAAGGCTTAGCTGAGCAGTTCATCCACAACTTCTGCTTTGGGGTAAGACCTCAAAAGAAGACTACCCACCTCCTATATGTCAAACAGGATAAGGGTGAAAGCCTAAGAGACTACATAGCAAGATTCAACAAGGAGAAGTTGGAGGTGGAGGATTACAAAGAGAGCATAGCCATGACCTCCCTTATAGGAGGCCTCCAGAAGGGAAAGCTACTATGGAAGTTGGCGAAAGACCCCCCAGGTCTATGGCAGAGCTGCTGTCCACCGCAGGGAAAGTGATGAATACGGAAGAGGCAATATCCGCCAAATATGAGGAGGAGAACCATGGAAGCACTGGGAGGTCCCAGGGCAAGAAAGAGGGGAAGAAGAGGTTAGTAGATGACAAATTCGCTCATTACACTCCTCTGACTGTGAGCTGTGACCACATCCTTAATGAGATCAAGACTGACCGGACTCTGAGGTGGCCAGAGAAATTGAAGGCCCCACCACATAAGAGGAATAAAAACCTCTGGTGTGAGTTCCATCACGACCACGGCCATATCACAGATAGATGCTTCGCTTTAAAGGATGAGATTGAGAAGATGTTGAAATCTGGGAAGCTGAGAAGGTATGTGGATGGAAAGGCCCCAAAGGGTGGAAGAGAAGACCCTAAGAAGAGAAGAAATGACCGATGCCGTGGAGATGTCCCGGCTAGAAGGGACGATGACTCAGAGGGAGATGACGGAGATGACCCGGATCTCCCGCCAAAGGATGACAACACCCCGGTGAAGAGGGTAAGAATGATCTCCTTTGGTGTTAGCACCATATGTGGGGGATTCGCAGGAGGTGGCTCTGAGGTAGCCGACAAGAAGGCTCATGTAGCAGAGGACAAGTCAGTGGCCAAGCCTGAGGTTGTGAATCTAACATCTTCTGATACAGTGCAGAAGAGAAAGAAGGTAGACATGGACACCCTCGTGGTGGGGTTCTCCAGACTTGACTTCAAGGGCATCTTAGCCCCCCATGATGACCCTTTAGTCATAACAACAAGGGTGCATGGGTGCGATGTAGGGAGGATCCTCATAGATGGGGGCAGCTCAGCAGATGTGATGTTCTGGCCTTGTTTCAAGATCTTGGGTCTTAGCAGGGCAAGGCTGGTGCCCTACCATCACCCATTGATAGGCTTCAGTGGTGAAAAGGTACACCCATTGGGCATGTATGAGATGGATGTACGGATGGGAGATGAGTGGACTAAGAGGCTGATTAAGAAGATAAACTTCTTTGTTATGGACGAAAATGTCTTCTCGGCCTACAACCTCATCATCGGAAGAGTGGCACAAAAAGAGTTTGAAGCCGTGCCGTCGACGGTCCACCAGATGCTAAAATTCCCGACTCCTTATGGGGTAGGGGAAGTGCAAGGGGACCAGACCACGGTGCGGGAGTGTTATTTCAAATCGGCCGAAGAGAGAAAGGCCCATAAGAGAGCAACCGCCACTTACAGCATTGACACTCTTGATCCCAGAGACGAAACTAAATTTAAGAAGGGCGAGGCCGCGGAAGATGTAGAATCCATCGTCCTTAATGAGGATGAGCCGGAAAAAACCGTCCAGGTCGGCAAGGCCCTGGAGCGAGGGATCAAGGAAGAGCTGATAAACTTCCTCAGGAGGAGGCAGAGTGTCTTCGCGTGGAGTCACGCAGACATGCCTGGTATCGACCCTGAGATCATGACCCACAAGCTCAACGTGGACAGAGATGCTAGGCCTATTAAACAGAGGCGAAGAGTCTAATCCAGAGAGAAGTATGAGGTCATCCGGGAAGAGGTGAAAAAGTTGGAAGAGGCCGAGTTCATAAGAGAGGTTACTTATCCAGAGTGGCTCTCAAATGCAGTCATCGTGCCTAAGGCCAATGGAAAGTGGCGGATGTGTGTAGATTTCACAGACCTGAACAGGTCTTGCCCGAAAGACAACTATCCCTTACCTAGGATAGACCAGATGGTGGATGCAATGACAGGTCACGAGCTTATGAGTTTCATGGATGCTTATTCAGGTTATAACCAAATCTTCATGGATACCGAAGACTCTAAGAAGACAGCCTTCATTACTGATAAGGGGACGTATTGTTACAAGGTGATGCCCTTTGGTCTGAAAAATGCGGGGGCAACATATCAACGTCTTGTCAATAAGATGTTCGAGGAGCAGATAGGTAAGACCATGGAGGTGTATGTGGATGATATGCTAACGAAGAGCCTGAAAGCATGTACTCATGTAGCAGACCTTGAGAAGACCTTTGATGTCATGACTCGTACAGGATGAAGCTCAACCCAGCAAAGTGTGTCTTCGGGGTAGGAGCCGGGAAGTTCTTGGGGTTCATCGTTAATCAGAGGGGGATTGAAGCAAACCCTGAGAAGATCAAGGCCTTGCTAGACATGAAGACTCCTAGGAGTATCAAGGATGTTCAGAGACTCATTGGAAGGGTGGCGGCCCTTAACAAGTTTGTTTCCAGGGCAACGGATAAGTGTCTTCCGTTCTTTAAAGTTCTGAGAAAGGACTTACAGTGGGGCGAAGAGTGTGAAAAAGCTTTTGACCAACTCAAGTCCTACTTGGGATCTCCATTGTTGCTGTCTCGGCCCATCACGGGGGAGAGGTTGTTTGTGTATCTGGCAGTATCTGAGTCAGCCATCAGCGCAGCCATCGTACGGGAAGAGGATGGAATCCAGAGGCCTGTGTACTTTAATAGTAAGGCCCTTCAAGGGTCTGAACAAAACTATCCCCGGATGGAGAAGTTGGCTTATGCACTGATACACGCCTCAAGGAAGATGAAGCCTTACTTCCAAGCTCACTCCATGGTAGTCCTCACTGACTCCCCACTAAGGCAGGTTCTGCACAAGCCTGAGAAGTCTGGAAGATTGATGACCTGGGCCATCGAGCTAGGCGAATATGATCTTACCTACCAGCCTAAGACAGCCATCAAAGGGCAGGCCCTCGCAGACTTTATCGCAGAGTTCACCTGGGAAGAGGCCGATAGAGGTTTAGAAGAGGCCGAGACAGAGAAAGGTTCAGATGATAGAGAAGAGACGAACCGTAGTGTCTTCCGAAATTCGGAGGAGACTGCCCCGAACGTCTTCCGAGGCCGAGAAGAGGTTGTCCCAGGAAAAACTCGGAGCAGAGCGGAAGAGAATGAAGAGGATCGGTACCTCTTTAAGAAGGGGGTTATGAGAGAAGGGGTCTTCTCATCAGATGCAGATGTATGGAGCCTCTTCGTGGATGGCTCTTCTTGTGACAATGGAAGCGGCGCGGGGCTAGTACTCTCGGCTCCAGATGGCACCAACATTGAGTACGCCTTGAGATTCAACTTCAAGGCCTCCAACAACGAGTCTAAGTATGAAGCTATGATAGCAGGTCTCTTATTGGCAACAACTCTTCGAGTAAAGCGGCTCCTACTCCATAGCGACTCGAGGTTGGTTGTCAATCAAGTGCTGGGGGCATACGAGGCCAAAGACGAAAGGATGGCCAAATACCTAAAGAAGGTAAGAGGATTGCTAGAGTATTTTGAAGAAGCAAAGCTGAAGAGAGTGCCTCGGCTGAGCAACAACCATGCTGATGCATTGGCAAGGCTGGCCTCGACAATGAAGACAGATTTGGGAAGGACCATTCCAATCGAGGTCTTAGGAAAAGCAAGCATCGAGGAGGACGAGGTGTGTAGCCCTTGTCACAATGTGAACCTGGGAGACTCATGGATTGACCCGCTCGTCAGATACCTAAGAGACAAAGAGCTACCTGAGTCCAAGATGGAAAGGAGAAAGTTGAGATACAGGGCTACCAAGTTCTCAATAGTAGGAGACGTCCTGTACAAAAAGGGGTTTCTTTTGCCTCTCCTCAGATGTGTGCATCCCATGGAGGTACTCCAGGTCTTACAGGATGTTCATGAGGGTTCCTGCTCTAGCCACATAGGGGGAAGGCCCTTAGCCAAGAGGATCATCACTCAGGGGTACTGGTGGCCTACCTTGTCTAAGGACGCTGCAGACTATGTGAAGAAGTGTGACAAATGTCAAAGGTTCGCCACTATCCCTCATCAACCTCATCAGCCTTTGACGTCGATATCTTCTCCATAGCCATTTGCGGTATGGGGAATTGACTTGGTAGGACCTTTGCCAAGAGCTGCCAACAACTATAGATTCTTGATAGTTTCCATTGACTACTTTTCAAATTGGGTGGAGGCGGAACCGATGATAACAATTACAGAGCACAAGACCTTCCAGTTCATTTGGAAGAACATCATATGCAGATATGGCCTCCCGAACACCCTCATCTCAGACAATGGCACCCAGTTCAAGAACTCCTCCTTAGAAAAATATTGCCTAAGAGTGGGGATTAAATAGTTCTTCTCATCCCCTGGTCGTCCTCAGGCTAACGGCCAGACCGAGGTCACAAACAGAACCATCTTGGACGGAATCAAGAAGAGGTTGGAAGATGCGAAGGGTAGATGGATAGAAGAGGTCTGCGCAGTGTTATGGGCCTACAGAACCACGACAAGGACACCAACGGGAGAAACCCCATTCATGCTGGCACATGGCTCAGAGGTCGTCATACCAACGGAGGTAGGGCTGCCAACTCATCGGATTCAGACCTACGACCCTGACAGCAATGGGGAGAAAAGAAGGCTAGACCTGGATCTCATCGAAGAAAGAAGGGAAGACGCAGAGGTCAGAAAAGCAGCCTACCAACAGAGGGTAGCAAAATTCTACAACCAGAGGGTGAATTCAAGACCCATTGCAGTGGGAGACCTAGTGCTAAAGAAGACACTACAGAAGGAAAACAAGCTACACCCAAACTGACATGGCCCCTACAAGGTGACGGAAGAGGTTGTGCCTGGCACTTACAGGCTAGAAAACCTAGAAGGAGAACCTTTCACTAACCCGTGGAATGCTGACCATCTCAAGAGATATTACATATGATGTTGTATAGAATTTTATGAAAATGTACTATCTTACTGAGAAGAGGTTATTAATAAAGATCAGTTTCCATATCAAGTTCTTGTTTTGTTCTTTAGACCAGAAGTTTATTATGAGGTTAACCTCTTAGGTGATGACCTCAGACCCTCATAACATCACTCGGTATTGACGAGGTCTGAGCTCAGACATCTCGGCAGAGGACCTCAGACTCTTAACATCATTAATTTGGTGACATTATTATGAGGCTAACCTCTTAGGTGATGACCTCAGACCCTCTTAACATCACTCGGTGGTGACGAGGTCTGAGCTCAGACACCTGGGTTAGATGACCTCAGACCCTGAACATCATTAATTTGGTGATATTTATTATGAGGCTAACCTCTTAGGTGATGACCTTAGACCCTCATAACATCACTCGGTGGTGACGAGGTCTGAGCTCAGTCACCTGGGTTAGATGACCTCAAACCCTTAACATCATTAATTTGGTGACATTATTATGAGGCTAACCTCTTAGGTGATGACCTCAGACCCTCATAACATCACTCGGTGGTGACGAGGTCTGAGCTCAGACACCTCGGCAGAGGACCTCAGACTCTTAACATCATTAGTTTGATGACATTATTATGAGGCTAACCTCTTAGGTGATGACCTCAGACCCTCTTAACATCACTGGGTGGTGACGAGGTCTGAGCTCAGACACCTTGGCAGAGGACCTCAGACTCTTAACATCATTAATTTGGTGACATTATTATGAGGCTAACCTCTTAGGTGATGACCTCAGACCCTCTTAACATCACTCAGTGGTGACGAGGTCTGAGCTCAGACACCTTGGCAGAGGACCTCAGACTCTTAACATCATTAATTTGGTGACATTATTATGAGGCTAACCTCTTAGGTGATGAACTCAGACCCTCTTAATATCACTCGATGGTGAAGAGGTCTGAGCTCAGACACCTTAGTTAGATGACCTCAGACCCTTAACATCATTAATTTGGTGACATTATTATGAGGCTAACCTCTTAGGTGATGACCTCAGACCCTCATAACATCACTCGGTGGTGACGAGGTCTGAGCTCAAACACCTTGGTTAGATGACCTCAGACGCTTAACATCATTAATTTGGTGATGGTTATGAGAACAACATATTAAGTAATGACTTCAGAGATCATATAGCATTCAGAGACATTCAGAGGTCAAAATAAAGGAAGAGATTGGCATTCAGTAAGAAAGATAATATAGCAATCAGAGGCATCGATTACAAATATTCATTACAAAGTACTGATGTTACAAATTGCAAATTACAAGCTCAGTTACAAGTCAAAAATTACAAGTTACAAGTTAAAGGTCCGAGGGGGGAGCATTGACAGTCTCGGCTGGATTGGTCTGCTCAGCATTAGTAACCTCGGCAACCTCATCAACATGATCTGTCCATCTGAGATCAGACCCTCCCAGAGTTGCAGTATCGGCTGGGGAAGCGGCCTCGTCCTCTACCTCTTGCAGTGCCTGGGCAAATTGAGGGTCGGTGAAGCCGAGGCCCACAAAGTCGGAGGCCTTTATAGTGCCGACCTCCTTCTCTCTGACCTCGGCCCATTTGGTAGTGGCTTTGATACCTCTTTCGAGGTATTCAAAACCAAAACCTACGAACTCCTCAGAGACTTTGTAGTCAGAAATTACTTTCTCCGAGGCATCTGCAAGGGCAGCCTTCACAGCCGCGTTGACCTTCCGCTGCAGAGCATCATCTTTATCTTTCAGGGCCTTGGCATGGTTTTGGACGAGCGCAGAGATATCTTTTTCCAAACCCTGGGCCTTATTTTCTGAATTCTTGGCCTTATTCTCAGAATTCTACAACTCTGACTTCAGACGGTCAACCTCGGCATTCAGGGCGCTCTCGAGCTTCTCAGCCTCCTGCCCCTTCTGAATGAGGGGCAATTTCCTAATAGCCCAGTTAGAAAGTTGGTACATGGCAGTCGCACCCTGCATAATTAATGGAGAGGTTTAGGTGAGAGTAAAATCAGACGTTGCACTTGTAAAATTCTGACAAAGGAACAATTCTTACCTGGACGACTCTGTGAAGGCCGAACTCAACTAGCACGAAGGTGTCCATGGCCCTATAAAAATGCTTGTCTGCCTCGGTCATCACAGAGGCGAGTGCGTCCATAGCCTGTCTGCTATTGTCGACCGCGCTGTCAGTTAACTTCAACTGCTCCAGACGAGCCGTCAGAATGTCAGCTGAAGAAATTGGGATCGCAGCGTCTGAGGTCTTCTTTTGTCTTGAGGTCGGCCTCTAATCCTCAGAGGCCGGGACCTTAGGGGCCCTCTTCTTGGATTTGGATGTTGAGGGAGCTGGAGGAGGAGCGTTCAAACCAGTCCTCTTTGCAAGACTTGCCAAACTCGGAGCTGCCATCTCCTACAATTCGTCTGGGACACCTGGTGGTCTCTCTGCAAAAGTGAAAAGATAAGAGTCAGAAATCAGACATGAATGATCAGGGGTTAGACTTGAAATAAAAAGAAAAATCCTTACCAAAGTCAACAAGGGGGCTCCCACCCAGACTCGTCCCTGAGAGAAACTGAGGGGTCAGCAAATGCTCGAACTTAACAAACAAGCCATGTGCCCCTTGGTCTAGTAGGTCCTTCACCTTTTTAATATTTTGAAGACTTAGACCAGGATCGGCCCTTGCAGACATGGTGACCTTACCCCATCTGAGGGGTATCCTCGGCTCAAAAGTGGAAGAGGGAACAGATGAGCCAAATTCCCATGGCCCTGAGGCAAAAAAATATCGGGGCTTCCAATTGTGATTTGAGGTCTGAGTGACCTGGAGCATCTTCTTCTCAGGCCTCCGAGCCACGAAGTGATAGTAGCTCGGATGGTTTTTGGCCGAAGTAGGGACGTAACAACCAGCAAAGACCTGAACTGGGAGGTCAGAGTGGTGGACTGCCCTCCACAAGATGATGGCCCCTATAATAACTCTCCAAGCATTGGGAGAGAGCTGTGAGGGGGCCAAGTTGATGAAGGAAAGAATGGACCTGATGACGGGGTGAATGGGTAGGCGAAACCCTAACTTGAACATCTGCTCATACAAGTAGACTTCTCCATCACGGCCATGATAGGCCCTCTCTTCCCTCAGAGGTCTCCTTAACTTGATGGAAGGGCTAATGGAGTATAAGTACCTAAAGCACAAATGGTTTACCTCAGTGACTGTGCTCTCGAACTCGGCCGCTTCAGAGATGTCAACATCACTTTCAGCATCCTCATCATCGTCAAGCTCAACGTCGATTGGAGCAAACGTAGACGGGTGACTAGGGAACCTCTGAACAAACTCGGCCCCGGTGACAGCCGACAGAGGGATGGCATCTAGAATGGGTGGCACAGCCACACTTGGCTCAACAAGTTCAACCTCTAAAGAAGAATCTGAGGTACTGGAGCCATTTTGGGATGAAGCTCGGGAGCATACCTCAGCCTGATCAGGGACTTGGTCAGGCCGAGGTGTAAAATCCATGGCTTCTTGGAAAGAGTCCACAGACATGGGGTCTGAGGTGGAGGACTCAGACTTAGACATCGGCAATGGGTTTGTAGAGACGTCTGTCTGATAGAAGTTCTCAGGAGGATTAGGGTATACAACCTTGAGTGGTGGGGTAAAGATAGGTCTAATAGGAAACTCCTGTGACCTACGAGCTTCCTCATGAGATCTCTCTATTTGCCTAATTTTTTCTAAGGTCTTCTCTCTAAGAGAGGGGAAATCCTTAAGAAGCTGGTATAGGGGTCTGAGCATCAGAGGACGACCCAAAACTTGGGACGACCCTAAACTTGGGAAAAATCTCTAAAGCTACAAACACATTTGGCTTATAAAATGAAGAAGCCTAAAGATCAAACTAAGAAGTTTTCAAGAAAACCTAGTTTGCTTGAGTTAATGGAACTCGCCGAAAAACTCAAAGAACTATCGGAAAACTCAAAAATACGCCGGAAAACGCAAACCAAATAGCAGAAACAGAGGAAATGAAAAGGAAGAAGTACCTGGAAAATGAATCGACGAGTGATATGAGGAATACTTGCGAGAAAATCGATGAAATCCTCTGCAGATGGGCGCTGGATTGAAGAAGTTTTTGAGAGAGAAATGTGCAAGGAACAGTGTGCGCGGGAAAGAAAAGAGGAAGAAGAAAGAGAAAGGAAGGGTTTAACCCCTTAAATACTTGGACACACTTCCCAAGGCCCATCATTGCCTTGGGAAACCCAAGGGACAACTGACAGCACACGCAGCCAAGTTTTCACCCTATGGATTGGGACAAGTGTCATGCAGATAATAGCCTTGGGACGAACGAGCCTCGGAGGTGAAGCAATCCCCTAGCCACTTGCTCTTGCATACGACTAAGGGCTGTGGGCTGATTGATATGCCCCAAGTATATCCTCGGCCCAAAGACACCAACCTCGGCCGAGATGATGGCCGAGACATTGATCGACCCCATGAAGGCCATGGGCCCATGATATCATCCCTCGGCCAGACCAACCTCGGCCCAGGCCGACACTACCATATACACCAATGGACACTACGCGCATCGCAGGCATCAACAACATCCTCATGTACCTGGGTATATCAACCTCGGCCAAGAATAGGCCGAGGTGACAAGGAGCCTTGAACCTTCAACATGGAGCTAGTCCTACCTCGGCTTGGGCCGAGGTGACAAGAAGCAAGTTTAGTAATCACCATCATGGGTCTATCCCTACCTCGGCTGAGGCCGACCCAGCATAATGCCTCAGCTGGGGTCAGGCCGAGACGCATCGGATTGAACGAAGAACACGCCATTACAGCTCGGCCTCTCTTAGGCCGAGGTCATCCACCAACTTGGTGGCCGAGCATCTGTTGAACATTTAGATAAGGCCACCTGGGCACAAATCAGTTATAACAAGATTATTCTCCATATATGGGGAGAATATTTCATCATCATTCCTTATATGTGACAGTGACAGATGGCACTCCCACATTGGTGAGGATACCACACACATGCTCATTACATGCAAGGGGGGGGGGGGGGGGTACATTACACCCCCTTGGGGCTATATATAGGGGTCATCGCCTACCTTGCAAAAGGATCCCAGTTATTCAACCCTAGCCAAAACTCTGTCTAAATACACAGTAGAGAGAGAGAGCTTGAGAGAATTGTATCCATGGCCATTAGAGCCTTCATTCAGTGATATTACTCACACACTCACTGTGGACGTAGGCCAGATTGGCTGAACCACCTATATTCCGGTGTTGATTCCTCATATCCTCATCTCCTTCTCTTCTCTTTATATAGCTGTGTTGCCATTGTTATTTATATATATAGAGCTTGGAAACACCTCACCTGGTGGTGCTGATTCTCAGCATCATCAATATATATATATATATATATATATATATATATATATATATATATATATATATATATTTGATGCAAATTGTTGACAATGCTAAGAAAATGCAACTGTATTACATACTCTATATCTTGACTTAATAAAACTTAAAATTGAGCAACCTATAAATGAAATTTACCAAGTTATAAATGCCCTAGGTTCATCAAAGAGAGTGGCCATTAATGTATGATTGACATTCGATATAATTAGTTTCAACACTAATAGTGATTGTGTATATATGTTTTAAAGTTTGTTAATGTATGGAATTATTAAATATCAAGACGAATGATGTATGAAGATATACCTTTGAGCGTACTTGTCATTTAAAGATGGGAATTTTATTAATATTTCTAATGAATTGGTATTGTTAACGTTATTATTGCAAAGTGTGCATATGATGTATCACCATCCATCACTTTGTTATAATTCTACGCATTTTCAGACTTATTCATCAATATTAGATGGCTGGCTTCTCTTCAGTATGTGTATGAGGGAATACATATCTACCATACTGAATAATATTAGGAAAATAGTTGAGTCCTTACACAAAATATTATCGCATAAGAAATAATCAACATAATATCAACAAATTAAAAGTAGCATGCATTGGTTATAAGTTTATTCAGTTATTTTAGTTTGTAACTTTAACTATTCATGTTCCTTCTAGTAGTAGTTTACATTGTAATAATTATAAATATTTACAGCAAGTAAAAAGAATGAAAGTATAAACAGAGCAAAGCCTCTCTTTCGACCTCCAAACATTATTTGTAGTATGACTCAAAATTTATAAGGTAAGAGGGTTCTCTTGAATAACTTCAGGCAAAATGTTTGATCGAGTGTTTTAGATATGGAATCGATAAAATATAAATATATAAAGTAAGTTAGAACATATGCATAATTTAGATATGAAATCCGTAAAAGAACATAAAGTTCAGTAGAGTGTTTTAGATATGGAATCTGTTAAATAACTTAAATATAAAAAGTAAGTTAGCACACATGCATAAATATATAAAGTAAGTTATTGAAATCCAAAGATTTTTTACTTCAGGGATGGCCCCCAAAGGGATGAGAGTATCAATTAACCATGGTTGATAATTTACGAAATTTAGGAATTTAATCAAAACCCGATTATACAATTAACCGACTTCCAAACCATTCAATTATAAAAACTAACTGCAAACACTCTAAATTGATCATTAAACACAAATTTGAGCCAATTCTCGAATCAAATGAAGTGTTTTAAATTTAAAGACTGACTCCAAATTTAGAGGCAAACAAATGAAAAAAATCACAAATGTCTTCTCAAGTTGGTTTTTAAAAAAAGTAAAATAAAAAAAATACTCAAAATGGGTATAAAAGCTAACAACAACCACAATAAAATACGAATAAATCCAAGCTTCCACGATTTATGTAAAGCCAATCAAACATATCACACAACCAAAACAAAAAATACCAACTTCTCTAATTCAACAAAAGATCTAAGAGGCCAAATAAACCTTGAAATCTTTGGGCTTTTTTTTATTTAATGTAGCAATTTAAAAAAAAGACCCACAACCAAATTGCATAGGAAATATCATAAATTCCATAAAAATCTGATCTGAAAAATTACTTGATAAGAAGCCATTAAAATCAGACTCGACGATTTAACCTCTCCACTTTAAATCAAATAAACCAAACCCTAAAACAAATAAGAAACACTCAAAACCAATTCAAGTGATGGTGATACATTAAATGGATATTTCAAGAGACAACTAAACATATATGCATTCTAACACACATAAAACACATAAAAAAAATTCTATCTCGTTACAGTCAATCACATAAAACATAAAAAAAACATAGAAGAACAGGTCAGTATCATAATCCTAGCTTGTTTCGATTAACCATATACATGAACACAATATCAAAAAATAGCAAGTCAGTATCATAATCAAACACAATGTGTGTATCAACCAAAACCCATTGATCTTAAAATGACCGAGGAAATGAATAATCGCGGCGTTAACGTCTTCAATCCACTGATTTTAAATGGAGAGAGGTGATAATGAGAAACAACTAAAACCCAAATATCTATTACCCTCTAGAATCCAAAAACTTGCATATACATAGCATATAAAGAGAGAGAGAGAGTTGAAAACATAGGATCTGCAACTGAGTAGTTTAACGGGGGGATGAAGATCAAAATATGTAGAAATGAGGTTAAGGGTATGAGATGTCAAAGTGAGATGACGGTGCGAGAGCGCGAAGTTAATCGCACCACTGTTTTTTAGCCAATTTAACAGAGGGGTTTATTGAATTCAAGACATATCAATGGTTTTAAACACTTAAAGTTTTGTAAGTGTCATAAACTGTTGCAAAATTAGTAAGTATTATAGACACTTACCAATTAGTAACCTTGAATGGGTAGAATGTAGACCTTTTAAATAACTTGAAATATTATTTTGGAGAAATGTAGGTGATAGCAGGGGGGAACAACGCAAGTGTATAAAGATATACACCAATCGTTGGTATCGGCTCCCTCCACTATGCAAAAATCTAAACTCTAACTACACTTGTTTTATAAGTATAGCGGTAAGTTTGGGTATCGAATCCACAGGGAATGTTCGATAGATTGTAATAGATTTTATCACTTCAGGAATAAAATTGTAAAAGGTGATGGGTGGTTGTAAATAAAATGGAAAAAATAAAAAGTTAAGTCTAATCAAGAATTAAGAAAACGAGAGTTAAAATCACGTCCCCGCTATGGGCTAAACATGCGGAATTAGAATTTTGGTTCGAAAATATTTAATCGAGCATTTTTTAGTTAAACATAAACATCACATATGAAGGAATTTAAGCCAATGATGCGAGATTAAACATTTATTCAAAAATGGTCACACGTGACTTTAAATCGGGTTATCGCTTTAAACACTAACGTTGCGTGACAAAGAAAGTTAAACGCATTTTAATTCACGATGTTTCAATTAAATATAATTTTACACGAAACCTAATTTTCAGAGCTCGATGCCCATTAATGGAAGATACGCAATCCCAACCCGATAAACTACTCAGTAGACATGGATAAATAAATAGAATAACTAATTAATAAATAAACAACTACAACTATTTTATCTAGGCAAGGAAATTAAATACAAAGCAAGAAATAAATGAACAAGCTAATAAACAAGGAGGAAGAAGAAAAAGAAGAAGAAGAAGAAGAAGAAGAAGAAGAAGAAGAAGAAGAAGAAGAAGAAGAAGAAGAATAAGAAGAAGAAGAGGAAGAAAATAAACTTACATTAATAGTGGAAATACCCAAAGTGGTAGAGAGGCGAGGTCTCCAACAAATAATCCCCAATGTTTACAAACCCTAAAACTAAACTATTAAGAGAGAGAAAATGAGAGCTAAAACTAATTGTAAATTCATCTTCTTCAAAAATAGACCAAGGCTCCTGTTGATGTAGAAAATTAGATTGCTTCTAATTATTTAATCACAGATAAATATAAATGAGACAAAGAATTTTAAAGTGGTTCAGCCTTATAAGAATGGCATACGTCCACTGTTTCTGTTATTGCCAAGTGTTTTTGGAATTCTCGATATGTAATTCTATCAAGAAAATTCGGTCCCTTTGAATGAGGGTGATACAATGTATTTATAGCCCTTAGGCTGTACGTGTGAAAGGGTAAACAATTAATGCCCTTTAAGAGTATACATCTGTATGATAAGCATTCAATGAATAGTTGAACTGTTGATTATCTGGCAATCAATGCTGTGGCCGAGATGCAGCTCGGACCGCCTTAGTTGCTCGTCGTTCAGGAGTTCCTAGGAGTGTTGGAGTTCCTCGGAGTACGCTTGCTGCTCGGAGTGAGTATGGTTGGTCGGGGAAACAAACTTCCTCGTTACTATTGTGCCACGTAGATCGACACGTGTCTTCTTATTATTCGTCTTTATCAGCATACTAATTTTGGTATCAACAGAAGCCCCCAATGTTTCATATTTTGAACTTTGAGGAATATGGAACATTCTTTCTCCATATATGGAAATATTAAATGACCTTCCTGGTTTTTAGGAGCATTTTCTCCGTATTCGCATGTCCTTTAAGATTCGCAAAATCCGCCTTTTTGAATTTTAATAAGCGCTTCGATCTTCGTGCACTTTTTATCCTTTTAGCCGCCGGTAGCGTAATAGTTTCTTTTTTGTAATCATTGCTTTCGCCGTTTCCCAAGGCAAAGTATTTAAGCTTCATAGGCAATCCCATCGTCTTCTACCTTTTCCAATTTCTGCTTTCGAGTTTTCCATAGTCTTTCTCTCTCTTGTGCGTTCATCCTTTTCTTCGTTCATTGTCAACAGAACTACCTTTTTCATGTAAGATCTTCTTCCTTTTTCTTCATTTCTTTTATTCTCCATGGTTTATGCTATTGAATCTCTTGAGAAATTCCGTTCTGATTTTTCTATTCCATCTTGGGTAATTCTGGAGGATCTTACCGAGCCTTCAAATTATTTTCGTTTGGCCGAGGGACATTGGTTCCCCAGCCTCTTTATTGCTGAATGTGGATTTTCTTTTCCACCAAACCCTTTCTGCTTAGAGTTCTGTCATTATTTCGATGTTGTCCCTGAAAAAATAGCCCCCAACACATGGAGAATAGTTAATGTGGTGTATAGGTTAAATCAAACTCACGGAACCCGTATAGGAATTTCTGAGATTATGTATTGTTATAGATGGGCTGTCCTAGATAATGTTTTTTATTTAAAAACTAGATTTTTGAATAGGGCTTTAGTAGTCAACCTCCTTGATGCTAATAGGGATTATTTTGAACATGGGGTAGTTATCAAAAACTGGCAACATGCCCCTCTGATTGGAGATGAAGTATATCAAGGTCCCAGATGCCCTCCATATGGTAATGGGATAGGTTATTTTCATTTTATTTTATTTATGAAATTATGATTTCATTATGTTTGAGTAAATGTGTGATTGACATTTCATTATGTATTTGTTTGCAGTTGACAGCAAAAGAAAGATTCCAAAAGAATCAGAAGTTAATATCAAGCATTTGAAACTTATCTGGAATTTGCATCAGAAAGTTACAGACGAGCACATCAGGTCTGCTTTATATTTGTTGCAGTATAGGAGTTATTTGTTACAGTATAGGAGTAATCAGCACATCAGGTGAACCAGCGCCAGTTCCTGAGGCTTCTTTACCAGACTCTCATACTCCTTTGAGTCAGAAAATGGGCAAAAGAAGAGTTCCTGCTATCTTTGAGGAGACTACCTATGCTGGAGATGGAAAAAGGAACAAGACTGACGTCCCAAAGGGAACAAAGAAAGTAGATGCTTCCCCTTCTGTTGCTCCTCAGAAGGCTGCCGAGAAGCCCCCAGTGGCTCCGAGCAAGAAGGATGCACCTGTGGAAGTGGTCACCATCTCCCCAACCAAAAGCTCTTCTTTGGTTGAAACTGTTGAAATGCCACCGAGGAGATTGAAGAAATCCTCCTCGGTCAATTTAGCTGAAACCATTCCCCAGCTCCAAGTTAGTGGAGCTGGTGTTCCAACTATTATTCCTCCGAGCTCAGCTATGAGTTCGGTGAAGACTTGGACCATTCCTGAAGTCCAAGGAATTGAGGAGAATATGTCTAGGGATGTGCTTACATCCCTGTCTACTCGTCACATTACTTCAGTAAGTTTCTCATATTCTGAATTTTCTTTCACATGTATCTCTGTGCTGACTTATCATTATCTCCTTTTTTCAGCTGGTGAGTTGCTTTAACACCATTGTGAAGAAGGATGAAGCGATCAAGGCTTCCAGCTCCTCGTTCGGAGTGAAGGATGCTTTATTGGGATTGACCAAATCTTTGAAGGATTCCCGTCAAAAGTATGACGAGGATAGGGCTGATTGGGAGAAAAAATTGGCTGCAGTTGAGGCAGAGAAGGTGCAGCTCGTTGAAGTTTCTAAGGGTTTGGAAAATAAAGTGAAGGATTTGGAGAGAGAGAACAAGAAGTACGTCGAGAAGCTCATGAACTTTGGGGAGCTTGAAAACAAAATTAAAATGGCAGAAGAAGAATTGTCCCTTCTGCGAGAAGTGAATCGCCAGAAGGAGGAGGTGGAAGCTAAGTTGAAGGCCACCGAGGATCTTCTATCCGAGAAGCTCTCCTCGGAGAAAATAAAAAGAAAAATGGCAGTAAAGAAATCTTTCCGCACTGGTTGGGACAAAGGATGGAATAGGGGGGTAGCAGCCATGATGACCCAAGTGCAATATGGGAGTCTTAAATACTTCTGAGATGGTTGGGTTGCTACCCTGCAAGAGTTGAAGATTAATGAGGACTCAGAACTGTTTCAATAGCATCTCCCTGGTCCTCCCCCAATTATTAAAGATGAAGAAGAGGACGAAGCTGCCTCTGAAGAATCTTCAATGGTAGTGGGTGATCCAATCCTTACTCAGCCTGCCGACGAGGAGCTTTCTTCTCTGCCCGCTCCTCCTGAACAAGTTCCAGCTCTAGCCGACCAACCCATTGTTCCCACTGAACAACCGAGCTCCTCGTCCCAGCCTCCCGAGAAAGTCTTGGGAGACAAGGAAAAGGTGTGAAGTTGTTCGATATTTATTTATATTTTTCTTCTTTGTCAAATGTAACCAAGATCTTTGTAACTCTGCACTATGATCTAATAAAATTTAAGTTCTTTTCTTGCATACAATTGTCTCTTTTCTATCTGTACTCTGTCTTGATCTTCTTTTTGATGATTACTTTTTCTTTCTCTGCTAGTTTCTGACCAGGATGGATCTGCTGTCTGCTTATGATACAAAGATGATGAAGCAATGTCATGAATATTATAAGGCTGGTCACACAAACCTGAGTGCATCAGAAGTTGCCGACATCCTTGGTCAGGATGCTTCAGAGCAGGCAATCGAAGCTTATCAGTATCTGAAATGCTTACTTGACCGAGCTGTGGCCAATAATGTGGCTTACTACAAAATGATTGAAGACTTGCAAGGTACTCTCGAAGAACTTCAGCAGCAGTATAAAGAGTCTTCAGCTCTTTTGCACGAAGGGTATGAGAAGAAAATCAAACAACTTAGTGCTGAAAAAGGCTACGATAAGATGCTTGCTGGCTATGAAGTGAGAGAGAGAACATTGAAAGCAGATGTCGAAGGGCACAGGAAAATTGCTGAGCTATTGGAACAAGAAAACAACAATCTGCAAAAAGAACTAGCTCAGCTGAGGTCTGCTGCTTCATCTTCCACTGCCTTGGTACCGGTCACCGATGAAGGATTCTCATTTTTAGAAGTGGAAAATGCCAAGTTACGAGAAGAGTTAGAGACTTTGAGAAGAGCTGGGCCTTCTACTGCTATTCGGGGACAAGGAAGAGGTTCTCGTGGACGAGGAAGAGTTGCTCAGAATATTGTCGAGGAACAAAGTACTCAACCTGCTCGGGGACGATCAAGAGTTCTTCGTCATACTATTGAAGAAGCTCATACTCAATTAGCGTTGGAAAACCAAGCATTCCAATTGATGGCAAAGAATCAAGCCTTGTCTGACATGTCAAAGAAAATTAGAGAACTGGAACAACAACTCTCTTCAAAGAAATCAGTGTTGGAGACTAATGAACTTTTCATCCAGAGTCTTCACGAGAAGTTTGAAAAGTTAACATTTCAATTTCATAAATAGCCCAGGGAGTTCTGGATGGCCGGATACAACGAAGCACTATTCCATTTGGATGATCGTATCCAGAATGCCAATAATGAGGGCTACAAGAAAGGTTGGATGAATGCCTTGGGCGTGCTGAAGCTCGAACAAGGACACTACCTGTGGGACTATTATGATCCTGGGGTACTTGACTTGCCTGTGCCACCGTATAATTTGGACATGGAAAGGATCCCAGTTCGTGCCATTCCTAGGAGCTTAATTGCAAAATACCTCGGTGACTACAATCTTCATTCTCAGATCGAGGTATCTCGTCCCGAGCATCTATTGGACACACCTTCAATAATGAACGTCAGAATGCTTCGAGATCTTAACTTCATTAATTCTCCCCTTTGCCTGGAAGATCCTCCTGCTGGCGAGGAACATGTATCTAAAGCTGAAGGGAAAAAACCAATAGAATAGGAATTTTTGATGTAATAGTTAGTATACATATCCATGTAACTTGTAATTTATTTTAAATTTTATGAAAGTCTTTCATTTTTGTTTGCAAATCTGTATTGCTATTGTCTTGTACTTGTCAAACACTTTATATTTGTGCTTGCATAATAATATTATGTGGTTCATCGACCAACTTAATAATAAAAAATTATAAGTATTAGTATTGTTGCTCGATCACTTAATAATAAAGTAGTGAGTATAAATATGTTGACAATTTTTCCAACCAACCAAGATTGTTAAATTATGCTTGTCGACCAACTACAATTAGTGGGTTTTTATCCCCGACCAGCCATACTTGGTACAATTTTGAATCCTCGTCGACCACCTACAGTTAGTGGGTTTTGATCCCCGACCAACCATACTTGGTACAACTTGGAATATTTTGTTCTATGAGGAACTTTTGTATTTTCTAGAATAATATTACCTCCCGACCAACCATAGATTGGCATTTTTAGGAGTATTTTGCTTCGTAGCCAAACACGTTGGCCTTTTGTTGTTCTTGCTCTGAGTTCGAACTATCATGTCCACTTGCCCTTTTACCAAAATTGGTCTGAGCCAGCGTCAGCCTCCTAACCAAAGGAGTATGGTTTGTTCTCGCCCTTTTACCAACCGGAGTTGGTCTGAGTTCGAACTATCATGTCCACTCGCTCTTTTACCAACCGGAGTTGGTTTGAGCCAGTGTACGCCTCCTAACCAAAGGAGTATGGTTTGTTCTCTCCCTTTTACCAACCGGATTTGGTCTGAGTTCGAACTATCATGTCCACTCGCCCTTTTACCAACTGGAGTTGGTTTGAGCTAGTGTACGCCTCCTAACAAAAGGAGTATGGTTTGTTCTCGCCCTTTTACCAACTGGAGTTGGTCTGAGCTTGAACCATCGTCTTCTTTTTACTACCGAGCAGCGTAGTGTTAAACACTAGTATTTACCGAAAAACTTTCAATAAATGGAGAGAAGATGGTGAAATATCATCGTTTTATTCATATTGATGGAACTGCTTTACATTTTACATCACTGATAATACTTGCGTAGCTGTTCAGCATTCCATGCATTCTTAAATTCCTCTCCTTCTAGAGTTTCTATTCGGTAAGTTCCTGGTCGAACAACTTCTGTAACTCGGTAAGGTCCATGCCAGTTTGCTTCCAATTTATTGTGCTTCTGAATGACCTTTTTTAGCACGTAATCTCCTTCCTTCAAGTCGCATTTCTTCACCCTCTTGTTGTAGAACAGAGATGTTCGTTGTTGGTAAGCAGCATTCCTAATGGATGCCTCTTCTCTAACCTCCTCGAGCATGTCCAAATCTAATCTTCTCATTAGGTCGCTGACTGGGGAATTAAAGTTCAGCACTCTGTGTGTTGGAAGACCCAACTCGGCAGGTATTACAGCCTCACTTCCAAATGCCAGCATATATGGCGATTCGCCAGTTGCTGCTCGGGGGGTTATTCGGTAAGCCCACAATACTGACTGTATCTCATTAATCCAATTAGCTTTAGCCTCACTTAGCCTCTTTTTCAAACCATTTAGTAATGTTCTGTTCGTCACTTCAGTCTGCCCATTGCTTTGAGGATGTCCTGGTGCTGAATGAACCTTCAAAATGTTTGACTGATGACAATAGGCGGCAAACTCCTCGTTATCAAATTGTGTTCAATGGTCTATGATGAAGGCATGAGGGAGACCATATCGGCAGATGATGTTCTTCCAAATGAACTGGTACACCTTCTCGTATGTGATATCAATAAGTGGCTCAGCTTCTACCCACTTAGTAAAATAATCCACTGCGACGACGAGGTACTTGAATCTTCTTCGGGTCGTTGGCAGTGGTCCAACCAAATCAATTCCCCACATGGAAAATGGCCAAGGGGAAGAATTGGGTGTCAACAATGCATGTGGAGTCCGTCGGATGGAGGAAAAACGCTGGCATTTATCACATCTCTTAGCATAGGCTATACAATCAGCCCTCATCGTTGGCCAATAGTATCCCTGCGTCATCACCCTTTGCAAAAGTGTCCGACCTACTAGATGGGCTCCACAGGACCCTTCATGGATCTCTTCAATCAATTCTTTCACCTCGTAGGGATGTACACATCTTTACAAACCTGCCATAATTCCTCGTCTATACTAAACACCATTAGTTAGTACATACTGAGCAGCTTTAAACTTCAATTTCTTGGCAGCGAGCTTATCCTACGGTAATTCTCCTTCCTCAATATATGCCCTGATGGGATCCATCCAAGATGGTCCAAAATCAAGGGTAATAATATTCATCGTCAGATCTTCATCTATGCTCCGACTTTCTAATACTTCAATTGGTATCGTTCTTCACAGCTCGATACGAGTAGCTGATGCTAGTCGGGCCAGTGCGTCTGCTCGTGCATTCTCCATTCTTGGTATTCTGATCAACTGAATGGCATCAAATCCTGCCAACAACTCCATCACCTTTGCGTGATACTTGACCATTAATTCTCCTTTAACTGCATATGTTCCCATCATCTGATTCACAATTAATTGAGAATCACCGAATACCATCACTTGTTGCGCTTCCATAATCTTTGTTAAATTAAGACCTGCTATCATGGCCTCATACTCAGCCTCATTATTGGAGGCTTTGAATTGGAATCGTAGGGAATATTCCATGTCAATCTCGTCTGGGGTGTTCAAAACAATCCCTGCTCCACAACCTGTTGTGCAAGATGACCCATCTACGTATAATCTCCATGTTGGTAACTCGTCTTCAAATTTCTTATCTGACAGAATTCCTCTATGAAATATTTGCTGTTTCCTTTCATCCTCCCCTGGTATTTCTCGCTCTTCGTCGACCATCTCTTCTCTCCCTTTTACCAACCGGAGTTGGTCTGAGCTCGAATTTGATGATCCTTCTACATCCACAAGCCCTTTTACCAACCGGAGTTGGTCTGAGCTTATGTCTGTTGATCCTGTAACATCCACAGGTTGATCAGCGAGCAACTTTTGTTCCTCGGGGGTATCAGGATATGTAAACTCTGCTATAAAATCTGCTACAGCTTGCCCTTTTAATGATGATCTGGGTTCATACACAATATCATATTCATCGAGCTCTATTGCCCAGTACATCAGTCTCCCTGATTTTTCTGGTTTATGAAGGGCTTGTCTCAAGGGCATGTCGATATACCCGACGATGGTATGGGCTTGGAAATATGGCCTCATCCTTCTACTTGCCTCAATTAATGCCAATGCCAATTTTTCCAGCTTTGAGTACCTAATCTCTGCACCTCGGAAAGCCTTACTTGTGTAATAAATTGGCTTCTGGACTCCATTCTCCATTTTGATCAATGCCGAGATGACTGCATTCTCTAATACTGCCAGGTACAAGTACAACTTTTCTCCCATTACTGGCCTGGACAACAGTGGAGGTGCTCCCAAATATTTCTTCAAGTCTTGAAAGGCTTTTTCACATTCATCATTCCACTCAAAAGTTTTTCGAAGTGTTTTGAAGAATGGGAGGCATCTATCAGTTGATCGGGATATAAATCTGTTGAGCGCTGTAACTCGTCCTGTAAGACTCTGCACTTCTTTCTTCTTCCTTGGAGATCGCAACCTGAAAAGAGCTTTGATCTTTTCTGGATTCGCCTCAATGCCTCGCTGGTTGACAATGTATCCAAGGAACATTCCTTCTCGTACTCCAAATGTGCACTTCGTCGGGTTGAGCTTCATCTGGTATTTATCCAGTTGATCAAAGGTCTGACCTAAGTCAACTAGATGATTAGCAACTTTCTTGCTCTTTGTCAGCATATCATCGACATAGACTTCCATATTGCAACTGATTTGTTTGGCAAAAACCTTGTTCATGAGCCGCTGGTATGTCGCTCCTTCATTTTTCAAACCAAAAGGCATAACATTATAACAATAAGTTCCCCTTGGGGTAATAAATGAAGTACTTTCCCTGTCTTCAGGATTCATTTTGATCTGGTTGTAGCCAGAGTAAGCATCCATGAAGCTGAGCAGCTCGTGTCCCGAGGTAGCATCCACTAGTTGATCAATTCTGGGCAATGGAAAGTGATCCTTTGGGCATGCCTTATTGAGATCGGTGAAATCAACACACATTCTCCATTTATTGTTTTTCTTCTTTACCATCACCACATTTGCTAACCAGTCTGGATATTTCACATCTTCAATGAATTGGGCTTTCTGGAGTTTCTCGACCTCCACTTGTATAGCTTGATTCTTCTCAGGACTAAATACTCTTCTCCTCTGCTTTACAGTCTTGATCTCCTTATTCACATTGAGCTCATGACATAAGAAGTTTGGATCTATTCCTGGCATATCTTCATGACTCCATGCAAAAGTTTTCTTTCTGTTTCTCAAGAAAGTAATCAACTCCTGTTTTATTGAAGCATCCAATGACGAACCTATCTGAGTTGTTCGTTCAGGGTGTTCATCATCCAGAATAACACTTTATGTAGATTCCACCACCTGTCCTTTTACAAGTTGGGATTCATCTTTAGGATCCAGTGTTTCAATTTCTGTAACTTCATCCACCTGATAGGTAGTAGTCTTTTTCCTTGACTCTTCAAGCTCCTCTTTCTCGGCAGATGAATAATAGCATTCCCGAGCTACTTTTTGATCACCTTTCAGAACTCCTACTCCAAAATTTGTTGGGAATTTTAAGCACTGATGTACTGTAGATGGAACTGCTTCGAACTTCTTCAAACTAACTCTTCCCATGATGATATTGTAAGCTGATTGCACATTCTTATCCATCACAAAGAAGCGTATTATTTCTGTTCGACAAGCAGGCCAAGTTCCAATGAATATATCCAACTTGATCGTCCCAAGTGGAAAAACCTTCTCGCCAGCAAAACCCAGGAGAGGTCTGTGATAAGGCTCCAATTGAGATAATTTTAAATTTAAACTGTCAAAGCATGAGTAGAACATGATGTCTGCCGAACTACCATTATCTACCAAAACCCTTGAAATCACTACTTCTTTCATCCTCATTTTGATCACCAAAGGGTCGTCGTGAGGGTAAAGAACACCTGCCAGGTCATTTTTTGAAAAACCAATGACCAACTTCTCCTTGTTCACCTTTCTCGGGCGATCTTCCTCAGCTAAATTTATTCGTTGAATATATGAGCAAGACTGAGCCTCACCGAGGTAATCTTTTCTTTCTGCAGTGAGATCTCCTCCTCCTGCATCTCCGCCTGTAATAACATTACAATCAAATGTTCCAAAACGTATTGAAAATACCTTGCGTTCTAGTTGCCTTGGCCTTTTGGGAAGATCGGGGTCATCCTCTGTATCATCTTCATGATTTCTCTTCTTATTCTCCTCTGCTCGACGAGGAGATCTAGACCTCTCTCTAGTTCGGTCATTATTTCTTCTTTCGCCTCCCCGATCAACATACTTCGCTAGCTTTCCTCGTCGGATGAGTGTTTCAATCTCGTTCTGAAGAGCTATGCAATTTTTTGTCATATGGCCATGATCCTTGTGGAACTCGCAATACTTTTCCCTATTCCTCATATCAGGGTCCGACTTCATTTTCTTTGGCCACCTTATCTCCTTGTTATTCTTGATTTCTTCCAAGACATGATTGATACCCATTTTCAAAGGAGTATAATTATCGAATTTCTTCAGGACTTCCCACGACGAATTATTATTTTTGGAATGCTTGTCACCGCCATTGCCCTTATGCTCTTTCTTCTTAGATTTGTCGACTTCCACCTTGGTTTCTTTATCCATATTCTTCTTCGCAGACATAGCCTCCTCGGCATTCATGGTTTTGGCCGCTTTTGCCATCAACTCTGACATAGTTGTAGGTGGATCTTTGGCCAAAGTGTAATACAATTTGTTAGGCAATAACCCACTCATCAAGGCGGTGATTGCTGTCTTTTCTTCATAATCTATGATGTCACACCCCGCTTAATAAGATACCGGGCAATCACTCCAATATTAAATTAAAACAGGAGTTTCATATGGATCATTCTTAGCATCACTGTCGAAAATCCATTTAATTACTAATATCCTATTAGGTGAGCGTTAAAAACTTTTACTTAACTACTCTTTTTAGCAAATAAATTAAAACATCCACAATTAAATGCGTAATGAACTGAAATGGAAATGAAAGGATCTAAAATAACCGAACACTCGGTCCAAAAATACAACCATATCGAATGCTGTATTGAAAGGATAAATAAATGCAATTGAGTCATTGGCTCGAATGTTTATACAGTACCTCCTATCTAGAGTACAAGGATGGAAGCGGCTATCAAAAACCTGCACGCATCCACAGCTGCTGTAGCAGACGTCTGACTCGAAAGAATTTCCATCCAGGCGTCCCTGTGTCTGGACACCTATACATATATAGTATAGAGAAAGAAAGGAGAGTAGACAAACGGGTCAGAGCCCGAATGTTTTGAAAATATTTTGCAAGTGCATAAATGCTTTATTTTTAGAAAAAATATTTTTATCTCATATTTAAATTGGTATCTCACTCTCATGAGATACCCATCACCTCTCTTCTAACAGTGCACACCTAGCGCATCCCTTCTAAATATCCTAGTCAAGCTACCCTGCTAAACTAGTCTAATACCCAACCACTATCTACCCTAGATAGTTAAACAGATGTACTGGGGGCATAACTTCACTCTAATCTCGACGCTATGTCATGCTCGTGCGTGGGGTGTCTCGCGAAGCGAAATCCAAACAAGGAACCCCCCCGATACACTACTATGCGGCAAGGTCGATCGTCGAGATCCTCCAGTCCCTCAGTACAGAAAGATATATATAATATATATACCATATTTATAATATTAGAGCACTAAGGATTAAACTTCTCCCCAGTCTCAACACAGTGCCATATTCGTGCGTGGGGTGTCTCGCGAAGCGAAATCCAAACAAGGAACCCCCCCGATACACTACTATGCAGCACGGTCGATCGTCGGGATCCATTGGACCCTCGGCACTCGATTTATACATATACGTACATCTATAATGTATGTCCGGATAATATCTCCCGGACTGAGGATTACCAAATCAATTGTATCTTATAAGATACATCCGGATCTATCTCCCAGACTGAGGTGTATTCTATACACAAAGTATTTACCAATACTTATCCTTTTCATTTCAAAAACTTCCATTTCCCTTCTCATATCCAGGAAATGTATTTAAAACCAATTCATTAACATGAATTGCTTTACCAAAACATATATCTTTTTAAAAGCCAATTTTATTAACATAAAAATGCTTTTCCTTTTCAAAATATCCCATTTCCCTTTTTATATTCAGGAAATGTATTCAAAGACATTTTCATTATCATAAAAATGCTTTGATCATGACATATGCTTCCACATCCCTTCTTCCATCCGGGAAGTGTTACCGAAGCCAAATAATATAACCCATTTCCCTTCCTATATCCAGGAAATGTAATTAAAGCAAATCCATTATTATGAACTGCTTTAATAAACGCGTTCTAAGACCGCCCATCCGGATTTCTCCACTGTGCGCGCCCCTAAATGGCTATCATCTTCCAGGGCCTCCAAGACAACTTGGGATCCTATATCGAAAGACGTCGGGAAGCGACCATGTGCCTGCGGGATAGTCAAGACCACACCCGGAATCTCCTAACCAGCGCAGAAAATATAACAACAAACGCTCACATGGCCTATATGACTATATCCACCCTGCATCATTAGCCAGGGGGCTTCACCATACGAACGCAACTTCCCTTATGATAGCGATTTAGAGAGGTGTGTATCCTCATTTTTATTATTTATGAAAATCATTTGTCTTTCCATTTTGAAAACATTTATATATTATTTTCAAAACCATTTTCATCATATCATATATACTTTAATCACATAGTATATACATATACCATATATTCATCCTTGAATATACATAAATGGCCATATTTGCCAACTATATATAGCGATGACCATTAATCCCAAAGATTTCCTTACTTTGTTCAATAATAATTACCTCAATCATCTCTTAAAGGTTTATTTATCCTCAAAACCCTTATTTAGGAATCCCCATAAAAATCCCAAATGGTAATTCAACTCCCCATACTCTTAAAGGGAGAAAACTAGAAATTCTGGCCTAAGCGAATCGATTCGCCCCTTTAGCGAATCGATTCGGATGGGCGAATCGATTCGGTTCCCAATCCAAATCGATTCGGAAAGTATTCTGCAAACAGGTCTGTAAATGGCGAATCGATTCGGTCTGTACCCGAATCGATTCGGCCCATTGCAGAAACCCAATTCCCCTTAGGCGAATCGATTCGGCCTGTACCCGAATCGATTCGGCCTGTTCGAGGGTCACAGTTTGGGCGATTTCTCAAACTCCAAAATACCCAAAAATCAATCCAAATTCATTTTCATGGTTTCTACTCTACACCAAAAATCATCCCAAACATCTACACAATAATTTCTAGCCTTTATTTTTCCAATTCCCGATTTGATTTCCGAGTTGGTACTTTCAACCGGGAGCTGTCATCTTGTAAAAATCATATCAAATCTTAGAAAATTCAGAAAATACGCGGTCGGCGCCCACGCGACCGTATCGAAAATATCTACAACTTTCGTGTTTTAGACGAAAGCTAAATCAATTATTTTCCTGGCCAAAAAAGCCCCCTAAGGTGACGGGTTACTATTCATCGTCTCTTCCGAGACGATTTCGGCCATTAAAGCTTCTCCCAAGCTTTTGTCGCCTCACCCAACGTCCTACAACCTCAACCAACTACAACTACACATATATTAAGGGTTCTAAACATCCTAGAACCCAAAACCACCAATTAATTTAGATTAAAACCTAAGTTCCACAAAATTGAAATATTATTGGGGTTTAATTGTTTTAACTCCCCAAAACCCGTTTTATCCACGATAACCCACCCCAAAACCATTAGGGTTTGTGTATACCAAACTACGGTATGAGATATTTATGCAAAAAGATAAATAAAGCAAGTAAACACTTGCCTCGTGGATAAAATCCGACGACCTCGAGTCGAATCCGGCGGAGTTGGCCCGAGATCTCCCATTTCTTCTCCTCTTTCTCCTTCCTCTCTCTCTTCTCTCTCTTTTCTTTCTTTATTTTTCTTTTCTTTCCCTCTCTTCCTCCTTTTATAAGGAGAAAAGGGTTTTAAACCCTTAAAACCCAAAAACGACTCGTTTACCCAAATACGAGTTACTTTTACCTCTAAAATTACCGAAACTCATTTTCGACAATCGGACACTCTTTTTCGACTATCTTGGACATTTCGAGAATTATGGCGCAGTCGAAATTCCCATCCGAGGTACTTGATCGCAAATCACTATTCCAACCCAAAATAATTAAATGCGGGTTTTCCAATTAAAAATCTTACCTCGTGTCGCTTTACTCAACGGCGACATATAATTAAAATATTTCGACCTATATAGTCCCAAAAATAATTATAGCACCCATCAAAAATCATTCAATCCTCGAAAATCCCAAAATTTAATATTTAGGAAAATTCCCCAAATTGCCACTTAATTTAATTATGGAATTTAATTGTCTAAAAAGGACGGGTTGTTACATATGACTTCCAACTTCTCGTTATTGAAACGAGTTATGTAATCTCTAGTACTCTCACCAGATTTTTATCTAACACTTAACAAGTGTGCTACTCGTTTTACTGGCTTTGCTCCAAAACAGAAATTGCCGATGAACAACTTGGCCAATTGAAAGAAAGTTGAAATCTTACCCCGAGGAAGATTGTACTACCATATCTGGGCAGATCCAGTAAGAGTTCCTGAGAATGCTCTGCATCTCATCTCGTCGGGGACAACATAGATGTCGGCAGCAGCTTGATACTGATCTATGTGCAGAACATGATCTGTCTTTCCATCGTATTTGGGGGTTACCACAGGGGCTTTAAATTTTGACGGGGTAGGAAAATCCACAATGGCCTGGGCAAAAGGTGTCCCTTGAACAAAAGTTCATTGTAGGGGATTCTTCGCCTTAGCCATTTCTCCCAATCTATCTTCCAACCACTGAATGGAACCTTTCCACGCATCATTTCCTTCCTCGAGCCTATTAGTTCGAGCAATTGATTGTTCTGAGGTGGCCTCCTGAGATCTATCTTGACGAGCAACTGGTCGTGATTGTGATGATCCTTCTCTTAGATCTGATGGTTGTCGGAAACTCCTCGACATGGTCTTAGGTGGACTCCTATTCCTCCTAGGGCCTAATCGATTGAAAGAAGACACCCTGCTCAGTCTTTCTAAAGCACTGGGTCTCTCTGGAGAGAGAGTGATACGTTGATCAGTATCTATAGCCCGTATTGACGAAGTTCGCCCAGGTTGATAAGTGAAATCATCAGATTCTTTATTACGATACGCATCTGTACGCCTGGATCGTGAAGAAAGTAAATAGGTTTGCCTCTGACCACTTCGCTGTCCCGAATGTACAGGTGAACCGCCATGAAGGGTTTGTATGAGTTGCCGCATTGTTTCTTGCATGGCGGTTTGTCCTTGAGCCAGATTTGTCATAATTCCTGCCAGATCTGGAGGTGCAGAGGGATTTGGAAGATTTCTAGTATTTCCAGCGTTTCGATTACTAGATTCCGGATTATCTGCCATTGATGATGAATGATTTTTGGTGAAAAACGATAACAACAGTCGTTTCCCACAGACGGCGCCAATCTGCTGATGTAAAAAATTAGATTGCTTCTAATTATTTAATCACAGATAAATATAAATGAGACAAAGAATTTTAAAGTGGTTCAGCCTAATAAGAATGGCCTAAGTCCACTGTTTCTGTTATTGCCAAGTGTTTTTGGAATTCTCGATATGTAATTCTATCAAGAAAATCTGGTCCCTTTGAATGAGGGTGATACAATGTATTTATAGCCCTTAGGTTGTACATGTGAAAGGGTAAACAATTAATGCCCTTTAAGAGTATACATCTGTATGATAACCATTCAATGAATAGTTGAACTGTTGATTACCTGGAAATCAATGCTGTGGCCGAGATGCAACTCGGACCGCCTTAGTTGCTCGTCGTTCAGGAGTTCCTCGGAGTGTTGGAATTCCTCGGAGTACGCTTGCTGCTCGGAGTGAGTATGGTTGGTCGGGGAAACAAACTTCCTCGTTACTATTATGCCACGTAGATCGACACGTGTCTTCTTATTATTCGTCTTTATCAGCATACTAATTTTGGTATCAACAGCTCGTTTTTATAGTAAGTGGGAATAAACAAGAAAAGAAAAAGGAAAAAATAAATAAAAATGGGATAAGTCTCTTTTTACAACCAAAAAGAAAAAGGAAAAATAAAATAAAAAGGGAAAGGGGGTTAAGAAGCAAAAACAGAGTCGGTGGAAACAGAGTACCGGTCGACCGCGGCAAAGGGGGGAGGCCACTGGAATGCTCGTAGGCCAAAAATGGGAAAATCGGTCAACCAGCGGGGCCGGGCACGATCGAACGTGGCAATTGGGACAGCCTGCTTCGCAGCCTCTATGCGTTTTTCTACCAAAATCGAAAACACCCCGTGGGTGAGAACGCCGAGACCAACCATTCTCTCATACAAAAATCAAAGCCATGCTCCATGGTGGTTTCACACAAGACCAACACCCATCAAATTAAGACGATACCTTCTATAAACCAAGAACCCAATTCGACCATTTTTGCCCAAAGACCCATCTCCATGGTTGTAAAGACAAGGACCCATTTTGGGTTAAATCCGAGATCCAGTTGACCCATGCGTAACTGTAATACCCCGTATTTTTTTGCTATATTAATTTGGGGATTCATTAATATTAATGTGAATTAATTATTTAATAAAAATCCAGAAATTAATTATGTTATAATTATTAACGTGATGAGAGTTAGTAGTTATGGGAAAATTTGTTGAATATTACTAATGAGCAAAGTAATATATAATAGTGGCCATATTAAATGTCACGAGTGAATAAAATGACAATTTTAGAAATTTGAGTCGGGGCGCTCCCGTATCGCATCGAGACTAAATATTGATAAATAAAAGTAAATATTTTATAATTTGTTCGGATGGTAGTTTTGAGTGCGCCAACGCTTCCGGAAGGGTCGAGATAGTCAGAAAAGTATACCCGGGAGTTTGATTTGGGTCTCGGGGCGTTTTTAGGCCTAATTAGTACCCCGGGAGGGCATTTTAGTCATTTTGTATTTTTGGGTAATTAAACCCACAAAAATTAAAGGGGTTATATCAGATGTTTAGGTTATCTCCTAGGTTTAGATAACTCAAAACACTAGAACGGCCATTGGAGAGGAGAGGAGAGAGCTCTCAAGGCATTCCAAGGCTCAAAACTCACCCGTTTGCACCGCCGCCACCGCCAACGCGTAGATCGCGAGACGGGGAATGCAACCACACCAAATTCAACACCAAACCAGATTTCTGAAAATCCCAGGCAAGTGTTTATCTTACTTATTTCGTTGATGCATCATCCATATTAGTTTAGGAGTTATTAGGATGAGATTTATGGAAGAAAAACCCAATTTGAGATGGGAAATTTTCATGTAGTGATGATTTATATGATATTCTGGAAACCCTTTGTCCTGTAAAGGATTAAGAGTTTGATTAAGAAAAGAGTTCTAATCAGATACAAACACTAAAAAAAATTATTCCGGACGATCGGACCGTTGGAATTGGATGAAATTTTACAGAGATTTAGCTGAAGACGAGAGGAAGCTACAGAAAAAAATTCAGCTCGATCGGACAGTTCAATATTTTTTAATATTTTTTTTGCTAGACAGTTTTATGTTTTGAGGACCCTTAGAGATAATAAAAAAAACAATTCAATTAAAACTCCATTTTAATTCCGATTTCGAAACCGTTTGAAATTCTCATCTTTGAAAATAAAATTCAAAATCCTTTAATGTAAGGCGAAATCTATATTTTTGGGATATTTTGCATAAGGGATAATGTAAGTATATATTAAAGGGGAGAGACACGTAAGAGAGAGTTACGTTGAAACATAAATGGATATCTACTGAATTGTACATTTGGAAGAATAGAGTCCATGAGGGTTACGTAGTAAGTTGGAAAAACCCTTCGAATTAAAGTTAGAAACGAACCATTATACTTGATAAATAATAATGGGAAAATAAGGATAAATGTTGTGAATGTGGGTTATTGGATAAACCTAAATTGATATAATAAAAGTGGTATATTTATATGATTGTGTATGCATATATTATATACTTGTGAAAATCATGCCCACGCTACTTGCTATCCCTGAGGTTTCCGCGCTGGGACGATCTTATCTCGAGTGCCTTATGGGGGATATTGACTCGTACCCTAGAAGATAGAAATCCTAGGTACAGGCTATAGAATCGGTAGTCACGATCCTAAGAGACGTGAGGGTATGTACTGACCTCTTGGACTTGAAAACTATGCTTTGCCTCAATATTGTTTGTGTATGTATTTATACAGTTCGAGAGTGATTCCGAACTTGTATTCCCTTTAGTACGATTGATACGGGGATTGGATAGCAGAGTATGCCCGCACCATAAAATTTTATGTGGGGTGCTGTTAGAATATATATATTATACGAGTATTTAATATATATACGAACTTCTGAAATATGGGAAACTGTCTACTGTGTTATGGTAAGTAAGACATGTATAATGACTCAAATTGGAAATACTTGTTTTGAAAAGTATAATATGATATTGAAAAACTTTATGAATCAATAAATTTAAAATGAGCGTTTTGTACTAAATGAAATTATCCGTTTTAAACCATGATGTTGTCAAATCTTAAATTTTGAGAGTCACCTAAGATAAGTTAAATCCTTGGGGAAGGATAGAGTGATATATGATGAGATAAACCATTGGGAAGGTTAGTGCGATAGGAGTGCACATTAGAAGAGAGGCGAGAATTTCTCAAGAGAGTGTCGCACTAATATGTTATTGCATTGGCCTGTATCAATTTAAATATTTGCTAAACGAATTTTTAAATCATATACACTATCGGGCTCTGACCCGTTTCTATTCCTCTTTCTCTCTTGTATACATATGTATATATTACAGGTGCCCAGCCACAGGGGAGTCTTGTTTAGGATCCCTTGGAAGGAACGTGCTGCAGCTTAGGTGGGAGTTGCAGGCCACTTGCTTAGACGATTTCATTTACTTGATTCTACTTCTATCATTCTCCTTATTGGGCATGTGTCGCCCTTTCCACTATTTTTCTGTTTTATTGGGACATTTGTATTTCAGTTATTCCTAGTACTATTACTTTGGGATTTATTTAGCATGTATGTTTTACTTTAAGTTTTAAATGCTGGGGTTTAGTTGTTGAATGTTTAAATTAATTGGATTATATGTTCCAGGATTATTGTGGTGTGATTCTTTAAATATTGAATTGTTGTAGATAATTAAATCTTTATTTTCAAAATAAAATTTGGAAAGTAATGTTAAAAAAATGGTTTTGACACTTAGCTTAATTAAATAGGGTGTTAAATTTGGAAAAGTTATTTTTACGACAGTGATGCTAAGAATGAACCAACTGTTCACCTTGATTTTAATTTAATAAATGAGTGATCGCCCGGTATTTAATTAGGCGGGGTGTCACAGTAATCCCAAACCAAAATCATGTTCCAATTTGAGCTCCATAAGGCCAAACCAAAAACCCGAGAAAAAACCCAAATCTCCATTTCCATTTGTGGGTTTGCTGCAAAAACAAAGAGAAAGGGACATGGAGGAGATTATTAGAATTGTTAGTAAATTAATAAAATAATATTTAAATAAATTCTTATATTTCTCCTCCGATCAAAGGTCCGTGTTTCCTTCGTTTGGACTCCGATTCGAGCACCGTTCATGGCCACGTGAATCTTGGCCCGAGACTTACAACTTTCGTGAATACTTCGGGCAAAAATCTCGAAGTGTGAAATTACGAAAATGCCCCTGAACGTATAAATCGTGACAAAACTTTATCGGAACGCGTCTAAACTTCACACTAAGCACTTTAAAACGTCTAAAAGCTCAATTATACCTCAAATAAGATGTTAGCATATAAAATGAAGATTTTCTGATTAACGAGCATAATTATAGGCATTAAAATACCCGAGGGAGCTAAAATGCCTAAGTTCGAGGGCATAAATGTGTAAGATTCGATATGAATCAGTAGGCTAATTTTGATTGGTGTGGTGCAAAAGTTCATGGTGAAAGGTGAAGTGAAAGTGAGGTGATAGAATGTTGGAATGAATGTTTGGAACATGTAAGGACACAAATTTCCAATTGAGTCCTTTGTAGTTTTGGCTCAATTCCGGATAAAAATACTTGAGTCATAGGATAGTGTTCATGTGTATCCATCAAGCCTATGACACGTAAAGTTGAAGACGTAGAGGCCAACATTTCAAGTGGAAATCAATTGTGTGCCTCGTTTATGCGTCATCAACATCACAATGTTCCAAGGTCTCCAAAAGGTATAAATGCAATTATGTATATTTAGGACCTTGGATATTTTAATTGGGTGTATTTTATTAAATGTTTTAAATAGTTTTAATGACTTTTGTTTACTCCGAAAATATTATTTTAGAACTTTACATAAAAGTTTTGGGCTTAAAATGAAGTTTCATATTTTCTGTAAAGTCGTTCGAACGAATCTGGGATCTCGTTCAAACGAGATTCCCAGGTCGTTTGAACGAGACTTCTAACGAGATTTCCAATTTCTCACTGTCTTATCGTTAGAAAAGTCGCTCGAACGAAATGTCGTTCGAATGAAAATGTCGTTCGAATGAGATTTGGCGGTAACAATTATTGGCAGTTTTTTCCCACTTTTCCCACTATTTTTTCCTACTATCTTTTGCCAGATTTAATAGTTGCGGGAACCAATTTTTTTGACAGAATTTTGTAGAATTTCCAAAGGCTTGAGAGAGCAAATATCTTCCAATAAAAATTCCCTTGGTGTTTGTTATTCAAATTAATTTATTCAAAGAACAAAACTAAGTTTACCCCCAATAGTTTGTTTAAATCCAAGTATTCTACATATATTTATATTTTCTTGGAGTGTTTGGCACTAGGTTCTACTCTACCTATCAAAGAGTTGTTTAGTTTTTCTTTCACATCCCATAAAGAATAAGACTTTGTTTGCCGTGGCATTCCCACTTGGACAAAGGCTTCAGGTGCGGGTTGACGAAGACCAAAAGCCTTATTAATGGATTCCAAGGTTCCGGTGGACTCCAGTATTTTTTACTAGGCAGAGTTTATTGCAAGAAGACACATACGGGTCGAGTGTCGTAATTCATCTATCTTATAATTGTAATTCCGTACTTAGTGGACTTAAGGCTAGGGGTCGTCCCAGATTTTTCCCATTTTGGGTTTTCCTCGTATATCGCGGCGTAGTGTGATTTATTTCTCTTTATCTTACAAAATCACCTTAGAATTCATACTTAGGTTAATTCAAGATAAAATTGGGGTTTATCACACTAATGTTTAATTTGGTGCTTAATTTAATTTGGGTGAAGTTTTGTTGACTTTGATTCAAGTCATTAATCTTAATTTGATAAAATTTAGTTTGGCCTAAATTGTAAAAAGAATTAATTTGTGTAGGCATATTGTTAGGACTTGGGTTAAATTAGTTTTGGGCTAAAAGTTAAATATTCACAAGTTTGATTTTACGAGCAATTTTAATTTTGAGAAAATTAAAATCCAGATTACTTTAATTTTAATATTGGAAAAATTAAAATTGTAATATTTTAATTGTGAATCTTAAAAAGAATTTTTTAACTTTTAATTGAATCATCTCTATTCCGCACTTTAGGAAATTAATCTTGGATCAAAAAGAAATATTTTTTAAATTGGGGGGCATACGTTCCAACAAGTGGTATCAGAGCATTGAGTTTTTAAAACTCACGTTTTTCATATTCGTATCATAGTTTTTAGTATTAAAAACTAATGTTTTCAAATTGGTATCGGAGCATTGAGTGTTTAATACTCATATTTTTCAAATTGGTATTAGAGCCAGAGCGCTAATTTATCGCGTTAAAGATCCTTTTTCGGCTTTTAAATTATTGTGTGCTCTTTTTAAAGGTGGTTCATTTATCTCACTCTCAATTTTTGTTTGTTTCTCTCGATGGGATGTCATTATGATAAGTTGTCAGTATTTAATGATAACGAAGTTTTTGATATTCAAGAGGACTTTAATGAGCTTAAGAGTCGTAATGAAAAATTAACGGAATTAAATTTGAGATTTTCAAAAAGAATTAAATTTCTTGAAAATCAAAATTTGTGTTTTAAATCTAAAATTGAATTTTTGCAAATCTCCTAAACTCAAAGCGATATATTTTGTGAAAATCTCGTGGACTTGAATTGCAATTTTAATATTTTAGAAATGTCCAAGAAAGAGAATGATAGTCGATTCCTCATTTTAGAAAAACAATTAGAGGACTAGAAAAATTTTAAGTTTGTACCGATGAGGAAAATTTTATAATAAATGATTTTGTGGCACATGAAAAGACTCTTAGGGACAAGTTCGCTCACATTGAGGAGGAGTGTGATAACCTTCCAAGGGATATAGAAAATTTAAAGAAGTTTTCTTGAAAAATTGAAAAGTCTAATTTATTACTTGAGTCCAAAATTTTAAAATTGAAAAATGATTTAAAAGACTCGAGTAGTGTTTGTAGTAATGTATCTAGCTCGTCATGTTCAAATGTTTCCGTTTCTAAATCTAAGACCATTGTTTGTTTTAGAGGGTCAAATTTATCCAAGGGCATTAGAAAAGGTCAGACCTTAGGTTACATTCCTCATGTTTACACATGCTTGCATTATGGTAGGAAAGGTCACCTTAGGTAATTTTGTTTTGATCTTAGAAGAAGTCCTAGAAAGTCTATGTTTAGTTTTTCATTGGTTCCCAAATCTCGTCATTTTAGAAATACATCTATTTGGATTAGGAAATCTCTTTTAGAGGCGCTAGATGTTAGACTTGTTGATTCTCTCATTCTTTCACATGACTTATCACATGCTATATCTTATTAGTGATTGCTTACATGTTTACATACACTAGATTTGTTCTACGTGTCATATTTTATTGCTAGTTGTATGCTTGTTTGTCACTTTCTAGTCTATGCTCCATGATTAATCACTTGCTAGATTTAGGACTTGTTTATCTTTTCTATTATATTGTTTTCATTTTAGTTTGCATGAAATGAAAAATACAAAAAGATTTTGTTTATCATTTGTACTTTATCTTTAAGAGCATTTTAGGCTTAGTGAAAAATAAAGAAATGATTTTTGTTTGTTTTTTGAGTTGAAGTTTTGTGTGATTGGTTGAAATTTTTTGAAAAACTCAAAAAGATTTTTATTTTGTGTGTATTTTAGTTTGACACACTTTATGTGGAATATGATTGTGTTTAAATCCCTTCCTTTTCTCTTCCATGTGGCTAGAACTTTTGGTTAAGATTGTCAATCCTTATAATGTTCTTTGTCATGCATGCATGGAGTAGTTGGATTTTGTGTTGCTTAATGGATTCTATTTTTATATGCCTCAATTCACACATGCATGAGCTCACTTCAAATTTAATCGTCACATGTATATTTGAGCTAAGTCAGATGTTATCCCATCAATTTAGTCATCTACATTTTTCTATTACTATGGAGGATTTGTGCATGTAATAATCGTTTCCTGAATTTAAGAATAGAAAAATATATTTATCCGGTGTAGTTATTTATCAATGGATTCGAGCTGCGAAAGATAAAATTACTTTGCGTGAAAATCCACCATTGAATTTTAGGCCTTAAAAATAATATTTGACAAAGACAAAAATAGTTTAGTTAATATGTTCAAAAGAAAAAGAAAATTATGAGCAGTTTGGTTGGATATATTAATGGGTTTGCACAATAACTTTGTATCCTAGTTAAGCTTTTATTGTCATGACTCTATTGGTTTGTATAATCATAAAAATTTTAGGCTTATGTGCATTGTTTATGTTTGTTCATTGAGTTCAATTTATATTGTCACATGAGGCTATATCCAAATGTGATAAAGTTTTGCAATCAAATGAGAACTCCGTGAACATATTTTAAGTGATTGGGTCGAAATTTAATTGTTACTAGTTCACACCCCTACACTTCCGTTTTCATTTGACACATTGATGCCATAAGAGTGTGGAAAACTTAAATACACACAAAATATTTTTTTTTTTGAGTTTTTCAAAAAATTTCAACCAATCACACAAAAATTCAACTCAAAATACAAACAAAAATCATTTTGTATTTTTCACTAAGCCTAAAATACTCATAAAGATAAAATACAAATGATAAACAAAATCTTTTTGTATTTTTCATTTAATGCAAACTAAAATGAAAAGAATATAATACAAAAGATAAACAAGTCATAAATCTAGCAAGTGATTAATAATGGAGCATAGACTAGAAAGTGACAAATAAGCATACAACTAGGAATAAAATATGACATGTAGCACAAAGCTAGTGTATGTAAACATGCAAGCAATCACTCATAAGATATAGCATGTGATGAGTCATGTGCAAGCATGCGAGCATCAATAAGTCTAACATCTAACGACTCTAAAAGAGATTTCCTAATCCAAATAGATGTATATCTAAAATGACGGGATTCGGGAACCAATGAAAAACTAGACATAAACTTCCTAGGACTTCTTCTAAGATCAAAACAAAATGACCTAAGGTGACCTTTCCTACCACAATGCGAGCATGTGTAAACATGAGGAATGTAACCTAAGGTGTAACCTTTTCTAACGTCCTTGGATAAAGTTGAACCTCTAAAACAAACAATGGTCTTAGATTTAGAAACGGAAACATTTGAACATGACGAGCTACATACATTACTACAAAAACTACTCAGGTCTTTTAAATAATTTTTCTAGCTCAGTTTTTAGCCATTTTCTTTTAGGTTTAAGACCTAGGAACCTCCTCTTATGAAGTAAAATAGAGTATTGGAGTCTCATATTAGGGTAATGAATACCTTGGAATAGAAAGGGGGTAATTGGACTTATTTTAGGGTCAGTCAGTAAGAGTAGTGTAGTTTTTCTTCTATAAAGCTATCCTAGGACTAAAAGAAAGTTAGGTGGTATGGTTTAGGGACTCCTAGAGACTAAAATGAGGAAAATTACACTTGGTAGCCCTTAGTGTTGTTATAAATTCTCGGAGATTAGTATGGGAGAAAATTAAACTTGGTAACTTATGTCATTAGACACACATGGTTCCGGATGTAATAAAATGTACTTTTAATTGGCATATCTTGTGAATTATGACTTCCAAATACATACATCTCGAAATGCTATCATAAGGGAAGTTACAAGAATGAGGTGATGGCTAGTGCATGCAGGGTGAATATAGTCCTCGGCCATAGGACCGGTGGTTACATTGTGGCCTCTTCCCACATGACGCGATTTAGGATGCCCAGGTTGTCTTGGTTATAGGCCCTAGAAGATGATAGATATTTAGGGGCGCATCTAGTGGGGTGACTCCCGGAAGGATGGTCTTAGAATCATTTTATTATGATTATAACTATTCTCACGAATGTGACATTTTATAAATGGCTAGAGCATTTTATAAATCAACTGTTTGGAATGAGTTTCCTAATGAGGAATGGACTTATGAAGTCATATTGTGAAAAACTTAAATATAAGCTTATTAAGTTAGAATTGAGTTATTTCTCTTTCATTAATGAATAATTAACACTATATATGACATTGCGCTAGGTTGTGCATTTAGATGAGAGGTGAGGATTATTCTTATTGTGAAGAACGAGTTAAGATTGATTATGATGTTAGCAATTCATAACTATCACACATTTTATTCACATGAATAACATATGAAACTGGGACCTGACCCGTTTATATCTCTTTGTTTTGTATGGATCTCTTTTACGCCCAGGTGCTCTGCCGCAAGGACGCCCGTGTCGATCCTTCCTTCCTAGTATCCAGGGGCTATGACATTTTTGCGGATGTTATAGGACTTTTATGATAGACGCATCAATATTTTGTACACTCTAGTTATGATCAGTCTGAACATTTGGGCGTGTTGCCCAAGTTTTGTACTTGCTTATATACTGTGATATTTCTTTGTAATACTTGGTGTAACCGTTTGTATTGGTCTGTTAACCGATAGCTTATTCGGTTATTATGTTGTGAATGATTATTGAACTGTTATCTATCTTTATTTATATCCACCTTCTTTTAAAATTGGATTGTCTAAATGGTTTTATTTAAACTTACAAATTAATTTTGTCATCCGTTTTCTAAAATAATTGGTGGTTATCTCGTATTATTATTTTCACGACAGTGAAGCTAAGAATGGACCATTTATGATTTCTATATTTATTGGAGTATCGGGCTGGCCACCTCTTATTTTAATAAGCGGGGTGTCACATTAGTGATGGTGTCAGTGTTGAAAAATAACCTACTGTCACAGAAGATAGACGTCACAGATAGGCACCAGGTGCGACGAGCAACCCCCATGTTTATATTGCTCTTGCTGGGGGTTTCATGGTGTCTATGAGTGGAGATGTCATCCATTTTTGGTTCTTTCCATTCCTTCGAATCATTTCTAATATCCAAACAAACGACAGGGGGAGCTTGACGTTGGCATCTCTCTAGTCTTTTGTTGATGTCTTCAGTTGGCGCAATCGACATACTTTTACTGGGCCAACTTATCTTCTGGAAGTAATCTTTAAATATTGATTTTTTTTATTATTATTTTTCTTTTTCCTTTTTTTAAAATTCTTTTTGGAGATTTTTGAAGATTTTTATTGAAAAATTGTGTTGTCTTCTTAGACTTGTAACTATGAGGTGATTGGAAATGAAGTTGAGTTGACACCTTTGGAAGATGAGGAGGAGGAGGAGGAGTGTCCGAGTATGATTTGGTAAAGAATGATGAACAGGATGTCGAAGGATTTCCTGCTCCTGAAGGATGTGAGAGATAGGCCGAATGCCCTTGCGAGCGAGCAGGTTAAGTATTACTCTCTTTCTAGATTTTGTGTATTTTTTATAGTTTTTGTTTTTTGTTTTTGTTTTGGATATTGATGATTATTTTTTTATTTTGGGACAGATGGCATTCTACCCTTGGGGTTATCCTTCGGGAACATTGAGGTCTACGGGCGTTCATGCCCAAATGCAGCGGTTTCTGGCACATAATTTTGGGTACATCTGGTACCTAGGCGAGAGAGTAATCAGGCAGGTGATGGAAAATGAGATGGAGATCCCATCGTCGTCCCCTCTTATGTATATGAGGAGTGTGGGGAATATGTATGATGAGGTAAGAGCGGTAGTGGTTTCTGGCACATAATTTTGAGTAGGAGTATTAAGCGCTCCATACTGATGTGATGGCAGGGTACGACTATATGGACTTCACGACTAGTTAGTTAATGCCACTGTCGATATATGACATAGAGGTTACACCTCCACCATCGGCAGGGACTAGGTGTGGTGGAAGTGCACCAGGATCTTCAATGCAAGCATCTGGGAGTGGGACAGTGACGACGAAAGTTCCTATTCTTTGTCATTAATCCACTCCTTCTTAATATATTTAGCTAAGCATGGGACCTATCGTGACAGTGCCTCATCGTCCCCAAGCTACTATCGATAGATTCCCTTCTTTTCTCACAGAGGATCTCCATAGAGAGGTATAGTAATGTATTTTCACTTATTCACTTTAATTTGGAGTTCCTCTGACTTCTTTCTTTGTTACTCACTTGGACATTATGATTGATTCTTTTTCTTCATAGATTGTTCTTATTTTGTCATCCTGAGAGATATCTGGGATTGTATGACCTCCATGTCCGAGCATGTGCGAACGACGACTCGATCTTGCATGGCACCTCTAGCGACTACTAATTATCCTGTACCAAAGTCGAGCTCTGGAAATGGGGGATTTACTGCTCACCGTTGTTAGAAGCATTTTTACTGAGACCCTTAGATAGTGGTTAGAGTTAGGCTTAGGGTTGGAAAGTCCAGTCTGCGCCCTGGAAATTTTGATCTTTTTTTCTTCTTTTTGCATTTTCTTTAATTATTCCAGAAACTTGTAAAAGCAATGACAAAGATAAAAAAAATGATGCATTTTTTCTTTTTTTGCTTATCTTGAATTAATGACTTAATCTACGTTCAATTTTTAAATTTTCCACTTGGGATGCTATTTGGATGAAAAGTCTGAAAGAGCTTTAAAGTTTTAAATATTGCGTGTTTCTGATATTTACAATAAAGAAAATCTCGGATAGCCCTTTTGTAAAAAGTTAATTTTGGAAGAGTCTTATTTGAAAATGGGCGGGACAAAGGGGGAAAGGGATAATCTTTTCAAAATGGGGGTGTGTCGATCGACATACCCCTTGGACTGCTTATCGGCATACTAGTACAGTGTACTTGCTTTTTAGCCGTGATTGTCATATTCCTACATCTTTGGTACTTATGAATTATTATTACAGCAACAGATTTATTAGTAAGTCCTCTTATGGACAGTTCCAAGTATAAAAAAGGTCCTTTGGGTGGAGTATTAAACTACACTTCAACTATTCTTCTCCTTTCTTCCACATAATTTCTTCCTAAATGGTCGTTCACAATACTAAGGCTTTTGCCACTTATCTTGAAGGGTTGGAGGCCATGTGCTTGTATAATATAAAGTATGAGGCATTCAACTTATGCCCGACCACTTTATGGCGTAACCACTTGATTGACTAGAATCTTTTTGAGGCAGCTTTGTAGTTTTGGAACCCCAAAGGCCATATGTTTCTCTTTAGCCTTATTGATGTGTGTCCCACCTATGAAAAAAATCACTCCCATGTTGGGTGTTGACCCTCAAGTTTCTAGAACTATGCTTGCCATTTTCCTTTCTCCTCAAGTGTTTTTAGCTAAATTGCTGCACATTTCTCCTTTAATTTCCAAACTACTAGTGCGCAGAGGATGTATCAATCTCCCAATGGTTCTGAACTTTGTGCATCAGAGGAATTATAGGTTTAATGATTTTGCTAGCACATTGGCCTTGGGCTTGACCGCTAAATTTCTCTTAGTGGAAATCGGTCTTAGTGCGGATACCCATATAACTACTATAGTTTTAAGGATGAATTATCATTGTAACCACGTTACGACCATACTAGATGAGACTTTGAATGGTCTTGATGTATGGAAGGAATTTCGGTCATCTTTCTTATGAGGCACCCCTGTAATGTTATTTATGTGATTTTTTAGAGAGGCTTAATTTGGCGATTCCTACTGAATATCCTCTGACTAGCATTTCTGAATTTCTTTGCATGGAGTTTCCAGATTTTTGGTCCTTCTATAGAGAACTGGGTTAATTGCCTTATGGAGAATAGAGCTAGAAATCTTCATTGGCCTATTCCATGGTGGGTCAAGGTTCATCGTGTCTTCCAGTGAGAGGACTACCATCATGTTCGATTGGTATGTCTCCACCAAACTTCTCTATACCTCCCTTGGCAACTTCTGCATCAAGTTGGTTGGGAGAAAATTATCCCTTCATGCGTAACCAATTTCTTTCTTATGGAGGACCTGACCAAATCCTCGATAATGACTTTGGGGACTCAGTGGTAGTGTCATATCATTCACTCATCTGTCCCAATCTGAGCGAGAAGCTGTTGTGGTATCCTGTGATTATTTAAAGCAGTTGTGGAAGGGTGTGGTCCTGAAGATTAATGTTGAGGAAACTAAGCATAGGTGGATCTTGATGTTTGAGGTTGTGGGGGGAGGCATGGTCGTGTCATCTAACCTTTTTAAGGCATACCTCCGCATGGAGCACATAAGGAAGTGAAATTAGGACTAGCATTTTTGGGAACCTTGGGAAGTAATGGTGGTGCTGATAATGATGATGGGGTGGGAATTCTGGTAGTTAAAATATATTTGTGAAGCTTTTATTGGATTAGGTTGGGTAGTAGGTGTGTTTGTGTTTGTGTTTAAGTATAAATTTGGGTAGGCTATAATATGGAAGATAGGTGGGTGACTTAGGTATGTTTTTAGGGACTTTTCTTGTCACTAATACTTCATGTAACTGCCATATTTTGAAATGAAGAATGTAATAAACAATTGTATCTTTTAAACTATCTTTACCGACCATTAAGGCGTACATAATCCTTTTATTCATTAAGAATGATATGAAAGACTAATTTCTTGATGGGAGAAAAGAATAGCATTTTTTGAAAGAGAAAAGACTGTGCCTAAAATTACTTTATGGGCTGCCATAGTACCTATGTGGGTATCAAAAATTGTTTATAAGTGTTAAAATATTTTGTACATGATCAATTCCTACATAGTTCTTGCAGAGGAAGGAGGAAAGATATTTTCAGACTAAAATGGCAATGAGAAGTGCGAAAAGTGACAAGAGTCATATTAAGGGTAAAATTTCTTGAGATGGTCCAAATTGATTGGACGCACCATCTATTATCCTTCGAGGTCCGTAAGCATAGTGGTGGCGGTCGACAAAATTTTCTTCACTAGGTATGGCCCACTCTAATTAGATTTGAACTTCCCACTTGGGTCCTATGTGGTTCTATTATTTCTTTGAGAGCGAGATCCCCTTCTCATACACCACAATCTTTGAACTTATTGTTAAATGATCGTGCAATGCGATGGTAATACCCTTAGATGTGGTATAAAAATTTCATCCTGTTTTCAACCAAGAGTTCGAGTTTTTCGTAATGACTTCGTTGCTAATCGACTTCTTGTAACACCCCGCTCGCCCAGGGAGAGAGAATGGAGCACCATTATCGATAAAACTAAATAAATCCACAAGTAACAAGTTATAGAGCATCTAACCAAACCCACAACAACACAAAAAGAGAAACCACTAATCTCAATCTCTTCAAATTCAATACAATAAAGTCTCTCGAAATAATATAAATCACCAATGCTCTATACAACATAATAAAATAATACAAATCTTCCAAAAAATATTCTTCCCAAAATAATCCACGCTAAAATCATCCCAATTGGTCCATAACGCTCAAATCCACGCTAACCTTCCCACAAAAAGAAAATATGGGGAAGTAAACAATACGACAGGAAAGATGCTCAACAAATATATGTTAGCGATGAATAAAGCGTAACAACACGAGTACGAATATCCGAATCAAATGCGAATCTCAATAGCATTTATCAATAAATTTCTCAACAACACATCAATGGGTCACCAGGCCTCACCCCATCCGCATATGCTTTATCAAGCCATAGCCCCGGAAAGAGGGAATTTTGGTGGGTGCCCAACATCCGTGCCATATTAAAATCCCATGACAACGTGCTCAATAATAATATAAATAATACCACATGAATTAAAATAATTCCAACAATTATTTTTCCATATTTCCAAGAATTTATCAATTGAAATATGAGTTCAATTAAACATGAAATCAACAGAATAACTCTCAAGAGATTTAAAGAGCATTGTGTAAAACCCCGTACCTCAAAATCATCACATGAATCATCACATAAATTCAGCCTCAAAATATGATCACACCATCATGTTCCTCTCGCGAAAATAATCAAATCACGTTCTAGCCCCAACATGAGAAAATCCCAAATAGTCTTATTTTAAAAACTCAGAAAAATCATCTCCAAAAATTATTCAAATCGCTGATCCGACTTCAGATTTGAATTCTACACGAAAAATTGAGTCATGTATGTGTTTTGGATTTTTCTCAAATCTCATTCGAATGCACTTAAAACGAAGATCTAAACATTCCGAATTAGCTCATCTCATTCCACTCGTTTTTGCCTCTCTGGATTTCGTTTCTGACCTCTCTTTTTCATCCCCCTTTCCTTATAATCACGCATAATATTCCTTATATAACCCATCTCTCAAACCCTAACTTGAATCCTAAGCTAACGCATATTACTATATTGTCCTTTAATTTAAAATTATCGACTTTACATATTTAAACCATTACAAAATGTCCAAAAGCCAATTAAATTTGAATTTAAATATTCGATTCATTTCAAATAAAAATAAATATAATATCAATATCCCGATTAATAAAATAATAATATTATTAAAATTATATACCATATTCATAAATAAAGCCCTCAAAATTACGGGGTATTATATACTTTCCCCTTGAAAAGGAATTTCGTCCTCGAAATTCAACGAAACCTAACACTCGAAAGAAAATGCTACTCGATTCTATTTCCCAAAGCTCACACACTAAAATCCTCAAATCAATTTTATATCTCCAAAAAAACATGTCTAACCTTCATGCTCGACCCAATACCCAAGACCCGAGGGTTGCCGTATACCTAAGCTCTGATACCATCTGTAACACCCCGCCCGCCCGGGGAGAGTGAACGGAGCGGCACTATTGATAAAACTAAACAAATCCACAAGTAACAAGGTATAGAGCATCTAAACAAACCCACAACAACACAAAAAAAGAAACCACTAATCTCAATCTCTTCAAATTCAATACAATAAAGTCTCTCGAAATAATATAAATTACCAATGCTCTATACAACATAATAAAATAATACAAATCTTCCAAAAAATATTCTTCCCAAAATAATCCATGCTAAAATCATCCCACTTGGTCCATAGCGCTCAAATCCACGTTAACCCGCCAACTAAAAAAAAAAAAAGGGAAGTACACAATACGACAGGAAAGATGCTCAACAAATATATGTTAGCGATGAATGAAGCGTAACAACACGAGTACGTAATTTTGAATCAAATGAAAATCTCAATAGCATTTATCAATAAATTTCTCAACAACATATCAATGGGTCACCAGGCCTCACCCCATCCGCATATGCTTTATCAAGACATAGCTCCGGGAAGCAGGAATTTTGGCGGGTGCCCAACATTCGTGCCATATTAAAATCTCATGACAACGTGCTCAACAACAATATAAATAATACCACATGAATCAAAATAATTCCAACAATTATTTTCGCAGATTTCCAAGAATTTATCAATTGAAATATGAGTTCAATTAAACATGAAATCAACGGAATAACTCTCGAGAGATTTAAAGAGCATATTGTGTAAAACCCCATACCTCAAAATTATCACATGAATCATCACATAAATTCAGCCTCAAAATATGATCGCATCATCACGTTCCTCTCGCGAAAATAATCAAATCATGTTCTAGCCCCAACACGAGATAACCCCCAAATAGTCTTATTTTAAAAACTCAGAAAAATGTGCTCCAAAAATTTTTCGAATCGATGATCCGACTTCAGATTTGGATTCTACACGAAAAATTGAGTCAGGTATGTGTTTTGGATTTTTCTCAAATCTCATTCGAATGCACTTAAAAAGAAGATCTAAACATTCCAAATTGGCTCTTCTCATTCCACTCGTTTTTGCCTCTCTGGATTTCGATTTTGGCCTCTCTTTTTCATTTCCCTTTCTTTATAATCGCCCATAATATTCCTTATATAACCCCTCTCTCAAACCCTAGCTTGAAGCCTAAGCTAACGCATATTACTATATTGTATTTAAACCATTATAAAATGTCCAAAAGCCAATTAAATTTAAATTTAAATATTCGATTTATTTCAAATAAAAATAAATATAATATCAATATCCTGATTAATAAACTAATAATATTATTAAAATTATATACCATATTTATAAATAAAGCCCTCAAAATTACGGGGTATTACACTTCTCTGATCTGACTTTGAAGGATAAACCACATGTGGGTATATCAAGCTCAATGAGTAGGATTTATTCCATACCATACACCAAGGAGTAGGGGTAGACCCAGTGGACATTCTAACAGACGTGTGTTATCCGCAGAGGCCAAAAATGATTCGATCAACCCAATTCTTAAAAATATCGATCATCTTACTGATTATGGATTGAGGCTTTTGTTAGTAGCTTCTATTGCCCCGGTAGTTTGCGGTCGGTAAGGAGAATACACGTGACTCTGAATCCCGTATACCTCAACCACTTATGTGACTTATTCTTTAAAATGGGTCCCATTGTATGATACCATCTCATTGGGGATCTCATAGTGGCTATTTCTGATGAACTTGGATACCTTATTTACGTTCAACAATGCGTATAACTCAGCTTCAACCCATTTGGTAAATACCAATGGTGGCTAGAATGAATTTGTTCCTATTTAATGCTTTGGGAGTGACTTTCCTGATCATGTCAATGACCTAAGTTAAGAAGGGCCAAAGATAGGTCATTTTGTATAACTCGTGGGGAGGTAAGTGTTGTAGATTAGCGAATTTTTGGCATTTCAGGAACCTTCTAGCCTAAGCAGTGTAGTCTTGGACCATGGTGGTCCAATGATATCCTTGTTGAACAATCGTCTTGGCAAGATTATGACCATTTATGTTGATTCCACATTCCCCGTTGTGGATTTTCTCCATCATTTCTTCAATGTTAGCCCCTGTTATGCATTGTAAGTTGGGCCATCGAAATTCCTTATGAACAACGTTTTATCACAGATGATGTATTAAGATACAAGCTTTTGAATGATCAAGCGATATTTATTATCAACCCTTGAGGATATCGATCGTATTTGAAGAGGCACCAGATGTCATAATACCATAATCTAACTTTTTTTATGGATCTACTTTCGTAGTGAGATAGATGTGGTAATAGTGAGTCGACATGAATTGCTTCTGACCTTGAAAAGGGGGACACTTTTATTCCCTCGGGCATGTCAGGCATGAAATATAAGGTTGCTAATGCATCAATGAAACTATTTCTTAAGTGGGAAAGGTAGTGGAAGGTGACATCCTTGAATTAGCAAGCGATCTCTTCAATATGGGCATGGAGTCTATCATCTTTCACATTCCATTTTCGAAGGACTTATCCTATAATGATGGTTGAGTATCCATATATATCGGGGCATTGGATTCCCTCTTAATGATGGTATTATCGTGATTGCTCAAATAATTTTCTCAAGGTAGGAAGCTGACCTTATTGATTTTTGTACTTAATGATCATATCGTCTACATAAACCTTGACCTGTTTGTGGATAACATCGTGTAAGATAGTTGTAGTTTCTCTTTAGTATGTAGGCCCAACATTTTTTAGATTGAAAGGCATGATAGTGTAGAAAAAGTTATCCCACAAGGATGAAAGACGTCTTTTCTTAGTGGTAGGGATGCATCTTGTTCAGGTTATATCCTTTAAATCCATCTTGAATGACTTAAGGGCATGAATGGTTGTATTTTCGATGATCATGCCAATGTTGGGAAAAGGTAATCGTCTTTTGTCAAATCTTTGGTCAGATCTTGATAATCGATGCACATGCAAACTTTCCCTCACTATTTTTACACAGAGATGATGTTGGCAAGTAAGTGCGATATTTAGCGACATATATGAAACCTGCATTCAGCTATTTGACCAATTCATCTTTAACTTAGAGGGGCCACTCGAGGGAGAGCATTCTTAGTTTCTTATTGACAAGATTAAATTCTCGATAACTCGATATCTCGTGTTACATAATCTTTGGGTCGATGCTAGGAATATCATTATAAGACCATGTAAAGATGTCCAGGAATTCTTTCAGGAGCTCTTAAAATTTTAACCACTCATGCTCATTAAGGGTTGACCCATCCAAATACACGCGCCGTACGAATAGAACCAAGAATAGTAATAATAATAATAGTCTTGTCATCATTAGTTTGAACGTGGTTATGTTGATTATTTTGTCCTTATTGAGATCAATTAATAATTTTTTATTCATTAGATCATCTTCATTAATTGTTTTATTAGAATCAATGCAATTAATATAAGGAACAATAAGATGCTCAAAATATTAACTTATTTCATTAGCAACATTTTCGGAAATACAATGTGGAGAACCTCATCAAAAGATGCCTTATTTATATTCATATCACTAATAGAAAAGGGATAAGCAAGATCAGGTTCATTCTCTAAAAGGTAAATGGCATGGTTTGGGATGGGTACAGTTGGGCTAACTGGGATAATTTTCTAGTTGATGATAGGTTTATTAGAATATATGATCTTTCTAGACGGGTTAGACGGCTCAGCCTCGGCATGGATCATGCAAAGATCCATTCATAGTGTATAAAAATCAAATGATTCATTATTATTGGATCTTTTATTGATTTCCATGCTTTCAATCCTTTCATAGGAGTTCAAGTCCAAAGACTTGATGGTGAAGGGGTCCGCCTCATGCTCTAAGCCCTTAGTCTAAGTATTCTTATCTTTAAAGAAGATCATAAATCCCATCTTTTCACTTTTGGTCTCACCATTGGAGTTATCTGAAGGATCAAAATCATTTTCCGATTCGGCGGCTACAATGTTGTCTTTCTAAGAAAAGTCTATGCATTCTACAACCTTAACCGCTCCATTCTACAAGTCTTCCCATGCTGCGAAGAAGTGTTAAAAAGAAAGGACCAAATACCCTTTGAGTTTCTGCATGGTAAGCAGGTCGGAATCTTCGCATATCTTCTTATCCTTGGTTTATTCTTCTGAAAAAACATGAACAACGATGTTTAGGTTGAATTATTAGAAAGGAAAAAATCAATTATCTAACTAATGGGCTCACCTCTAAGACTCAATATATTCATCATTGAACTTATCGAAAATACCTTCTTCAAGAGTCATTTCAACCAAAATCATTTGAGTTGTTCTGAGACAACTGACAACTCCTTATTCTTTATTTTTGAGTGGGTTCAAATAAAGATATAGGCTCTTCTCATGAGGGAAATAGCTTAATCGGGAGTGTTTTGAGGGTATGGGAGGTAAAACGAGAAGATTTTGAGAGGTTAATGTGATTTGATTGAGTTGCTAGAAGGGGTAGGTTTATTGATGAGTTTGATTCAGGTACATGGGTCAAAGTCTGGGTCTTCATTGGTGAAAATGGACTTTGAGCTAGCAAAATGAATTGGTAAAGGATTTTAGGTGGTATTTGGCTTAGCATTTATGGGAGGAGTGATAATGCCTTTGTCTATGAGGCCTTGGATAACATTTATCAAGTGAAAGCATTGATCAATGATGTGCCTGACGATTTGGTGGAAGTCACAATGGGCGTCATATCTAAAAATTTGGGGAAGTAGATTAGGAAGTAGATGAGGGTCCAAAGGCTTGATGATATTGCGAGATAAGAGATCTTGATAAATTATTGAGAGGGGTCATGGATCTAGGTATATTCCTTTCAGGTTACAATAGGTAGATGTTTCGACACCCATGAACTAGCAGGCTGAAAGATGATGTTGATAATTGAGAGAGTGGTAGTATATGGATTATTATAATTGCGAGGAGTGAAATTACCTTCTTGCATCTTTTATTCATATTCGTTCTTATGATTGTTGGTACTTTCTTCTGTCTCAACCCTAGACTCCTAAATGTCTCTTAAATGGGGGAAATATTGGCTACCCGTAAAGGTCCGAATATGTAGAAGTAAATTTGTCTTCACAGTATTGACCTCTATGACACACCGCCTAATAAAATACTGGGTGATCAGTCCTATGTCAAATTAAACAGGAATCTCAAATGGTTTCATTCTCAGCATCACGGTCAAAAACCAATTAAATTACTAATAACCTATTAGGCCCAGCGTCAAAATTTTAAACTTTCTAATCTTTCTAAAAACATTCACACGGGAATATAATCAACAAGTGGAATGAATAAATAAATAACCGATAACTCTCGGTAAACATTTATACAACCATATCGAATGCGCGTAAAATCAAATCGCTGTAAATAAAATAAATGACATCAGTTGGGCAACATGCCCGATTATCAATTTAAATACCTCCTATCTAGATCTCAAAGAAGTGTCTAAAACAATCCGAGCCAGCATCCACAGCTGTTGAAGAAACGTCTGACTCAAAAGAACAGTCATCCAGGCATCCATGTGTTTGGAGACCTAAACAAGTATATAAAGGAGAAGAAAAAGAAAATAGGTACAGGCCAGAGCCAGGATTTTGAAAGACATTTTAGCAAGTTCTTAATTTATTTCAATATTTAAAATTTGTTACTCTCCATATACAAACAGATCTCCCACTCACATGAGATACCGCTCACCTCTCATCTTACAGCGCACACCAAATGCATGTATTTTAAAACACCCTAGTTAAGCTACCCCACCTAACTAATCTCTCATGGCAACTAAATCATCATACGCTATCTAACACCTTGCATATATAATTATGCTAAGTTCTCACATTAGCTTACTTTTTGTACTATCTCACATATAATTTATTCATTTGTAATTAATAACTTTTAAAAAGCTGTAACTTAAGCCGTTTAATTCAAGATTAAACTGTCTAAGTAACTCCGAACTTTGTTTTGGAGAAACTCTTTTCCTTAAATCAAAATAAATTAACCACAAGATGTGTTTAATAAAAAATGAACGAGATATGATCAAGATTATGTAACTAGTTTTGAAAAACAAAACTAAAACAGTTTATATCAACACCCCAACAAGAATGAGATTAGGAGATGTAGAAATATTAAGTACACACAGTTTTTGACATGGTAAAACCTCACCCAACTGAGGAAACATCCACGGTGACTTCTAAGTCACAAAACAAAAATCCACTAAAACAAAATATACAAGTTACAAGCTATTTAACACACATGAAAACAAAACAAACCTATACAAGTTTAGAATATGTAACTACTGGTTTAATTCTAACTTTTCTGCAATTCTGATGTTGATGTGGCTTTCTCACCTTGCTAACTTCTCAACACTTTGTTCCAGCTTTACGTCGACTCTTTGACATTTCAAGACCGTATACCCAACACTTCTTGTGTTGTAGTGTGACAAGTGTTTGTTAAAGTGAGCTAACACATGCATGCACACACTCACACTTATTTATACAAACAAGTCCCATCAAATTATAGAAAGATATGAATGAATTAAGTTTTTTAGTTTCTCTCTTTTTTAGAAACAAATAACTTTTTTTATCTTTAAACTAACCCAAAATCCAAGGTTACCTTGCTCGAAAGACGGTTCAAGGTCTTAATCAATTTCAGAGGGTTTTGAAAATATTTTTGAAATTGAAAACCACCGATTGTGATTCCAACTATATCAAAAGTCTTGTTTCATAAGAACTGGAAACAAAAAATAATTTGTTGATTCTAGAGTTGTGAAAAATATTTACAAAAAAAAAAATCAACAAATTTGATTTCTCAAGATGAGAAACGTAAAAATGCAGATGTAAGTGTAATATAACATAAAATACCAAGATCTACTGTTTCTATAACAAATAAATAGAGATAAAACTGAAATGCTTAATTTGGTTACAAGATCTCAAGCTCAGAGGATTCAAACCACGAACTGCCTTCAAACCACCACCAAAATAACTCTCAAACACGCTGGTTTGGTTTTGATGTAAACTAATTTTGAAAAAAAAGAATTTAGGGTTTCAAAATGAGATTAGGGTTTGAACGATTTAGGGTTTTCTCTCTCTGGTTTCTCTCTCTTCTCTTTGTCTCTCAGTTTGAACGAACTGGCCAAAGTCTTGTAATGCTGAGACTTAACCTCCTTTTATACTAAGCAAGGAAGGTTCGAGAATAAGAGATCAAATCCAATGGATGAGATTTGGTCATGGACTGTTGACTCTCATCCAACGGTTTAACAAAAGCGGTGGTTTAAACATTTTCTGATTGGACTAAGGGGGTTCACAAGGATTGGGATAGAACGCACGCAGTACGTTGATAAAAGAAATCCAAGGGCTGAGATTGAGTGAAGGTTCTGAGTCTAAGAGAAAGCACAAATCAAGCCGCCATAATGCTGACAGCTGTAAGGCCAAGATTAAACCCAAACGCGTGTTCTAAAATAATTACACACGCACCCTTAAGTCTCAAGCGCTTTCGGATTATACCCAACAAAACATTCAACAAGTTTAGATAAAACCAAAAATTACAAAATGACCCCAAAAGTTTATAAAACCAACTTTTATTATGAAAGAAATCATTTTAAAAATTATTTAAAAATTCCCAAAAATATTAAAACCTTATTTTAAAAGGGAATTAACTCACAAAAGCAATTAATGCATTATATATGAATGTATGCAATCCTAATGTGTGTGAAGTTCAGAATTTTACCTCTGAATGAATCAATTGAGGCATCAAGTGTAGTATCTGAGGTTCTTTGGTATCTAGGGGATGGAACTCAATATTTTGTCACAATTTCCAAACTAGATGGGCACTTACACAATGTAGACTCAAGTAAGTCAAAAGTATAAGGTGCTTCAATCTCCCCCTTCGGAATATATGGGACAAAATCTCCTTTGAGTCACCCAGGACTCGTAGGGATATGAAAAGAATAAGAAAAACTGTTCATATACAAAATTCTATCTACCCATATCCTAGAAAAAAGAAAATTACATAACTCAACTAATTACAAACCAATACCCTAATAACATCCGTTGTAGGCAATGGTACATATTCCTGCAAATAAGACTAAGATCAAGATTTTTAGAAATATGTACAAGAAAAAATGAACTCATAAGACTCAAATTTCTCCCCCATTTTGTCTCGAATGGACAAAGGAAAAAAATACTTAAGCCACACGAGTTTATTCAGCGCAAACCATTCCTATCGATTTTTGCAAAGAATGAAATCTATTGTAATCCAAAGGTTTTGTAAACATATTTGTGAGCTGCAAATCAGTAGGAAGATCATTAATTTCTAATTCCTTAGTCTCAACTAATTTGCGTATAAAATGATGTCTAATTTTTATATGTTTTGTTCGCGAGTGTTGAACAAGATTTTTAGAGATATTGATCGCTCTTTGATTATCATAATAGAGATGCAGTTGGTATTCTTGAATGCCATAATCATTTAGCATTTGTTTAAGCCAAAGTAATTGGGCATAGCAACTACCAATAGCTATATATTCAGATTCAGCTGTCGATAACGAAGTGCAGTTTTATTTCTTACTACTCTATCCTTCCAAATTGTTACCAATATAGTAACACGCTCCTGATGTGCTCTTACTATCATCAGTATACCCTGCCCAATCGGCATCAGTGTATCCTATTATAGTACTAGGAGTATCATTGGTGTACCAAAGTCCCAAATTTAGAGTGCCTTTTATGTATTTAATGATTCTTTTTACACATACTAAGTGGCTCTCTTTAGGATTATTTTGATAACGGGCACACACACAAACTGCGTACATAATATCCAGATGCGAGGCAGTAAGGTATAGTAAACTACCTATCATACTACGATATAAAGTAGGATCTATGTATTTACCACTCTCATCTCTAGATAATTTGTCCGTAGTACTCATGGGAGATCTAGCTTCTTTGGCACTTTTAAAACCGAATTTTTTGGCAATCTCTAAAGCATATTTCGATTTCGACATAAATAAACCTTCTGAATTTTGTTTGACTTGAAGACCCAAGAAAAATCGCAACTCCCCCATAAGAGACATTTGAAATTCTTTATGCATAATTTCAGAAAAAGATTTAACTTATGAAGGGTAAGTGGATCCAAAAATGATATCGTCGACATAGACTTGAGCTATAATGAAATCTTTACCAAAATGTTTTACAAAGAGAGTTTGATCATTTCCACCTCTCTTAAAACATTTATCTAAGAGAAAGTTGGAAAGACGCTCATACCAAGCTCTTGGCACTTGTTTCAGACCATACAACGCCTTTTTAAGATGATAAACATGATTTGGATACTGAGGGTCAATAAACCCTTTGGGTTGTTCAACATAGGTTTCTTCAGTCAAAATTCCATTAAGAAATGATGATTTTACATCCATTTGGTACTGCGTAAAGTGCAAGTAACAGGCTATTGCAAAGAGAAGACGAACATATTCTAGACGAGTAACTGCAGAAAATGTCTCTTTAAAATCTATTCCTTCAATTTGAGAATATCCTTGAGCCACTAATTTGGCTTTGTTTCTAATGATTATCCTACTTTCATCAGATTTGTTTTTAAATATACAACGTGTGCCAATAACCTTTTTATGATCATGAATAGGTACAAGATACCAAACATCATGAATGACAAATTGAAGAAGTTCTTCCTGCATGGCAGAAATCCATTGAGGGTTATTCAATGCCTCATTTATATTCTTTGGTTCCACAAGGGAGACAAAACATGCATAATGAGCATAGATTCTTAATTAAGATCTCGTACGTACAGGCTCATAAGGGTTACCGACAATGTTATCTATGGGATGATATTTAGAAACGCAGTTAGGTACTTCAGGTGTCTCAATTGGTAAAGAATCATCTATTTCTGGAGAGTCATTTTCGAAAACAATTTCAGACTCTTCCATAATAGTTGGTTCTCCAGTCTTACTCTCAACAGTAGTTTCACTTACAATAACATTTATGGATTCCATCAAAATCTTTGTGCGAAGATTATAGACACAGTATGCTCTACTATTAGGAGATTATCCTAAAAAGATAGATTTATCTCCACGAGTCTAAAATTTGGATAAGTGTTCTCTGTTTTTACAGACATAACATTTACTACCAAAAGTTCTAAAGTATTTAAGACTGGGTTTCTTCCCATACCATATTTCGTAAGGAGTTTGTTTAGAATTCTTCTTAAGATAGAACTTATTAATAATGTAACACGCAGTACGAATTGATTCTAGCCAAAAATATTTAGGTAAACACTTGGCGTGAATCATAACACATGCCATCTCTTGAAGGGTACGATTCTTTTACTCAGCAATTCCATTTTGTTGAGGTTTCTTAGGAGCAATAAATTCATGTTTGTAACCATTATAGTCACAATACTCTATAATACCTGTATTTACGAATTCTCCTCCTCTATCACTACGAATTCTATTTACTTGAGTGTCCTTCTCATTTTCTATACGCAGTAAGATTTTCAAAAAATTTATGAAAGTGTCTGACTTTTGTTTTAAGAAGGCTACCTAAGTAAACTTGGTGAAGTCATCAACCATAACTAGAATGTAACTGTGTCCACAGAGACTAACAGTACGAGAAGGACCCATTAGGTCCATATGGATGAGCTCCAAGGGTTTAGAGGTAAGGATATCTTTAACTTTCTTATGAGGTGCCTTAACAATTTTTCCTTCCTAACATGATCCACATATAATGTTAGAGATAGGTTTGATTTTTGGAATTCCTCTAACTAATTCTTGTGAAGAAAATCTACTGAGACTATCGTAATTTATGTGACCCATCCTATTATGCCATATTTCATTGTCATCCATTCTGGAAATGTTACAGGTTTCAGTACTGTTCATGACAGTATAACAATTGTCAGGAGTCCTGAATCCTGTAATTATGCACTCACCTTTTTCATTTAAAATCTTGCAATTATTCTTTGAAAAGGTGACAGTATGATTTGAGTCACAAAATTGCGAGATACTAAGTAGATTAGCCTTAAGACCATTTACTAGAAGAACATTTTCAAGCACAGACATTCCTTCTTCTTTGAGTGTTCCTTTGCTAATGATTTATGATGATACACAATTATCGAAAATAACTTTTCCTCTAGCAAAGCTGGTTTTGTCTAAAAGTTTTGTATTATTCCTAGTCATATGTTTTGAGCCCCCAGAGTCTAAATACCAACCAGAAGAGGTGTGTTCAGCTTTCAAAGCAGTAATCACAATATTACACTTCATCTGGGGTAATAGTTCATCTTTTCTAACCCAAATAGCTCTTGTTTTTGTTTTGCGCATATTTTCTCTCATTTGATAAAACTGGCCAGCATTAGATTTTTGTTGAAAAATATTTTGTGCATGTATTTGAGTTTTATGGAGGATATGAGCATTTGGTTTAGAAAAGTGCCTAGGAATCCTTCTTGTAAATGATCTTTTAGGTTTGGTCTTTCTCTTTCTGTAGTTAGAGTTTTTATTTGGTTGTCTAGGCAGAACATAATTGTTACAGCTTCTCCTAGAGTAGTTAAAGTTTTGGTATAAAAGAGTATTACAGACAGGATTAACTAAACGTCTAGAGTAGCAACCTTCAAAATAATGTCCGAATATGTCATAGTAAGAGCAATACAGCTTTCTTGAAGAATGTATATGCTAAGGAAAGTCTCTAAACATAGATTTCATGGAATTTTGATTTTGAACCTTATTCCTAAGGAGTACAGTTTGAAACGCAGAATCACTCTTCCTAATAGGATGGCAGATGTATTTAGCCTTAGGTGGACTTTCGCAGTTAGAGTTACTTGATTCCCCAATGTCCAACTTTTGATGTTTTTGATCAAACTCATCTTTTAGTGATTGAAAATCTGGACAGGTTTCCATAGGTCTTTTGCCACCTGACACAAACTTGATTGATTCAAAGTTTTTAATTTGTGTCTTTAAATTTGGGAAAAATTCTATTCCAATTCGATCATCAGAATTGGTTTTTGAATCAGCAACAAAATCATCAAAACAATTGGAATTATTTTAAAACTTAGTAATTTTTTTGAAAACAACTGTTGTATTTTCTTTGTCTTGTTCCAATTCTAATAATGTCCCTTTATATTTTTCCTCTAGAATTTCATTAGTTTCAATCAAATCTTTCAATTTTTGATCAAAAATTAAAACTTCATTCTGATGAGTTAGATATTGGGTAGTGTACTCTTCAGCTTTAAGTTTAACCATTAGACTTAGGTCTTTTAGTTTCTTAGTGAGATCTTTCACTATTTTCTCTAGTCTAGAGCTTTTCTTGAGAGTTTTGACATGAAGTGTGTGAACATTAGGGAGGTCTTAAGTGTCTGAATCACGAAGTGTAGTGTGTGAAGTGACCCCTAAGGATTAAATTTTTGAACTCACACACACATTGACATCGTCATTATCGCTTTCCCTTTGACTCACACACCCCTCTGTAGAACTAGTAATGTTATCAGAAATTAAAGCATCTAAACCAGTAGCAGTATGATTCATAACAACAGAAATAGAGCTACTAGAATCATTCTCATACTTAGGCACAGGTATATCATCATTATATATTATCTCACCAAAGAAAGACATGCATGGATAAAAAACATCAGATGACTCAGGTTCCTCATTCTCAGAGTCACTTGAATCATCCCATGTCTTACAAATGTTGCCCCTAGTATGTTTATTGGTTTTGTTCAATTTAACTCTACAGTCTTGTGCTATATGACCCAATTTTCCACATTTAAAACATTCAATATTCTTAAAGTCTTTGTTAGGTCTCGTATGAATGTCCTTATGATGTTTGTCTTAACCTTTCTCATGAGGTTTGTGATTAGACTGAGTCTGATAATTTGTCTTGCCTTGTCTGGTTGCCATTTTGTTTCTAAATTTCACAATTTTCTTAAACTGCTTTGACATAAAGGCAATTTGATTATCCAAACTATCCATATCACATTCCTCATCAGAATAAGAATCATTATTGGGAATGCTAAGCTCAGGTCTTATCAGTTTAGAGGAAAAACTCAAATTGGAACTAGTCTGTTTCCTATGGGTCTGGGTTAATTGTTTCTTGAATTATAGTTCCATTTCCACAGTTCTCAGTTTACTACTGAGTAATTCAGGAGTGATATTTTGATCACTCATTTCCTCAATAGCATATCTTTTATTATCAAATTTCTGTGGCAAAGACCTTAGAATTTTTTAGACAATTTCATTTCTGCCATAGGTTATCCCATTAGAATGTAATTTGGTCACAATGTTAGTTAATTTCATGTAAAAGTCATCAAATGATTCAGAGTCCGACATGATTAAAGAGTTATACTGCTGTATAAGCATCTATGTTTTGGCAGCCTTAACTCTAGTGTCACCTTCATGAGTAGTAACCAGAGTATCCCAAGCTTCCTTAGAAATGGTACACGATGAGATCCTTTTAAATTCATGTTCATTTATAGACATAAAGATGGCATTCTTGCCTTTCTTATTATTTCGAGAGGCTTGCTTCTCTTCTTGAGTGAATTCACTTAATGCTTTCTTAATCCTCTCATTGCTTCCTTCAGTGGCTGGTTTTGAAGGATAAGTATATCCATTTTCAACAATATCCCAGACATCATCTCATAAGGTTCCTTGTATGAAAGCAACCATCCTTACTTTCCAGTAAGAAAAGTTGTTTCCATCAAAGAGAGGAGTTCTGGTCAAGTTACCAAATCTTTCATTTTTCTCGTCCATTGTTTGATTTTAAGAAGACAATTTCAGAAACACAAGATCTTTAAAAGAAATTTCCAAGCTCTAATACCAATTGAAAAGCTGTCACTTAAGCCGTTTAATTCAAGATTAAACTGTCTAAGTAACTCTGAACTGTTTTTTGGAGAAACTCTTTTCTCTAAATAAAAAAAGATTAACCACAAGATGTGTTTAATAAAAAATGTATGAGATATGATCAATATTATGTAACTAATTTTGAAAAACAAAACTAAAACAGTTTATATCATCACACCAACAAGAATGAGACGAGGAGATGTAGAAATATTAAGTACACACAGTTTTTAACGTGGTAAAACCTCACCCAACTGAGGAAATATCCACGGTGACTTCTAAGTCACAAACCAAAAATCCACTAAAATAAAATATACAAGTTACATGCTATTTAACACGCATGCAAACAAAACATACATATACAAGTTTAGAATATGTACCCACTGGTTTAATTCTAACTTTTCTGTATTTCTGATGTTGATGTGGCTTTCTCAGCTTGCTGACGTCTCAACACTTTGTTCTAGCTTTACGTCGACTCTTTGACGTTTCAATATCTTATACCTAACACTTCTTGTGTTGTAATGTGAGAAGTGTTTGTGAAAGTGATCTAACACATGCATGCACACACTCACACTTATTTATACAAACAAGTCGTATCAAATTACAGAAAGATATAAATGCATTAAGTTTTTCAGTTTCTCTTTTTTTTTAGAAACAAAGAACTTTCTTGATCTTTAAACTAACCCAGAATCCAAGGTTACCTTGATCGAAAGACGGTTCAAGGTCTTAATCAATTTCAGAGGGTTTTGAAAATATTTTTGAAATTGAAAACCACCGATTGCGATTCCAACTATATCAAAAGTCTTGTTTCATAAGAACTGGAAACAAAAAATAATTTGTTGATTCTAGAGTTGTGAAAACTATTTACAGAAAAATAATTAACAAATCTGATTTTTCAAGATGAGAAACGTAAAAATGCATATCTAAGTGTAATATAACATAAAATAGCAAGATCTACAGTTTCTATAACAAAAGAATAGAGATCAAACTGAAATGCTTAAGTTGGTTACAAGATCTCAAACTCAGAGGATTCAAACCACGAACTGTCTTCAAACCACTATGAAAATAGCTCTCAAACACTCAGTTTTGGTTTTTATGTAAACTAATTTTGTTTAAAAGAATTTAGGGTTTGAACAATTTAGGGTTTTCTCTCTCTAGTTTCTCTCTCTTCTCTTTGTCTCTCAGTTTGGACGAACTCGCCAAAGTCTTCAAATGATGAGACTTAACCTCCTTTTATACTAAGCAAGGAAGGTTCGAGAATAATAGATTAAATCCAATGGTTGAGATTTGGTCATGGACTGTTGACTCTCATCCAACGGTTTAACAAAAGCGGTGGTTTAAACATTTTCTAATTGGACTAAGGGGGTTCACAAGGATTGGGATAGAACGCATGTAGTACGTTGATAAAAGAAATCCAAGGGCTGAGATTGAGTGAAGGTTCTGAGTCTAAGAGAAAGCACAAATCAAGTCGCCATAATGGTGATAGGTGTAAGGCCAAGATTAAACCCAAACGCGTGTTCTAAAATAATTACACACGTACCCTCAAGTCTCAAGAGCATTCGGGTTCTACCCAACCAAACATTCAACAAGTTTAGATTAAATCAAAAATTATAAAATGACCCCAAAAGTTTATAAAACTAACTTTTATTATGAAAGAAATCATTTTAAAAATTGTTTAAAAATTCCCAAAAATATTAAAACCTCATTTTAAAAGGGAATTAACTAACACAAGCAATTAATGTATTATATATGAATGTATGCAATCCTAGTGTGTGTGGAGTTGAGAATTTTACCTTTGAATGAATCAATTGAGGCATCAAGTGTAGTATCTGAGGTTCTTTGGTATCTAGGGGATCGGACTCAATATTTTGTCACAATTTCCAAACTAGATGAGCACTTATACAATGCAGACTCAAGTAATTCAAGAGTATAAGGTGCTTCAACTTTCAATAGTTATTATACACTATTCACATCTTAGTGTTATCATCTCATATATAATATTCTCATCATTATATACGTGTATTACATATTATATTTCGGATTTTATACTCTCGGATAGACCAGAAATTAACTCACATTTGTTTCCTTGTTTTAGTCCATATATATATATATATATATATATATATACATCTAGTGTACATATACCACATTCTTTATCTTAGTCCGCATATATATATGTTTTCAAATCTCATATACATATCTATATGATATACTATACACATCAAGTATATCTATAGTTATATATCACACACTATATACGTATAATAACCATCCCTCAGAGCTATAACTCAATGGATGCAGTCTCTCAATGCTATCATCTTTCAAGAAATTACTCACACATCGTCCTGGGTACCAGCGGTCGGACTCTCACACCGACTTGGTAAAAACCAAATCTCAATGTAGGGGAAGCGGCCATAGTTCCTCATTGGAAATAAGACGAATCATACCCAAGACGTCTTACCCCTGAACTTCACTCACGGTTAATACTGAACGCTATGACCTGGGGACTATACGCTCATGCTCCTTAAGCTAGGGCCTCACCCACATCGCGCAACTTCCCATGATAGCACTAGAGGGGTATGCTTCACATAAATATATCATTCACACATAGATATATTTAAAATCACATCATATATATACTGTCTCTATACGTGTATATATATATATATATATATATCATATCCGGCTATCCATGCCTACTCTCGTGGCATTAGCCTAAAATCCTTAATATATCAATTCGTATAGATTAATAAGTGTACACACAACTTATTTTAATCCCATAAATAGTCACTCACTTATGATACAATTCTCACGTTCATTATTTCCGAATAGCTTATCACTCCAGCTATTATTCTTATATCATCCTATACGCACCTTAGGATATTGCTCATACATATTCGGCATATATATATATATAATCGGCATATATATTCTACATGCCTAAATATATATGTACGAACTCTATGAATAATTCCTCGAATATCGTTCGTCCCAAATATTCCTAAATTTAAACCTCGGATCTGTCCCATGAACCCGAGACATATACATCCCCCATTTACTCTTTTAGAGGCCCTCTTACTCTATTTGGGATCCCCTAACATTTATCTCTCAAAGGAATTTGTCTCCAATCCTTTTTAGGCCAAGAAAAAACTTTCTGATTTTCTATCAAAGTCGGACCGATCCGATGACCAAGAAAAACGAACCATTCCGGCGATAAACGAATCAATTCGGTAACCCCCAAAAACGAACCGGTTCGGTCCCTACAGTTTCAGAAGTTTATCTTCTTTAACTCCAAAAATTCATTTTAAAACTCATCCAACTCTATTTCTAGGGTTTCTAACAACACCCAACATCAATATATATATCTCTACACACTATGATTTACCCAACACACCAATTAATTTATGGGATTCCTTATTTTATACCCTAATTCTAATTAAACCCACCATTTCCATTTCTTCCAATTTTCTTACCAAATATTATACCATTAACATGGATTTTAGCTCAGATTTCATGTAAGATTATCATCTCATCAAAATCATATGAAATCATTTCCCAAAAACCCATTTTGTGCAAGAATCCCAAACCTAAAAATCTTATAGTTCTTACACCAACTATAATATGGATTATAAAAACACTACAATAATTAAAGAAAGTTAAGCACTTTCCTATTTGGGTAAATCCGGCGATCTCGTGTCGGAATCTGCCGGAGCTTGGCCGAAAATCTCCACTTCGTCCACTTTTTCTTCTTCTCTTCTTCTTTCCCTTATTTCACTTTTTCTCTTGTGGCTTATAAGAGATAAAATAAGGTTTATCCCTTAATAAACCCAAAATGTATTCGTATACACAAATGTGAGTCCCTTCTAATCCAAAAAGCACTTGAAACCCAAACACTACACTCGGGTACTCTATTCTGGCTATCTAGGCCCTTTCGAGACCAATTGTGCACTCAAAATTCCCATCCGAGTCACTTAACAAAAATTCACGTCTTAAACCCAACACATCTGCACACGTGTTTTTCGCATAAAAGTAACATCACTTGTCGCTTTTATTCACATGCAACATAAAATATAATTAGTCCATCATTTATTTTAAATTCTCAAATTATTAAATTCCACCCACTCATTTAATTTAAATATCCATAAAAGTACGGGGTATTACATTCTGCCCCCTATAAGATAGTTTCATCCTCAAAATTTGGACAAGACTAGCACCAAATTTTAGGATCTTGAGCCACACACAACACCCTTTAGTACCCAAATCAAATCAAACCTCGATAATGGTACGATCGCTCCACTAATCACCCGCCAGTGGGACCTAACTGTATAAAGGATTACTCATATAGCTTCCGCTTCAGCTTCACGGAAAGCTTGTTCCATTATCTACATACTGATACACTCCATCAGTCATAAGATCTTACCTCAATAAGGGCACATTACACTTTGTGCTTCTACCAACGACATCCAAATAAAACGAGCCTATAAATCACTGGCTCTATTAACTTAATATTATTGGAAAGATGCACATCACTAAGTGCCAGATTCCCGTGTCCAATCCCAGCATAAATCTCCCATCTTGAGAGAAACCACAAGAACATTGGACCACTCCTGTTAGTCCTTTAAATATCCGTTCATGGCGACGTAACTCTTACGATGCTTAAAAGCATCTCAGAACAGTTTATGGTTAATGCCCCTCTTGACAATGGACTCTAAATCACATTCGGTCCAAAAGTATAGTTATTCGCTCACCTCTAAACAACCAGATGGAGAATCACCAGGATTTCACTCACCAAACCTTAATAGGTACATTGTTCGCAAAAAATAGGTACAAGTGGCTACACATAACTCTACCATTCGGTAATTTCTTCTCCCAATTACCGTACTATGCTTCACTTTAATTACAAGTTAAGTCTATTGCGGATGTAAGCTAACCGTAGTGACTCTAGAATTTTATTCATACTGCTTTACTAGTTGTCAATCACCTCCCGTCTACTCATCGGGCCATAGGTGACACAACTTGCCCAAAACAAAACATTATCACCACCGCTTCCAGGAAATCCCTATCGGAGGTGGGGTTTAAGGATATCATCATGATTTTCAACAATATTGGGCGGCACCTCGCACTGGTGCACTCCTCCTTTACTATCCTGTTAGCCCTTTCCAACACTAGAATTATCGGCTTGATACAAAATTTCTGGTCGTCCATCCCAAACTGACCTATTTCCATCTATGAGTGGTACACCCGAAGACAATCTCATTATGTCTCACCTAACACCAATTTCCACTTATAACATCTCACATTAAGTGATGCTTAATACTCCCCTTCTTCCTTGGCATAGAAAAATTCTTGATCCGTGCACTTCCCACCACAATTCGCACTTTTGGGCTCTTTATACCTTATTGACACCAACATTCTATTTACACTCAAGTCACTCTCAATATTCAACTGGGTAAGACTCCTCTCCTCTTTCTCACAATAGTTGGATTTTCCTCTCATTAAGAGATATCATTTTAAATGGCTTCTTACAGCCTTTCAACCCATCTTAGGTGTGCCAACTCTCATTGCACACATATACTTGGATTATCGTCATTCTCACCCGACATTCGGTCCATCATACCATTCCAACTTTATTATAACTTCCCCACATACATACATACATTCCACACATCTATTCCTACGTCCTCTAATCTTGGACGATTCAAATCAGCTAACCTGGGCGCCCATACGTCCTATAATTCGCGCATATTGACATAAACATCACATACCTCTCGCTCGTAACACATATTACCCCCCGCATTCTCAGCTTGGCTTTGACACTTAGGTATTCTCAATCACCCTATACCTCGACATCGTTCTACCCTTCAACTCGTGGTGAAAACAAAAAATTTCAGTGCTCTTTCACAGCACAATCGACTCCATTAGCCTTATGTTTAAATATAACTTTCAACTCGCAATTATAACTAGATACTTGTATAATAATCGAGGTACCAGAATCGTGGGCTAAAGACCCAACATCTCCCCACTTCCAACAATGCACTAAGTTTCATGTGTGGGACGTCTCGCAAAGTGAAATCCGAATAAGGAACCCCCCCAATACACTACTACCTAGCATTGTCGGAACATCAAAATACGTTAGACCCTCAGTCCATAGCATGTACCCTTAAACTCTTGTCTCTTGCACAATAGTATACTCGTCCACTATATGTTACATAAGACCACATATATCACGATGCTCTTACTATCACTAGTTTCTTAGCACAAATAAATCACGAGATATGTCTCTCTGCTTGATAAAAGACAACATACCCTGAATCACATCAGTAAACATCCCTATTCACCAGGATCAAATATAACCAGGAAACATAAACACAGAAGTCTGCTACACAATATATCATAACTTATATACACATATATATAGGCTTATCTCATCGAAGGGATACACTAAATCCCAACAATTTATCCATTTAATTATACTAAGAATAATAATCCACAATGTCCTATAGTATAACATCTCCCAGCTCCCGGCATTTGCTCATTTCGTGCGTGGGAGGTCTCACAAAGAAAAATCCAAACAAGGAACCCTCTCGATACACTACTAAGCAGCTCTTTCAGTCATAGAGATATGTTGGTCCACGACCTAGGTCTAATAAGGTGTTTAATCAATATAAATCATATCTAGGATAACATCATACTCGTATAATGCATCACTAAAATGAGTAATCTCAATAAAAATATACTCTCACTGTAGACACACCATTTTGTTACCCCTAAACTCTCCTTAGGTCCCTATCACCCCCTTTCATCACTACAAACCCAAGTCATACCCTGAGTACTGACCTAGAAGCCGTCGGGCACTCCTAGGCTTCGTTTGACCAAAAGTCAAAGTCTTCATCTCGATTGAGACTAAATGAATCTTCGAAGGGCCCTGAATCCCCTTTCCAATGGTCCATCCTATGCACAATTCTGACTTACCATGCGGATGAACGACCCATTTTCCCCGGAATATGATCTAGAGGCCACTGGACGCTCCCAGGCTCCGTTTGACCTAAGTCAACTCTTCAGCTTAACCGAGACTGAATAAATCTTCAAAGGTCACTGAAACCCCTTTCCAACGGTATGCCCCATGCACAATTTTGACTTACGATACGGATGAACGATCTATTTTACTCCGAAAGGTCACCAAATGCTTCCAGGACTCAGTTGACCAAATTTAAATCCCCCAACCAGATAAAACTCTTTGGAATGTCTAAGTACATCTCCTAACCTTTCCAATGGTCCACCCCATGCACGATTCAGACTTACTGTGCGGACGAACAATCCGTTTGCGTCCGACGATTCCCCATCCAATGGACCGACGAATGCTTTCGAGCCACATTTGACTCAAAGTACACTCCCAAACCCGGATCACTCCAAAGGACTTTCGAAGGTCTCTGAATTATCTTTCCAATGGTCAACCCCGTGCATGATTCGAATCAATAATTTGTGTTATGTGGCCGATTTTCTGAAAAGGCCTGAAAGACACTGCCAAACGCCAGGTTCCAGACCCTGCCAATCGGCAGGTGCCGATTGGCAGGACCAGGGCTATGCCGATCGGTAATGACCTGGTCCTATAAAAAGGAGGCCTCGACCTCATTGCAAAAGGAGCCCAGGTCTGAGAGATATCACTCTCAACACATTCACAAAACCTCTCTCGAAGTCAGCGCGATTTCCACATCCAAAACCCTTTCCAACCCTCACTTTTCATCATCCTTTTCATCAAACTTGGTGAATTAACTACCCTCCATCATCATCCAAGTTCAAGGGATGCTCTCCAACATACAAGATCAAGCTCAAGATCTTCAAGAAGGTCCAATTTTCTCAATTCTCTCCTTAAATTCTCATAAATTCGCATTAATTTATTTTATTACTTAGCACTTTTATTCCCTCATCTCACATATCTTAATATACATTTTTATTTAGTATTATAGCACATCTCTTATTTTCATATAAATAAAAACCCAAAAAATAAGTAAAAGAGGGTCTGCTCATAAATTCCCAATGGTAATTCTCACACTTTTCTTACACTTTTCTCATAACTAAAACACTTTTTCCACACACAGACAAATAAGAGAAGTCCCCGGTTAGATTTATGGGATGAACCCCACCCCTCGTTTTGCATGCGAATTACGTGGACTTTGATGCCTCTATAGGCCACGTAGGCGTCTTGGGGTAATATCCAAGATTCGATTCCTATTTTTACTCTTTCTCTCATCTCCTATTCTCTTTAAACTCAATTCTCTTATATTCTATATACTTGTTCTTAGTAGCGTATTATCCCATATGCGTTGTCGTTCCATCGTAAAGATCAACGTAGGGATAATCATGTAAATCCTATTATTTTTGTATTCCTACGGATGACTCACTTTACCTCTTCCATGGTACAAGTCAATGACTCCTATCTCCATTATATATACACATGCACAGGGAAAATAAAGAAAAATAGCAAAAAACCATGAGAGACCATAAGGGAGGAATGGGTGCCTAACACCTTCCCATTTCGTAACTTAGCCTCTGGACCTTTTCGAATCATTTTGGTTTCGTAAGTATCAGTATGTCTTTGGATGTTGTCCTTCGGGATGGCTCCCTTTCTTTTGCATGTTTTGAGTAAAATAGACTGGCGACTCTATCTCTCTATATTTTTCACCTCACCCAAATGACGCTGGTCGAAGCACTCCCGAGAGGGACACACGGAACCTAGGATCCTCCATCACGCCGCCTGCTCGCCGTGAGGATCGGGGATGGCCACAGTGGTGACTCTGCTGGGGAAATTATTTTAAGGGCTAGACTCTATTTACATGGGTGTTATGTTTGTTTATATTTTCCCCCTATTTTCATGTTCCCCCTTTATTACTCATATGTATCCCATGCTTATGCTTCTATTCGCACACTTGCAGAAAATTCTCCATGTACACTTAGCACCACGTGCACCTAGGGTAACATATATCCACATGTTGCACGCATCACCCATGCATACTTAGTGTACCATTGGTACTTGTACTTTGCTCCCTGTTGGTGTAATCAAGAAATACATTCTTATAAGATAATAATAAGAGTATCATGCATGACTCACATGGCATCACCAAAGAGCATTGTTATTGACCAAATTTTTTCCAGTAACTAGAGGGTCACTTAGTGATGGACACTGGTCCCGCAGGGCGCAGTTAGCCAAAGCGATATGACTCTCACCTTCCATTGGCCAAGTACCTTCGACGTATATCAAACGGTTCCCCTGCATCATACCGCTTGACCGAAGTCATGACAGCAGGTATATCGTTGGGAATTCACACGTACGCCGAGTATGTCGAATTCGCTCTCACACGTACCGTCCCCACGAGGTATATAGTGAGGCAATTCATGCACACTCAGGTATATAAAATGGATTGTCCACACGTACCGATTTCCTGTAAGAACAAAACGTATATCGTGGAAGTCATGCCAAAGGGGGGAACCCTTTCCGATTCACCCAACAAAACTGCATACCCGCATATAGGTGTCAAGCCCAGGACACACATGTTAAATTATCAGTTTCTACCCAAAACTCTGTCGAAATCCCGATTTGGCCGGCCGCCCGAATTTTCACGCATTTTTAAAATGGGACCCTACTCGTGAGCCTGGTCACAAGTCCAGCCATAGTTTTGCATATATTACAAACCCAATTTTTTTCAGGCTCGGGTCCCATCCGGCATTTCATTTTGCATTTAGGAGAATTTAATATAAGTGGGAACATAATAATTATAATAATCATGATGAGATCCGTCTCTCATTTCTTTATCAAAAATCCAAAAACATTTCTCCCTTCTTTATCAAAAATCCAAAAACATTTCTCCTATCTTTATCAAAAATTAAAAAAAAAACTCCCCTCTCTTTGTCAAAAAACCAAAAATATTTTGTCTTCCCATCTAAAAAAAAAACGTCAACAAATATTTTCATTCTTCCTCTAAAAAATAAATCACATTTTTGCACCTTCTCAGGTCGATCGCAAACCCCTTGGCCTGGCTCTTTATTGGCTTCGGTCTTCAGTCGAATCACCCTGGATCTCCGTCCGTTCCCCTATTACTTCTTCCGAGTCTGGTATCCATCCGCTTTCCATGGAGAACACAGATCAAGTCCTTGTTGTGCAGCCGGATCTGACGGCAGTCCTAGCTCAACTTCTATCCAAGATTTATAACCTCCAAACTAAGGTCTAAGAAATGCAATGAAACCAGGTTCCTATTCCTCAAGAGACCGAGGCCCTATTTCCTCGCGCTATGGGTCCACCCGAGCCTTTTTGGATTCCCGAAGAATATCAGCACGCTCCACGTGCCCCTCCTGCTAATGGGTCGCCGCCTGCCCAGCTTCAGATGCCAAATCTTACCCAGCGTGGGGATAACTTTCCTATGATCATTGATCCGAAAGAGGAGGAATTGAACAAGGTCAAAGAAGACCTCAAGATGCTCACCAAGAAGTTTGACCAAGTAAGAATCTCAGGGAATTACATGGACTACACCCACATGTCTCCTTATCCTAAAGTGAGGTTACCGAGGAAGTTCAAGATGCTAAATATCGAGAAATTCGGAGGAAGTGGACCCCCGATTGTTCATCTCCGTAGCTATCACCATTTCATGACTCTACTAGGGGCTTCTGAAGAAGTGATAGCCCAATTGTTTAAGAAAACTTTGAAGGATAGCGCCCTCCGATGGTTTTTATCTCTCGAAGACTCCAGAATTCGTAGTTGGGAGGATGTGGATCGAGAATTCATGTCGCAGTACAAATACAACGAAGAACTTGAGGTCACTCGCCGTGATTTAGAGCTGCTCAAATATAAATCTAGGGAATCAATTAGTAACTTCATAGCCTAATGGAGGGAAAAAGCAGCAACCATGACCAATCGGCCTTCTGAGGAAGAACAAGTCAGTATAGTGAAGAAGAAATTCTTACCCCATGTCCGAGCAACGATGGGAGGACAATACTATCCCCATTTCTGAGCTCTCAGAGAAGCAGGAGTAGAAATCGAGGAGGGTCTTATGAAAATAGATGTCGAACCGAAAAAGGTGTCCGGACAGTTCACCCCCAGGAAATATGAGAAGCCTGCCAGTGTTGCAGTCTCAACCATCAACAACATCTCTTAACCAACCACCTCATGGGCACCAAAAATTCTCCCTGTCCTAGTCCAAAAGGAATACATCGAGCTCCATGCTCCCCTCTCCAAAGTTTTTCAAGCCTTATTGAGTCGAAACCTTATGAAACCCTTGGATCCCCATCCATTGCCAAATCCACTCCCAAGAAAATTCAAGCCAGATGCCCATTGTGCCTTTCACTAAATAGATGGCCAGACCACTGACCAATGCTTTCACCTCCGAAACATAATCCAAGGTCTAATTGACCGGGGTACCATCGCCCCACCAGCCAATCCTAAGCAAAACACTACTCACAACCCCCTCCCAAATCATGCCAATGCCATCTTCTTAGAAGAGAACCCAGAATTCGATCCCTCAACTCAAATCATACCTATATACTCTCCCAAACCTCTCTAAATTTGCCTATATTTCCTCCTACACCCTACTAGCCTCGCTGATCAGGCGCTGTCACTCCTTACCAGAGCATGCATCGCCATCCATACCCATTTCAAAAATGGAAGTATGGAATTATCAGAAGTCTTAAACCAACTCCTAGAGTTCGGGATAAAATTGTCCTCATAAATGATCATTAATTACTAGAGGTTCAGTACGCCATTCTTGGAAGCACGAAAATGGCCCCGAGAGTCAGATAGTTGTGTAGTACCGACCGATGAAGTCAGTGTATTATGGCATAATTATTCAGACAAACCATCAACATTTACCGTATCACCGAGTTATTCGATGCTTTGAAGCCACAAGGGCGCCTAGTCCCTTCACCCTTAAACATCTCCATCGATTGGGAAGACCTGTAAGAAGAAGCCGTCGAAGTTATGGAATGTATCGACTTTACATGGAAAGACAGAATTGTTGCCACCGGATGGGGGGAAAAGTTTAAAGATTTAAATAAAGAGCAAGCTTAAGAGAAAACTGGCTAGTTAGCAGACATGTGTGGAATGATATCATTTGAAGAACTCCTTGGAGAAATAAACAAGGTGGAAGAATAACTCGAGATTGATGAGGAAACGGGATTCATGTTCTTCCCTTCTTCAGTAAATCACATGACCAGATTAGGGAGGCATTACCAGATCCCAAGCTCACTACCAGCCAATGACAAGGGGAAAGGCATGGAAAACCTTCCTATGCCAGAGATGACCCTCGAGGAAAGCAAGATCCTCAACCAACTACAGAAAACTTAAGCTAACATCACTCTATGGGGGCTCTTCATGTCTTCTCAGCTTCACAGAAACGCTTTGATCAAGTTGCTTACTGGACCCACAGTTCCTCCTTCTACCACACCAGAAGAAGCGGTAAATTTGGTTAGATCCTTGACCTCTACCTGAATGCTATCCTTTCCCGAAGAAGAAATCGCCAAGATTGGGCCGAACCAAAATCATGCACTCAACATCTCCGTCGAAGTTATGGGGAAGGTTGTACCACTCTCTCTTGTGGGTAATGGATCCACCTTGAATGTCTACCCACTGAGAACCTTTAAATGTTTAGGACTGAAAGAAAGAGACATCGATCCAACCTCTGCTGCTGTGCGTGCCTACGATAATACCCATCGGGAGGTGATGGGATCCATAAAGCTTGTAATAGGCATTGGCCCTATAAACCCTATAGTCGAATTCCAAGCTATTGACATCCCAACTTGTTTCAACCTGCTACTCAGACGACCTTGGCGCCACAGTATCAAGGGTGTGTCTTCCTCACTCCATCAGAAATTAAAGTTCTTCGCCGATGGACGAGTCATCACCATTTTGGGCGACGACAATAATACTGAGGGTGTAAGTACCAGCAGTCCAATTCTTGAGATACAACACGGGTCAAATGATATGATCCTATTAGGATTCCGAGTTGAACCACTCCTACTCCCGGCAGGGGACGACTTCAAAGAAAGGGTTTGTCCAGAATATGACCCTCATGGCAACGTTAACGTGATTCAGATGTTCAGAAACGTGCACAAATTAAAGAATACCTCAAGGAGATATGTGGCTCTAGCTAAAGTTTTCCGGCAACACCGGCTGAATGCGTCCAAAGAAAAATAGAGGGTTGCCAACGTCAGGCTCCCCCAATCATAGAGATGGATGTTAGAAAACATCCTCAAATACGACAAGAACTACAAATAGACGACGTCGCCGCTCGACGCCACCATGAAACCTCCCAGCACATACAATATGAACAACCGGGCCATTTGCCTTACCTGAAGCCCATCCTCCCCATCAATCACCCTACTCAACAAAACATACTTCAGTAAGGACAGCCGAATGGAATCCCCAAACACTATCCTCCTTACATCGCCGAGCGCCACCCTCACCACCTCCGACCTCACCCGCAGAGAGCGATCCACCTCTATCTTCTCCCTATCGCAATCTAGCCCCAGCAGTTATTGCACATCTATGGGAGTCACGATCATCTCCCCAAAGCTATAATGGAAGGTTTGGGTGGTATCCCACCACCTCTCCCCTAAAGCGCACAGGACCACAGGTGGAAGATGCTCCCAGACATCCTTAAGCCCCATCGTCCCACGGGCACGCATGTTCTTCAAAGAGATATCGGACTGTCAAAATAAAAAAAACCTTGTCAAAAATTCAAGAAGGAAGAAAAAATCATCAAACGAGAAGAATGCCCAAAGTCTTTACTTACATAACCGCCAGGGGTCACCACCCTCGAGGAGCGATGATGCGACGTCTCTCGCAACAAGGTCCGCTCATCCGTAATCGGCTCAAATGCATCAAAGGAGTTCTCACTCCCCAAAGAAAGAGGCGCCCTGGCCCTCCACTCCACGTTCACCCAATCATCATCAGTTAACCATTCCCTATGCACTGCAGTGCTCACAATGGCGGTCATTTCTTAGAGATCAAAATGCTAGAACGATTTTCAGAGGAAAATTGCAGAAAGAAAGAAAGGAAGAAGTTAAGAAAAATAAAGGGAATTCGCCCCGTTTAAATAGGATTCCAAGGGTCATGCCGATCAGTATTGACCCCCACCCACCGATCGGCACTGACCCCTTACACTACACCAAAACAGGCGATTGGTCACGGCCAAAATCCCTGACCAAAGCTGTGGGTCGAGGACTTGGGCCGTGACCATTTCGGGCGTGACCATTTTCGTGGGTCGCGGCCCAAGTCCGTGACCAAAAAATGGTAACGGCCTAGAGGAGTCACGACAGATGGTCGCGGACTTAGGCCATGACCCATGTCGTGACGGGTCGCGACCCTCATCCGTGACCCACAACCGTGACAAATTGGTCGCGGCCAAAGTCCGCGACCCACGACCGTGACATAAAAATTTAAAAAAAATTGGCCGCGGTCCTGATCCGTGACCCACAACCATGACAAATTGGTCGGGGCTAATGTCCGGGACTCCTTACGGTGACAAAAAAATATAAAAAAAATTGGTCGCGGTCCTAATCCGTGACCCACATGTAATACCCCGTATTTTCTGTGATATTTATTTTTGGGGATTAATTGAATTAAATGTTTATTAATTGGAAATTAATCCGGATTAAAATATTAACGAGATGTGAGTTAGTATTTTATTATAATGTGCATACTTGGCATTATATGAATATTGGTAATATTGAAATTGTCATGAGATTTAAATACGGCAATTTGGGAATTTTGTTTGACGCGTGTGACAGCCACGTTATGGTATTTTATTTTAAATTAAAAAGTGAATTTTAGTTCCATTAACCATATGGTCGTTTTGAGTGCGCCAACGCGTCCGGAAGGGTCGAGATAGTCAGAAAACACTAGCAGAAAGTTTAGTTTGGGTCCCGGGGTATTTTTAGGCCATACCGGCATCATAAAGGGTATTTTGGTAATTTGTATTTTTGGGAATTAAAAAGTGACGAAAATTGTAATTACAATCTGACTATTTCGTTAACCCACTTAACCCACTAACTACACTAAGAGACAATATGGGCTACGGGAGAAGTTGATATACAATCCCAACTTACCAAAAACCAAACACACCTCCACAACTCCATTGTCTTCAACCTTGGGAAGAGCTTGAGAGAGAGAGAGAGAAGGAAAGAATTCTGCAGAAAGAAAGAGAGAGGATAGACTTAACTTCAAGATTCAACACCAAATTCAGAGATAAATTAAGGCAAGTGGTTTAATCTCATTTGATTCAAGCTATGTTTTCCATGTTTAGGAATTTTCGAAATTGATTTTTGAAGATAATTTAGGCCCATTAATTGGAAGTTAAAAGCCATGATTTATGTAGGAATTGCATGTAGTGATAGTCTGGACGAATTATATGTTCTAAAGAGAACCTTTGATGATTTAAACATGGAGTTAGAAGAAGTTTAATGATGTTCTTGAATGGAAGAATTCTGGAAATTATTTTGATGTAGTTTTGATCTATAATTAGCCTTTAAAGGATGAATTATGGGACTTAGAATGTTAATACTCGTGTAGGATGATAGTATAATGTTATAGTAACCTTGTCTTGGAGTTTCATGCTTAAAAATGGAGTTTTGAGACGAAATTTTAACTGCAAAACGAAGTAGTCCGTAACAGACCTGGTGCGTTCGATCGATCGATGTTCTTCAGTCGATCGATCGACCACCATAGATCGATCGAAGGTAAGGGTCGATCGATCGACCTTCCCAGAATGAGTAAAGTTTTTCCTTAATTGAATTTTAATGGTGTTAACCCTTGAATAATATTATTGGAGACATTGTGAATACCCTTAACCTTAAGGAAGACCAGTAGACATGATTATGAGATTGGAATTTAATTTGAGGAATTATTCTAAATTGATGAAATTCGTTATGTGAGATAATTTTTGGGTTAATAATGCAAATGTGAATATTTTGATGGAATAAGGTTTAGGGAAGAAGTAAAGACCTTAGGTATAAAGATGTTATATGTGTGAATAATGGGAACTTAATAGTCCATTTGAGATAGGTCTTAAGTTTAAGAAGTTACGACGTGAGACGTGTCGACTATTTAATTTATATATTATCGGGATACTTGAAATATTTGAATTTGGAATAATGGTATAAAGATGTAGAGAATACCTTTATTAATATCGAGATATCTAAGATGTGTGAATGCTTAGTATATAACTTTATGTGTATGACATACCTACCATACTTGCTATCACGGGAGGTTTACGTTCGCTTAGGGCCTTCTTATCCTTGTGTTGCCCGGATTTAGATTGGTTACCTCGATGAACATAGGTCATAGAAGGACTTATTGTGGTATTAGTAAGTCTGCTGATCGTGGGAGCGTAGGTATGTGCGTGACCCATGTGATGGTGACTGTGTTCGCCCCCACTATTTGTGATGTTGTTATCTGAACAATTCCTGAGAGATTCGGAATGTGTGATCCTTATGTACGTGATGGACCGGGATGGATAGCAGAGTATGTGTGCACCGCAGCTTAGCCGTTGGGTGCTTATATTGTATATTTATGTTGTAAAAATATACGATTAAATAAGAAGGAATTTACTATGTTAAATTGTGAGTATATTTATGGTAATGTTTTGAAAAGATAAAAAGAGAGTACTTTTATCAATAAACGGTTTTGTTAGTAACTGGGAATCCGGGAATTAAAGTAGAAATCTCTATTTAATTATTAAGGTTGGAAATTAAACGTGAACCGAGTAGTAATGTTAGAAACTCTTTGGATAGTTACGAGATAACACATGAATGGGTACAGGAACGTTAGGAGTGCACAGTTAGACGAGAGGTGAGTATATCATGTGAGAGCACGTCCTAACATGTACTTTGCATATACTGTTTTAAATGTTTTTAAAGCACTTGCAGGTTTTTAAATATCTCCACATTCGGGCTCTGACCCATTTGCTTTCAAATCTACTTTTTGTAAAACCATTTTTAGGTGCCCAGCCACAAGGACACCATGCATAGGATTCTTACTCAGATGACGAGCTGTAGCTGTTTGTGGGAGCTACAGGGATTTTCTTTTAGACGCTTATATCATTTGGATTCCTTACTCAGTATTCCTCAGTTGTAGGGCTTGTTGCCCAAATTCTATTAGATACATTTCCATTTCAGTTTTTCAGACTTTGGCATGTATTCATTCAGTATTCAGTATTTCGTTATTTACTTCAGTTGTGGGATTATGTTGTGAGGAGTTTTCCTCCAGATTTACTTGTATCATGTGACGGTTATTCTATTTACTTCATTATGGTGAATGGTGTTATTATTCTTCATTACACTTGTTGCATGTTAATCAGACTTTAATTAAAATTTGGCAACTTACTTTTTAAATACTAGGTGGTTAGTAATTATAAAATGTTTTCGACAGTGATGCTATTAACTGAGACAACTTGGCGTTTTGATTTAATTTAATAAAGGAGTAGCTACCCGGTATTTAATTAGTCGGGGTGTCACAGGTGGTATCAGAGCATCAGGTTCTAGTGTCCTTTAGGATCTGAATGGCTTATTATGTTTCCGCTGAGCTTTCTTTGATACAGAGCCCTATATTTTTAGGACTGTTGTATTCTTTTGTTTATGCTACGTTCTTCAGCTATTTTAAGTTTATAACTGCGAACTTATAGACTTTATTCTTATTTCAGAATGCCTACACGACGTGCACGACGAGTTCCCAGGAATGCGACGCCAGAACCACAGCCCGCACCGGTTCAGGGCGTGATGAACGCCGCTGAGGTTGCAGCTATTATAGCCCAAGCGGTAAATGCCGCCATTGCCGTAGTTCAGCAGGCACCACCTCAGGTGCCGGTTGCCGCTCTAGTACAGACAAATACATTCCCGTCTGCTTGGGAACGTGTACGTGATGCTTTTCAGAAAGCGCATCCGCCAGAGTTTGTAGATAGCTCAGACGTGGTAGTCTCGAGCCAGTGGATGAAGGATATATAGCGGCACTTGAGGATGTATGAGTGCACGGATGTTCAGAAGCAGGTGCTAGCTACTTTCAAGCTAGTTGGATCTGCATTGCAGTGGTGGGAGTCTATTACCACCGGAGAGGAGAGGGATACTCTCACGATTCAGGAGTTCTGGGTGCGGTTCGATCGCAAGTACTTTCCGTCAGCTATTCATACGGAAATGAGGAGGAGATTGATGAGTCTGAGGCAGGAGGGCAAGACCGTGGCCGAGTATGAGGCCGAGTTCACTAATCTGTTAAATATCATTCCTGATGAGATACCGACAGAAAAGAAGAAGATTGAGAAATTCACCGACGGGTTGACATGGAGGATCCGTCAGCATCTGTTAAGGAACCTTTTGTTGGCCACTTATTCTGATGTGGTTAACGCTGCTTTATTACACTGCCAGGATCACCGCTTTCATATGGCTGAGGGCAAGAGATCGGGAGAGTCTAGCCATCAGGGCAGGACTGGAGGACATGGTGCCCGTGGGGCACAATTTGTTCAGGGGAAGAGGCAGATTGATCAGGGTTTCCAGCAGGGGGATCATAAGAGGTTCCGTTCAGGAGGTTTCAGGAACGGTCAGGGAGGATCCCGGAATGACCAGCAGGGTCATAACGGCCATCAGGGCCAGCAGGGTCAAAATGGTCAACATCAGCAGTTTCAACAGGGCCAACAGGGCCAAGGGAGGAACGGTAACGGCCACCAGGGCCGGGGACAGCAGGGGCAGAGAGGAGGGAACTTCCCAGGGAAGTGTTTCGTTTATGGCAGGACTGGCCATAAACGCTAGGACTGTCCTGATAAGGGCAGGGCCCCACAACAGCAGCAACAGGGAGCTCGCCAGGAGCCACAGAGGCCTATGTTTCCCGCCGCTCTTCCCGCACCGCCACAGATGGCAGCATTGCCACCCATTCCAGCAGTTCCGGCTCAGTAGGGCCAGCTACAGTATGGACGTGTCTACAACGTCCACCAGGCAGCAGTCCCACAGGCTCCGCCCGCGATTGAGGGTACATTTTCTATCCATGGCACTATGGGTCGGGTACTGTTTGATACGGGGGCTACACATTGTTTTATAGCTACACATTTCGTGAAGGCTTTAGGGTTGTTAGCCACCGCGGAGAGCACAGTGACGTGTGTCGACTCACCATTGGGAAGTGGGTCACTTATATTCTTTATATGTCGGGGAGTGGGGGTAGAGATTGGTGATTTGGTATTACCTGCGAACATGTTGGTATTAGATATGCATGTTCACGATGTTATTATCGGTATGGATTGGCTCGCTAATTATAGAGCCATGATTGATTGCTTTGGTGGGAGCATTATTTTTGCCATTCCGGGGCAAGAGATGTTTGTAGTGGCGATGCCTCACCCAGAGGGAGGCTCGACCGCTCATTTATATTACATTGAGGAGGATACCTCTAAGGAAGTTGTGATTCCTTTAGATTCGATCCCAGTCGTCAGGGAGTATTCTGATGTGTTTCAGGAGATACCAAGCCTACCCCCCACTCAAGAGATAGACTTCGTTATAGACTTGTTACCAGATACGAGACCTATAGCATGAGCACCGTACTGTATGGCTCCAGCTGAGATGAGGGAGTTACGGGATCAGATTGAACAGTTGTTGGGTCAGGGGTTTATTCGAAGGAGTACTTCACCATGGGGTGCCCCTGTGTTGTTCGTAAAGAAGAGAGATGGTTCACTGAGATTGTGTGTGGACTACCGGGAGTTAAACAAGGTCACGATACGGAATAAGTATCCGTTGCCTCGAATCGATGACCTATTCGACCAGTTGAGAGGAGCTTCTTTCTTCTCAAAGATTGATTTGCGATCTGGTTACCATCAGTTGCGTATCAGGGAGGAGGACGTTTCGAAGACTGCATTCTTATCGAGATATGGCTCTTACGAGTTTCGAGTTATACCATTTGGTTTGACCAACGCTCCAGCAGCATTTATGGACTTGATGAGTAGAGTGTTCAGGGATTTCCTAGACCAGTTTGTCATTGTCTTCATCAATGATATTTTGGTTTACTCCCAGACTGAGGAGGAGCACGCCGAGCACTTGAGGCTAGTTTTGCAGACACTGCGCCAGAATGAGTTGTATGTAAAATATGAGAAGTGCGGGTTTTGGCTGAAGGAGGTTCAGTTTTTGGGGCATATTATTTCCGACCGGGGAATATCGGTTGATCCGGGGAAGGTATCCGCGGTGAGGGAGTGGGGACAGCCCACGACACCAACGAAGATCCGTAGTTTCTTGGGCCTAGCAGGATACTACAAGAGGTTTATTCGGGGTTTCTCCACGATAGCGGGTCCCATGACACACCTAACCCGTAAAGGTGTGCCGTTCATTTCGAGTGATGCCTGTCAGTTGGCATTTGATAAGTTGAAGGACAAGTTAACCTCAGCACCTGTGTTAGCATTGCCGAGACCGGGAGTTGAGTATCTTGTTTACACCGATGCGTCCTTACAAGGACTTGGAGGTGTACTGCAGCGGGAGAGTCAGGCCATAGCTTATGCTTCCCGTAAGCTTAAGCCTCACGAGAAGAATTACCCTACCCATGACTTGGAGTTAGCGGCAGTGGTATTTTCCCTTCGTATTTGGAGACATTACCTTTTGGGGGAGAAGTTTCGATTGTTCATGGATCACAAGTCCCTATAGTACCTATTCACGCAGAAGGAGTTGAATATGTGGCAACGGAGGTGGCTTTAATTCGTGAAAGATTATCAGTTCGATATCCAGTATCACCCGGGGAAGGCTAACGTGATGGCAGACGCGTTGAGCTGTAGACCGGTAGATGAGGTGGCAGATGTGTGGAAGGCAAAGTGGAAAGAATTGGGACACCAGGATGCAGTGGCCCGATCATTCATGTTTGTGATCACTGTTACACCGCAGATTGTCACGAAAGTAGTGAGGGCACAGGCAAACGACTCGTTCTGTCAGGAGCAGATAGTTCAATTATTGGCAGAGGGAGCCGAATCCTATACCGTTAGCTCAGATGGGGGATTACGCTTCAATGGGAGATTGGTGGTTCCGGAAGGGAAGGAATTGCGGTATGAGGTGATGGCAGAGTCGCATGGCTCACGGTTCGCGGTACATCTCGGAGGGGACAAAATGTACCAAGACATGAGACGTCAGTATTGGTGGAGCGGGATGAAGAGAGATATTGCCGAGTTTGTTTCAAAATGCGCCACTTTCCAGCTCGTAAAAGTGGATCATCAGAGACCGGCAGGACTACTACAGCCATTAGAGGTCCCGATGTGGATGTGGGAGAGCATCTCTATGGACTTTATCACGGGGTTGCCTACGTCGCAGAGGGGTCACGACTCCATTTGGTTAATTGTGGACAGGTTGACAAAAGTCACTCATTTTCTACCCGTAAGGACAGACTACACTGCGGGACAGTATGCCTAGCTCTTTATTGCAGAGATAGTGAGACTTCACGGGGTGCCCTTAAATATCGTGTCTGACCGAGACAAGATATTTGTTTCACGGTTTTGGGAGAGTTTTCAGCAGGCCATGGGCACGGAGTTGCGGTTGAGTACGGCGTACCACCCGCAGATCGATGGGCAGACCGAGCGCACAAATCAGATGTTGGAGGACATGCTACGTATGTGCACCATTGACTTTGAGGGTGGATGGGAACAGTATCTTCCACTGGTGGAGTTTGCTTACAACAACTCATACCAGTTCACCATTGGCATGACTCCATTTGAGGCGTTGTACGGTAGACCTTGTCGTTCCCCAGCATGTGGGTTGGAGGTGGGGGACAACAAACTACTTGGGCCGGAAGTGATTCAGGATACTTCGACAAGGATAGAATTGATTCGGAGTCGCATTCGGGTAGCTCAGGACAGGCAGAAGAGCTATGCTGATGCGAAGAGATTCTTCAGAGAGTTCCAAGTGGGGGACCAGGTTTTGCTCAGAGTATCTCCTATGAAGGGGATTATGCATTTCGGGAAGAAAGGGAAGTTGGCACCGAGATATGTGGGACCATTTCCTATTATTGAGCGGATCGGACCGGTTGCGTATAAACTTGGGTTACCGGAGCATTTGCATCGGATTCACGATGTGTTTCATATTTCCTCGCTTAGGAAATACCTTAGAGATAATTTGGCTCATTCTCTCATTGCTGTGGAGGACATTGATCTCCAGCCAGATAGCTCCTACGAGGAGGGACCGATTGCTATTCTGGACCGAAGAGAGCGGAAACTGAGGTCAAAGATAGTTCCGTTAGTGCGTGTTCAGTGGCGACATCATAATGTCGAGGAGTCCACATGGGAGCGCGAGGATGAGATGCGCGAACGTTATCCAGAGTTATTCTTACGAGGTACTTTCTAGTTCCGAATTTCGGGACGAAATTCAGTTATTAGGGGGGAAGTAAGTAATACCCCGTATTTTCTGTGATATTTATTTTTGGGGATTAATTGAATTAAATGTTTATTAATTGGAAATTAATCCGGATTAAAATATTAACGAGATGTGAGTTAGTATTTTATTATAATGTGCATACTTGGCATTATATGAATATTGGTAATATTGAAATTGTCGTGAGATTTAAATACGGCAATTTGGGAATTTTGTTTGACGCGTGTGACCGCCACGTTATGGTATTTTATTTTAAATTAAAAAGTGAATTTTATTTCCATTAATCGTATGGTCGTTTTGAGTGCGCCAACGCGTCCGGAAGGGTCGAGATAGTCAGAAAACACTAGCCGAAAGTTTAGTTTGGGTCCCGGGGTATTTTTAGGCCATACCGGCATCATAAAGGGTATTTTGGTAATTTGTATTTTTGGGAATTAAAAAGTGACGAAAATTGTAATTACAATCTGACTATTTCTTTAACCCACTTAACCCACTAACTACACTAAGAGACAATATGGGCTACGGGAGAAGTTGATATACAATCCCAACTTACCAAAAACCAAACACACCTCCACAACTCCATTGTCTTCAACCTTGGGAAGAGCTTGAGAGAGAGAGAGAGAAGGAAAGAATTCTGCAGAAAGAAAGAGAAAGGACAGACTTAACTTCAAGATTCAACACCAAATTCAGAGATAAATTAAGGCAAGTGGTTTAATCTCATTTGATTCAAGCTATGTTTTCCATGTTTAGGAATTTTCGAAATTGATTTTTGAAGATAATTTAGGCCCATTAATTGGAAGTTAAAAGCCATGATTTATGTAGGAATTGCATGTAGTGATAGTCTGGACGAATTATATGTTCTAAATAGAACCTTTGATGATTTAAACATGGAGTTAGAAGAAGTTTAATGATGTTTTGAATGGAAGAATTCTGGAAATTATTTTGATGTAGTTTTGATCTAAATTAAGCCTTTAAAGGATGAATTATGGGACTTAGAATGTTAATACTGTTGTAGGATGATAGTATAATGTTATAGTAACCTTGTCTTGGAGTTTCATGCTTAAAAATGGAGTTTTGAGACGAAATTTTAACTGCAAAACGAAGCAGTCCGTAACAGACATGGTGCGTTCGATTGATCGATGTTCTTCAGTCGATCGATCGACCACCATAGATCGATCGAAGGTAAAGGTCGTTCGATCGACCTTCCCAGAATGAGTAAAGTTTTTCCTTAATTGAATTTTAATGGTGTTAACCCTTGAATAATATTATTGGAGACATTGTGAATACCCTTAACCTTAAGGAAGACCAGTAGACATGATTATGAGATTGGAATTTAATTTGAGGAATTATTCTAAATTGATGAAATTCATTATGTGAGATAATATTTGGGTTAATAGTGCAAATGTGAATATTTTGATGGAATAAGGTTTAGGGCAGAAGTAAAGACCTTAGGTATAAAGATGTTATATGTGTGAATAATGGGAACTTAATAGTCCATTTGAGATAGGTCTTAAGTTTAAGAAGTTACGACGTGAGACGTGTCGACTATTTAATTTATATATTATCGGGATACTTGAAATATTTGAATTTGGAATAATGGTATAAAGATGTAGAGAATGCCTTTATTAATATCGAGATATGTAAGACGTGTGAATGCTTAGTATATAACTTTATGTGTATGACATACCTACCATACTTGCTATCACGGGAGGTTTACGTTCGCTTAGGGCCTTCTTATCCTTGTGTTGCCCGGATTTAGATTGGTTACCTCGATGAACATAGGTCATAGAAGGACTTATTGTGATATTAGTAAGTCTGCTGATCGTGGGAGCGTAGGTATGTGCGTGACCCATGTGATGGTGACTGTGTTCGCCTCCACTATTTGTGATGTTGTTATCTGAACAATTCCTGAGAGATTCGGAATGTGTGATCCTTATGTACGTGATGTACCGGGATGGATAGCAGAGTATGTGTGCACCGCAGCTTAGCCGTTGGGTGCTTATATTGTATATTTATGTTGTAAAAATATACGGTTAAATAAGAAGGAATTTACTATGTTAAATTGTGAGTATATTTATGGTAATGTTTTGAAAAGATAAAAAGAGAGTACTTTTATCAATAAACGGTTTTGTTAGTAACTGGGAATCCGGGAATTAAAGTAGAAATCTCTATTTAATTATTAAGGTTGGAAATTAAACGTGAACCGAGTAGTAATGTTAGAAACTCTTTGGATAGTTACGAGATAACACATGAATGGGTACAGGAACGTTAGGAGTGCACAGTTAGACGAGAGGTGAGTATATCATGTGAGAGCACGTCCTAACATGTACTTTGCATATACTGTTTTAAATGTTTTTAAAGCACTTGCAGGTTTTTAAATATCTCCACATTCGGGCTCTGACCCGTTTGCTTTCAAATCTACTTTTTGTAAAACCATTTTTAGGTACCCAGCCACAAGGACAACATGCATAGGATTCTTACTCAGATGACGAGCTGTAGCTGTTTGTGGGAGCTACAGGGATTTGCTTTTAGTCGCTTATATCATTTGGATTCCTTACTCAGTATTCCTCAGTTGTAGGGCATGTTGCCCAAATTCTATTAGATACATTTCCATTTCAGTTTTTCAGACTTTGGCATGTATTCATTCAGTATTCAGTATTTCGTTATTTACTTCAGTTGTGGGATTAAGTTGTGAGGAGTTTTCCTCCAGATTTACTTGTATCATGTGACGGTTATTCTATTTACTTCATTATGGTGAACGGTGTTATTAGTCTTCATTACACTTGTTGCATGTTAATCAGACTTTAATTAAAATTTTGCAACTTACTTTTTAAATACTAGGTGGTTAGTAATTATAAAATGTTTTCGACAGTGATGCTATTAACTGAGCCAACTTGGCGTTTTGATTTAATTTAATAAAGGAGTAGCTACCCGGTATTTAATTAGTCGGGGTGTCACACCACAACCATAACAAGTTGGTCGCGGCCAAAGTCCGCGACCCACAACCGTGACTAAAAAAATAAAAAAAAATGGTCGCGAACTTTGGCCGCGACCATTTTTATGCGTGACGAAAAAATAAAAATGGTCATGGACAAAGTCCATGACCATATTTAACTATAATTAAAAAAAAATGTATTTTTTTGGTCCAATCCTAAAACTGGGGGTCCTACGAGTGCACCATCAGTTGCTACGTGTAACGTTTGACGCGTAAGAGGTGTTACAAATATTTATTATTGGCGAAACAATAAAAAAAGTCACAAATTGCGAATCGAGAACGTTGTTAATAAACAAATATATATAAAAACTTATAAATATTACACGTCTTAATAATTCACAGACGAAAAAAAAAATTGGGCAGAGTTTCCTCTATTTTCTTGACATTCCAAAACCTGTAAATGTAAAACCTACTTATTATAAAGCATTCACGGCCATAAAATTCAACAATCAAATTATAAAAGCCTGCACGGCCATAAAACTAAACAATAAAAGCCCGCATGGCTGACAAAATCCTGATTGTCCACAACATATAAACAATCTTCATGCTATAGACCATTTCCTCCTTCGTTTGATCCGTGTGAAAAAATTCTACAAATGATAGGATACATAAAAAAAATATCAGTAACCAAGTAGTTTTACAAAAAAATTAATCAAGATGAAATATTGCATATATGAGTTAAAATTATCAGTAACCAAGTAGAAATATACAAATTATCGTCGTGTTCTCAAACCGGGACTCCCGCGGCTGTGGGGTCAGTTCCTACGAGTTACATTGGTCCTGTGGGAGGTGTCGGCGCCACCCACGACGCCGTTTGTGGGCTGTTTTGGATTTTTACCCTCTAACGCCATGTTTTTAAGCCTAAGCCTAGAAATATGCAAATTACCGTCGTATTCTCAATCCGGTAGTCCCGCGACTGCGTGGTCAGTTCCTACGAGTTACATTGGTCTTCTAGGAGGTGATGGTGCCACCCACGGGGCCGTTCGGGGGTTGTTTCGAGTTTTCACCCTCTAACGCCATATTTTTAAGCGTAAGTTTAGAAATATGCAAATTATCATCGTATTCTCAAACCGGGAGACCCGCGACTATGGGGTCAGTTCCTACGAGTTACATTGGTCCCGTGGGAGGTGTTGGTGCCACCCACGGGGCCGTTCGGGGGCTGTTTTGGGTTTTCACCCTCTAACGCCATGTTTTTAAGCCTAACTCTAGAAATATGCAAATTATCATCGTATTCTCAAACCGGGAGACCCGCGGCTGCGGGGTCAGTTCCTACGAGTTACATTGGTCCCATAGGAGGCGTTGGTGCCACCCACGGGGTCGTTCTGGGGCTGTTTCGAGTTTTCACCCTCTAATGCCATGTTTTTCTTGAGTCTAGAAATATGCAAATTATCGTCATATTCTTAAACCGGGAGTCTTATGTTTGTGCGGTAAGTTCCTATGAGTTACATTGGTCCCGTGGGAGGTGTTGGTTCCACCCACGGGGCAGTTCGGGGGTTGTTTCGAGTTTTCACCCTCTAACGCCAAGTTTTTAAGCCTAAGTCTAGAAATATACAAATTATCATCGTATTCTCAAACCAGGAGACCCGCGGCTGTGGGGTCAGTTCCTACGAGTTACATTGGTCCCGTGGGAGGTGTTGGTGCCACCCACGGGGCTGTTCGGGGGCAATTTTGGGTTTTCGCCCTCTAACGCCATGTTTTTAAGCCTAAGTCTAGAAATATGCAAATTATCATCGCATTCTCAAACCGGGAGACCCGCGGCTGTGGGGTCATTTCCTACATTGGTCCCATGGGAGGTGTTGGTGCCACCCACAGGGCCGTTCGGGGGTTGTTTCGAGTTTTCACCCTCCAACGGCATGTTTTGCTTAAATCTAGATATATGCAAATTATCGTCGTATTCTCAAACCGGGAGTCTCGCGGCTGCGCGGTCAGTTCTTACGAGTAACATTGGTCCCGTGGGAGGTGTTGGCGCCACCCACGGGGCCGTTCGAGGTTTGTTTTGGGTTTTCACCCTCTAACGCCATATTTTGAAGCCTAAGTCTAGAAATATGCAAATTACCGTCGTATTCTCAAACCAGGAGACCCGCGGCTATGGGGTCATTTCCTACGAGTTACATTGGTCCCGTGGGAGGTGTTGGTGCCACCCACGGGGCCGTTCGGGGGTTGTTTCGAGTTTTCACCCTCTAACGCCATGTTTTGCTTAAATCTAGAAATATGAAAATTATCGTCGTATTCTCAAACCAGGAGTCTCGCGGGTGCGCGGTCAGTTCTTACGAGTAACATTGGTCCCGTGGGTGGTGTTGGCGCCACCCATGGGGCCGTTGGCGGGCTGTTTTGGGTTTTCACCATCTAACGCCATATTTTGAAGCCTAAGTCTAGAAATATGCAAATTACCGTCGTATTTTCAAACCAGGAGTTCCACGGCTGCGTGGTCTGTTCCTACGAGTTACATTGGTCTCGTGGGAGGTGATGGTGCCACCCACGGGGCCATTCGGGGGCTGTTTTGAGTTTTCACCCTCTAACGTGATGTTTTTAAGCCTAAGTCTATAAATATGCAAATTATCATTGTATTCTCAAACCGAGAGACCCGCGGCTGCGTGGTTAGTTTCTACGAGTTACATTGGTCTCGTGGGAGGTGTTTTTGCCACCCACGGGGCCGTTCGGGGGCTGTTTTGAGTTTTCACCCTCTAACGCCATGTTTTTAAGCCTAAGTCCAGAAATATGCAAATTATAGTCGTATTCTGAAACCGGGAGACCCGCGGCTGCGGGATCAGTTCCTACGAGTTACATTGGTCCCGTGGGAGGTGTTGGTGCCACCCACGAGGCCGTTCGGGGGTTGTTTCGAGTTTTCACCCTCTAACGCCATGTTTTGCTTGAGTCTAGAAATATGCAAATTATCGTCGTATTCTCAAACCGGGAGTGTCGCGATTGCGCGGTAAGTTCCTATGAGTTACGTTGGTCCCGTGGGAGGTGTTGGTTCCACCCACGGGGCAGTTCGGGGGTTGTTTCGAGTTTTCACCCTCTAACGCCATGTTTTTAAGCCTAAGTCTAGAAATATGCAAATTATCATCGTATTCTCAAACCGGGAGACCCACGACTGCCGGGTCAGTTCCTACGAGTTACATTGGTCCCGTGGGAGGTGTTGGTGCCACCCACCTAAGCCGTGACCCTCTATGTGTGTATTCTCTTTGTCATCATGTCATGGGTCATGGACTTGGGCCGTGACCCACCCGCGACCAAGCTTGGAGGGAATTTTGGCACGAGTTTGGCGCCAAGATGGTCACGTCCTGGTCACGGCCCAAGTCCGTGACGACAGTGGTCACGGCCCAAGTCCGTGATAACTTCCCGAGCATCAATAATTTAGTGTGGTAATAAATATGGTCACGCCAAATATTGAGTGGGTCACAGCCCAAGTCCGCGACGAGCTGGTCGCGGAATTGGGCCGTGACCCACTGGGCGTGACCATTCGCAGGATTTGGTGTAGGTAATTACCTTCCCAAGGCAGTCTAAAAGTTCGTGCCACTGCCGAATGGCACCTTCTGCACCATGCCGATCGGTACCCCCTTAAAATTTCTTATAAAAATTCCTAGAAAACACCAGAAAGCCCTGAAAAATTCACAAAAAATTCCTAAAAATCCCTGGAAGGATTTAGAACATTTTCACCAAGAAAATTTCGCACTCCCTCAAGCGCAACCTCTATTTCCCCAATGAAACTCTCAAAAAACAAGTAAAACTCCTCCCGACAACATCCCCAGAGTATCTCTAAAGATCACCCCCTATGCCCCAAAGGTCTCAATTTTCCCCAAGAGAAACATCCAAACCCTGGGCCACCTAATCACCTCCCCAATGGAATTTTGGCTATTCCTTCAGAGGATGCAAAAGATTTCCCCAAGAAATCGGCTCCCTAGCCCAAAACAAAACCACAAGATAAATCTCCCCAGCAGAGTTCCCCGAGAACATCTCTACTTAAGCCCGCAGAATTGGCTTCGACCCACAAAATTTGTCATCACCTTTAAGCCCACAGAATTGGTCATCTCTTCAAGCCTGCAGAATTGGTCATCTCCATTCAAGCACGCAGAATTGGCTTCGACTCGCAGAATCGGTCACCCTCATCTTCAAGCCCTTAGAATTGGCTTTGACCCGCAGAAATGGTCATCTCTACTTAAGCCCACAGAATTGGTCATCACCCTTAACCCACATAATTATCTTCGACACATAGAATTGGTCATCACTATTAAGCCCGTAGAATTGGCTTCGACCCGCAGAATCGTTCATGTCAACTTAAGCCCTCAGAATTGGCTTCGACCCACAGAATTGGTCACCCTCATCTTCAAGTCCTCAGAATTGGCTTCGACCCTCAGAATCGGTCACCCTCATCTTCAAGCCCTCAGAATTGGCATCGACCCGTAGAATTATCCACCCTCATCTTCAAGCCCTCAGAATTCGCTTCGACCCGAAAAATCGGTCATCCTCAGCACCTCCTCAGGAATTGGCCTAAACCTTTCCTCCAAACTATCCTTTAGGTCCGACCACGACCTGGTCATCCTCGCTCCCTAAGGTCCTCAGAATCGACCTCAACCCTTTGAATTGGTCATCCTCCCTCAAAAGCATCATGCGGTGTCTATTCGATGGCTATCATTTTTTCCAAACTCACCCATTGAGGGGCTCTTTAGACACCCCATTATGTTACCCTTAAACTCTCCTTAGGTCCCTAGCACCTCCCTTCATCACTACAAACCCAGGTCATACCCCGAGTACTGATCTAGAAGCCATCGGGAACTCTGAGGCTTCGTTTGACCAGAATTCAATGTCTTCAGCTCAACTGAGACTGAATAAATCTTCCAAGGGCCCTAAATCCCCGTTCCAACGGTCCGTCCCGTGCACGATTATGACTTACCATGTGGACGAACGACCCATTTTCCCCAGAACCTAATCTAGAAACCACCAGACACTCCCAGGATCCGTTTGACCTAAGTCAACTCTTCAGCTCGACCTAGACTGAATGAATCTTCAAAGGGCACTAAAACCCCTTTCCAACGGTCCACCCCATGCACGATTCTGATTTATGGTACAGACGAACGATCTGTTTTACTCTGAAAGATCACCAAATGTTTCCAGGACCCGGTTGACCAAAGTTAACTCCCTAAACTGGATCAAACTCGTTGGAATGTCTAAGTACATATCCTAACCTTTCCAACAGTCTGACCCGTACTCGATTCAGACTTACCATGTGGATGAATGATCCGTTTGCATCCAACGATTCCCCGTCCAATGGACCGACGAATGCTTCCGAGCCACATTTGACCCAAAGTCAACTCCCGAAGTCGGGAGCGGTCCAAAGGACTTTTGAAGGTCTCTAAATTTCCTTTCCAACAGTCTACCCCATGCACGATTCGGATCAACAGTTTGCGCTCTATGGCTAATTTTTCGAAAAGGCCTGAAAGATACTGCCAAACAGCAGGTTCCAGACCCTGCCTATCGACTGGTGTCGATTGGCAGGACCAAGGCTATTTCAATCGACAATTCCCTGGGCCTATAAAAAATAGGCCTTGACCTCATTGCAAAAGGATCCCAGATTTGAGAGATATCACTCTCAACACATCCAGAAAACCTCTCTCGAATTCAGCGTGATTTCCACATCCAAAACCCTTTCCAACCTTCACTTGTCATCATCCTTTTCATCAAACTTGGTGAATTCACTGTCCTCCATCATCATCCAAGTGCAAGGGCTGCTCTCTAACATACAAGATCAATCTCAAGATCTTCAAGAAGGTCCAATTTTCTCAATTCTCTCCTTAAATTCGCATTAATTTGTTTTATTACTTAGCACTTTTATTCCCCCATCTCATATATCTTAATATACTTTTTTTATTTAGTATTATTGCACATCTCTTATTTTCATATAAATAAAAACCCAAAAAACAAGAAAAAGAGGGTTTGCTCATAAATTCCCAACGGGAATTCTCACATTTTTCTTACACTTTTCTCACAACTAAAACACTTTTTCCACACACACACAAATAAGAGAAGTCCCTGGTTGGATTTATGGGATAAACCCCACCCCTCATTTTGCATGCGAACTACGTGGACTTTGATGCCTTTATAGGCCACGTAGGTGTCTCGGGGTAAAATCCGAGATTCGAGTCCTATTTTTACTTTTTCTCTCATCTCCTATTCTCTTTAAACTCAATTCTCTTATATTCTATATACTTGTTCTTAGTAGCGTATTATCACATATGCGTTGTCGTTCCATTGTAATGATCAATGTAAGGATAATCGGGTAAATCCAATATTTTAATATTATTTTTGCATTCCTACGGATGACTCGCTTTACCTACTCCATGGTACAAGTCGATGAATCCTATCTCCATTATATATACACATGCACACATATCACGAGTAAAATAAAAGAAAATAGCAAAAACCCATGAGAGACCGTAAGGGCGGAATGGGTGCCTAACACCTTCCCATTTCGTAACTTAGGGTCCGGACCCTTTTCGAATCATTTTGGTATCGTATGTATCAGTATGTCTTTGGATGCTATCCTTTGGGATGGCTCCCTTTCTTTTATCTGTTTTGAGTAAAATAGACTGGCGACTCTATCTCTCTACATTTTTCACCTCACCCAAATGACGTCGGCCGAAGCGCTCCCGAGAGGGACGCGCAGGACCTAGGATCCTCCATCACGTCGCCCCCCCACCGCGAGGATCGGGGATGGCCACACTCACTGTCCACACTTTCTAAACAACATAAAATACATACATATAATAATGCTATCGATATAGCCACTAAACTCGCCTCACTCTCAAATCTAGTGCTAATCAAAATACTATGACTCGCTCGTGTCACATAAAGCATACCTCGTTCCCCCGAGAATAAAACTCCCATTTCCAACTTGCCAATCACCCTGTCTTCTCAAATGGTTCCCGGACATAACATGACATTATCACCATCTGCATCAATCGTTCAAGCAGAATTTCCCATAAGTGCTGGCGACTATTCTTGCGAGTCCATCACCCACTTAAGGACTCTCTTCTCCATTGTACCTACCACGTCAGGTACAAAGTTCGCTAGACAAGGTCTCCATCCATCCCTCCTATGATAAGTTTTGAATTACCTTCACATATTCTTCTGAATAAAAGATGAAGGAACATGCGATCAAATCGTACTTAAGATCCTTACATTTGCATAACATCTCACTTGGAAATGTGGTGGTATACTCCCACCATTACAACTCTTCTACCACGAGCTATAAAAATTACTCCAGTTTTCACTTTTGGGTGTTGATGCAAAAAACTAGAATAGGCTAATTAATTGATCACAGATAAATATAAGTAAATGAGATAATATTTTTAAAGTGGTTCGGCTTAAAGGAACAGCCTACGTCCACTGTTGTTTATTGATTTTGGATTTGTTCAATTGCCTCTTGTTTCATGTCCATTGGATGTAGGGTTTACAATGTATTTATAGCCCCAGGGGATGTACAAGTTTTGGAATATCAAAGGATGGAATGTCTTTGTATCGTAGACATTTACATATGTACAATCATTTATGTATACAACTGTTGGCATTTTACTGTCATTGTTGGTCGGTCTTCCTTGTGTTAGTCGGGCTTTAATGACAGGTTGGTCGGCATCCCTCAGTAGGTCGGCATATTTTCCTTGCTAACCATGATTATCCTTATTATATATTGCATGTGTCAATATCAGATTGGTCCAAGTATCAGGATAATTTTTAGTATCAATAGAAGCCCCCAATGTTTCATGGTTGAACTTTTTACAAAAGTGTGAAACATTTAGCTCTTAAAAGTTTCACAAGCAATAATTTTAGGCTTGGTCGGTTGTAAACTTCCCATGCTTGTAAAAATTATGACTTATTTGTGGACGTATAATGCGCATGGCATTTTTGTAATTATCCATCACTTTAATGAATCGTTTTTGAGAAAATTCATCTTTTCTGCCTTTAGCCACCGCTAGTTCAATTGACACTGCCTTTTAATCATTATTTTTTCAATTTTTAAGGCAACCTATAAAGAGAGAAAAAATCCACAATCTTTTCTTACCTCAAATTTTCTAAGTGTTTTTGGTTGTTCCGCCTTCAAGCTATATTTTTCTCTCTTGTGCGATTATTTTTTCTCCTTGAGTTCTTACTGAATCCTTAATCTCTATAAGAACTCTTTCTCTTTGTTTGTTCTTCATAATACTAACTTTCCCTATGGCCTTTGTGTAGTTCCTCATTGACTTCAACAACATGGTGGAGAAAGATGAGGCTTTGAGAGCTTCTTCTGGGGAAGTTTAAGAGGATATTAATGAGCTAAAAAAGTCAGTGCTTGATTCCCAACAAGCACTGGCCAATGAACAGAAGAAATGGGAGAAGAAGGTGAAAGTTGTTGAAGGAGCTGCTGAAATTTCTCAGGGTCTAGCTTATAAGTTGCAGAAAGAATTAGATGCTGAAAAGTCAAGATTGCCCAGCTACAGTAGGATTTGGATCTTGAGAAGGAGAAAAGGACTAAGACCAGGGAATATGGCTTCAACAGATGCTGGGATAAGGCCATTGGAGTAGCTTCTTCACAAATTGAGTTCGCAAAGAATAAATGCTTTAAGGATGTTTGTTCAGCTGCCCCGGTGGAGGTCATCACTCTAAAAGACTCATAGATGTTCTTACGATATGATCCCGGGGCCTCTCCAAATATGAACGAGGAAGTTGATGATGATGGGGGTTCCAACGAATCTTTTATGGTGATGGAGTTTGTTAATCAACACCAGGATGTTGATTATTCTTCCCCCTCCACAGTTAATCCTCCTCCTCCTTATGTCCCTACTTCTACTTCAGTTGATCCTGAAGCAGATAAGAAGAAGGTGTAGATCCGAGTAGCTTTTTGTTTCCTTTTTTCAGTAGTCGTACTTTTTCTTTTTCTTCTTGAAGATATACCCATAATTTCCCCTTCTATTAATGAAAAGAGAAATGTTTTTGTTCATTTGATTGTATTTTTCCATGCTTTGCAGCTTGTTGAGTGATGAACTTACTGCCTTGTGTGACACCCCGACTAATTAAATACCGGGTAGCTACTCCTTTATTAAATTAATACAAAATGCCAAGTTGGTTCAGTTAATAGCATCACTGTCGAAAACATTTTAATGATTACTAACCACCTAGTATTTAAAAAGTGAGTTGCCAAATTTTAAATTAACTCTGATTAACATGCAATAAGAGGATAATGAAAGAATTACAACCATTCACCATAACGAAGCAATAGAATAACCAACAATTATAATGATAAGTCCGGAGGAAAACTCCTCACAACAATCCCACAACTGAACTAAGTAAAACAATGTATCCTGAATTAATTACATGCCAAAAGTCTGAAAATCTAAAATGGAAAATGTTTCTAATAGAAATGGGCGACATGCCCTACAACTGATGAAACTGAATATAGAGTCAAGATAGATGAAGCGTCTACTAGCAAAGTCCTGTAACTTCTACAAACAGCTACAACTCGTCACCTGAATGAGGATCCTAAGCATGGTGTCCTTGTGGCTGGGCACCTAAAATGGTTTTTACAAAAAGTAGATTTGAAAGCAAACAGGTGAGAGCCCGAAAGTGGAGAGTATTTATAAATATCAAGTGTTTTAATAACATTAAAACAACGAATGCAAAATACATGTTAGGATGTGCACTCACATGAAATACTCACCTCTCGACTAATTGTGCACTCCTAACGTATAGCACCCATCTAAGTGATAATTACATCTAACTATACTGACATGAGTTCTAACCTTTCTACTCGGTTCCCATCACACATTCTACGTTATCAATTAAGTAGGGGGCTTTACTTAAACTCAGATTCTCAATATTAGCAATACAATTTATTACAGGTTATCCCTTCATAGTTACTCAAAGCGTTTCCGTATTTATACGCACAATACCAACATAAAAGTTCTCATTAATTTAAGTGTATCTTAGTCACGCCATAAATATACAATACAAGCACCCGAGACTAAGCTGCGGTGCACACATACTCTGCTATCCATCCCGGTATATCACATACATAAGGATCATGCATTCCGAATCTCTCAGGAATCGTTCTAAGATAATAGCAAATCACAAACAATGGAGGCGAACACAGTCACATCACATGGGTCACGCACATACCTACGCTCCCATGATCAGCAGACTTATTAACATCCCAATAAGACCTTCTCTGACCTATGTTCTCGAGGTACCAATCTAAATCCGAGAAACACAAGGATTTGAAGGCCCTAAGCGAACGTAAACCTCCCGTGATAGCAAGTATGGTAGGTATGTCATACACATAAAATTAAATACATATACTAAGTATGCACACATCTTAGTAATCACCATATTTTAGTTGTGGTACACTTCTCATTCTCGTACCGACATATAATGTTACACAATTTACATATTCCCGGTTAATATATTTATTCAAGCCGTCAATTGTTCTCCCGACGTAATAGGCACTCATGTCCTAATCCATAATTTCCATTTGGTTCAAATCACCTTCTATGTTTTACTCCTCATTATATCCCAATCATCCCAAATATATCAATTAATCATCAAGGAAATGTTATCTCTACAATTAAACAATGTTACGGGACACGCGAAATCAAAACAGGCCAAGAAGCCTAAACTGTCAGCTCGTTAGAAGTCTCGTTCGAACGAGGCTGGTTCGAACGAGAGTTCGTTCGAACGAAGTGGGCCTTCTAACGAGATATCGTTCGAATGAACATCCCCCTCGTTAGAAGTCAAAATGTCAACTCGTTAGAAGCTCGTTCGAACGAGCTCGTTCGAACGACCTGGGCAGGTCTTCTAACGAGAGGCCAGTTTCGAGCCCAGATTTTCCCAAATTCGTTTTTCCAACTTTTCTACACCTCTACTCACATTCAAACATTAATCCAACAATTTTTCGAGGTTTCTAATCATTCCTAAACATACTTAGGTCAGATAATAACATGTTTAAGAGATTAATTCATCCTAATCATCACCCAATTATCAGGTCTCTATATTTTTCCCAATCTCAAGAACATGAACCCTAGAAATCTTTAAGATCATCAATGGTCATAATTAAATCCGTTTTTGTTTCATCCAAGATATATTATCATCAGAATAATCACCTAAATACAAATCTACATGCGTGTAACAACCCGCGTAATCTTGGGCTATTTTAATTAATTTCTCGAAAATGGAGGAAAATAAAGTTTTTGATAAAATTATTTTTATTGCTCAAATATGTTGGTTATTATTTTTAAAGGAGATAATTTCAAACGGTTTCGAAAACGGAGTTAAAACGGATTTTAAAATGATTTTTAAATGTTTTTAACTCTTGGAGTTGTTTTGACTTCCAACTCTTCATTTCTTTGCCTTATTTAAAGGAGTCTTTTGGATTCTAACTCTTCATTTCTTTGGATTATAAAAGGAAGTTATGGGCAACCTTTTTAACCTACTTTTGGCACAAATTTGGGCAGCAAATATATTTTATATTCCTCTTCTTTTTATATACACATTGGCCCTTGAGATTTGTGAGTTCCAACCTTAGATTAGAGGTGTTCTTGGGGCTATTTTGTTGGAGGTTCTTGGAGGAGATTTTGTAGATCTTTTGAGTTGATCTTGAGGATGTGATCATTAGTTTCTCATCATGGTTTGAGGTATGGGGTTTTACACAATATGCTCCTTAAATCTCGCGAGTGTCATTCTCTTTGAATTCTTGTTAATTGAACTCATATTTGAATTGATAAATTCATTGAAATCTGGAAAATAATTATTGAAATTACTTTGATTCATGTGGTATCATTATATTGTTGATGAGCACGTTGTCATGAGATTTTAATATGGCACGGATGTTGCGCACCCGCCAAAATTCCTGTTTCCCGGGCTATGGCTTGATAAAGTATATACGGATGTGGTGAGGCCTGGTGACCCGGTTAAAGTGTTGTTGAGAAATTATATTGATAAATGCTTTGAGCTTTGCATTTTGATTTAAATATTCGTACTCGTGTTGTTACGTTTTATTCGTTTCTAATCCGTATTTGTTGAGCATAATTCTTGTCGTATTGTGTACTTCCCCATATTTTCTTTTAGTGGCAGGTTAGCGCGGATTTTGGGGGGCTATGGAGATTGATTTTAGCTAGGATTGTTTGGGAAATATTTTTATTATTTTGATGTATAGAGCGTTGGAGATTTGTATTTTATTTTCGAGTTAGATGTTGTATTTATTCGAGAGACTTGTTGTATTTGAAGAGATTGAGATTAGTGGATTTATATTATTGTGGGTTTATTTAAATGCTCTATACCTTGTCACTTGTGGATTTTGATTTATTTTATCGCATTAGTGCTCCGTTCGCTCTCCCCGGGCGGGCGGGGTGTTACAATGCGATTCCTCATCAAAATGTAAATTCTAATTCCAATTTAAATGGGTTTTTATCAAACTCCCAAGAACAATATAAATTTTATCAATCTCCTACGCATGGAAGAAACATTCTTTGCAAAATAATGAAATTAAACCACTTGCCTTATGTATCTCTGATTTTGATGTCGAATTGATGAATCGTTCTCTCTCTCTCTGCAGAATTTTCCCTTCTCTCTCTCTACAAGCTCTTCTCTAAGGATGGTAATGGTGGCTAGGGTTTGCCTTAGGAAACTTTTGGAACTAATTCCAATAACCCCCGTAGCCCATTAAGTCATAAGATGTAGGTAGTGGGTTTAGTGGGTAATTACCAAATTATATTTTTAATTCCTAATTTTCGTTGGTTTTAATTCCCAAAATTCAAAATTACCAAACTACCCTTTTACGTTGCCGGTATGGCCTAAAAATGAACTGGGACCCAAACTAAACCCCCAACTAGTGTTTTCTGACTATTTCGACCCTTCCGGACGCGTTGGCGCACTCAAAACGACCATATGGTTAATAGACATAAAATTCACTTTTTAATTAACATAATTATATTCCTGACGCGACTGTCACATGCGTTCCAACAAAATTTCCAAATCGCCGTATTTCAATCTCACGACAAATTTCATAATTCAATATTCATATATAGCCATATATACTCATTAAAATCAAATACCAACTCACATCTCGCTAGTATTTTTATCCGGATTAATTTCCAATTAATACACATTTAATTCAATTAATCCCATATTTAAATATCACCAAAAATACGGGGTATTACATACTCATTTAAATATCACCAAAAATACGAGGTATTACATACTCCCCCCCTAATAACAGAATTTCGTCCCGAAATTCGGAACTAGAAAGTACCCGGTAAGAACAACTCTGGATAACGTTCGCACATCTCATCCTCGCGCTCCCATGTGGACTCCTCGACATTATGATGTCGCCACTGAACACGCACTAAGGGAACTATCTTTGACCGCAGTTTCCGCTCACTTCGGTCCAAAATAACAATCGGCCCTTCCTCGTAGGAGCTATCGGACTGGAGATCGATATCCTCAAAAGCAATGTGAGAATGAGCCAAATTGTCTCTAAGATATTTCCTTAGCGAGGAAATATGAAACACATCGTGAATCCGATGCAAATGCTCTGGTAACCAAAGTCTATACGCAACCAGCCCAATCCTCTCAATAATAGGAAATGGTCCCACATATCTCGGTGCCAACTTCCCTTTCTTCCCGAAACGCATAATCCCCTTCGTAGGAGATACTCTGAGTAAAACCTGGTCCCCCACTTCAAATTTCCTGAAGGACCTCTTCGCATCAGCATAGCTCTTCTGCCTGTCCTGAGCTACCCGAATGCGACTCCGTATCAGCTCTATTCTTGCCGGAGTATCCTGAATCACTTCCGGCCCAAGTAGTTTGTTGTCCCCCACCTCCAACCAACATGCTGGGGAACGACAAGGTCTACCATACAACGCCTCAAATGGAGCCATTCCAATAGTGAACTGGTAGGAGTTGTTGTAAGCAAACTCCACCAGTGGAAGATACTGCTCCCATCCACCTCCAAAATCAATGATGCACATACACAACATGTCCTCCAACATCTGGTTTGTACGCTCGGTTTGCCCATCGGTCTGCGGGTGATACTCCATACTCAACCGCAATTCCGTGCCCATGGCCTCTTGAAAACTTTCCCAAAATCGTGAAACAAATATCTTATCTCTGTCAGACACGATATTTAGGGGCACACCGTGAAGTCTCACTATCTCTGAAATAAAGAGCTGGGCATACTGTCCCGTAGTGTAGTCTGTCCTTACGGGTAGAAAATGATCGACTTTGGACAACCTGTCCACAATCACCCAAATGGAGTCGTGACCCCTCTGTGACGTAGGCAACCCCGTGATAAAATCCATGGATATGCTCTCCCACATCCACATCAGGACCTCTAATGGTTGTAGAAGTCTTGCCGGTCTCTGATGATCCACTTTTACCAGCTGACAAGTGGCGCATTTAGAAAAAAAACAAGGCAATATCTCTCTTCATCCCGCTCCACCAATACTGACGTCTCATATCTTGGTACATTTTATCCCCACCGGGATGTACCACGAACCATGAGACGTGCGACTCGGCCATCACCTCGTGTCGCAGTTTCTCCCCTTCCGGAACTACCAATCTCCCATTAAAGCGTAATCCCCCGTCTGAGCTAACGGTATAGGACTCGGCTCCCTCTGCTAGTAATCGAACTATCTTCTCCTGATAGAACGAGTCATTTACCTGTGCCTTTACCACTCTCGTGACAATCTGTGGTGTAACCGTCATCACTGACATGAATGATCGGGCCACTGCATCCTGGTGTCCCAACTCCTTCCACTTTGCCTTCCACACCCCTGCCACTTCATCTACTGGCCTACGGCTCAACGCGTCTGCTACCACGTTAGCCTTCCCCGGGTGGTATTGGATATCAAACTGATAATCCTTCACGAACTCAAGCCACCTCCGTTGCCTCATATTCAACTCCTTCTGCGTGAATAGGTACTGTAGGGACTTGTGGTCCATGAACAATCGAAACTTCTCCCCCAAAAGGTAATGTCTCCAAATTCGAAGGGCAAATACAACTGCCGCCAACTCAAAGTCATGAGTGGGGTAATTCTTCTCATGAGGCTTTAGCTTACGGGAAGCATAAGCTATGGCCTGACTTTCCTGCTGCAATACACCTCCATGTCCTTGCAAGGACGCATCGGTGTAGAATAGATACTCAACTCCTAGCCTCGGCAATGCTAACACAGGTGCTGAGGTCAACTTATCCTTCAACTCATCAAATGCCAACTGACAGGCATCACTCCACATGAATGGCACACTCTTACGAGTCAGATGTGCCAAAGGACCTGCTATCTTCGAAAATCCCCGAATAAACCTCCTGTAGTATCCTGCTAGTCCCAAAAAACTACGGATCTCCGTTGGTGTCGTGGGCTGTCCCCACTCCCTCACCGCGGATACCTTCCCCGGATCAACAGATATCCCCCGGTCGGAAATAATGTGTCCCAAAAACTGGACCTCCTTCAGCCAAAACCTGCACTTCTCATACTTTACATACAGCTCGTTCTGACGTAGCGTCTGCAAACCCTGCCTCAAATGCTCGACGTGCTCGTCCTCTATCTGGGAGTAAACCAGAATATCATCAATGAAGACAATGACGAACTGATCAAGGAACTCTCTGAACACCCTATTCATCAAGTCCATAAACACTGCTGGAGCGTTGGTCAAGCCAAAAGGCATAACCCGAAACTCGTAGGAACCATATCTCGTTAAGAACGCAGTCTTCGAGACGTCCTCCTCCCTGATACGCAACTGATGGTATCCCGACCGCAAATCAATCTTTGAGAAGAAAGAAGCTCCCCTCAACTGGTCGAATAAGTCATCGATTCGGGGCAACGGATACTTATTCCGTATCGTGACCTTATTCAACTCTCGGTAATCCACACACAACCTCAACGTCCATCCCTCTTCTTTACAAATAACACATGGGCACCCCACGGCGAGGTACTCCTCCGGATAAACCCCTGACCCAACAACTTCTCAATCTGATCCCGTAACTCTCGCATCTCTGCCGGAGCCATACGGTACGGTGCGCGTGCTATAGGTCTCGTATCTGGTAATAAGTCTATGACAAAGTATATCTCTCGACTGGGGGGTAGGCCTGGTATCTCCTGAAACACATCGGAATACTCCCTGATAACTGGGATCGAATCTAAAGGAATCACAACCTCCTTAGAGGTATCCTCCTCTATGTAATACAAATGAGCGGTCGAGCCTCCCTCTGGGCGAGGCATCGCCACTACAAACATCTCTTGCCCCGGAATGGCAAAAATAATGCTCCCACCGATGCAATCAATCATGGCTCTATAAGCTGCGAGCCAATCCATACCAATAATCACATCGTGCTCATGCATATCTAATACCAACATGTCTGCAGGTAATACCAAACTACCAATCTCTACCCCCACTCCCCGGCATATAAAGAAAATAAGTGACCCACTCCCAATGGTGAGTCTACACACGTCACTGTGCTCTCTGCTGTGGCAAACAACCCTAAGGCTTTCGCAAAATGTGTAGCTATAAAACAATGCGTTGCCCCCGTATCAAACAAAACCCGACCCATAGTGCCATGGATAGGAAACATACCCTCAATAGCGGGTGGTGCCTATGGAGCTGCTGCCTGCTGAAGCTGGTATACTCTCCCATACTGCAGCTGCCCCTTATGAACTGGGACCATTGGAATGGGTGGTAATGCTGCCATCTGTGGTGGCGCCGGGAGGGCGGCGAGAAACACGGGTCTCTGCGGCTCCTATCGAGCACCCTGCTGCTGCTGCGGGGCCCTGCCCCTATCAGGACAGTCTTGGCATTTATGGCCAGTCTTGCCACAAACGTAACACTTCCCCGGGAAGTTCCCCCCCTCTCTGTCCCTGCTGCCCCGGCCCTGGTGGCCGTTACCGTTCCTCCCCTGGCCCTGCTGGAACTATTGTTGGCCGTTCTGACCCTGCTGGCCTTGATGGACGTTGGGACCCTGATGGCCCTGTCGGAAACCTCCCTGTCCGTGCCTGAAATTTCCCGATCTGAACCTCTTGTGATCCCCCTGCTGGGAACCCTGGTCACCCTGTCTCTACCCCTGAACAGATTGTGCCCCACTGGCACCATGTCCTCCAGTCCTGCCCTGATGGCTGGACTCTCCCGATCTCTTGCCCTCAGCCATGTGAAAGCGGTGATCCTGGCAGTGTAACAGTGTAGCGTTAACCACATCAGAGTAAGTGGCCAACGATAGGTTTCCCAACAAATGCTGACGGATCCTCCAAGTCAACCCGTCTGTAAATTTATGTATCTTCTTCTCTTCTGTCGGTATCTCATCCGGAACAATATTCAATAGATTGGTGAGTTCGGCCCCATACTCCACCACAATCCACTACACCAAAACTGGCGATTGGTCACGGCCAAAATCCCTGACCAAAGCTGTGGGTCGCGGACTTGGGCCGTGACCATTTCAGGCGTGACCATTTTCGTCAATTTTCGTGGGTCGCGGCCCAAGTCCGTGACCAAAAAATGGTCACGGCCGAGAGGGGTCACGGCAGATGGCCGCGGACTTGGGCCGTGACCCATACCGTGATGGGTCGCGGCCCTCATCCGTGACCCACAACCGTGACAAAATGGTCGCGGCCAAAGTTCGCGACCCATGTCCGTGACAAAAAAAAAAAAAAAAAAATTGGTCGCGGCCCTTATCCGTGACCCACAACCGTGACAAATTGGTCGCGGCCAAAGTCCGCGACCCACAGTCGTGTCAAAAAAAATAAAAATAAATTGGTCGCGTCCCTTATCCGTGACCCACAACCGTGACAAATTGGTCGCGGCCAAAGTCCGCGACCCATAACCGTGACAAAAAAAATAAAAATAAAATGGTCATAGACTTTGGCCGCGACCATTTTTATGCGCGATGAAAAAAATAAAAATGGCCATGGACAAAGTCCATGACCATATTTAACTATAATTTTAAAAACTATTTTTTTTTTATCCAATCCTAAAATTGGGGGTCCTGTGAGTGTACCGTCGGTTGCTACGTGTAACGTTGGACGCGTATGAGGTGTTACAAATATTTATTATTGGCAAAGCAATAAAAAAAATCACATTGCGAATCGAGAACGTTGTTAATAAACAAATAAATATACAATCTTTTAAATATTACACGTCTTAATAATCATAGACCAAAAAAAACTTGGGCAGAGTCTCCTCTATTTTCTTGACATTCCCAAACCTGTAAATGTAAAACATGCTTATTATAAAGCCCGCACGGCTATAAAATTCAACAATCAAATTATGAAAGCCTGCACGGCCAAAAAACTAAACAATAAAAGCCCGCACGGCCAACACAAAAAATAAAATCCTGAATGTCCACAACATATAAATAATCTTCATGCTGTAGATCATTGCCTCCTTCGTTTGTTCCGCGTGAAAAAATCCTACAAATGATAGGATACATAAAAAAAATATCAGTAACCAAGTAGGTTTACAAAAAAATTAATCAAGCTGGAAAATTGCATATATGAGTTAAAATTATCAGTAACCAAGTAGAAATATGCAAATTAACATTGTATTCTCAATCCGGGAGTCCCGCGGCTGCGGGGTCAGTTCCTATGAGTTACATTGGTCCCGTGGGAGGTGTTGGTGCCACCCACGGGGACGTTCAGGGGCTTTTTCGAGTTCTCAGCCTATAACGCCATGTTTTTAAGCCTAAGTCTAGAAATATGCAAATTACCGTCGTATTCTCAAACCGGGAGTCCCGCGGATGTGGGGTCAGTTCCTACGAGTTACATTGGTCCCGTGGGAGATGTTGGTGCCACCCACAGGACCGTTCGGGGGTTGTTATGAGTTTTCACCCTCTAACGCCAAGTTTTGCCTAAGTCTAAAAATATGTAAATTACCTTCGTATTCTCAAATCGGGAGTCCCGCGGCTGCGGGGACAGTTCCTACAAGTTACATTGGTCCCGTGGGAGGTGTTGGTGCCACCCACGGGACCATTCGGGAATTGTTTCGAGTTTTCTCCCTCTAACGCCAGGTTTTTAAGCCTAAGTATAGAAAAATGCAAATTATCATCGTATTCTCAAACCGGGAGTCCCGCGGCTGCGGGGTCAGTTCCTACGAGTCACATTGGTCCCGTGGGAGGTGTTGGTGCCACCCACGGGGCCGTTAGAGGTCTATTTCTAATTTTTACCCTCTAACGCCATATTTTTAAGCCTAAGTCTAGAAATATGCAAATTACCGTCGTATTCTCAATCCGGGAGTCCCGCGGGTGCGGGGTCAGTTCCTACGAGTTACAATGGTCCCGTGGGAGGTGTTGGTGCCACCCACGGGGACGTTCGGGGGCTGTTTCGAGTTCTCACCCCCTAACGCCATGTTTTTAAGCCTAAGTCTAGAAATATGCAAATTACCGTCGTATTCTCAAACCGGGAGTCCCGCGGCTGTGGGGTCAGTTTCTACGAGTTACATTGGTCCCGTGGGAGATGTTGGTGCCACCCACAGGACCGTTCGGGGGCTGTTTCGAGTTTTCACCCTCTAACGCCAAGTTTTGCCTAAGTCTAGAAATATGTAAATTACCTTCGTATTCTCAAATCGGGAGTCCCGCGGCTGCAGGGACAGTTTCTACAAGTTACATTGGTCCCGTGGGAGGTGTTGGTGCTACCCACGGGACCATTCGAGAGTTGTTTCGAGTTTTCACCCTCTAACGCCATGTTTTTAAGCCTAAGTCTAGAAATATGCAAATTATCGTCGTATTCTCAAACCGGGAGTCCCGCGGCTGCGGGGTCAGTTCCTACGAGTCACATTGGTCCCGTGGGAGGTGTTGGTGCCACCCACGGGGCCGTTAGAGGGCTGTTTCCAATTTTCACCCTCTAACGCCATGTTTTTAAGCCTAAGTCTAGAAATATGCAATATGCCGTTGTATTCTCAAACCGGAGTCCCGCGACTGCGGGGTCAGTTCCTACAAGTCACATTGGTCCCGTGGGAGGTGTTGGTGCCACCCACGGCGCCGTTCGGTGGTTGTTTCGAGTTTTCACCCTCTAACGCCATGTTTTTAGGCCTAAGTCTAGAAATAGGCAAATTACCGTCGCACTCTCAAACCGGGAGACCCGCGGCTGCGGGGTCAGTTCCTACGAGTTACATTGGTCCCGAGGGAGGTGTTGGTGCCACCCACGGGGACGTTCGGGGGCTGTTTCGAGTTCTCACCCTCTAACGCCATGTTTTTAAGCCTAAGTCTAGAAATATGCAAATTATCATCGTATTCTCAAACCGGGAATCCAGCAGCTGTGGGGTCAGTTCCTACGAGTTAGATTGGTCCCGTGGGAGATGTTGGTGCCACCCACAGGACCTTTTGGGGACTGTTTCGAGTTTTCACTCTCTAACGCCAGGTTTTTAATCCCAAGTCTAGAAATATGCAAATTATCGTCGTATTCTCAAACTGGGAGTCCTGCGGCTGCGGGGTCAGTTCCTACGAGTCACATTGGTCCCGTGGGAGGTGTTGGTGCCACCCACAGGGCCCTTAGAGGACTGTTTCTAATTTTCACCCTCTAACGCCATGTTTTTAAGCCTAAGTCTAGAAATATGCAAATTACCGTCGTATTATCAAACCGGTAGTCCCACGGCTGCGGGGTCAGTTCCTACGAGTCACATTGGTCCCGTGGGAGGTGCTGGTGCCACCCACGGGGCCGTTCGGGGCTATTTCGAGTTTTCACCCTCTAACACCATGTTTTTAAGCCTAAGTCTAAAAATATGCAAATTACCGTCGCACTCTCAAACCAGGAGACCCGCGGCTGCGGGGTTAGTTCTTACGAGTTAAATTGGTCCCGTGGGAGGTGTTGGTGCCACCCACGGGGACGTTCGGGGGGATGTTTCGAGTTCTCACCCTCTAACGCCATATTTTTAAGCTTAAGTCTAGAAATATGCAAATTACCATCGTATTCGCAAACCGGGAGTCCCGCGGCTGTGGGGTCAGTTCCTACGACTTACATTGGTCCCGTGGGAGATGTTGGTGCCACCCACAGGACCGTTCGGGGGCTGTTTCGAGTTTTCACCCTCTAACGCCAAGTTTTACCTAAGTCTAGAAATATGCAAATTACCTTCGTATTCTCAAACCGGGAGTCCCGCGGCTGCGGGGACAGTTCCTACAAGTTACATTGGTCCCTTGGGAGGTGTTGGTGCCACCCACGGGACCATTCGGGGGCTGTTTTGAGTTTTCACCATCTAACGCCATGTTTTTAAGCCTAAGTGTAGAAATATGCAAATTATCATCGTATTCTCAAACCGGGAGTCCCGCGGCTGCGGGGTCAGTTCCTACGAGTCACATTGGTCCCGTGGGCGGTGTTGGTGCCACCCACGGGGCCGTTAGAGGGTTGTTTCTAATTTTCACCCTCTAACGCCATGTTTTTAAGCCTAAGTCTAGAAATATGCAAATTACCGTCGCATTCTCAAACCGGGAGTCCCGCGGCTGCGGGGTCAGTTCCTACGAGTCACATTGGTCCCGTGGGAGGTGTTTGTGCCACTCACGGGGCCGTTCGGGGGATGTATCGAGCTTTCACCCTCTAACGCTATGTTTTTAAGCCTAAGTCTAGAAATATGAAAATTATCGTCGCACTCTCAAACCGGGAGACCCGCGGCTGCGGGGTCAGTTCTTACGAGTTACATTGGTCCCGTGGGAGGTGTTGGTGCCACCCACGGGGACGTTCGGGGGTTGTTTCGAGTTCTCACCCTATAACGCCATGTTTTTAAGCCTAAGTCTAGAAATATGCAAATTACCGTCGTATTCTCAAACCGGGAGTCCCGCGGCTGTGGGGTCAGTTCCTACAGGTTACATTGGTCCCGTGGGAGATTTTAGTGCCACCCACCGGACCGTTCGGGGGTTGTTATGAGTTTTCACCCCCTAACGCCAAGGTTTGCCTATGTCTAGAAATATGAAAATTACCTTTGTATTCTTAAACCGGGAGTCCCGCAGCTGCGGGGACAGTTCCTACAAGTTACATTGGTCCCGTGGGAGGTGTTGGTGCCACCCACGGGACCATTCGAGGGTTGTTTCGAGTTTTCACCCTCTAACGCCATGTTTTTAAGCCTAAGTCTAGAAATATGCAAATTATCGTCGTATTCTCAAACCGGGAGTCCCGCGACTGCAGGGTCAGTTCCTACGAGTCACATTGGTCCCATGGGAGGTGTTGGTGCCACCCACGGGGCCGTTAGAGGGATGTTTCTAATTTTCACCCTTTAACGCCATGTTTTTAAGCCTAAGTCAAGAAATATGCAATATGCCGTCGTATTCTCAAACCGGGAGTCCCGCGGATGCGGGGTCAGTTCCTACGAGTCACATTGGTCCCGTGGGAGGTGTTGGTGCCACCCACGGTGCCGTTCGGGGGTTGTTTCGAGTTTTCACCCTCTAACGCCATGTTTTTAGGCCTAAGTCTAGAAATATGCAAATTACCGTCGCACTCTCAAACCGGGAGACCCGCGGCTGCGGGGTCAGGTCCTACGAGTTACATTGGTCCCGAGGGAGGTGTTGGTGCCACCCACGGGGACGTTCGGGGGCTGTTTCGAGTTCTCACCCTCTAACGACATGTTTTTAAGCCTAAGTCTAAAAATATGCAAATTATCATCGTATTCTCAAACCGGGAGTCCCGCGGCTGCGGGGTCAGTTCCTACGAGTCACATTGGTCCCGTGGGAGGTGTTGGTGCCACCCACGGGGCCGTTCGGGGGATGTATCGAGTTTTCACCCTCTAACGCCATGTTTTTCAGCCTAAGTCTAGAAATATGAAAATTACCGTCGCACTCTTAAACCGGGAGACCCGCGGCTGCGGGGTCAGTTCTTACGAGTTACATTGGTCCCGTGGGAGGTGTTGGTGCCACCCACGAGGACGTTCGGGGGCTGTTTCGAGTTCTCACCCTATAACGCCATGTTTTTACGCCTAAGTCTGGAAATATGCAAATTATCGTCGTATTCTCAAACCGGGAGTCCCGCGGTTGTGGGGTCAGTTCCTACGAGTTACATTGGTCCCGTGGGAGATGTTGGTGCCACCCACAGGACCGTTCGGGGGTTGTTATGAGTTTTCACCCTCTAACGCCAAGGTTTGCCTAAGTCTAGAAATATGAAAATTACCTTCGTATTCTTAAACCGAGAGTCCGCGGCTGCGGGGATATTTCCTACAAGTTACATTGGTCCCGTGGGAGGTGTTGGTGCCACCCACGGGACCATTCGGGAACTGTTTCGAGTTTTCACCCTCTAACGCCATGTTTTTAAGCCTAAGTCTATAAATATGCAAATTATCATCGTATTCTCAAACCGGGAGTCCCGCGGCTGCGGGGTCAGTTCCTACGAGTCACATTGGTCCCGTGGGAGGTGTTGGTGCCACCCACGGGGCCGTTAGAGGGATATTTCTAATTTTCACCCTCTAACGCCATATTTTTAAGACTAAGTCTTAAAATATGCAAATTACCATCGTATTCTCAAACCGGGAGACCCGCGGCTGCGGGGTCAGTTCCTACGAGTCACATTGGTCCCGTGGGAGGTGTTGGTGCCACCCACGGGGCCGTTCGAGGGCTGTTTCGAGTTTTCACCCTCTAACGCCATGTTTTTAGGCCTAAGTCTAGAAATATTCAAATTACCGTCGCACTCTCAATCCGGGAGATCCGTGGCGGGGACAGTTCCTACGAGTTACATTTGTCCCATGGGATGTGTTGGTGCCACCCACGGGGACGTTCGGGGGATGTTTCGAGTTCTCACCCTCTAACGCCATATTTTTAAGCCTAAGTCAAGAAATATGCAAATTACCGTCGTATTATCAAACCGGGAGTCCCGCGGCTATGGGGTCAGTTCCTACGAGTTACATTGGTCCCGTGGGAGATGTTGGTGCCACCCACAGGACCGTTTGGGGGTTGTTTCGAGTTTTCACCCTCTAACGCCAAGTTTTGCCAAAGTCTAAAAATATGGAAATTACCTTCGTATTCTAAAATCGGGAGTCCCGCGGCTGCGGGGACAGTTCCTACAAGTTACATTGGTCCCGTGGGAGGTGTTGGTGCCACTCACGGGACCATTCGGGGGCTGTTTCGAGTTTTCACCCTCTACTGTCATGTTTTTAAGCCTAAGTCTAGAAATATACAAATTATCGTCGTATTCTCAAACTCGGAGTCCCGCGGCTGCGGGGTCAGTTCCTATGAGTCACATTGGTCCCGTGGGAGGTGTTGGTGCCACCCACGGGGCCGTTAGAGGGCTATTTCTAATTTTCACGCTCTAACGCCATGTTTTTAAGCCTAAGTGTAGAAATATGCAAATTACCATCGTATTCTCAAACCGGGAGTCCCGCGGCTGCGGGGTCAGTTCCTACGAGTCACATTGGTCCCGTGGGAGGTGTTGGTGCCACCCACGGGGCCGTTAGAGGGCTATTTCTAATTTTTACCCTCTAACGCCATGTTTTTAAGCCTAAGTCTAGAAATATGCAAATTACCGACGCACTCTCAAACCTGGAGACCCGCGGCTGCGGGGTCTGTTCCTACGAGTTACATTGGTCCCGTGGGAGGTGTTGGTACCACCCACGGGGATGTTCGGGGGCTGTTTTGAGTTCTCACCCTCTAACGCCATGTTTTTAAGCCTAAGTCCAGAAATATGCAAATTACCGTCGAATTCGCAAACCGGGAGTCCCGCGGGTGTTGGTTCAGTTTCTACGAGTTACATTGGTCCCGTGGGAGGTGTTGGTGCCACCCACAGGACCGTTCGGGGGCTGTTTCGGGTTTTCACCCTCTCACGCCATGTTTTTAAGCCTAAGCCTAGAAATATGCAAATTACTGTGGCACTCTCAAACCGGGAGACCCGCGACTGCGGAGTCAGTTCCTACGAGTTACATTGTTCCCGTGGGAGGTGTTGGTGCCACCCACGGGAACGTTCGGGGGCTGTTTCTAGTTCTCACCCCCTAACGCCATGTTTTTAAGCCTAAGTCGAGAAATATGCAAATTACTGTCGTACTCTCAAACTGGGAGTCCCATGGCTGCGGGGTCAGTTCCCACGAGTCACATTGGTCCCGTGGGAGGTGTTGGTGCCACCCACGGGGACGTTCGAGGGATGTTTCGAGTTTACACCCTCTAACGCCATGTTTTTAAGCCTAAGTCTAGAAATATGCAAATTACCGTCGTATTCTCAAACCGGGAGTCCTGCGGCTGCGGGGTCAGTTCCTACGAGTCACATTGGTCCCGTGGGAGGTGTTGGTGCCACCCGCGGGGACGTTCGAGGGATGTTTCGAGTTTTCACCCTCTAACGTCATGTTTTTAAGCCTAAGTCGAGAAATATGCAAATTATCGTCCTACTATCAAACCGGGAGACCCACGGCTGCAGGGTCAATTCCTACGAGTCACATTGGTCCCGTGGGAGGTGTTGGTGCCACCCACGGGGCCGTTAGAGGGATGTTTCAAGTTTACACCCCCTAACGCCATGTTTTTAAGCCTAAGTCTAGAAATATGAAAATTACCATCGTATTCTCAAACCGGGAGTCCCGCGACTGCGGGGTCAGTTCCTACGAGTCACATTGGTCCCGTGGGAGGTGTTGGTGCCACCCACGTGGCCGTTCGGGGGCTGTTTCTAGTTCTCATCCCCTAACGCCATATTTTTAAGCTTAAGTCTAGAAATATGCAAATTATCGTCGTATTCTCAAACTGGGAGTCCCGCGGCTGCGGGGTCAGTTCCTACGAGTTACATTGGTCCCGTGGGAGGTGTTGGTGCCACCCACGGGGCCGTTAGAGGGCTGTTTCGAGTTTTCACCCTCTAACGCCATGTTTTTAAGCCTAAGTCTAGAAATCTGCAAAAAATCGTCGTATTCTCAAACCGGGAGACCCGCGGCAGCGGGGTCAGTTCCTAAGAGTCACATTGGTCCCGTGGGAGGTGTTTGTGCCTCCCACGGGGACGTTCGGGGGCTGTTTCTAGTTCTCACCCTCTAACGCCGTGTTTTTAAGCCTAAGTCTAGAAATGTGCAAATTACCGTCGTACTCTCAAACCGGGAGTCCCGCGACTGCGGAGTCAGTTCCTACAAGTTACATTGTTCCCGTGGGAGGTGTTGGTGCCACCCACGGGAACGTTCGGGGGCTGTTTCTAGTTCTCACCCCCTAACGCCATGTTTTTAAGCCTAAGTCGAGAAATATGCAAATTACCGTTGTACTCTCAAACCGGGAGACCCGTGGCTGCGGGGTCAGTTCCGACGAGTCGCATTGGTCCCGTGGGAGGTGTTGGTGCCACCCACGGGGACGTTTGGGGGCTGTTTCTAGTTTTCACCCTCTAACGCCATGTTTTTAAGCCTAAGTCTAAAAATATGCAAATTACCTTTGTATTCTCAGACCGGGAGTCCCGCGGCTGCGGGGACAGTTCCTACAAGTTACATTGGTCCCGTGGGAGGTGTTGGTGCCACCCACGGGACCATTCGGAGGCTGTTTCGAGTTTTCACCCTCTAACGCCATGTTTTTAAGCCTAAGTCTAGAAATATGCAAATTATCATCATATTCTCAAATCGGGAGTCCCGCGGCTGCGGGGTCAGTTCGTACGAGTCACATTGGTCTCGTGGAAGGTGTTGGTGCCACCCATGGGGCCGTTAGAGGGCTGTTTCTAATTTTCACCCTCAAACGCCATGTTTTTAAGCCTAAGTCTAGAAATATGCAAATTACCGTCGTATTCTCAAACCGGGAGTCCCGTGGCTGCGGGGTCAGTTCCTACGAGTCACATTGGTCCCGTGGGAGGTGTTGGTGCCACCCACGGGGCCGTTCGGGGGCTGTTTCGAGTTTTCACCCTCTAACGCCATGTTTTTAAGCCTAAGTCTAGAATTATGCAAATTACCGTCGCACTCTCAAACCGGGAGACCCGCGGCTGCGGGGTCAGTTCCTACGAGTTACATTAGTTCCGTGGGAGGTGTTGATGCCTCTAACGTGAACGTTTGGTGGATGTTTTGGGTTTCTCCCCTCTAACGCCTTTTAAGCTTAAGCCTACACATTTTCAAATTATCGTCGTAGTTGCAAACCGGGAGTCTAAAATATTTTCAACATATTATCTAATAATTATCCCATACTCCTTCTAATTATCCCATACTCCTTCTAACATACTATCCAACAACAAGCAACAGCCAATAATTATCCAACAACCAAACCAAACAAAACCAATAATTATCCCGTACTCCTTCTATCATCTAAAAGATTTAATAGATAATGCATATCAATTATATAACTACTTTTGTTAAAGTAAAGCATAGCAGATCTAACCTGCAACAATAGCAATAGGGAATGTTCTTCTCCTTGATCCGAAACAATACATTGTCAATGTAGAACTGTGCTGGAGCATACATGGGAATGTTTTTTACTGTGCGTCTAGCATGCATAACTCAAGATTTTTTAGAAATATAAATTGGAGCTATAACACACTGATACTAAAATGAGTCCCAACAAAATATACAATATATTCCCCAGATGCATAGTTAGCTTTATTAAAAAAAATCTAACGGAATCCAAAAAAGCCATTCCAGTAAAACTATAATCTTGGTTGAATTAGGAACATATCCATTCCGCAAAGTTCAAATTAGACTCACAACACTAAATCAAATAATTAGAAGAATAATTATATAAAGACATGACATTTCGCGGACAAATCTGAATATTCTTAGAGAGAGTACCTAAGGTCCTTTTCGCAGATGGTCCTGCATTTAAACCTGCATTTCCATTGGGATTTTGAAAACAAAAGCATTAAATAAGTAACATTCTTGGAAGAAGAAAAAAACACAAAAGAAAATTATACAAACACCGACTCGTCCTCTAGAACTGGATCCTAGATATCCAAAAAGAAACCTGATAATCAATCCACCACTCACCTACGTTCTCCGCAAACTCTGATTCTGAAGCAAAATATTCTCAAATCTAAACAGATATAGTCATGAGAAATACAATACATATTCCCAGACACCTTAACATAATTCCTCGACGGGTGATTAATTAATAGCATACAAAAGTGGTGATATCAGCTCTAACTAAGTAGAATAGCTCGACTTTGGAGATCTTTATTTTTTACTGGTTATAGTTCCGAGAATCCACTTTTGACAATATAAATGTCATTCTTTCTCACAGGTCCTATGAGTGTGTCATTAAGTAACATAAGGTGACAAAAGGACACCTTCAGGAGATATGAGAAGAGAGTTTGATAAGCTCATACGGTGAAAAAAGGCGCAATATCCATATTCCATTGACATATAATGTTAAAGCCATCTGCCACTTACAATAATGGTCCTTTATTATTAAATGTTGCCCATATTCCAAATCCATCATCATTTTCTATTCTTTGTAAAAAAAAAAACTTTAGTAGTGCATTTGAGCATATATACAATTATTTCTTCAAATAATTATGGTCCCAAAAAAATTGTATCAAACAAATCAACACAACAACTCTTATGGACTAAGATAAGTATACTATCTATAAATTCCAAACATCATTCTTTACACCTTAATTATTAGACATTAACATTTCTCAACCTACACATAGATGCACACAAAATACTACATCTGCAATTCAAAAAAAAACAGAAAACAAATCATTTTAATATATAACAAACAGAAAATTTTAGACCTAGAAAAAAAAATCAAAGCAAATTTGAGGAATCTCCACGTATCAAAGAAAAAATCATAGCATTACATATAACAAACACACACACACATATATGGATATATTACATATACAGATTGGGGAAGAACCTCCATACGGATTGGGGAAAAAATCTCCACGACTGCTACCAGCGTTTGGGGAAGAAATCTCCACCGTTTGGGGGGAACATCGCATCGCATCACCAACATCGCATCACCAGCTCCTCACTCCATCACCAACATCGCAACATCGCATCGTTTGGGGGGGGGGGACCTGATATCGCATCGTTTGGGGGGGGGGGGGGGAGCAGCGTTTGGGAAAGAAAAAAATATAAGATACGAGCAGGGTAATGAAAATATGAGGCATTTGAGTTTTGGTTAGGATTGACATTGGTCACGGCCTACAGCCGTGACCCACCTCGTGACCCATTAATGAAAGCAAGTATCGTGTATGCAGTCTACTGGTCACGGCCCATAGCCGTGACTCACGCCCAAAATTGGTCACGGCCCTCAGCCGTGACCCAATATTTGTGTGTATTGTGCTTCGTCATGCCTATGGTCACGGCCCAAGTCCGTGACCCACGCTAAAAATTGGTCATGGCCCTCACCCGTGACCCAATATTTGTGTGTATTGTGCTTCGTCATGCCTATGGTCACGGCCCAAGTCCGTGACCCATACCCGACCAATTTTGGAGGGAATTTTGGCGCCAAGATGGTCAAGACCTGGTCACTGCCCAAGCCCGCGACCCACAGTGGTCACGGATTTGATCCGTGACCACTTCCAGAGCATCCATAATTTAGTGTGGTAATAAATATGATCACGCCAAAATTGAGTTGGTCACGGCCCAAGTCCGCGACCAGCTGGTCGCAGACTTGGGCCGCGACCAACTGGGCGTGACCATTCGCAGGATTTGGTGTAGTGGTCTTACCTTCCTGCTTAAGATTCATCAACTTCCTCCTCATTTCCGTGTGAACAGCTGACGAAAAATACTTGCGGTCAAACCGCACCCACAACTCCTGGATCGTGAGAGTATCTCTCTCCTCCACGGTGGTAATAGACTCCCACCACTGCAGTGCAGATCCAACTAGCTTGAAGGTAGCTAATATCTGCTTCTAGACATCGGTGCACTCATACATCCTCAAGTGTCGCTGAATGTCCTTCCTCCACTAACTCGAAACCACAACATCGGAGCTACCTGCGAACTCCGGTGGGTGTGCTTTCTGAAAAGCATCTCGAACACGTTCCCAAGCAGATGGGAATGCATGTGCATGGACTGGCGCGGCTACTGGCGCCTGAGGTGGTGCCTGTTGAACTACGGCTAGTGCGGCATTTACCGCCTGGGCCACAATGGCTGCGACCTCGTCGGCATTCATCTTGCCCTGAACTGGTGCGGACTGTGGTTCCGGCGTAGCATCCCTGGGAACCCGTTGTGCACATCGTGGAGGCATCTGAAATAAGAACAAAGTTTATAAGTTCGCAGTTATAAACTTGATATATCTGAAGAACGTAGCATATACAAAAGAATACAACAGTCCTAAAATATAGGGCTCTACATCAAAGAAAACTCAGCGGAAACATAATAAGCCGTACAGATCCTAAAGGACACTAGAACCTGATGCTCTGATACCACCTGTGACACCCCGACTAATTAAATACCGGGTAGCTACTCCTTTATTAAATTAATACAAAATGCCAAGTTGGTTTAGTTAATAGCATCACTGTCGAAAACATTTTAATGATTACTAACCACCTAGTATTTAAAAAGTGAGTTGCCAAATTTTAAATTAACTCTGATTAACATGAAATAAGAGGGTAATGAAAGAATTACAACCATTCACCATAACGAATCAATAGAATAACCAACAATTATAATGATAAGTCCGGAGGATAACTCCTCACAAAAATCCCACAACTGAACTAAGTAAAACAAAGTATCCTGAATTAATTACATGCCAAAAGTCTGAAAATCTAAAATGGAAAATGTTTCTAATAGAAATGGGCGACATGCCCTACAACTGATGAAACTGAATATAGAGTCAAGATAGATGAAGTGTCTACTAGCAATGTCCTGTAACTTCCCCAAACAGCTACAGCTCGTCACCTGAATGAGGATCCTAAGCATGGTGTCCGTGTGGCTGGGCACCTAAAATGGTTTTTACAAAAAGTAGATTTGAAAGCAAACGGGTCAGAGCCCGAAAGTGGAGAGTATTTATTAATAGCAAGTGTTTTAATAACATTAAAACAACGAATGGAAAATACATGTTAGGACCTGCACTCACATGAAATACTCACCTCTCAACTAATTGTGCACTCCTAACGTATAGCACCCATCTAAGTGATAATTACATCTAATTATACTGACATAAGTTCTAACCTTTCTACTCGGTTCCTCACACATTCTACGTTATCAATTAAGTAGGGGGATTTACTTAAACTCAGATTCTCAATATTAGCAATACAATTTATTACAGGTTATCCCTTTATAGTTACTCAAAGCGTTTCCGTTTTTATACGCACAATACCAACATGAAAGTTCTCATTAATTTAAGTGTATCTTAGTCACGCCATAAATATACAATACAAGCACCCGAGACTAAGCTGCGGTGCACACATACTCTGCTATCCGTCCTGGTACATCACGTACATAAGGATCACGCATTCCGAATCTCTCAGGAATCGTTCTAAGATAATAGCAAATCACAAACAATGGAGGCGAACACAGTCACATCACATGGGTCACTCACATACCTACGCTCCCACGATCGGCAGACTTATTAACATCCCAATAAGCCCTTCTCTTACCTATGTTCTCGAGGTACCAATCTAAATCCGGGCAACCCAAGGATTTGAAGGCCCTAAGCGAACGTAAACCTCCCGTGATAGCAAGTATGGTAGGTATGTCATACACGTAAAATTAAATACATATACTAAGTATGCACACATCTTAGTAATCACCATATTTTAGTTGTGGTACACTTCTCATTCTCGTACCGACATATAATGTTACACAATTTACATATTCCCGGTTAATATATTTATTCAAGCCGTCAATTGTTCTCCCGACGTAATAGGCACTCACGTCCTAATCCATAATTTCCATTTGGTTCAAATCACCTTCTATGTTTTACTCCTCGTTATATCCCAATAATCCCAAATATATCAATTAATCATCAAGGAAATGTTATCTCTACAATTAAACAATGTTACGGGACACGCGAAATCAAAACAGGCCAAGAAGCCTAAACTGTCAGCTCGTTAGAAGTCTCGTTCGAACGAGGCTGGTTCGAACGAGAGTTCGTTCGAACGAAGTGGGCCTTCTAACGAGATCTCGTTCGAATGAAGGCATCGAACGAACATACCCCTCATTAGAAGTCAAACTATCAACTCGTTAGAAGCTCGTTTGAACGAGCTCGTTCCAACGACCTGGGCTGGTCTTCTAACGAGAGGCCAGTTTCGAGCCCAGATTTTCCCAAATTCGTTTTTCGAACTTTTCTACACCTCTACTCACATTCAAACATTAATCCAACAATTGTTTGAGGTTTCTAATCATTCCTAAACATACTTAGGTCAGATAATAACATGTTTAAGAGATTAATTCATCCTAATCATCACCCAATTATCAAGTCTCTATATTTTTCCCAATCTCAAGAACATGAACCCTAGAAATCTTTAAGATCATCAATGGTCATAATTAAATCCGTTTTTGTTTCATACAAGATATATTATCATCAGAATAATCACCTAAATACAAATCTACATGCGATTCCTCATCAAAATGTAAATTCTAATTCCAATTTAAATGGGTTTTTATCAAACTCCCAAGAACAATATAAATTTTATCAATCTCCTACGCATGGAAGAAACATTCTTTGCAAAATAATGAAATTAAACCACTTGCCTTATGTATCTCTGATTTTGATGTCGAATTGATGAATCGTTCTCTCTCTCTCTGCAAAATTTTCCCTTCTCTCTCTGTACAAGCTCTTCTCTAAGGATGGTAATGGTGGCTAGGGTTTGCCTTAGGAAACTTTTGGAACTAATTCCAATAACCCCCGTAGCCCATTAAGTCATAAGATGTAGGTAGTGGGTTTAGTGGGTAATTACCAAATCAGATTTTTAATTCCTAATTTTCGTTGGTTTTAATTCCCAAAATTCAAAATTACCAAACTACCCTTTTACGTTGCCGGTATGGCCTAAAAATTCCCCGGGACCCAAACTAAACCCCTGGCTAGTGTTTTCTAACTATTTCGACCCTTCCGGACGCGTTGGCGCACTCAAAACGACCATACGGTTAATAGAAATAAAATTCACTTTTTAATTAACATAATTATATTCTTGACGCGACTGTCACACGCGTTCCAACAAAATTTCCAAATCGCCGTATTTCAATCTCATGACAAATTTCATAATTCAATATTCATATATAGCCATATATATTCATTAAAATCAAATACCAACTCGCATCTCGCTAGTATTTTTATCCGGATTAATTTCCAATTAATACACATTTAATTCAATTAATCCCATATTTAAATATCACCAAAAATACGGGGTATTACATACTCATTTAAATATCACCAAAAATACGGGGTATTACACCTTGAAGTCATTAACTGTTGTTTTTGCTACTAAGGATGAGGGTTATTTGTACTTAGAGGCTAAGAATACAAGGTTGAGTGAGGAGTTCGAGGCCGTGAAGAAAACAAAACCTGCTTCTCCATTTTCATGAGCTAGAGTCAAACTTGGTCGAGGTACTACAGAGGAATTCAGAACCCAACAGGCCCTTACCAATCAAGCTTCATAATTAAAAGCCAAAAATCAAGCCGTTAATGAGATGTTCAAGAGGCTACAGGCCTTATCCGAGCAACTATCCACTTAATCTTCACAATTACAAGCTAAGGATGGAGTGTTAAAGAAAATACATCACCAGTGGACATATTGACCTTCCAAATCCATAAATAACCAAGGGAAATTTGGATGGAAGGGTACAATGAAGCTCTGGGGCATCTTGAGGACAATCTTCGACAAGCTAAGTATGAGATCTATAAATGAAGTTGGATGAATGCTTAATCTCTATAAGAACTCTTTCTCTTTGTTTGTTCTTCATAATACTAACTTTCCTTGTGGCCTTTGTGTAGTTCCTCATTGACTTCAACAACATGGTGGAGAAAGATGAGACTTTGAGAGCTTCTTCTGCGGAAGTTTAAGAGGCTTTTAATGAGCTAAAAAAGTCAATGCTTGATTCCAACAAGCACTGACCAATGAACAGAAGAAATGGGAGAAGAAGGAGAAAGTTGTGCAAGGAGCTGCTGAAACTTCTTAGGGTCTAGCTTATAAGTTGTAGAATGACTTAGATGCTAAAAAAGTCAAGACTACCTAGCTACAGTAGGATTTGGATGTTGAGAAGGAGAAAAGGACTAAGGACAGGGAATATGGCTTCAACAGAGGCTGGGATAAGGACATTGGAGTAGCTTCTTCACAAATTGAGTTCTCAAAGAATAAATGTTTTAAGGATGGTTGTTCAGCTGCCCCGATGGAGGTCATCACTCTAAAAGACTCAGAGATGCTCTTACGACATGATCCCGGAGCCTCTCCAAATATGAACGAGGAAGTTAATGATGATGGAGGTTCTAGTTAATTTTTTATGGTGATGGAGTTTGTCAATGAACACTTGGATGTTGATTCTTATTCCCCCTCCATAGTTAATCCTCCTCCTCCTTATGTCCCTACTTCTACTTCAGCTGAACCTGAAGCAGATAAGAAGAAGGTGTAGATCCGAGTAGCTTTTTGTTTCCTTTTTTCACTAGTTGTACTTTTTCTTTTTCTTCTTGAAGATGTACCCATAATTTCCCCTTCTATTAATGAAAAGAGATATGTTTTTGTTCATTTGTTTTTATTTTTCCATGCTCTGCACCTTGTTGATTGATGATTTTTCTCTCCTTAATATTTTACGGATAAATTGGAATACTTCTCATTTACTGACTCTGAGGTACTCCGGAGGTGTAACGAGCTTTTTAAAGCTTGTCACTTATCTCTAATTGAGGTCGACCTACTGAAGTTTCTTGGGAAAGGGGTATCTGAGCAATCCAAAGAGGCCTATGTTCATCTAAAGTGTGTTCTTGATTGGGCAGAGGCCAATAACGTTGCCTACTGCAAAATTATTAAAGAGCTAGAGGAGGACCACAAGGAAGCTAAGGCACATTTTCATGAGGCTTATGAGAAGAAGTTCCAGGCCCTGATTTAAGGTTGGGGCTTTGAGCAAAAGTTGGATAAATTTTCCTCCCATTTCGAAGGCAAGAATTCCTACTTAAGCATGAACTGGAGGAAGCAAGGTCCATTGCCAAGCTTCTGGAGGAAGAGAACAACAGTTTGAGAGATGAACTTGCTGCCTTGAAGTCATCCACTGTTGTTTTTTCTACTACGGATGAGGGTCCTTTGTTCTTAGAGGCAAAGAATACAAGGTTGAGTGAGGAGTTGGAGGCCCTGAAGAAATCAAACCCTGCTTCTCCATTTTCCCAAGCTAGAGTCAAACTTGGTCGAGATACTACAGAGTAAATCAGAACCCAACAGTCCCTTACCAATCAAGCTTCATAATTAAAAGCCAAAAATCAAGCCGTTAATGAGATGTTCAAGAGGCTACAGGCCTTATCCGAGCAACTATCCACTTAATCTTCACAGTTACAAGCTAAGGATGGAGTGTTAAAGAAAATACATCACCAGTGGACATATTGACCTTCCAAATCCATAAATAACCAAGGGAAATTTGGATGGAAGGGTACAATGAAGCTCTGGGGCATCTTGAGGACAAGCTTTGACAAGCTAAGTATGAGATCTATAAATGGAGTTGGATGAATGCTTAATCTCTATAAGAACTCTTTCTCTTTGTTTGTTCTTCATAATACTAACTTTCCTTGTGGCCTTTGTGTAGTTCCTCATTGACTTCAACAACATGGTGGAGAAAGATGAGACTTTGAGAGCTTCTTCTGCGGAAGTTTAAGAGGCTTTTAATGAGCTAAAAAAGTCAATGCTTGATTCCAACAAGAACTGGACAATGAACAGAAGAAATGGGAGAAGAAGGAGAAAGTTGCTGAAGGAGCTGCTGGAACTTCTCACGATCCAGCTTATAAGTTGCAAAAAGACTTAGATGCTGAAAAAGTCAAGACTACCCAGCTACAGTAGGATTTGGATGTTGAGAAGGAGAAAAGGTCTAAGGCCAGGGAATATGGCTTAAACAGAGGCTGTGATAAGTCCATTGGAGTAGCTTCTTCAGAAATTGAGTTCGCAATGAATAAATGCTTTAAGGATGGTTGTCTAGCTGCCCTGGAGGAGGTCATCACTCTAAAAGACTCAAAGATGCTCTTACGATATGATCACGGGGCCTCTCCAAATATGAACAAGGAAGTTAATGATGATGGAGGTTCCAGTAAATCTTTTATGGTGATGGAGTTTGTCAATCAACACCAGGATGTTGATTCTTCTTCCCCCTCCATAGTTAATCCTCCTCCTCCTTATGTCCCTACTTCTACTTCAGCTGATCCTGAAGCAGATAAGAAGAAGGTGTAGATCCGAGCAGCTTTTTGTTTCCTTTTTTCAGTAGTTGTACTTTTTGTTTCTTCTTGAAGATGTACCCATAATTTCCCCTTCTATTAATGAAAAGAGAAATGTTTTTTTTCATTTGTTTGTATTTTTCCATGCTCTGCACCTTATTGATTGATGATTTTTTTCTTCTTAATATTTTATGGATAAATTGGAATACTTCTCATTTACTGACTCCGAGGTACTCCGGAGGTGTAACGAGCTTTTTTAAGCTGGTCACTTATCTCTAACTGAGGTCGACCTACTGAAGTTGCTCGAGAAAGGGGTATCTGAGCAATCGAAAGAGGCTTAAGTTCATCTGAAGTGTGTTCTTGATTGGGCAGAGGCCAATAACATTGCCTACTGCGAAATGATTAAAGAGCTATAGGAGGACCACAAGGAAGCTAAGGCACATTTTCGTGAGGCTTATGAGAAGAAGTTCCAGGCCCTGATTTAAGGTTGGGGCTTTGAGCAAAAGTTGGATAAATTTTCCTCCCATTTTTGAAGGCAAGAATTCCTACTTATGCGTGAAGTGGAGGAAGCCAGGTCCATTGCCAAGCTTCTGGAGGAAGAGAACAACAGTTTGAGAGATGAACTTTCTTCCTTGAAGTCATCCATGGTTATTTTTGCTACTACGGATGAGGGTCATTTGTTCTTAGAGGCTAAGAATACAAGGTTGAGTTAGGAGTTGGAGGCCGTGAAGAAATCAAAACCTGCTTCTCCATTTTCCCGAGCTAGAGTCAAACTTGGTCGAGGTACTATAGAGGAAATCAGAACCCAACAGGCCCTTACCAATCAAGCTTCATAATTAAAAGCCAAAAATCAAGCCATTTATGAGATGTTCTAGAGGCTACAGGCCTTGTCCGAGCAACTATCCACTTAATCTTCACAGCTACAGCTAAGGATGGAGTGTTAAAGAAAATACATCACCAGTGGACATATTGACCTTCTAATTCCACAAAAAACTAAGGAAAATTTGGATGGAAGGGTACAATGAAGCTCTGGGGCATCTTGAGGACAAGCTTCGACAAGCTAAGAATGAGAGCTTTAAATTGAGTTGGATGAATGCTTAATCTTTATAAGAACTCTTTCTCTTTTTTTGTTCTTTATAATACTAACTTTCCTTCTGGCCTTTGTGTAGTTCCTCGTTGACTTGAACAACATGGTGGAGAAAGATGAGGCTTTGAGAGCTTCTTCTGGGGAAGTTTAAGAGGCTTTTAATGAGCTAAAAAAGTCAGTGCTTGATTCCCAACAGGCACTGCCCAATTAACAGAAGAAATGGGAGAAGAAGGTGAAAGTTGTGCAAGGAGCTGCTGAAACTTCTTAGGGTCTATCTTATAAGTTGTAGAATGACTTAGATGCTAAAAAAGTCAAGACTACCTAGCTACAGTAGGATTTGGATGTTGAGAAGGAGAAAAGGACTAAGGACAGGGAATATGGCTTCAACAGAGGCTGGGATAAGGACATTGGAGTAGCTTCTTCACAAATTGAGTTCGCAAAGAATAAATGCTTTAAGGATGGTTGTCCAGCTGCCCCGATGGAGGTCATCACTCTAAAAGACTCAGAGATGCTCTTACGACATGATCCCGGGGCCTCTCCAAATATGAACGAGGAAGTTAATGATGATGGAGGTTCTAGTTAATTTTTTATGGTGATGGAGTTTGTCAATGAACACTTGGAAGTTAATGATGATGGAGGTTCTAGTTAATTTTTCACTAGTTGTACTTTTTCTTTTTCTTCTTGAAGATGTACCCATAATTTCCCCTTCTATTAATGAAAAGAGATATGTTTTTGTTCATTTGTTTGTATTTTTCCATGCTCTGCACCTTGTTGATTGATGATTTTTCTCTCCTTAATATTTTACGGATAAATTGGAATACTTCTCATTTACTGACTCTGAGGTACTCCGGAGGTGTAACGAGCTTTTTAAAGCTTGTCACTTATCTCTAATTGAGGTCGACCTACTGAAGTTTCTTGGGAAAGGGGTATCTGAGCAATCCAAAGAGGCCTATGTTCATCTAAAGTGTGTTCTTGATTGGGCAGAGGCCAATAACGTTGCCTACTGCAAAATTATTAAAGAGCTAGAGGAGGACCACAAGGAAGCTAAGGCACATTTTCATGAGGCTTATGAGAAGAAGTTCCAGGCCCTGATTTAAGGTTGGGGCTTTGAGCAAAAGTTGGATAAATTTTCCTCCCATTTCAAAGGCAAGAATTCCTACTTAAGCGTGAACTGGAGGAAGCAAGGTCCATTGCCAAGCTTCTGGAGGAAGAGAACAACAGTTTGAGAGATGAACTTGCTGCCTTGAAGTCATCCACTGTTGTTTTTTCTACTACGGATGAGGGTCCTTTGTTCTTAGAGGCAAAGAATACAAGGTTGAGTGAGGAGTTGGAGGCCCTGAAGAAATCAAACCCTGCTTCTCCATTTTCCCAAGCTAGAGTCAAACTTGGTCGAGATACTACAGAGTAAATCAGAACCCAACAGTCCCTTACCAATCAAGCTTCATAATTAAAAGCCAAAAAGCAAGCCATTGATGAGATGTTCTAGAGGCTAGACGCCTTGTCCGAGCAACTATCCACTTAATCTTCACAGTTACAAGCTAAGGATGGAGTGTTAAAGAAAATACATCACCAGTGGACATATTGACCTTCCAATTCCACAAACAACATAGGGAAATTTGGATGGAAGGGTACAATGAAGCTCTGGGGCATCTTAAGGACAAGCTTCGACAAGCAAAGAATGAGACTATAAATGGAGTTGGATGAATGCTTAATCTCTATAAGAACTCTTTCTTTTTGGTTGTTCTTCATAATACTAACTTTCCTTGTGGCCTTTGTGTAGTTCCTCATTGACTTCAACAACATGGTGGAGAAAGATGAGGCTTTGAGAGCTTCTTCTGGGGAAGTTTAAGAGGCTTTTAATGAGCTAATAAAGTCAGTGCTTGATTCCCAACAAGCACCGGCCAATGAACAGAAGAAATGGGAGAAGAAGGTGAAAGTTGTGCAAGGAGCTGCTGAAACTTCTTAGGGTCTAGCTTATAAGATACAGAATGACTTAGATGCTAAAAAAGTCAAGACTGCCCAGCTACAGTCAGATTTGGATGTTGAGAAGGAGAAAAGGACTAAGGCCAGGGAATATGGCTTCAACAGAGGCTGGGATAAGGCCATTGGAGTAGCTTCTTCACAAATTGAGTTCGCAAAGAATAAATGCTGTAAGGATGGTTGTTCAGCTGCCCCGGTGGAGGTCATCACTCTAAAAGACTCAGAGATGCTCTTACGACATGATCCCGAGGCCTCTCCAAATATGAACGAGGAAGTTAATGATGATGGAGGTTCTAGTGAATCTTTTATGGTGATGGAGTTTGTCAATCAACACTTGGATGTTGATTCTTATTCCCCCTCCACAGTTAATCCTCCTCCTCCTTATGTCCCTACTTCTACTTCAGTTGATCCTGAAGCAGATAAGAAGAAGGTGTAGATCCGAGCGGCTTTTTGTTTCCTTTTTTCACTAGTTGTACTTTTTCTTTTTCTTCTTGAAGATGTACCCATAATTTCCCCTTCTATTAAGGAAAAGAGAAATGTTTTTGTTCATTTTTTGTATTTTTCCATGCTCTGCACCTTATTGATTGATGATTTTTTTCTTCTTAATATTTTGTGCATAAATTGGAATACTTCTCATTTACTGACTCCGAGGTACTCCGGAGGTGTAATGAGCTTTTCAAAGCTGGTCACTTATCTCTAACTGAGGTCGACCTACTGAAGTTGCTCGGGAAAGGGGTATCTGAGCAATCCAAAGAGGATTATGTTCATCTAAAGTGTGTTCTTGATTGGGCAGAGGCCAATAACGTTGCCTACTGCGAAATTATTAAAGAGCTATAGGAGGACCACAAGGAAGCTAAGGCACATTTTCATGAGGCTTATGAGAAGAAGTTCCAGGCCCTGATTTAAGGTTGGGGCTTTGAGCAAAAGTTGGATAAATTTTCCTCCTATTTCGAAGGCAAGAATTCCTACTTAAGCGTGAAGTGGAGGAAGCAAGGTCCATTGTCAAGCTTCTGGTGGAAGAGAACAACAGTTTGAGAGATGAACTTGCTGCCTTAAAGTCATCCGCTGTTGTTTTTTCTACTACGGATGAGGGTCATTTATTCTTAGAGGCTAAGAATACAAGGTTTAGTGAGGAGTTAGACGCCCTGAAGAAATCAAACCATACTTCTCCGTTTTCCCGAGCAAGAGTCAAACTTGGTCGAGATACTACAGAGGAAATCAGAAGCCAATAGGCCCTTACCAATCAAGCTTCATAATTAAAAGCCAAAAATCAAACCATTGATGAGACGTTCTAGAGGCTACAGGCCTTGTCCGATCAACTATCCAATTAATCTTCACAGTTACAAGCTAAGGATGGAGTGTTAAAGAAAATACATCACTAGTGGATATATTGACCTTCCAATTCCACAAATAACCAAGGGAAATTTGGATGGAAGGGTACAATGAAGCTCTGGGGCATCTTGAGGACAAGCTTCGATAAGCTAAGAATGAGAGCTATAAATGGAGTTGGATGAGTTCTTAATCTCTATAAGAACTCTTTCTTTTTATTTGTTCTTCATAATACTAACGTTCCTTGTGGACTTTGTGTAGTTCCTCGTTGACTTGAACAACATGGCGGAGAAAGATGAGGCTTTGAGAGATTCTTCTGGGGAAGTTTAAGAGGCTTTTAATGAGCTAAAAAAGCCAGTGCTTGATTCCCAATAAGCACTGGCCAATGAACAGAAAAAATGGGAGAAGAAGGTGAAAGTTGCTGAAGGAACTGCTGAAACTTCTCGGGGTCTAGCTTATAAGTTGCAGAACCACTTAGATGCTGAAAAAGTCAAGACTACCGAGCTATAGTAAGATTTGGATGTTGAGAAGGAGAAAAGGACTAAGGCCAGGGAATATGGCTTCAACAGAGGCTGGGATAAGGCCATTGGAGTAGCTTCTTCAGAAATTGAGTTCGTAAAGAATAAATGCTTTAAGGATGGTTATTCAACTACCCCGGTGGAGGTCATCACTCTAAAAGACTCAGAGATGTTCTTACGACATGATCCCGAGGCCTCTCCAAATATGAACGAAGAAGTTAATGATGATGGGGGTTCCAGTGAATATTTTATGGTGATGGAGTTTTTCAATCAACACCAGGATGTTGATTCTTCTTCCCCCTCCACAGTTAATCCTCCTCCTCCTTATATCCCTACTTCTACTTCAGCTGATCCTGAAGCAGATAAGAAGAAGGTGTAGATTCGAGCATCTTTTTATTTCCTTTTTTTAGTATTTGTACTTTTCCTTTTTCTTCTTGAAGATGTACCCATAATTTCCCCTTCTATTAATAAAAAGAGAAATGTTTTTATTCATTTGCTTGTATTTTTCCATGCTCCGCACCTTGTTGATTGATGATTTTTTTCTTCTTAATATTTTATGGATAAATTGGAATACTTCTCATTTACTAACTCCGAGGTACTCCGGAGGTGTAACGAGATTTTTAAACTGGTCACTTATCTCTAATTGAGGTCGACCTATTGAAGTTGCTTGGGAAAGGGGTATCTGAGCAATCCAAAGAGGCCTATGTTCATCTGAAGTGTGTTCTGGATTGGGCAGAGGCCAATAACGTTGCCTATTGTGAAATGATTAAAGATCAATATGAGGACCACAAGGAAGCTAAGGCACATTTTCATGAGGCTTATGAGAAGAAGTTCCAGGACCTGATTTAAGGTTGGGGCTTTGAGCAAAAGTTGGATAAATTTTCCTCCCATTTTCGAAGGCAAGAATTCCTACTTAAGTGTGAAGTGGAGGAAGCAAGGTCCATTTCCAAGCTTCTGGAGGAAGAGAACAACAATTTGAGAGATGAACTTGCTGCCTTGAAGTCATCCACTTTTGTTTTTGCTACTACAGATGAGGGTCATTTGTTCTTAGAGTCTAAGAATACAAGGTTGAGTGAGGAGTTGGAGGCCCTGAAAAAATCAAACCCAGCTTCTCCATTTTCCCGAGCTAGAGTCAAACTTGGTCATGGTACTACAGAGGAAATCAGAACCCAACAGGCCCTTACCAATCAAGCTTCATAATTAAAGCCAAAAATCAAGCCATTGATGAGATGTTCTAGAGGCTATAGGCCTTGTCCGAGATACTATCCACTTCATCTTCACAGTTACAAGCTAAGGATGGAGTGTTAAAGAAAATACATCACTAGTGGACATATTAACCTTCCAATTCCACAAACAACCAAAATTTGGATGGAAGGGTACAATGAAGCTCTGGGGCATCTTGAGGACAAGCTTCGATAAGCTAAGAATGAGAGCTATAAATGGAGTTGGATGAATGCTTTGACAATGATGAAGGTGGACCAAAACAACTAACTGTGGGGCTGGTCTGATCCAGAATTGCTTGACCTTGATGATCCCCCTTTTAAATTAGATGTCAATTGGATCCCTGTCCGAAGTATTACTCAATGCTTGATTTCAAATTACATGGGATATTATGAGCTACGTGATGAATTAGAGATCGTCCGACCTCCTCACTTGCTTGATCGTCCCAGTAGAAACAATACCAGAATGCTTCAGGATTTTAACTTCATTAATCCTCCTTACACTTTAGATGATCCTCTTGCGGGAATGGATCCTGTTTCCCAAGCTGAAGGGAAACATCCTGTAGAATGAAACTTTGTACTTTGTTTTGTTAACACAATTATGTAATTAATTTGATTTAATGAAATGGAAATTTGATCAACTTATCTTGTGTTGAACGTGTAGGATTAATCCTTTATTTATCATTAGTTCTATTGATACACTTAGATTAAAATCTAAATTAAGTATCAATAACCAATAAATGTAGATGTTCTACTAGACTACAAAGATGAAAATTTAAATTTAAAGCTAGTTAGATGAATACATATGTTCTACTAGCATACTTAGATTAAAATATAAATTTAGAGCTAGTTACCCATGTGTATCCAAAGGTTTTACTAATGCAACCAAGTGTTAGGTTTTTGCATCAGATACTAGTGATGTGACCAGGCGTGTGTGGAATATGTGCTTACATTCCTCTTGAGGAATGTTTGCAATGTTCTTCCTGCACTTTGCCCAGTAGGATAAAGATCTTGTTTTATACTTATGTTTGTGGACCAAGTTTCTTAAGGACTTAGAGCCCTATTTACTAGGACTTTGTGTATCAACGATCAAGTTTGTGGCTTTTTCGAGCAACTTACAGCTTGTGCCGAGCAACTCTCTTGTATTCTTGTATTCTATCGAGCATCTTTCAGTGAAAGATTTTCTTAACCGAGAAACAATTAGAAGTTTCTATGGCAATAACTTCTAACTTTCGTCAATTTAACTATTATAGCAGTGCATAGCACTATTGCCTCCAAAAAAAATCAACAACAAAAATTGAAAAAATTGATTATTTTATTAATATTGAAATTTGATTCCAAACTAATTACAACTAATTACATCATTGGTAATAATTTTTTAGATGCTCTGCGTGCCATGGGTTTTTGAATTCTCGGCCTTCCAAGTTTTCAATTTGATAAGTTTCAGGTCGGATGACTATTGAAATACGGTATGGCCCATACCAATTAGCCTCAAGCTTGTTATTTTTCTGCAGCACTTTCTTCAGCACATGATCTCCTTCCTTTAAGTTGGTCGATTTCATCCTTTTATTATAAAAATGGGTTTTTCTTTATTGGTGGGTTGCATTTCGCAAGGCAGCATCTTCTCTTACTTCTTTCAGCATATCTAGATCCAACCTTCTCATTAGGTCACTTACAGACAAGTTAAATTTTAAAACTATATGGGATGGTAAACTCAGCTCGGCAGGTATGACAGCTTCAGTCCCAAATGCTAACCTATATGGAGATTCTCCAGTTATTGTTCTCAGGGTTGTTTGGTATGCCCACAAGACAAAATGTAGCTCATTTATCTAGTTTCCCTTCGCATCATCAAGATTTTTCTTCAACTCATAAGCAAAGTTATGTTCGTAACTTCAGTTTAGCCATTACTCTGAGGATGTCCTGGAGCCGAATGCAATTTTTGAATATTAGACTGGCCCAGTAAGTTGTGAATTCATCATTGTCAAATTGTGTTCCATGGTCGGTAATGAAAGCATAAATACCTACATATGATGATTTTCCATATAAACTAATACACCTTTTCATAAGGCATGTATGTCAAGGGCTCTGCCTCAACCCATTTTATAAAGTAATCCACTGCGATGACCAAGTACTTGAATCTTCCTTGGGTGGTCGACAGTGGTCCGACCAAGTCTATGCCCCACATGGAAAATGGCCATGGTGAAGTGATTGGAGTGAGAGAAACCTAAGGAGTTTTTGGAATGCTAGAGAATCTTTGGCATTTATCACACTTATTGGCAGAAGTTGTGCAATCTGCTCGCATTATTGGCCAGTAATATCCTTGAGCATTTATTCTTTGCAGAAGTGTTCTCCCTACTATGTGAGCTCCACATGATCCTTCATGCACCTCCTGAATTAGGTCTTGGACCTCTTATGGATGAACACAACGTTGCAAATTGACTGTTAATCCTCTCCTATACAAAAAACCTTTGTCTAACACATACCGAGTTGCTTTATATTTTAGCTTATTGGCTTCCACCATATCTGTTGGTAAAGTTCCCTCTTCAATGTATGCTCTGATGGGGTCCATCCATGATGACCCCGTGTCTATGGCAATAAAATTGATCATCAGATCTTCATCTATGCTCCTATTGGCCAAAATCTCAATAGGGATAGTTCGTCAGAGTTTAATCCTGGTAGCTGAGGCGAGCCGAGCCAAGCAATGGCATCACCTCAGGCATTCTCCAACCTTGGGATTATATTCATTTGAATAGCTGGTAATTTTTTAATTACTTCCATCGCCTTGGATAGATACATGGATGTTAATATAAACCTAGTTTTTGGTTCACCACTAGCTGAGAGTCACTGTGTGCCACAACTTACTCTACACTCAATGATTGAGATCAACTTAAGCCCACAATAAGGGCTTCATATTCTGCTTTATTATTTGAAGCTTGGAATTGAAAATTCAGGGCATACCTAATATCAATACTATCAGGAGTGCTAAGTATTATACCTGCTCCACTGCCGGTTGCACAAGATGACCCATCAACATTTAAATTCCATATTGGGGCGTTGTTGTCAAACGCTTGGTCTGATAAACTCCCAAAGTGAAATATTTTTCCTATTTCTTCTTTATATTTCCTAGTCATCTCCTGTGTTCGGGAAGAGTAATCTGGTAGGTCGGTAACTGCTTCTTTCGATGAAAGTTTATTGGGAGCTTTTTTTTATTAACATTACTTCCTCCTAATTCTTATTCGACTTGTTCACTTTGTTGCTCGGGGACCTCTGAGTAAGTGAACTCAGCTATAAAATTTTCCACTGCTTGGCCTTTCAAAGAAGATCTTGGTTCATATATGACATCATACTCCCCCAATTCTACAACCCAGTACATTAATCTACCAGATTTCTCCGATTTGTGCAAAGCCTTCATTAGAGGCATATCAGTGTAAACTACGATTATATGATCTTGGAAATGAGGTTTCATGCATCTGGATGCTTCAATCAATGCTAATGTCAATTTCTCCAAATGAGGCACTACACCAAAATTATAAAATTCTCACATTTTTAGCAGCTAGGCTTGTCATGGTCAATGACCATGACAAACAAACACCCGTTTTTTTTCACGGTCAATGACCGTGATAAGTCCGTGACAAAGACTTGTCATCGCCATTGATCGTGACATGTCCGTGACAATTTTGTCAATAAAAAACCCTCCCCCTTCTTTTTTCCCCACCAATTTTGTTCTCTCCATTTCTCTCTCTCTCTCTAGCGGCTGCTCTCTCTCTCTCTAGAACTTTTGTATGTTTACTCTCTATTTCTCCTCCATTTATGTATATGTGTATGTATATGTGTGTGTGAGTATATATGTGTGTGTAAATGTGCATGTGTGTGTGTGTGGTGTATATATGCGTGTGTGTGTTGGGGTGGAGGCAGCAGGGCTGGGGGAGGGGAGGGGGTATGTGTGTGTGTGTATATATGCGTGTGTGTGTGTGTGTATGTGCATGTGTGTGCGTATATGTACGTGTGTATATATGCGTATGCGTGCGTGTGGTGGGAAGGGGTAGCGGGGGGGGGGGGGGGAGGGGGAGGGGGGAGGGCAGGGGGTGTATATGTGCGTGTGTGTGTGTTTTAATTAAATTTTTATTGGTTTATTAGATATTGCCCCTCATATTGTAGTGCCCCTTGTAAAAGAATTTATTGATTTAATATTGATTGGTTGTTAATTTTTTTTGTAAATTAATAATTAGTGCCCCTTTCATATGCAAGTAGGATTGCCCCTCATTGTAAATTAGTAAATTAATAATTGTATACTTTAATTGTTAGTTTAATTGATGAAAATAATTAATTGAGTAGATGAATTAGAAGGAGTACGGGATACACATTTGTTGTTGCCATTGCGATTGAATTATAGTGGATCGATGTTGGGTTATTTAATTTTAAAAGTGGCATGACCACTGGATTATTGTCCATATGGGGGCGGGATTTTTCAATTTTTTTTTAAAATTACTTTGTATAACGAATAATATATATATAGTATGATAATTGAATGAAACATACTTGAAATTACATATAGTGTGCATAGATACTAGGCTTCCAGTTCTTATGCGTACGCATTCAATAACCCTTAGACCCGTTCGAGAGTCATTACCCCTGTAATGAGATCTCTCGAATTGTCCCGTTTGGACAGTTTGGGACTGCATAATTTCTTTATAATTATATTCTTAGTGGCTTAAAGTTGTTACTTTTGGAGGAATTTCTGTAGTCGTATCCTAATGTTCTCTGGGTACATACTAGATTGGCAAGTGTGACTGTTATTTCAATTGATCAATTGAAATAATACTCACACTTGCCAATCTACATCGTGTACTTGGAGAACTGCGGGGATATGCTGCCGATTGTTTCTCAAATCGTAACAATGTGCATGAGTTGTTAAGTATATTACAGAAATATGCGGTCTTGAATGGGATAAGACCACTCACCCTTTAGAGGATAGTAGGGGAAGGACAATAATTCCCCCTGGTGCGCTTACTTTGACGATTGGGGAAAGGAAGGTGATTTTTGACACAATATATAATTTGAAGGGCCCATCTAATTTTTCGTCCAACTTGCAAAGGATTGTGAATTATGCTACTCATGATTTATGTAAGTGTAAGTACCACGATTGGCATGTGATCATGCAATTGGTTCCTCTATTGTTTAAGCACTGCTTCTCCAAGAACAAGGATTTGCGGAGGGATATTATGCAAATTAGTATTACCTTCTCACTCTTGTGTGAGAAGGTAGTCAATCGGGAACACATAGTGGCCGCAAAATTGGTGATAACCGAAGCAATTTGTGTGTTGGAGAAGTACTTTCCCCCAGCATTCTTTGACATAAGTGTTCACTTGTTAGTACACCTACGCGACGAGGCACTTCTTTGTGGTCCAGTTAGATATCGGTGGATGTATCTGTTTGAAAGATTGATGGAAGTTTTTAAAGATTACATCAAGAATATGCGATACATTGTAGGATCAATTGTAGAGGACTACATCACCGTGGAGTCATCAATATATACTCGGGAATATATGCCTGAATCGACCACCGTTGATGACACTGATGAGTTTGTCGATGATGGTGGTCAGGTGATGGGAAAATGAGTGAAATTAACGAGTTTGAAACATGAACAAGTAGCTCGTTATCTATTTGATACACATGAAGATGTCGAAGAATGGAAAACGTAAGTTTAAATTATTTAAATGTTTAGCATTATTTGAGAATATTTTAGATTATTTTAATGTTTAACATTATTTTAGAATATCTATGAAAGTTTAATTTTATAATATGCAGAAAATATGAAGCCCGTGAGAACATTAAAAGACGAAAAACAATGGTACAAACAGACAGCGAATTCAGGTTGTGGTTGTCACAAGAGGTAGTTATAATGAAAATGGTCATTATATAACGTTACATTATACTCAAACTTTACAACTAATCTAATTTATGTATCTATATTCTCAGCTCTTAAAGATGGGTGATGCGACATCAAGGCTTGCTCGTCTAGCCACTGGACCCTTGTTCATGGCACAAGAGTACAAAACGTATCGATTGAACGGTTATGTATTCGGCGCAAAAGTATACGAGAAAAGTACAAATTTACAGAACTCGGGCATTTCATACAAGGCTCTTAATTTCTTTCGAGCGAGAGCAAAAGATAAAAACCTCATTGAAGCTGAAATGACTTACTATGGTGTAATTAGAAATATATTTGAATTTGATTATATAAGCTTCAAAGAGGTTATATTTTACTGTGGCTGGGTAAGAGTCGAGGATAAAAATGCTTGAAAAGTTGATCCTATCACCAATTTGATCATGGTTGACTTGACCAAGTTGAAAAGCAATGACCACGTGAGCGATGAGCCGTTTGTTTGTGCATTCAAAAGATTAACCAAGTGTTTTACTCGGAGTATATCAACAATGAGCCGTGGTCAATTATCCTACACGCGCCAAAGCATCTAAATAGTAGTGTGGATGACTTGGCTGCTCCTACCGCATATCAATCCATTTTTTATGATAACCCGAATTTGAAACAATTTTTCAATTTGTAATAAATGTTACAATTTGTACTTTATCAATCCATTTTTAATGCTTTTAATTTATTTGCACTTTATTGTTTTCACTCTTGTGTAGTGTGCGTGTATGTGGCCTGTAGAGGTGGGGGTGGGGATGCTTAAGATTTTTAGTAATTGTACATATTATGAGCTAGATGTTGTTGTTTTGGAATTCAGAATTGAGGTGTTAAACAATAACAATGCATTTGGATTTGTAGTAATTGTACGTATTTGCATGTCTTCTTCTAATTCATTTTGATTTGGACTAATAACAATATTTTTTTACAGTAAATGTCTGCTTCAGGTATTAAGGTGAGGATGATGATGCTGATTGTGATGATGTCGTCTGGGATCGGTAGTAGCGGAGGTGAGGAGGGATCTTCGGCCCCTAGGCTCCCCAAATATGGAAAATTAGGGATGGCCATCGAGAACAAGACAGGGCTATTAGAGAGATCCCTCGAGATGGTAAAGACGATCATCGGCTCGGGGTACACTAGTTGGAGGGAGGTGCCAAATGAGTTCAAGTTAGATATTTGGGTGGCACTACAGGTAATGAATTTATATTTATACGAATATGAATATTTCAATTTCAATTTCAATTTCGATTTCATTTTATATTTATATTTATTCGCAACTAACATTGTTTTTGTTGGACAGGAACAATTCATCTTGGATCCAAAGCTACGCGATTCCGTCTTGGAGCAGTTGAGGGAGAAACGCAAGACGCGGAAGAAAAATATCCGGAACCGGTACTTTGGGAAGACCCGAGAGTTCGTTATCCGAATGCGTGAATCCGTCCAGCCGAAGGAGCCAATCTCATTGGCACAATGGCAAAAGTTCATTAACAATGAGATCGGGGAGCGACAATTGGCATCTCGCCAATCGGGGAGGGAAAACTGGGCAAAAAATACTGACGTGCACTACTCTGGCCGAATGTCTTACGCCGAGGTTGAGCATAGGATGATGGTAAGATTTAATTTTTTTATAACTACATAAATATATTATTCTGCATTATTTTACTTTGCGAGGCCGATACTAATTTTACTTTATTTTATTTCAGGGGACATGGAGTGGCCCTTGGGGTAGGCCACATAGGCTCGATACTTATGTGGTTATTCGGATGAAGAAGGGGAAGGATAAAGAGGTGTCCCCGAGCATCGCGGCCACGATTGTAAGTAATTCTATGGTTTACTTTTTGTTAATTACGTTATAATTTTTTTATTTACTTATTTCACTAATCATGGGCTTTTTGTCGTTTTAGCCAAAGCCTATGGAAGTGCATGAGTCGCAGTCTGATGCCGATAAGGCATATTTGTCCACAGCCGCACTCAGCCAAGTGCTTGGCGTTAATCGTAAGGGGATGACAAGGGGGGTGAGCTTGCGGGTGGACAAATCTAGGATCATCGGATTAGAGACGAGCGACGTCGGGTTGACTCGAACGGTGGACTCACATGATGCGAAGTTGTCCCATTTGGAGGTGACGGTCCAAGATATGTTCTCATTCATAAAGCGTTCGTTGGGCAAAAACCGTAAGGGGAAAGGGAAAGATAAGGTGGTGGAGGAGGAGGTTCAAGAGGACGAGGTGCGGGATGATGAGGATGTGGACATCGTCGATACGTGCGAACTTTGATGATCCACTCCCCTATTTGGCTCCCTTCAACCAACCGATGTTGACACTTGGTTGGTCGAGCGTGTTTATATTTGACATATTTGATGGCCAGCGGATAGGGCGGGGGTTGAGAGACCCAAATACAATCCAGGGTATGCCAGTTCATGGACGTTTTCTTCAAGACATGGAGTCTAAGGTGCTCATCACACAAGTGATACCCGGGAAGGAGAACTCCCCCTTATGGTTACATGAACAATGAGGCATGATGTATATTAATGGGTGTGTCAATTCGTATACCGTGTGGCCTACTCACCTCCTCAGAGCTAACCTTACCCCAAACATGTAGTGACATTATTTGAATTGAATTGTTTTAAGTTGTTACATTTGAATTATATTTAGATTATATTTTGATGCATATTGTTTCGAATGTATATTTGCATTATCTCTATTTTATTTGGATATATGATGTTTGAACAGGTACAACGCTGCTATAACAGGTACAAATATACTGCTGGGTAGTGTAAGTGGCCATACTGCCCATTAGATTTTTTTTTAATTCTGCCCAAAATTATCACGATCATTGACTGTGACAAAGAAACTTGTCACGGTCATTGACCGTTAATTTTTTTAAAAGAATGTCATAAATTTGTCACGGTTTATGACCGTGACAAAACTTGTCACGGTCATAGACCATGACATGGCCGTGAAAATTCTAATGAACTTGACACGGTCAATGACCGTGATTAGTCTATGATAAAAAAAGTTATCACCCTCAGAATTATCACGGTTATTGACCTTGACAAGTCCAACTTGTCAAGGTCAATGACCATGACAATTCAACAGATTTGGTGTAGTGAGTGTACCTAATTTCTCCTCCACAGAAAGCCTTACTAGTATAGTGGATGGGTTTTTGAACTCCATTCTCTTATCAGATTAATGCAGAGCTCATGACTGACTCAGAAATAGCTAAGTACAGGTACAATTTCTCACTTGTAATTGGTCGGGAGAGCAATAGAGGTGACCTCAAATACTTTTTTAACTCCACAAAATATTTTTCACATTATTCGTTCCATTCAAAACTTTTTTTGAGTACCTTGAAGAACGGCAGGCACCTATCTGAAGCTCGAGACATGAATCTGTTTATTGCTACTACTCGTCCAGTCAGCCTTTGCACATCTTTCCTGTAGGTTGGGGATTGCGTTTCAATTAATGCCTTGATCTTATTTGAATTTTCTTTAATTCCCCTTTGATTTACTATGTACCCAAGGAACATTCCTTCTTGCACTCCAAAAATGCACTTGGTCGGATTCAGCCGCATTTGCTGCTTCTCAAGTTGATTAAATGTCTGATGAGGTCGATAAGGTGATCAAATGGCTTTTTTCTATTTGTAATAATATCAACCATGGACTTCCATATTCTTGCCTATTTATTCTTCAAAAACCTTATTGACCAGCCTTTGATATGTAGCACCTATATTTTTCAAACCAAAAGGCATAACATTATAACAATATATTCCTTGGGGAGTGTTGAAAGAAGTGCTTTACCTGTCTTCAGGCTTCATTTTTATCTGGTTATAACCAAAATAAGCATCCATAAAACTGAGTAGCTCATGTCCTAATATAGCATCCACAAGCTGATCTATTCGGGGTAAAGGAAAGTGATCATTTGTGCATGATTTATTTAGATATGTGAAATCTACACACATGCTCCATTTGTTGTTCTTCTTTTTGACCATAACTACATTATCTAACCAATCTGAATATTTTACTTCATTAATAAAAGTTGCTTTCTAAAGCTTTTTGACTTCTTCCTGTATGGCTTGGTTCTTCTTGGGGTTGAACACTCTTCGTCTTCACTTTACTGGTTTAACTTCTTTGTTTATGTTGAGCTTATGGAAAAGGAAATTGGGATCTATTTTAGGCATATATTCATGTCTACAGGAAAACACATGCTTTCTCTATCTAAGGAAACTTACCAGTTCTTATTTAAAAACAGGATCCAACGTTGTCCCTATCTGAGTGATGCATTATGGTTTGTCGTCATCTAGCATAATGCTTTCAGTTGCTTCCATAATATGTCCCTTTACTAGTTCTATTTCCTCCCTTAGGTCTAAGGTTTCAACCTCAGATTCTTCGTCAAGTACAGAGGTATCCACTTGGTAAGTAGTGGTTTTCTTCTTTATTTCTTCCAAGTCTTCTTGCTTGGCAGAAGTGTATTAGCACTCTTGAGCTACTTTCTGATCACCTTTCATAATTTCCACACCGAAGTTAGTATGAAATTTTAAACACTGATGGGCACTAGAAGGTACTGCCTCAAACTTGTTTAGCCCTACTCTTCCCGTGATTATATTATAAGCTAAATGGACATTTTTATCCATTACAAAGAAATGGATCTTCTCGGTTCGGCGGGATGGCCATGTGATGATCCTCACCTCCATCTTAATGGCAAAGCTAAGACTTTCTTGCCTACAAAGCCTATTAGTGGTCGATGATAAGGCTCTAATTGGCTGAGTTTAAAATCAAAGTTGTTGAAACAAGGATAAAACATGATATCCGCTGAGCTACTATTATCTACCAGTACTCGAGAGACAATGATTTCTTCCTTTCTGACTTTGATTACCAGTGGGTCTTCGTGAGGGTACAATATCCCCGAGAGATCATTTATAGAGAACCTAATTGGCAATTTGTCTTTGTTAACCTTCCTCGGTCGATCTTCCTCGGTAAGGTTGATCATCTATATGTACGAGAGAGCTTGTGCCTCATTGAGGTCAGCTTTTTGTTATGCTGTATGATTTCCTCCTCCTGTATCTTTGTCTGTCATCATTTATCAATCAAAATAACCAAAACAGATAGAGAATACCTGTCATTTCGATTGTCGAGATTTTTTGGAGACATCAGGATCATCATCATGGTCATCTTCATGAGTTATTTTCTTCTTCTCTCTAGCATTGCAAGGAGATTTTGATATATGTCGAGCTCTTTTATTATTCTGTCGATCAGCATACTGATTCAGCTTTCCTCATTGAATGAGAGTTTCAATCTCATTTTGAAGAGCTATGCAACTCTCTGTCGTGTGACCACGATCCCGGTGGAATTCACGGTACGTAGTCTTATCCCTTTTGGTCAGGGAACTTCTTAACTTATCAGGCCAACGCACATCTTTTTATGCTTTATTTCTTCTAAAACATGATGAATTCCCATTGTTAATGGAGTATAACTGTTGTACTTCTTGAGTCGCTCAAATACTTATTTTTGTTTTGATTCCCTGTGTTCTTTGGGGTCTTTATGATCTTTCTTATCATTTTTGCCATCAAATTTTGTGTCCGAGCTACGCTTGGCTGCCATTGCTTACTCGGTATTCATGATCTTTGCCAATTTAGCCATTAATTCTACCATTATCATAGAAGGGTCTTTGGCAAGAGTGTAATACAATTTCTTGGGGAGCAGTCCACTCATAGGGGTAGTTATCAAAGTCTTTTCCTCATAATCAACAACTTTCAGTTTCTCGTCATTAAAACGAGTGATGTAATCTTTGGTACTCTCTCCTTATTTTTGTCTCACACTAAGAAGGTGTGCCACCCTTTTCACAGGTTTCGCTCCAAGGAAAAAGTTGCTAATGAATAGCTCGTCCAGTTAGCTGAAGCTAGAAATTTATCCTCGAGGAAGACTATTATATCGAATTTGGGCAAATCCAGTAATGGTTTAAGAAAATACTCTACACCTTATTTCGTCGGGATGGTATAAATGTCAGCAGTCGCTTGATATAGTTCTACGTGAAGAACTGGGTCAGTTTTTCCATCATATTTGGGTGTTACTAGTAGAGCCTTAAACTTTGTTGGAGTAGGAAAATCCACAATTGCCTGCACAAACGGAGACCCTTTTACAAAACTTCTTTGCAGTGGATTTTTGGCTTTCGCCATTTCTCCTAATCTGTCTTCCAATCTCTGTATGGATCCCTTCGATGCATCGTTGGCAGCACCAGATCTATGAGTTTCAACCTTGTTATTTGCTGAGCTTTCTTCCTAAATTTGTTGATTGTTCGGAGCAGCAGTTCGTCGGGCATTTGATCTAAAGTGGGTTGTGCCTTCCCTTTGATCAGATGGTCGTCGAGTGTTACCTGACATTTCTCTAGGAACATTTATATTCCTCCTGGGTCCCAAACAATCGAAGGGAGAATCACGACTTAATCTCTCTAAGGCACTTGGCCTCTCTAAAGAATAAGATTGTGTGTGGAAAGATTCTGAGGTCCTGAGCAATGCATTTGACCTCGGATGGTAGGAGACGTCCCTTGTCATCATAAATTGGCTACACCGACCACCTCTTGGTGGGGGTGGAGGCATATTTCCCTGAGCAGATAGAGTAGGTGCCCCGGCTTAAAGAGTTTATGCAAGTTGCCTGGTAGTATCTTCCATAGCCTCTTGTCCTCTTGAAAGGCTGGCCAGAAGTCCAGTTGAACCATTTGAAAATGGAGGAGCAGAAGGGACAGGCACAATTCCCTCAATTCTGAGACTTAATTCAGCAATATCAGCAATTTAGATGTTTGAAAGAATGAGATCGATTAGAAATATCGTTTCTACAGACGGCGCCAATATGTTGATGCAAAAAACTAGACTAAGCTAATTAATTGACCATAGATAAATATAAAAGAGACAAAAGATTTTTAAAGTGGTTTGGATTAAAGGAAGAGCCTATGTCCACTGTTGTGTATTTCTTTTGGCTTTGTTCAATTGCCTCTTGTTTCATGTCCCTTGGATGTAGGGTTTACAATATATTTATAGCCCCAGGAGTGTACCAGTGTTGGAATATCAAAGGATGGAATGTCTTTATATCGTAGACATTTACATCTGTACAATAATTTATGTATACAACTGTTGGCATTTTATTGTCATTATTGGTCGGTCTTCCTGGTGTTGGTCGGGCTTCAATGACAGGTCGGTTAGTATTACTCAGTAGGTCGGCATTTCATCCTTGTTGACCATCATTATCCTTCTGCTATGTTGCATGTGTCAATATTTGATTGGTCGTAGTAACGGGATAATTTTTTGTATCAACACGGGGTATACTACATTCTTCTATATTCCCAAGCCTCTGGGTATCTTACGTCCATCGGCCAACAAACACAATCTCTGCCTTTTCTAAAATTACAATGGGCAGTCCTCTTCAAAGACCCCTTTGAATCTTTCCCATTTTGACCACACTGGGTGAAAAAATTCAGCACCTCTCTCTGCTATAGCAGTACACGAAGATATATACTTCACCCTAGCAATACTTACAACTCCATCTTCCCAAGAAATAATAGGGGTGACCTAGACTACGATCCTCGTCCCCGAAATATTCTTCAACTTCAACTAAGCCCTGCCTCCCCACAACCTTCACCGATCATCCATTCATTGTTTGACAAACGAACACACCCAAATGCAATTAAGATTCATTAATAAATATACATTATAGTAGGAGAACGAAATCTCACTATGGAAATCAACAATCCTAAACATAGGTCTCTATATCAAATAGTAGGCAACGCTGAAAGCGTAGTACGCCCGCATAGATTCTTAAGGACTCTAGAACCTGATGCTCTGATACCACCTGTGACACCCCACCTAATACAATACTGGGTGATCAGTCCTATATAAAATTAAACAATAATCTCAAATGGTTTCATTCTCAGCATCACTGTTGAAAACCAATTGAATTACTAATAACCTATTAGGGCTGGCATCAAAATTTTAAACTTTCTAATCTTTTTAAACTTAATTCACAATTAAAACCATTCACCCATGAATACAATCAACAAATGGAATGAATAAATAAATAAATAACCGATAACTCTCGGTAAACATTTATACAACAATATCAAATGCACATAAAATAAAATCGTTGTAAATAAATCAGTTGGGCAACAACCCCGATTATCAATTTCAATACCTCCTATCTAGATCTCAAAGAAGGAAGTGTCTAAAACAATCCCTGTCAGCATCTACAACTGCTGCAGCAACGTCTGACTCGAAAGAACAGCCATCCAAGCATCCCTATGTCTGGACGCCTAAAAAATTATACAAAGGAGAAGAAAAAGAAAATATATACAGGTCAGAGCCGGGGTTTTGAAAGACATTTTAGCAAGTGCTTAATTTACTTTAATATTTAAAATATGGCACTCTCCATATTTAAAGTGGTGTCGCTATCACATGAGATACCCCTCACCTCTCATTTAACAGTGCACACCTGCCGCTTGTATTTTAAAACATCCTAGTTAAGCTACCCCGCCTAACTAATCTCTCAGAGCAACTAAATCATCGTACGCTATCTAATACCCCGCGTATATAATTATCCTAAGTTCACACATTATCTTACTTTTTATATTATCTCACGTATAATTTATTCATTTGGAATTAATAACTTTCACTAGTTATTATACATTATTCACATCTTAGTGTTATCGTCTCGTACATAATATTCTCATCATTATATACGTATACTACATATTATATTCTGGATTTTATACTCTCAGATAGAGAAAAAATTAACTCACATTTCTTTCCTTGTTTTAGTCCATATATATATATATATATATATATATATATATATATATATATATATATATATATATATATATATGTATATATATATATATATATATAGAGAGAGAGAGAGAGAGAGAAAGAGAGAGAGAGAGAGAGTCATTCTCATGTACATACCAAACGGTACACATACCAACGGTGCATACTGCTGGCGCAGACCCATTTTATAAATGATTTTGAGTTGAGTTTTTTATATGATGTTTAAACATTTTAATAAACCCATATAAAAAAAAATTAACTCAAAATAACATTTTTTCTATTTTAAAAAAATCGGTCAAACTTTTGTAGCTTTTAAAGTGCTTTAAAAGCTGTAAAAGTTTGACCGATTTTTTTAAAATAGCAAAAAACATTATTTTGAGTTGATTTTTTTTATATGGGCCTATTAAAATGTTTAAACATCATATAAAAAAACTCAGCAAAAAAATAATTGTTTTACTATTTAAAAAAATTTGTATGCACCGTTGGTATGTACAAGAGACTCTCACTATATATATATATATATATATATATATATATATATATATATATGTACTATACACATCAAGTATATCAATACTTATATATCACACACTATACAAGTATAATAACCATACCTTTGAGCTATAACTGAATGAATGCAGTCTCTCAATACTATCATCTTCCAAGGAATTAGTCACACGTCATCTTGGTACCAGCGGTCGGACTCTCACACAGACTTGGTATAAATCAAATCTCAACGTAGTGGAAGCGGCCATAGTTTCTCACTGGAAATAAGATGAATCATACCTAAGATGTCTTACCCCTGAACCTCACACACGGTTAATACTGGACGTTATGACCTGGGGAGTATATACTCGTGCTCCTCAAGACAGGGCCTCACCCACATCGCTAACTTCCCATGATAGTACTAGAGGGGTATGCTTCACATAAATATATCATTCAACACAGATATATTTAAAATCACTTCATATACTCTCTCTCTCTCTCTCTCTCTCTCTCTATATATATATATATATATATATATATATATATATATATATATATATAATATATCGTGGCATTAGCCTAAAATTCTGAATATACCATTTCGTATAAATTAAAAAGTATAAACACAACTTATTTTAATACCATAAGTATTTACTCACTTCTGATACAATTCTCACGTTCATTATTTTTGAATGGCTTATAACTCCAGCTAGTATTCTTATATCATCATATATGCACCTTAGGATATTACTCATACATATTGGGCATATATATATTTTACCCATATATAATCGGCATATGTATTCTACACGCCTAAATATATATGTTTGAACCCTATGAATAATTCCTCGAATGTCGTTCATCCCAAACATTCCTAAATTTAAACCTCGGATCTGTCCCACTAACCCGAGACATATGCATCCCCCATTTACTCTTTTAGAGGCCCTCCCACTCTATTTAGGATCCCTTAACATTTATCTCCAAAAGGAATTTGTCTCCAATCCTTTTTAGGCCAATAAAAACCTTTATGATTTTCTATCAAAGGCGGACCGATCCGGTCACCAAGAAAAATGAACCATTCCGGTGATAAACGAATCAATCCGGTAACCCCCAAAAATGAACTAGTTCGGTCCCTACAGTTTCGGAAGTTCATCTTCTCCAACTCCAAAAATGCATTTTGAAACTCATCCAACTCTATTTCTAGGGTTTCTAACAACACCCAACATCAATATATATATCTCCACACACTATGATTTACCCAACACACCAATTAATTTATGGGATTCCTCAATTTATTCAAGAATTATACCCTAATTCTAATTAAACCCACCATTTCCATTTCTTACCAAAGATTATACCATTAACATGGATTTTAGCTCAGATTTCATGTAAGATTATCATCTCATCAAAATCATACGAAATCATTTCCCAAAAACCAATTTTGTGCAAGAATCCCAAACCTAAAAATCTTATAGTTTTTACACCAACTATATTATGGATCATAAACACACTACAATAATTAAAGCAAGTTAAACACTTGCCTGGTTGGGTAAATCCGACGATCTCGTGTCGGAATCCATCAAAGCTTGGCCGAAAATCTCCTCTTCCTCCCCCTTTTCTTCTTTTCTTCTTCTTTTCCTTATTTCTCTCTTTCTCTCGTGACTTATAAGAGAGAAAATAAGGGCTATCCCTTAATAAACCTAAAATTGATTCGTGTACACAAATATGAGTCCCTACTGATCCAAAAAGCTCCCGAAACCCAAACACTACCCCCGGGTACTCTATTCTGACTATCTCGGCCGTTCGAGACCAATCGTGTACTCAAAATTCCCATCTAAGTCACTTAACAAAAATTCATGTATTGAACTCAACACATCTCCACACTTGTTTTTCGCATAAAAGTAACATCACCTGTCATTTTTATTTACCCTCGCCATAAAATATAATTAGTCCATTAATTATTTTAAATTCTTAAATTACTAAATTACACCCACTCATGTAATTAAAATATCCATAAAAGTACGGGGTGTTACAACCTGTCCCTCCTCGGAAGCACAGTTGGTCATAGTAGCGGTCTTTTCTCTCCACTTGCTGATAAATTCTCGAGAGTTTTTCTTGATCAATTCAATATCTTGGTCGGTTACCTCCAAATCCTTATTATACTTCTATTGGGACCTTAATTCTCTGGCTACATCTTCTCTACTATGGATTCGAGATTCTTATAGTGATGGGATCTAGCGAAGAATGCTTTTTTTAAGAGTCTTTTGGAACATCTAAGCCATGATCTCTTTGGTAGCCCAAAGTATACTCATGGAATGGTGATAGTTGCAAATATGAACAATGGGAGGTCCAGTAACTCCAAACTTCTCGATATCGAGCATATTGAATTTGTTTGGTAATTAGGCCTTCAGATAAGGGGATATGTATGTGTAATCCACGTAGTTCCCTTAGATCTTAACCTAATTAAAGTTCTTGTAAAGAAATCTGAAGTCTTCCTTAACTCGGTTTAATTATTCCTCCTTAGTATCGATAAGAATGGGCGCTGGCAGGTTAGCCCCTGGAACACTATCTATCTTTGCACTAAGTTGATCAAGTATTGTTTTCATATGAAAATTGGCATTCTGATCCGTATTCTCCATGAAGAATTATTAATAAGACTGTTCGGCTTTCACTAAAGTGGATGATGAGGGTGTATAACTCGCTGGTGACTTGATGGTATATCTGATCCAATAAGGAGACAAGCCAAGTAGTGAGGTCGCACCTGAGAGGGAAAGAAAATTTTTATTTTATTAAAAAATTATATTTTTTATATTTTTGAAAAAAAGGAGAGAAAATATGTTTTGCCATTTTTGAACAAAAGGAGGAAGTAGGAACTCCTATTGTAGTTGTTATTATTATGTTTCACTTTTATTATGTTCCAGCTAAGGTGCAAGTGAAATGTCAAACAGGACCCGAGTCTATGGAAGGATAGGATATGCGATGCAAAAACATAGGATATGCGATGCAAAGACACGGCTTGACTTGTTCCTCGCGTCATGGGTAGGGTCCTATTTTAAAAACAAGCAAAATAGTGCAAAACTTGGGTGGCTCTGTGCCTGTGGTTATTCTAGCTGAGGGGGCCTCTGTGGCTCTAGCCCCTCAGCTCGCTCTGATGATGCTCGAGAGAGCAGTACTAACGACAGACCGTGAACGGTCCTCAAAGATGGGTCCAAACTAGGTAGACCTGAAGGAAAATTAGGGGCTTGCTTTGGTAAGGCCATTTCCTTTATTCTCTCTTTTTTAGCTCTTCATATTGTTTGTATCACACCTATTTGTTCTTGTAGTTTCTGTCTGACTACACCATCCTCTTCCACAGTCGAGATGGGCTGGTGAGGAGGAATGTTGAGCTCGAGGGGAGACTAAAGACTACACAGGAGGCCTATAAGTCCTCTGAGACATCTCTCACAGAGGTTGGGTCCTCTTTCACCAAAGAGAGGGATGAGGCGGCCAAGGATTTGAAGGAGCTCCGTGAGAACTATGAGCTAGTTATGGAGAGAAAACTTATTATCATAAATGAGAATACATGGCTCGCTGAGAAGGTGAAGAGCCTGGAGGTAGAGGCGTCCACGATTAGAGAGAATGTCTACAATGAGGGTTGGGAGGCCGTCTATGAAAATGCTGAGAAGAAGATTAACTACATCAACCTGGCGAACTTTAAGAAATGTTGGGATCGAGCCTTAGTCACTGATGGAGTCTCTAGTGACCCACCTCTATTTGGAGATCACAACCTTGGCCCCAAGCCCATCATTGATGAAGAATTCCCTGCTATCAACCGGCCTGCTGCTCCCGTCACTCCTACTGCTGATGCCCCGATTATTCCTACTGCTGATGCCACTTCACTTAGGGCAGAGATGAGTGATGCTGTTATTGACAAGGGGAAGGATCCAGCTCCCATAGAGAAGGTCACGGTCGACTAATAGGCTTTTAGGATTATTTCCTTTACTTGTATTTTTTGTTCACTCTTTTTGTCATTATGTGTATCTGTACCTGGCTAGTGCTATTATTTAATGAAGTGAAGGAATTTTGTTTTCGCATTCACTGATATACTTGTCATTTACGTTCCATGTCTTGTAGTTTGTTGATCTTAATGATTACATTCCTGCTACTTCTCGTTTAGGCCAAATCCTTGGTTCGAATGTAAGCGACCAAGTTCACGGAGCATTTATCAAGATTTTCAAATCCCTTAGGATAAGGCACCAAGACTATAAAGATCAATCTGAGGTAGTTGCCAGGCAGAAGGATAGACTTGCAGATTTGGAGGAGGTGGGTGCCTCTGTTTAAGAGGAGATGGATGCTCTGAAGGCTAATCTGTTGGATGCCTCCGAGATTAATCAGGTTGGAGAGGTTTTGCAGCAGGAAAATGATGCCTTAAGGAGGGAAGTTACATGCCTCAGGGAGAATGAGTCGAGCATTTCTCCTTCAGTTATATAGGGTTCATCGTTGTCAATAAGGCAGCAAGCTATGATTGATGATAGCGGTTTCGTAAGGGAGATTATTGAACTGAGGGGAGAAATGCGTAGAGCGTATGTGATAGCTGTCGGGCTTTAAGGGACGTTACCAAGCCGATGTAATTATTCAAAAAAGGTCCTCGACAAATGTGGGAAGATGGATACAACCAGGGCTATACATATGCTCCCAAAAATTTAAAGGAGGTCAAGGAGATGGCCTTTATCAGAGGGTGGCTAAGTGCCCCCAGGGAGTTAAAGGTGCCCAAGAATTATGTCCTCTGGTAGAGGCATGAGATCACTCCCTTATCATTGGAGCCAAATCCATTTGGAAGGGATGACCATTGGATCCTAATAGATGCAATCCCGAGGCAGCTGCTAGAGTTAATCCCTAAGGAGGTTAAGGAGGATTTTACCCCTTATCTAGATGATGGTCGAAGGGCGCAAGTGGTTGATTACCTTGCTCAGCGAACGGGTCCTTCTTAAGATCTAATTTATTTTTTTCAATTTATCACTATTATAAATGTAATTGTGTAACCTTTAGCAATAAAAAATTTATGTTTGGGGAAGTTACCGACTATACATATGTTGAACTTCTCAGCCGACTAAATATGAGAGTTTATTTTTGAATGAGTATTCCCCCAGTCCAGCATGCCATAGACATACCATTACACCTTACTTTACCTTTTAGGTCGTCTCATCACACTTCCTTAGGCCTAACTAGGGCAATGGCAATAATATACTTGATTAATGGGTAATTCGCCCGAGCAAGGTTTTGGAGCCAAGCTATGTTATCGACCAACCTGGGTTGGCCATATTGCTTAAGGGTCCCCGGTAGGTCTTCATTTATTATCAGAGAAACCTAGGAGGCCAGTTGTGTTACGAACAAAGCCCTGAGGAGGGTTATTATATGTCAACCCTGCTAGCTATGCCTTAGAGAAGTTGAGCTGGTATAAACCTAACCACTGTGGTATAATCACAAGAGGCTAGCTCAAGAGATCTTTCGACTGGAGCAAGTTAACTAAATTCTTATAATCCATGCTCTTTATAATATATGTTAAAATAGTGAAGCCTGTAACTTGGAAAGGGTGCATATAATAAAATATACTTGAGACAACCAACACATATAGAATTCCAAGGTCAATCGAGTTTTATTGATCAAAGTCAGGAACAAAGAGAAACATTAATTTATAAATGAAAATTTGCCTAAAATAATGGTGCATAAAGATATCTAGAAGTAGAATTTAGGCTGGTCGCATTCCAAGATCTTGTTATCTCCCTACCCTCCAATGTTTCCAAGTGGTAGGCTCCTTGTAGGTCTCCATGGTCTCACAGCACTACCAAAAACTTTCCTTAGGACATAGTCTTCGACCTGGAATTTCCTTGGGTTGACTTTCTGATTGTATTGTCTGACTAGTTGTTGCTGGTAAGATGCCAGCTTAACTACAGTCAATTATCGTCGCTCGTCGACTAAGTCAAGTTCGGCCAGTAATGCTTCATCATTTTGGCCTTATTCAACCAACGTAGACTTCATGGTAGGGAGACCATCTTCTAGTGAAATAATTTATTTAATTCCATATGTGAGTTAAAAGGGTGTCTCCCCAATTCCTCGCCTTATGGTGGTGAGATTGGCCCATAGGATGCGGGGAAATTCATTCGCCCATGCTCCTTTGGCTCATTCTGGGTACTTTTTCAGTCCATCGATCACTGTCTTGTTAGAAGCCCCAGCTTGACCATTTCTGTAAAGATATGCCACAGAGCTGAATTAGTTCCTGATTCCATGATCGTTGAAAAATCTTTGGAAGGGGCCACTCTCGAATTGGGTCCTATTATCGATAATAATTATCCTGGGTATGTCGAAGCGTGTGATGATATTTCTCCATACGAACCTTATCAAAACTATGCCCCTGATGTTCGCCAGCAGTTTTGCCTCTATCCATTTTGTGAATTAGTCTATGGCAGCCAACAGATAATTTCGATTTCCTGCTGCAGTAGGCAGAGGACCTACAATGTCCAGGCCCCACTCGGCGAAGGGCCAGGGGCTAGTTACGGACTTTAGGTCGTTGGCGGGTTGGTGGACCATGGGCGAGTGCTTTTTGCATTTTTTTCATTTTCGGAAATAAACTCCAACGTCCTTCTATATGTACGGCCACTAATATCCTTCATTTATTGCTCAAAAGTCTATCAACCTTCCTCCTGCGTGACTTCCAAAAATTCCTTCATGAAGCTCGTGCAGAACTTGTTCGACATCCTATGGATGAACGCATCGGAGGTAAGGTTCATTGGAGGATCTCATATATAACTGTAACAACCCGCCCTTCTGTAGACGATTAAATTCCATAAGTAAATATAAATTGGCAATTTGGGGAATTTCCCTAAATAGTAATTTTTGGGATTTCGAGGATTAAATGATTTTCGAAGGATGTTGTGATTATTTTTGGGACTATATAGGTCAAAATATTTTAATTATATGTCGCCGTTGAGTAAAGCGACATCAGGTAAGATTTTTAATTGAAAAACCGGCATTTATTTATTTTGGGTTGGAATAGTGATTTGCGGTCAAGTACCTCAGATGGGAATTTCGACTACGCCATGATTCTCGAAATGGCCGAGATAGTCGGAAAAGAGTGTCCGAATGTCGAAAATGAGTTTCGGATAATTTTAGAGGTAAAAGTAACTCGTAATTGGGTAAATGAGTCGTTTTTGGGTTTTAAGGGGTATAACCCTTTTTATTCTTATGTAAAGAGGGGTATAGGGATAAAAGAAGAAAGAAAGAAAGAAAAGAGAGAGAAGAAAGAGAGGAGGAGAGAAAAGAGGAGAGAAATGGAGATCTCGGGCCAAACTCCGCCGGATTCGACTCGAGGTCGTCGGATTTTATCCACGAGGCAAGTGTTTACTTGCTTTATTTACTTTTTGCATAAATATCTCATACTGTAGTTTGGTATAAACAAACCCTAAAGATTTCGGGTTGGATTTTCGTGGATAAAACGGATTTTTGGAAGTTAAAACAAATAAACCCCTAAACTTTTCTAATTAGAGATACCTAGAAATTTATTTGAAATTAATTGGTGGTTTTGGTTTCTAGGATGTTTATAACCCTTAATATATGTGTATTTATAGTTGTTTGAGGTTGTAGGACGTTGGGTGAGGCGACAAAAGCTTGGGAGAAGCCTTAATGGCCGAATTCGTCTCGGAGAAGATGATGAATAGTACCCGTGACTTTAAGGGGCCATTTTGGTTAGGAAAAGAATTGATTTAGCTCTCAGCCAAAACAAAAAAGTTGTAGATCTTTTCGATACGGTCGCGTGGGCGCTGACCGTGTATTTTTCTGATTTTTCCTCGATTTGATATGATTTTTACAAGATGACAGCTCCGAGTTGAAATCATCAACTCGAAAATTGAAAAAATAAAGGCTAGGATTAATCGTGTAGATGTTTTGGATGAATTTGGGTTGTTGGATAATGGATTTGAGGAATTTAGTTTTGGGGACCTGGTGTGACCGGTCGACCGCGCCCCTAAGGCCGGTCGACCGCGTCAAGGAGAAAGGGCCTACTGCTTTGTTTCGTAGGCTTATTTGCAACCCGCGGTCGACCGGGAGTCCAGGACCGGTCGACTGGTGCCTTGTTTTCAGCCCAAGATTTTGGAGATTAGTATTACTTCTCGTCTTTGACTTTAAAGTTTAAGGACCTTCTAAATTAGAGTATTATAGAGGGTTATGTCCTAAAGGACTTGGTGAATTGGGAATATATATATATATATATATATATATATATATATATATATATGTAAATTCACTTAGAGTGAATTAGTATATTTGGAGATATCCAAATGAATTCGTAGATGGAACTTAAGTATGTATTACTTATTAAAGCAAGAAATACTTTGGGTTTAGTATCATGCATATATGAATGAATGATTTTGATTCCTTGAGAGAATCTTTGGGATTAATGGTCATCGATAGATGGTTTGGCAAATATGACCATTTTTATATATTCAGGTAGGAATATATGGTATATATATATATATATATATATATATATATATATATATATATATATATATATATGATATAAATGATTTTGAAAATATATTGATGAATATTTTCAAAATGGGAAAAAGGTAAATGATTTTCATAGTTGATAAATTATGGTTACACACCTCTCTAAATCGCTATCATAAGGGAAGTTGCGTGCGTTATGGTGATGCCCCCTGGTAATGAATGCAGGGTGGATATAGTCCTATAGGTCATATGGGCGATTATTGTTTACTGCGCTGGTTAGGGGATTCTGGGTGTGGTCTTGACTTTCCCGCAGGCATAAGGCCGCTTCCCGACGTTGGTAGGTTACCAGGTTGTCTTGTTTGATAGGCCCTGGAAGATGATAGCCATTTAGGGATGCGTCTAGTGGGGAAACCCGGAGGGTCGGTCTTAGTTTTATTAAAGCAATTTATGATAATAAATTGTCTTTAATTTACATTTCCTGAGTATAAAAAGGGAAATGGGATAAAGGTTTGGCTTCGGTAACACTCCCGGATGGAAGAAGGGATGTGGAAGCATAATATGATCAAAGCATTTTCATGATAATGAAAACGACTTTGAATACAATTCCTGAGTGTAAAAAGGGAAATGGGATGACATAAAATAGAAAAGCATTTTTTTGATAATAAAACTGGCTTTTAAAAGTATATGATTTGTTAAAGAAATTCATGATAATGAATTGGCTTTTATATTTACATTTCCTGAGTATAAAAAGGGAAATGGGAAGTTTTGAGAAAATGAAAAGTATTGATAAATACTTGATATATGAACTCTCAGTCTGGGAGATAGATCTGGATGGTTATGGTAAAATATGATTATATATATATGGATGAATCGAGTACCGAGGGTCTAATGGATCCCAACGATCGACCTTGCCACATAGTAGTGTATCGGGGGGTTCCTAGTTTGGATTTCACTTCGCGAGACACCCCACGCACGAATTTGGCAATGTGTCGAGACTAGGGAGAAGTTTCATCCTTAGTTCTCTTATATTGATATTTATTATATGATGTAAATATATATAGATATATATATTCTGTACTGAGGGACTGGCGGATCTCGACGATCGACCGTGCCGCGTAGTAGTGTATCGGGGGGTTCCTTGTTTGGATTTCACTTTGCGAGACACCCCACGCACGAACATGGCATAGCGTTGAGACTGGGGTGAAGTTTAGCCCTTAGTACATTGCTTGGACTATTTAGGGTTGATAGTGGTTGGATGATAGAGTAGTTTAGTAGGGTAGCTTGACTAGTATGTTTAGAGGGATGCGCTAGGAGTGCACTGTTAGTGGAGAGGTGAGGGGTATCTCATGGGAGTGCGATACCAAACTTAAATATGAGATAAAACCTTTTTCTAAAAATAAGGCATTTATGCACTTGCTAAATATTTTCAAAACTCGGGATCTGACCCGTTTATCTACTTTTCCTTTCTTTTTATATTATATATATATATATATATATATATATAGGTGTCCAGACACATGGACGCCTGGATGACACTTCTTTCGAGTCACGTCAGCTGCAGCAGCTGTGGATGCGTGCAGGTTTTTAATAGCCGCTTCCATTCTTGTAATCTAGATAGGAGGTATTGTATAAACATTCGGGCCAATGGTCCAACTGCATTTATTTATTCTTTTAGAACACCATTCGATATGGTTGTATATATTTACCGAGTGTTCGGTTATTTTATTTCATTTACGCAAAACTGTGTGGATGTTTTAATCATTGTCGTTTAAAAAGAGTAGTTAAGTAAAAAATTTAACTCTTGCCTAATAGGATATTAGTAATTAAATGGATTTTCGACAGTGATGCTAAGAATGATCCACATGTGACTCCTGTTTTAATTTGATATAGGAGTGATCGCCCGATTTCCCATTAGGCGAGTTGTTGCAGATGGTATCCGAGCATCAGGTTCTGGTGTCCTTAGGAATCTGTGCGAACATACTACGCTTTCAGCGTTGCTCTCGATTTGTTATAGAGCCTCAGAATTAGGATTGTTGATTTCTCTTGTGAGATTTCGTTCTCCTACCATGTTAGAAGATTATAGAAATCTTTTACGCGCTCGTTTGAGAATCGTGTACGGGGCTTGGATGGCTGCAGGAGGTGGGTCTTAGCTGGAGCAGCTGGTAGAAGGTTGGGATGAGGACCTTAGTATAGGTCACTCTCCTTGTAGCAATTGCTAAGGATTTCAGTGGCGACTACTAAATAATAGTAGTTATGAGTACCGCAGTATCGCTGAACTAGAGAGTGGTACTAAAGTTGAATTCCTCATTGAAGTTGAGGGTTCGAAAGGGATCTTACAAATAGTCTTAACCAAGAGTCCCCACCATTTAATCGGAATGAGAAGGATGTTGTTATGAGCTTTACCTCAATCGAGGTGGTATAATTGGCGTGGCTAGATAAAGTCGCGGTGTTTGTTAGCCCTAGACTCGTGTGTGTATTTTGAGTTTGGTGTCAGTATCGATAACATTATATCATGTATGTCTATGTGTTGTCCGCGGTAGCGGAGTTTTATTTTCCTTCATTTGCCATAGAGGCGGGTGTTGATATATATATATATATATATATATATATATATATATATATATATATATATATATGGTTTGGGATGCTCGTTTTATATGTCTATACGAGTATGGTGATATGATGTATATAACACATTATAGTGTATTTTCGGAGCGATAGTAGGCTAAGAATGGCAAGTCTATCGTGTCCATGGTTCTAGGGTGGAACGGGTTGTTGTTGCGGTGTCTCACCTAGATATAGGTTGAGTTCACCTTATTTATTGTGGGTATACGAAACTTCGATGAGCAGAGGTTTCATTATCATGATTTTGAGTATATGGCGACCTTATATATATGATTTAAGGCCACATGATTATTGTTGAGATAAAGATAAAGCTCATTATTGTTTGCGCAAGGACTTAAAAATAGTGCGAGTGCAGGGTGGTATTACTCTTAGTTAGAGATAGGAGTTCAGACCACCTTTTTGTTGGATTAGGGGATAGGGATATCCCGGTTGCATGTTGAAATAACGGAACTCCATAACCGACGAAGTCAAGTGTCAATGTGTGGAGGGGTGCCTTGTTTGGATTTTGCTTTGCGAGACACTCCACACATGACTCTTAACGGCGTCGGGAGTGGAGAACTGTTATAGGATGCAAGGATGTTGGTTTTATGGAAAGGTCTTATAGTGTGGATGAACCACTATAGGCTATGAGCCACATGATGTTGATATAATATGGAAATATTGTGCTATGGAAAAGAACTAAAGTGGTCCTCTCGCCACAAGTGGGTGGGTGGAGTAGGACTTAGAGCAGTTGATTTGAAGATTTTGGCCAGGCCTTAATGAAAAGGCAAACTTTGATGGAATGTGTGTTGGGTATGATGTACGTAGTGCTCTTATAGAGATTGGACACTTCGATTAGTTAGGTTTCCTTTCGTATGGGCGGAAGGATAAGATAGTAGAAATGAATTCGTAGTTTAGCGTAGGTAGGATTTAGTACGTCCCGCTGGTGTGCCTTGGGTCGCTATATCTCGATGACCGACAACGCGAGGGAGTAGTGTAACGGGAGGGTTCCTTGTTTGGATTTCGCTTTGGCGAGACGTCCCACGTATGAAACCAAGCAAATGTCGGGAGTTGAGGGAGGCCTTGGGCACTAGGGATATATTTAGGATTACATTAGTTTCGTATTGGTAGGGTAACGCTTAGACCGTAGTATTATTTAGGACGTAAGTTCGATAGTGTTAGTGGCGCCAAGGTTAGGAGAATGAATTTCGAGGGTTGGGAGGACCCATAGGTGAGTATTACACCGAGTAAAGGAGACCCTTATTGAGAGAGAGTGTTACGTGTCAGACGTTCACTACGGATGTGCATATTTGCACAAGTTAGAAAGGTGTATGGGCACCTTGGTAAGATGGTTTTGTATACCGCCTAAGATGGGATGGGCGTAGTATATAAAGTTAAAGTTTATGCTGTGAAGCACTATAGATGATGGGTACTATGTGATGTATTAGAGTCACTTTATGATTACGGTAGCCGCATAGTGTATGGTTGGGAACCGTTGGGTTAGTATCGTTTCCCTTGAGGTATTAGGATTTGGTGGTGTAGGTTATGCCTGGATTTCGAGGATGAAATTTCGTTGTAAGGGGGGAGTATGTAACAACCCGCCCTTCTGGAGACGATTAAATTCCATAATTAAATATAAATTGACAATTTGGGGAATTTCCCTAAATAGTAATTTTTGGGATTTCGAGGATTAAATGATTTTCGAAGGATGTTGTGATTATTTTTGGGACTATATAGGTCGAAATATTTTAATTATATGTCGTCGTTGAGTAAAGCGAGACGAGGTAAGATTTTTAATTGGAAAACCCGCATTTATTTATTTTGGGTTGGAATAGTGATTTGCGGTCAAGTACCTCGGATGGGAATTTCGACTACGCCATGATTCTCGGAATGGCCGAGATAATCGAAAAAGAGTGTCCGATTGTCGAAAATGAGTTTCGGGTGACTTTAGAGGTAAAAGTAACTCGTAATTGGGTAAACGAGTCGTTTTTGGGTTTTAAGGGGTATAACCCTTTTTCTTCTTATATAAAGAGGGGGATAGGGAGAAAATAAGAAAGAAATAAAGAAAGAAAAGAGAGAGAATAAAGAGAGGAGGAGAGAAAAGAGGAGAGAAATGCAGATCTCAGGCTAAACTCCGTCAGATTCGAATTGAGGTCGTCGGATTTTATCCACGATGCAAGTGTTTACTTGCTTTATTTACTTTTAGCATAAATATCTCATACTGTAGTTTGGTATAAACAAACCCTAAAGATTTCGGGTTGGATTTTCGTGGATAAAACGGATTTTTGGAAATTAAAACAAATAAACCCCTAAAATTTTCTAATTAGAGATACTTAGAAATTTATTTGAAATTAATTGGTGGTTTTGGTTTCTAGGATGTTTAGAACCCTTAATATATGTGTATTTATAGTTTTTTTAGGTTGTAGGACGTTGGGTGAGGCGACAAAAGCTTGGGAGAAGCCTTAATGGCCGAATTCGTCTCGGAGAAGACGATGAATAGTAACCCGTGACTTTAAGGGGCCATTTTGGCTAGGAAACGAATTGATTTAGCTCTCAGCCAAAACACAAAAGTTGTATATCTTTTCGATACGGTCGCGTGGGCGCTGACCGCGTATTTTTCTGATTTTTCCTCGATTTGATATGAGTTTTACAAGATGACAGCTCCGAGTTGAAATCATCAACTCGGAAATCAAATCGGGAATTGGAAAAATAAAGGCTAGGATTAATCGTGTAGATGTTTTGGATGATTTTTGGGGTAGTTTAGAAACCCCGATAATGAATTTGGGTTGTTGGATAATGGATTTGAGGAATTTAGTTTAGGGGACCTGGTGTGACCGGTCGACCGCGTCAAGGAGAAAGGGCCTATTGCTTTGTTTCGTAGGCTTATTTGAAACCCGCGGTCGACCATGGGTCCAGGACCGGTCGACAGGTGCCCTGTTTTCAGCCCAATATTTTGGAGATTAGTGTTACTTCTCCTCTTTAAGTTTAAAGTTTAAGGACATTCTAAAATTAGAGTATTATAGAGGGTTATGTCCTAAAGGACTTGGTGAATTGGGAATATATATATATATATATATATATATATGTAAATTCACTTAGAGTGAATTAGTATTTGGAGATATCCAAATGAATCCGTAGATGGAACTTAAGTATGTATTACTTATTAAAGTAAGAAATACTTTGGGTTTAGTATCATGCATATATGAATGCATGATTATGAGTCCTTGACAGAATCTTTGGGATTAATGGTCATCGATAGATGGTTTGGCAAATATGGCCATTTTTATATATTCAGGTAGGAATATATGGTATATATATATATACTATGTGATTATGTATATATGATATGATATAAATGATTTTGAAAATATATTGATGAATATTTTCAAAATGGGAAAAAGGTAAATGATTTTCATAATTGATAAATTATGGTTACACACCTCCCTAAATCTCTATCATAAGGGAAGTTGCGTGCGTTATGGTGATGCCCCCTGGCTAATGAATGCAGGGTGGCTATAGTCCTATAGGCCATATGGGCGATTATTGTTCACTGCGCTAATTAGGGGATTCTGAGTGTGGTCTTGACTTTCCCGCAGTCATATGGCCGCTTCCCGACGTTGGTAGGTTCCCAGGTTGTCTTGTTTGATAGGCCCTGAAAGATGATAGCCATTTAGGGACGCGTCCTGTGGGGAAACCCGGAGGGTCGGTCTTAGTTTTATTAAAGCAATTTATGATAATAAATTGGCTTTAATTTACATTTCCTAAGTATAAAAAGGGAAATGGGATAAAGGTTTGGCTTCGGTAACACTCCCGGATGGAAGAAGGTATGTGGAAGCATAATATGATCAAAGCATTTTCATGATAATGAAAATGACTTTGAATACATTTCCTGAGTGTAAAAAGGGAATGGGATGACACAAAACAAAAAAGCATTTTTATGATAATAAAACTGGCTTTTAAAAGTATATGATTTGTTAAAGAAATTCATGATAATGAATTGGCTTTTATATTTAAATTTCCTGAGTATAAAAAGGGAAATGGGAAGTTTTGAGAAAATGAAAAGTATTGATAAATACTTGATATATGAACTTTTAGTCCGGGAGATATATCCGGATGGTTATGGTAAAATATGATTATATATATATGGATGAATCGAGTACCGAGGGTCTAATGGATCCCGACGATCGACCTTGCCGCATAGTAGTGTATCGGGGGGGTCCTTGTTTGGATTTCGCTTCGCAAGACACCCCACGCACGAATATGGCAATGTGTTGAGACTAGGGATAAGTTTCCTCCTTAATGCTCTTATATTGATATTTGTTATATGATGTAAATATATATAGATATATATATTCTGTACTGAGGGACTGGCAGATCTCGAAGATCGACCGTGCCGCGTAGTAGTGTATCAGGGGGGTTCCTTGTTTGGATTTCTCTTTGCGAGACACCCCACGCACGAACATGGCATAGCGTTGAGACTGGGGTGAAGTTTAGCCCTTAGTACATTACTTGGACTATCTAGGGTTGATAGACTAGTTTAGCAGGGTAACTTGACTAGGATGTTTAGAGGGATGCGCTAGGAGTGCACTATTAGTGGAAAGGTGAGAGGTATCTCATGGGAGTGCGATACCAAACTTAAATATAAGATAAAACCTTTTTCTAAAAATAAGGCATTTATGCACTTGCTAAATATTTTCAAAACTCGGGATTTGACCCGTTTATCTACTTTTCCTTTCTTTCTATATATTATATGTATAGGTGTCCAGATAGAGGGACGCCTGGATGGCACTTCTTTCGAGTCACGTCAGCTGCAGAAGCTGTGGATGCGTGGAGGTTTTTGATAGCCGCTTCCATTCTTGTAATCTAGATAGGAGGTATTGTATAAACATTCGGGCCAATGGTCCAACTGCATTTATTTATTCTTTTAGAACATCATTCGATATGGTTGTATATTTTGACCGAGTGTTCGGTTATTTTATTTCATTTCAGTTTCATTTACGCAAAACTTTGTGGATCTTTTAATCATTGTCGTTTAAAAAGAGTAGTTAAGTAAAAATTTTAATGCTCGCCTAATAGTATATTAGTAATTAAATGGATTTTCGACAGTGATGCTAAGAATGATCCATATGTGACTCCTGTTTTAATTCGATATAGGAGTGATCGCCCGGTTTCCCATTAGGTGGGTTGTTACAATAACTTGACCTTAGGAGATAAGTGAAAGCGAGTTGCCTTGACTCTTATCTGCTGATGAGTTATCTTCTTATCACTTGGAAATTTCTCATTTCTCAAGTAATCTATAATGAGATCCATCTAACTAAGAGCTTTTGTAATATGGAGAATTTTCTCGAGGTTCCATAATTCAGTAGCCTGATGAATGTTGGGTTGCACAAGGAAATCAATTTGGATTGTCCTTCTCATGTTGGAGTCTATTGCTAAGCTTAGAGCTGCTAGCGTTTCTGCATGGTTGTTATGTTCCATGGGGAACTGCTGATCATCGATTTGATCGAAGTTGGCCATTAATCCCTTTACAATGGCGAGACAAGTTGCCATCATTTTGTCCTTTGGATTGAAGTCGTCGTTTATTTGGTTGGCAACTAGCTGGGAATCATTGAAGACCTGAAGGTGCCTCGCCCCTAGTAGCTGTGCTTTGCGTAGTTCGACGATCAGCACCTCATATTTTTCCTCGTTGTTGGAGGCTTCAAATCCAAGTCTGATTCCCCGCTCGACCATTGTATTCTCAGGTGTCACTAGCACGATGCCTACTCCTTCCCCCCTTGAGTTAGAGGCTCCTTCAATGTATAATGTCCAAAAACTTAAGCATTCCCTTGAATGACTGATCTCGGGGTGATCACAAGGTTGTTCCCCTGTGAACTTAGCAATGAAATCGGCTAGGACTTACCCCTTGATGGTTGTTCTTAATTGAAAGTGAATGTCAAACCTTTTGAGCTCGACTGACCACTTCAATAGTCGGCCATAGAGATCTGTTTTCTATAGAATAGCCTTATGGGTGTGTGAAGTAACTACGACGATGGAGTGAGCCTCAAAATAATGCTTCAGTTTCCTTGAGGCTATCACAAGTGCGTAAGAGAACTTTTCCAATGGCACGTACCGCTACTCGGCTTCCAAAAGAGTTTTACTTGTGTAGTAAACTAGATGATGGCATCCCTCTATTTCACATACCAAAGCAGAACTTACAACATAGTCTGACACTATTAGGTAGAGGTACAACGGATCATTCTCCTTAGGGTCACGAGCAAAGGGGGCCTACTAAGGTGAAACTTGAGTTCTTCTAAAGCTCTCGAGCAGTCTTCGTCCCATGTTACTCCTTTATTTCTCTTTAACAATTGAAAGAATGGTTGACACCATTTCGAAGACTTAGAAATCAATCGGTTGAGCGCGGCGAACATTCCTGTGAGCTTCTATACATCTCTTACTATTTGAGGGGGCTGAACTTTATTGATAGCATCGATCTGGTCGGGGTTGGCCTCTATTCCTCTCTTAATGACCAAGTATCCAAGGAATTTCCTGACTGGATGATGAAAGAACACTTACTTCCGTTAAGTTTCATTCGGTACTTCCTGAGGATTTCAAAGGCTCTTGTCAGGTCGAAAAGATGGTTATCCTTGAGCTTGATCTTAACGAGCATGTCATCGATGTAAACTTCCATGGTATTCCCATTTTATCTTTGAACATCTTTATGACTAGCCGCTAATAAGTCACTCCTACATTCTTAAGGCTGAAAGGTATAACTTTATATCAATATAAACCAATAGTGATTATAAAGGAGGTCATATCTTGATCTGTCACGTGGAGGGGGGTTTGGTGGTATCCAGAATACATATCTAAGAAGATCATCCTCTCATGTGTTGTTGTAGCATCGACTAATTGATCAATCTTTGGAAGGGGAAAATTGTCTTTGGGACAGGCTCTGTTGAGGTCGGTGAAGTCGATACAAAATCTTCACTTTCCATTGCTCTTAGGAACTACTACGGGGTTGGATAACCATTTTCCCATATGGACTCTGCATCCAGTAGCTTCTCGACCTCTTTCTCTACTACCTTAGCCTTCTTCGGAGCTATTTGGCAAGCCTTCTGTGTAATTGGCCTAAGGCTGCGTCTACGTTTAATTGATGACAAGCAATGATGGGATCAATCCCAGTCATCTCGTAGGGCTCCTATGTAAAAACATCCAAGTTGCTCCAGAAAAGGGTGACTAGTTCTTTCTTCTCGCGATCACTCAAGGAGGTGACAATCAAAAACTTCTTTTTAGTTGAGCTACGACCTCTTTTAGGTCTTCAATGACCCTTTTGGAGGGGAGAATCCTAATCTCCTCCACTCCTGGTCGACCATACCTTAGTTGTTATTTAGAGGGAATTAGCCCTTCTTGGGCTTCTTCCTTGCCTTTTGATTCTCCAACTTTCTTCTCCTATTTGGGGAGTGTGGCCACTATGAAACACTTCCTTGTTATAGCCTGGTCTCGATGGATTTCAACTACTCCTTGATCAGTTATACACTTTAATTTTTAGTGATAGATCGATGGAATGGCCTTCATTGCATGGAGCCATCCCTAGCCGATAATGGCTTGGTATGGAGATTCAATATCAAAAATAAGAAACTAAATCAATTTTGAGATGTTTCTTTCCCTGACTAGCAGAACAATCTTTCCCAGAGAAATCGTGATTTTCCCAGTGAAGCCGACCAATGCAACAGTGGCTTCCTTGAGATTGGCTATCCTTAGTTTCAACTTCGTGAATAATTCGAGGTACATTACATCGGATAAGCTACCTTGGTTGACGAGCAACCTGTCGACATCTTATTGGTTATCCTGAGTGTAATGACTAGTGTGTCATGATGAGGGGTTCTCACTCCCACTAAATCTTCATCTGTGAAAATAATATGCTTATTGTAATCGACGTCCTCTGGTCGCCGACGCTTCCCTACCTATGACTTGGGTGGGTCAATCTGGAATGCCTGTATGACTGTAGTAAGCTTCTTAACTTCCACTCAAGCCATATTTCCTTGAGTTTGTTTGAGGTCTGACACCCCATGTATTACTACAAACTCATGGTCAATATCCTCCTCGAGGACATTATCGGGCCTCTGCTCACCACTCGTTACTACTTTATATGTCTTCTTCTCTACAAACTCATAAATATGTCTGTCTTGGGATAACTCCTCAATGTGAGACTTCAGGGCTTTATAGTGTTCAGTTTTATATCCTCCCTCTTTGTGGAATTCTCACCATAATGCATTATTCCTCTTGGAACGATCTCTTTTGATTTTTTTTGGCCATTTGATAAATGTCTCATCCTTGATCTTTGCAAGATTATTATAGATCAGCTCCTTAAAGACTATGTTTATAGCCTCTTATTTCCATTCTTGGAGCCACTCTTGCCCCCCATTTGTATTCCCTTTTTTCGGTGGTTTAGTCTTCTCTACCACTTTGCTAGCCTTCGCACGTCCATTTTCCCTTGCATCAAGATGGGTCACATCCTCGACTTTATCATATTTCTCAATATGTTCCATCAAGTCATCGATGGTTGTGGCCTCCTTCTTAGTTAAGGACTGGTTCAAGAGGCATGAATTAGGCAAGACTATTTTGAAGGATGCTACAGAGACCTTCTCTAAGCAATCCTTGACTTCGTTGAAAATTTCCCAGTACCTCTTTGCGTACTTCCTGAAGTTCTCCTGTGGCTTTTTCTTCATAGTAAGAAAAGCATCCATCCTCTTCGGATGGGAACTACTCAAAATGAAGTGAGCTATAAATAGCTCAGCCAGAGATTTAAAACTCATGATGAATCCGTGGGGTAGCTTTTCAAACCACTTTTAGGCCATATCATGCAAGCTCGAGGGAAAGATTCGACACATGAGTGCATCCTTGTGACTCCACAAAGTCATAGCTTGCCTGTATTGCCTAACATGGTAATGGGGTCAGTCTTTCCATTGTAAATCTTGAACCTGGGAATCGTGAATTTCTTAGGGGCTTGTTCTTCTTCTATCGCCCTTGAAAAAGGGGACTTCAACTTAGTTTTGAGAGCTCATCTTGCTATCTCCCGTGTTAATCTGGAACCACGATGAGCTGGGTGTTGGTCCATCTCTCTTCGGACCAGACTTCGCATATTATCATCCTTCCTATCAGTACTCCTGTATCGACGAGCTGGTTGGAATTATTTAGAATGGTTATCACCAGACCAGGGTCTCTTTGTTCTTTCTGAGCCACATCTTGGGCTTCTTCCTCGACTGCGAGATTTGCTCGCCTGAGGGATAGGAGCCCTGTTGTGGCGTCACCTTGTATTTCGACGGAGTTCTCTCTTCACTCTTTCTAATAGCCTTTTGAGGTGATCATTCTCGTTCTCTTATTGGCGGGTGTCCTCCTCCTGCTCTTGGAGTTTGTCCTCGTAGGCATCAATTAACCTAGATATATGTGTAGACATAGGTGGGCCTTTACTTTATTTAGAGACTCCTGGTGAAGTCTTGGATTTGAATGGTGCATTTTAGACCTTACCCTTGGGGGGTTCGACTACTACTGAATATCTCCTGCTTAAGGAACGTTACTGTTGTGATGGGATATCGCTGGTTCTTGTTGGTGAAGGTTTTGGTAGGAAAAACAATCGTTTCCCACAGACGGCACCAATTGTGGTGACAAAAATCACAACACAACTATTTATGAAGGGAAAATAATCACCAATATTAAAGAAACAACAGCAATCACAATCAGATCACACAACATAAGAATATACATGGTTCAGAAAATAGCCTACGTCCACGGAGAGGTCTACTATTCTTATTAAGTAACTTTCAAGATAGTTTTTCACTTGCCCTTTTCCCTGGACCAAGGGTACAATATATATTCAGCTCAAAGATAAAGAGTGTTGGCAACCAACACGTTATCCCATTACCCCCTAAATAACTCATCCGAGATTTTAGGGATGGACTTGGCCATATCTTTTTATTCTAACCATCATCTAGAACTCATAATTTGGGTCGGGTACCTTTTATTCTCTTTTGGGACTGGACGACTACTCTTATGGGCTTAGTCGAAGAAAGGTTACCCACAGTTGTTGAGAATTCAGGTGGTGGATTATGAGTGAATTGATATGGAGTATGATTTTCTCTATTTGGTTGATTATCTTTCTTCATGTTCGATATTTCCTATAAATAAATAAAAAAATAAATTTAGCAAAGAATGTATGACAGTCATGATTAAGACTGTATGTACACACACACACACACACATACACACACACACACACACACACACACACACACACATATATATATATATATATATATATATATATATATATATATACATATATATATATATATATACATATATATATACATATATATATATATATATATATATACATATATATATATATATATATATATTTATATATATATATATATATATATATATAGAGAGAGAGAGAGAGAGAGCTTTGCAAGAGCTTTTAAAACATGCTCGATGTATCTGATTTCCATCCACATGGTATTTTTTTTAGAGATTTATGACAAGATGCACGTAGTAAACTGAGTGGAAGAGTATAAATGTCCATGATTTTATGAGATTTGTGACAAGATGCACGTAGAACTCAAAATTCTTTCCTCTTTAATTTTTTGGCAAGCTCATATTATTTGCAGATTTTATGAGAGGTCGCAATCTGGGTGAATTCTTTGTTTACGAAATTTTATCCACAATGAATAATATTTTTTCTTCGTTTTGTAATAGTGTCACTAATGTCAGTTTACATTTGGGGTTATGGATGTAAAATATACTCTTTATTGCCCCATTCCAGCATTCTGGTAAAAAAAATAGTATATGATCAAACAGGTACGATTACGAGAGATCAACTCCACAATTTATAAGCTAATTACATTGTTTAATTTTCATGTTTCCATAATTATTAATAGGTATCCCCCCTATATGGTGCACACTAGTAAAAAGTGATTTTTGTGCGAACCAATTGTATTCTCTCAGTTTTCCATTGAAAGTAGTTATTTCCATGACTCATTATTTTTCCTAGGAAGATATAAAAGGAGGGGTGTGAACATGATCAGTATTTTAAAACGTGAGTGATAAGATGAAACAACTATAACGGGTTTTTCACATGTGGGACAACATATAAATACTATGATTAAAGCCTCCAATTAATCCTAAAATTAATGTGAGTCCACCAAGTAATTAATATTTCCCACTTAATCAATGAAATACAACAAGTCCAATTATATTCCAACAATCCTAGAATTACTATGTGTCCACTAATGACAAAGCCCTTCCACAAATTTATGTTCACCAAAACACCAACCAATTGAGAAATGTGTGAACGTGGCCACAACAATTAACCAACAAGATATATGTACTGATAAGATATAAAACAGTAAATGAAATCTCAATGAAATGAAGGATCATCCTTCAAGTGAAGATATCCTTCATCTACACGATATCAATACCAAGTAATTAATGTTTTCCAATTAATTAATCAAGCATAACAAGCCCAATTTTAATTCAATTAATTCCAGAATTACTATGTGTCCACCAATGACAAATCCCTTCAACCAATTTGTGGTCTCTCAAACAATAACCACTTAAGGAACGGGTGAACAATACCACAACAATCAATCAATAAGTTATAAAAATATATAGTGCTATTTTACATTAAAAAAATAAGTAAAATTACCTGAATAAAGAAAGTATCTAGAATCAGATGAGCTTCAATAATTGTTCTCCAATTGCATGTGCACATGGAACAAGAATAAAAAATGTTAACATATTATTCCTATAAAAATGTTAACATATTATTTAATCACATGATGTAAAATTAGGGCTATACAACTTTATTCAATTAGCCATTAGATTAAGTAACATATTATTCAATTGAAATTACAATTTGTGGGCAATTCATATTATCAACATTAACATATGAGACACACTCACCAACTATACAGACCTGCACTAACCAAATAACACCAAAATATTGTTCTTTTTTATAATATTTTAATGAAGCCCTTTTTTGGTGAAAAAAACTAAAACATGCAAATTTTTATTATGTGGCTAAATCCATGAATGTTCAAAAATGTACAAATGTTTAGGGGTACTTTTTGCCCTATCCATAACCATAATCTGTCTACATACACATACACACATACATATACTGATATATACATATATGTACACAAACATACATATATATATATATATATATATATATATATATATATATATATATATATATATATATACAACCATATACATAAACATACATATACAAGAGAGAGTGACCTAAGTGGGGGAGAGAGAGAGAGAGAGACGATGGTGGTAATGGTGGTGGAAGTCGGTAGTGGTATTCGTGGTTTTTGCGGGGAGATGAAGGTCACACACAGAGAGAGAGTGAAATTAGGGAAATACGAAATCAATCCTAATGGATTTTATTTATACCCAAAAGGGGGTCACGGTTTATGACCATGACCAAGTCCGTGACCATCTTGAATAAATTAGTTGGTCACGTTCCGCGATCGTGATCCCTAGAATTCCCCGAGTTGCTATGACCATTTTGAATTTCATGGTTGGCATGGTTGAGGGTCACGGTTATAAATCGTGACCATATTTCACACATATTGGTCACAGTCTTTAATCACGATGTTAGACCATGAGCAGGAATGAGACCAATTTGGTGCCATTTTCATGCTTAAAAGGGTCACGATTGAGTCATAGTTCATGACCATGACCATGATGGTCATAATCATGAACTGTGACCAATGTGTGGTACTAATCACCCCTGGATGGGTTCACAGACAAGGTCACGTTTAAAAATTCATGGTCACGATTTTGGACAGTGACCACCCTACCGTGACCATTTCCAGTTTTAGCTTAGTAAAGGGCTTGTGGTGGTCGTAACCTCTCAACAATATGTCTATATCGGATACTATGGTGTTTGTCAGTCCATAAAGATTTTGGACTTGATCAAAGCATAACTTAGTAATGGATTGGGAAAACAATGGATGGATCAAGGCAAAACATTTATCATACATTATGATCCTATCAATGACCAAAAAAATAGATTCATATGGTTCTGATTTTGGAAGACCAGACCCTCTATGAAGTCCATTGAGATGTCAACTCGCGATTGGTTAGGAATAATAAGGGGATTTAAGAGGCTTGTGTAAGGTAAGTGTTCCTTCTTATTACTTTAATACACTACACACCCTTGCACCACTTTAATAATGCTTGCCTCAAGGATAACTAATAAAAGAAAATTTTCACCCTAGGTACCCTAGTACCTAAGTTTTCACTAATTCCTAACTAGTGTAGTTCTTGTACGATTCTTTGTATTAATGTATATATATTATCAATATACAATTCTCCTAGGTATCTTAAAGTGGCATTATTGTAAGTATAACCTTCCATTCCATTTGGGTGGCTCATTGCCTTGGCTATGGCCTGTTGGAACAATTCATCACCATCCATATTGTTGTTAATATATTCCAACCATATAGCTTGTGTAGTGACAATGGCTTGAAAAGTCCATTGATTATCATGCACTCCTTTGAATCTAGATAAATCATCAGCAGCTTTATTTTATCTACCCTTCTTGTACACAATGGTGTAATCAAACCCAAGTAACATAGTAATCCATTTTTTCTACAACATTAATGGAACCTTTTGTTTAAAGAGGTACTTAAGGCTTTGGTGACAAATCTTCACTATGAATTTGTGCCCATATAAGTAGGTTATCCACTTTTGCACTTCATTTAAAATATCCCATAGTTCCTTCTCTTATGTAGACAATTCTTTCTTCCTAGGTGTAAGGGTTTTGCTTAGATAAGATATATATTTTCCTTAATGCATGAGGACAACCCCTATTCCCTCACTGCTATCATCATTTTCTAGCACAAATGACTTATGGAAATTAGCTAGGACAAGCATTGGGGTTATGATGAGATCTATCCTCAAAGCTTCAAAAGCCTCTATGGAGTGCTTGGTCCAAGTAAACTAATATATATTCAACATGTTAGACAAAGGCTTATTAATGAGTGTATGGTCTTTTATAAACCTATTATAGTATCCAGTAAGCCCCAAAAAGACCCTTGATTCCTTAATAGTCTTAGGCAAAGGCCAAGACACCATAGCCTCTACCTTGGTGAAAATCCTCTCGTCCGAACTGACCCATGAACCGTTGTAATGGTTGTACATCCAGAACCTCGTCATGTAGTTTCCCCTACCTCGGTCAGGGAAATATCTCTTCGTGTGACCTGCCTCTCCACAAAAGAAACACTTGCTAGAAAATCCTCCCCACCACTGATCCTGTCTCTACTAGCCTCCCCCGCCATTCCCTAGGCCCTAGCATCCCTGAGGAACATAGTTCTGCTACTGATCAGGACCCTGTTGGCCCTGTTGAAAATCCTGGCCATCCTGTTGATATCCCCCAGATCTAAATCTCTTGGCAGAATTCCCCCGTCAGGAGTCCAGCCCCTGATGCGTGCCAACCTGTTTATGTGCTCCGCTAACAATACCCCCACCTACCTCCCCCTACTGGCTAGGTTCACCTCCTCTCTTGCTTCCCTTTGCATGGAAGCGATAATGTTGGTAATGTACTAATGTTGTATTGATGACATCCGTATATGTCACCAATGTTGGATTTCCTATCAAGTGCTGCCCAATCCTCCAGGTTAATCCTTCTATAAACCTCGCTTTCTTTCGCTCCTTGTTAATCACCTCGTCTGGCATAAAATTAGCTAAATGGTTGAACTCCTCCTTATACTCTGCTACGGAGTGATCACCCTAGTTTACCTCACTGAACTTCTTTCGCATCTCGATCTCTACTGCTAGCGAAAAGTACTTGCGATCAAACCACACCCAGAATTCAATAATCATCATCATATCTCTCTCCTTAGTGGTGGTAACGGATTCCCACCACTATAGTGATGCTCCAGCAAGTCTGAAAGTAGATAAAATTTATTTTTTAGTCTCATTACACTCCACCAAGTGCAAGTGGCACTGAATATTCTTCTTCCACTGGCATGCCTCAACTATATCTAAGATACTCGAAAACTCGGGCGGGTGGCCCTTCTGAAATGACTCTCTGACTCTCTGCCAAGTCGATGGATCTGGTTGGGCCTGGATATCCAGGGTCTATGGTGGCTACGAATAGGGCTATGGGAAATGAATGTCCATAGTTGTCACAGCTGCATTGACTGCCCGGGCTACTATCTCTGCCACCTGTTCAGTCGTCATCATCCCTGATGGTGGTTGTTGCTGCGAAACCGCTGGCTCCTGATGAGTCTCCCTCTCGTCATCCCTTATTGTTGCTCTCGTCGGTCTACCTCTCCTAGGCAGCATCTGAAACTTCAAAACGTGTTGTATGAGTTCACCGTTCATATATCTATAATAGTAGAAGAATGTAAATGGGCGTACGTAAAAGAATAAAACAATCCTATCAAAAGGCTCTACATCAAAAAATGCTAAGCTGAAATGTGAAAAGCCGTACAAATCCTATGGACACTAGAACTTGATGATCTGATACCATTTGTGACACCCCGCCTAATTAAATATCGGGTGGTCAGTCCTTTATTAAATTAAAAGAGGTTTCTCATCTGGTTTATTCTTGGCATCAATGTCGAAATTTTTTTAAAACTTACTAACCACCTAGTATTCGAAAAGTTGATGTCAATTTTTTATCTTTTTATTAATTAATAACCACATGCCGAGAATATAAATTAAATAATTCACACCAGCACTAAATCTAAATCAGTATTTCATAAATAAATAAAAGACTGGCCGAATAAAACATCGGCTATAAATCTCAAATCCAAAATAATATTCCAACAGAATAATAATCTGAATGCAAAGTCTGGCTGAAATAAAATAGTTGTGACAAGATGCCCAAATAAAATATTGAACTGCATCTTACTCTAGGAATGAAATAACTGAAGTTACTAAGTCCAAATCCTGCAAGCATCCACATCTACTGTAGCTATGCATCCCTGGAACAAATCATCAAGTTTAGCGTCCCTGTGGATGGACACTTAAAAGGTTTTGAAAATATTTTTGCAAGTATGAGTCAGAGCCCAAATCCTTTGGAAAATATTTGCAAGTAAATTAAAATGCAATAATTAAAATGCATGAATGCTCTTCATATTTAAATTAGTGTCGCACTCACTTGAGATACTACTCACCCCTCATTTGAAGTGCACACCTAATGATTCTTCCTAACCCTCCTAGTTATACTACCCCATCTAACTAGTCTTGTCCTAAAAATTCCTTGACACGCTACTCCAGCCCGAGTAATTTTTACGTTCTTCCTTATATGTTATTTATCACCTTAACTTAATTAATCCTTTTTAAATGCATTATATAATAGTCTAACTAGTTATATACAAGTAAGACCTTTTTACTTTATGTAATTCGCCCGTATATAAATATATTCACCCTTATATACGTATATTCTTAATACAATTGCACCTCATGTATTCCACTCGTCTATAAATACCTACACCATTATATACGTATCATATATTACAAAATTCACACACATGCCACATATATATATATATATATATACATCCTCCCGGGTAGGAACTCACCAGATGTTTTCTCTATAATGCAATCACCCCAGATATACTCATACACCCAGACATCCCGACCCGATTAGCTCCCCAAATCAGTGAAACAAAAATATACGTAGTAGAGGCATCCATAGTTCCACGACTGTGAGACCGAATCATACTCAAAGCGTCTCACACTGAAAATTAATCACAAAATAAAAATCCTGGATTTCTATGACCTGGGATTATACTCGACTTGCATTCACTAGTTGGGGGATTCACCCACATCGCACAACCTCCAGTGATAGCACTAGAAGGGTATGTATTCCTCTAAATATTATTCACACCAATATTTATAAAGCACACAAATATATATACTACAAAATTAGCGCATATATATATATATATATATATATCACTACAGGAATATTGATTTTTCCCGGCGTAAATTAAATGTCGAGAAAAGCACTAAAAATGCCCGTAAGACTTTTGACGGCATTTCCATAAGTGCCGTAATAGCCAATGTGGTAAAAGAACAATGACATTTTTAAAAATGCCGCGAAAAGTTAGTGGCACTTTCGGCGGCATTTGCACAAGTGCGGTAGCCAATGTGGTAAAAGAACAACGGCATTTTAAAAAATGTCGCAAAAAATTTGAGACATTTTTAGGCATTTATATTAATGCTGGTAATAACCTTTTAGCGGCATTAAAAAATTGTTGATAATGACCTTTTGCAACACCTATTAAATGTTCAACACACTTTTGGAGGCACTAAAAAAATGCCGAGAATGATAATAGCGGCACTAAACAAAATTTTGATATTATTTTGCAATATATGAGTGGGAACAAGTGTTAAAAAAATCATTTATTACAAGTATCGTATTTATGTGAAAATACACTACCATAACATTAAATTAAGAGGGCGGTAATCAAACAAAACGTCATTAGATTAAAACCAATAGCATTCATCGTAAATAAGCATAATTGAGTTTGAAAAAATTATCCATCCACAAAATAAAATGTACATGTCCAATAAAAAAAAGCGAGAAAACATGAAGCGAAATGGAAATTTTTATAATGTACGATCCTTGTCCATCAAAGTTAAACATCCTCTTCAACCTACAAATAAAAAAAGTCAATCGTTAGTCATTGATACTTATTCTGAGTATTTTAATTAAAATAATAAAATTAAAAATTAGTACATTAGCAATATGCCACGCTACGGTTGAATGATATGCATCTCCAATTGTGGACTTGTTTCCATAAGGTCTGGGCAATGGTTAGTTTGTTATAAATGTTTTCTCAATAAATACTTCCCATAAGTCTTCACCAAGTAGTGTACCCCTTACTTTTGTTGAAGGGTCCTTGATTACAATGAATCCACATGCCATAACCACTTTTGGAAGTCCGAACGTAATAAGGTCTGCAATTTTAGGAAGTTCATTATTTGAGACCATTTGTCGTGGTTGATGATGCTTCTTTTTCTTCTTTGATGGTTCTTTCTACAAACAATATGAATATGTCATCAATGATATATTTCGGGAAAAAAATCGGTAGAGTTTCATTTGTTCTTAAGACATCCCAAAAATTTTAAGACTATAAACAACCAAATAAACCAACAACCCAATGTCAAGTATTCATAAACTCCCCAAGAAAGCACAGATATATTTTTCCCTTTAAAATTCGTTAAATTAGTAACATACCTGAATTGAAGTAGCATTCGTTTGTTCACTAACACGAACAGTAGTCTCGGGGGCAACCAAGTGTTGAAAATTTGCAGTCTACAAAAAATGAATTATTTCTATCATGAAAACGTAAAGTCTTAAATTATGATTTTAAAAAGTAATTATCTACTTACCTGTTGAGATGGAGTTAAATGGTGATTTGATTGTGGTACCACTATAGGTTGAAATTGGTTGGTTTCTTCTAATTGTTGCTCGGGTTGCAAAATGGACCTATACGATGGTATGTTTTGCTCATTGGAGGATTAAGGAACCTGTTAGTAGCATGATTTAATATTAGAACATGTAGTTATGTATATATACACTATAATTAAGCATAAAGGATAAAAGTGTGTACTTATTAACCTGTTTGGATACAACAGAAGGGCAAGTCATCATGTGTGTGCGAATCAACTCAAACTGAGCCTCTAAATGATCAAATTTATCTTGAAATTCAAATCGAATCTCAGATCGTAGTCGCTCATACTCTTTTTCATTAACCTTCGGCCGCTTAGTTCCATGCACATCAGTTGGAGATGGTTCATGCCCATAAGCTCGACAATGACTGTGTTTATCAGGTCCCAGGACTTCATAAAATATCTCGTCTTTACGACTGATGGAGTCATTACAATCTGACAGAAGTTGATCTACTTTTTGCCTCATTTTTGAATGAAATGCAACAATTCTTATTATATAAAACAAAAATTATAATCATTCATTCACAAAACCAAAACAGAATAAAGATCCTAATATTTCCCCACTGCTAATTTTAAATGCCTCACATATTAATTTCATGCATGATTTTAACTTTCATAAATAATAAACTTATTTAATTGTTAATTTAATCCTCATCTGCTAGTTTTTGTACCATTACTTCAGCGGAATCCTTATCGATGGTTGAGCCATCTCTCCTCTCGTGTGTTTTGATATAAACAACAACCAACGAAACCTTTTTCCCTTGATCAACCTCCATCTGAATAAACCCATTGATTTGTAAGTCGTTACATAAATAAGTTTGATAACATAAAATAATATTGACAATCAAAATATTTTATAAAACACCTTATGAGCAACATTCGCATGACTCTTTCTTCCGAAAGTATGTGGTGTTCTTTTCTTCTTACGAGTTCGACGATTTCTTCCGCTCGTTTTTTGTTACAAAAATATATTTAAAATATATGTTTAACTTCAATTTATAAAACTTTACTGCTAGTAATGCATTCATACCCTTACCTCACGAGTTCCCCAATACTTAACAAGTTGCGACCACTGCTATAGCTTTACTCTAGGTGGACAATGTTGCAATCTCTCTTCGTCAGTATCAAAGGCACGATAATGTTTCTTCACCTCTGCTTTCCAATTATTCCATATATTTCCAACCTTCTTCATGCACATTTTTTTTAATTCATCAGGGCATCAGTGTTCTCCTATATAATTACAATGTATAGAAAAACAAGTCATCTACTACACATATGATTTTAGCTTACATAATTATTTTTGTAAAGAATTAAAATTTTAATTCATTTGCCACAAATCATGGTATCATTTGATTTTACCTTCACCTCTCACCAAACATGTTCCTTGTATGGGTATAAGTCCTTGCATTGCCAATCTTTGAAAGCCAACGGTAACCTGTTCAACATTGATATAATATTAAATTAGTAACATACAGTATTGCAAAGAGTATTCTAATAAGAGTTGTGTTATACGAAAATTTACAAAAGAAAGTTTACATGTTTCCATCATGAACTAAAATGCCTAAATGGGTAGATAGTCTATCCGCGATATCTTCAACTGGATGATAGAAATCATTGAAGTGAAGCTCTAAGCGTTTTCTCGTACCCCATAATTCACCCAACTTCGCAATACCTCTACGTTTAGTGGCATATTGTACTTAAGCTGAACCGTAAAAATTGAAAATATAGGTTAACTTCAATCTACACAGTTAATTAAGCACATATAAATCAAATAACTTTGAGTACCTTCTTCATGTGAATGGTCGTCTTGGTTATGTAAAGGGTCACTCTCCGTCGAGCTACTTTCGATTTCACTGTCACTTGAGTTTGATCATTCAGTCGAGCTAGAATCTGAAATGGAATGAGAACTGGGCTGAGATTGCGACTGAAATGGTGGTTGGAGATTGGATTACGAGTGCAATAGAGACTATGAGCAGGAATGTGCCCATGAGAGGGATTTACTCTGCCACTGCGATGTCATAGAAACCTGTAATAATAAAAATTCACTATTGAGTTTACAGGAGTAGTGTTTATCCAAGCCAATATGTTCTAAAATTGTGAGGTATGAAGCCCTTTTCAAATTTCACGGGAAAATAATAATAAAATATATATATATATATATATATATATATATATATATATATATATATATATATATATATATATCTGTGTGTGTGTGTGTGTGTGTGTGTGTGTGTGTGTGTGTGTGTGCGCGCGCGCTTGCACATATGTGAATTAGTTCTTATGAGAGTGGACTGAATTGGGAAATCAAAAAGTCAATACATAACTGAAATCATATGATGGTTGTAATACCACTGTCAAAACAAAACTCGATAAAAAAATAACTGTAAAGAAGGCTACGCAGTTTGGAAAAGAAGGTTACAAACGACTAAAACTTGATGATCCGAAGGTCCTTAAATGCTGCATACGACTAAAACTTGAGACTTGCAAATAATAAAAAGAATACCATAAAACTCCAGGGTAAAAAACCTGGAGCTATTTGATAGAACCTATATGATTATCAACAAGTAGGAAATTTCGCGATAGCCATCTCATATTTACACATATAAATTAAACCTATATATATGTTTTTAGTTTCTCCATATCTTTTCCAAGTTTTGCTGGAATCATGTCACTAGTTTTGCTGATGCTATCCATGTCTAAGTTTACTTATTAAGTCATCTGCTTGAGCTGTTGCTGGCTATACTTCAGTTCAAATTTCTATCTTATCATGTGATAATACAATTTGTTGGTCAATGTTACCGTGTCCTTGAATTTGAATACAACACTACTTACTAAAGTAGGGGAAAATATATATTTAACTTTGAAATTTTGTGTCTTTGTTCGTTTAACCTTAAAGTTTGAAATTGTGAAACAATGATGAATTGAGGCTATAGATAACACGTAAGATTACATGACATTATCATCCACTATTGGCCTCTATTGAATTATGCCATATTAGATATTCTCTCTAGCCAATAAAAACTGGTACATTATGTATTCAACTTGAATATGTGTTAAATAAAGGCAGTGTGACTTTGTAACATATTTTATATGCTTTATATGATAATGAAAAATTCAGAAATCAAGATGGCAATGAGTCAGTAGCATATCTCGCGAATATACACTATGGAACTAAAGTTTTCACTCACAGACCTGCTTCCTGTGGTGCGTCCATCTCAACTTTGGGGAGAGGTTTGCCGCACGGACTCGGTTAATTGTGCCACTGCACTTATCAATGGAGAGACCGATCTAATATTGCGGGAGTCATTGGAAAACTTTGAATTTTGTTGATCTAAGGTTTTCCATGCTTTAAAATTAGCCGGGTGCCTTAATATGTCGTCATCATCGCGTTCCTCTGCATGCCATCTCATGAGGGAGGTGTTTTCAATCACATAAATAATCTTTGAAGCCTTGGTTTCAGTGGAAAGTACCTAACAACATTTGCGGGAATTTTTTTACCCCTAGCTTCTTCTTCATCAGGCTCACCCTAAAATTGCTTCCATCTTGATGTATGACGTACTGTGCAATCCTCATGATCTTTGTTCTCTTTCCAATACAACATACAATCATTCGGACATGCATGAATTTTTTTATAATCAAACCCCAGATCATTAACTATCTTTCTTACTTGAGAGTATGAACCTGATAATTTCAAACCCTCCGGAAGTGCCTCTTTTAAGAATTGAAGCAATGCTGCAAACGACATGTGGCTCCACTTATAAAGTGTTTTCTATGAAAGAGATGAACAATAAATGAAAGTGATGAGAAATATTTGCAACCAGGGTACAACTCACGCTCCCCATCTTTTAACAACTTGAAAAATGTTGATGCATTTTCATCCATCCCATCCTGGTCTTCATACGGGTCATTACATCGTATACCCTCTTCACTTCGATTTTCGAATATATCATGTAGTAGTCCACACATATCATCTCTTTTATTAGAGGCATGCATTTTATTTGCTCCACTAGTTCCCATTGTGTATGGAGAACCTTTTACGTGATAAATCCACCGAGTGTAATTCTTAACAAACCCATGTATGATGAGATGCTCATAAACAACTTCTCTTTTATGGCTAATGGTATTTCTACATTTCTTACACGGGCACTTGATCACTAGCTCGGGGTATTTATTGGCTAATGCAAAATCAAGAAACCCATTAACTCCTTTAATATAAGGCTGAGAAGCTCTTGACAATTCCATCCAACTCTTATCGCTATCCATTTGAAAAGATTGTTGATTACCTCACACTATCATAAAATTGTTGTTAGATTCATTAGGAAAAATTCATTAAAAACTACAATAAATAAAGAAAATATTAAACCATAAATCATTAATATACTCCTTCAAAACTATGTAAATTTACAAATAGTAAGACTTTAATTATAACACCATTTGGATATGGCCTAATATGAAAACTATCAATATTTAGTGATATAAAATGAAGAAATTTAGATGTATATAACACCCTATTGTACAGGACCGCATCGATTTAGATGATTAAAATAATACTAATCAATTAAAACAAGGGTGTAAGAGTTACACAAAGATGATATAAAGGGAGTGATTTACATTTACGTTTAACTGGACTTTTTTAACCAATTGAAATAAATGAAAGAGTGAAAAAAATTGGTAGTTACCAAAAATAGATGAACAACTAAATCTTGTATATACTTCATTTAATTACATAAATAGAAGCAAAAAAACAGTAACGAGTAAGAAACAAGACCACTGTAAACAATAATATTAATATAATAATGAATTCAATTTTCCTACAAATTTTGTACTTTGAAATTCTCAAGATTCAAATCAACAATTCTAGATATTTGATAAAAACAACAAAAATTCCATAAAAGTGGTCATTAAAAAGGAATACAAATTTCACCAACTTGAAGCAAAACAGTAGTGAATTGACTAATTTTGATTGATAACAAAAAAATTAAAAAACGGATTGAATGATATTCAAGCCATTTACCCAAAAACAAATCTAAAATAAGCCACCAAAGGTTCAAACTAGGGGTGGCAATTTTAGAAATGACACAAAAAAATGACACGGAACGACACGAAATTGACCCAAAAGTGACACGATGTTTCGTGTTCCAGCCGTGTTTTTTACACGAAGTCGTGTCGTGTTCGTGTCTTAATTATGAGTTGTGTCATGTCGTGTTATCGTGTTTTATAGGCGTGAAATTTAAGAAATTCTGGTTGTCGTGTCGTGCCGTGTTATTTTTTATTCGGGTCGTGTTCGTGTCAACTAAAAAAACACGAATTCGTGTCATGTCGTGTTCGTGTACGAAAAAACTTGTCGTGTCCTGTCGGCCCAAAACACGATCCGTTGACCCGAATTAACACCCCTAGTTCAAACATAAATACACTCAAACAATAGCAATTATTTATCAGGAGATTACATCTAAGCATATGAGATATATAGATTGATTTGAAACTACCCAAATGCAATTCTTTACCAACTAAAAAAAAATCAATAGAAAACTCACAAAAAAAATCTCTAGCTCACACACATATCAATTAAATAATGGTGCATAAAAAAATCTCAAGCTCACACACATATCAATTAATTTGTGTTTTGGATTCATGGTATATATATCTGGCATCAATACAGTTTAATGTTTGAATAATAAACAATAACAATATAATCAAAACCGATTGTAGTGACCAAAATAGATTAAAAAAAAAGAACAGTAATGATCCAAGAATAGGTCTGACGGGTCTGAGATGGGTTTTGATATACCTATACAAAAAAATATACCGAAAAAAAAAACAAAAACGCAGCTAACCTAACAAGAACAGGTCTGAGTTGGGTCTTTGATATACTGAAACAAAAAAATATACCGAAAAAAAGAAAAACTCAACTTACCTACCAGAACAGATATGAGTCTTCAAAGAACAAAGAACAATGGTAGATACTATTAAGGTTTTAACTTGGAACGTGGGTATTTTCGGGAAGGGTTGAGGATTATTAGGTCAAACTAATTGAGGGGAGAGAGTTGTGAGAAGTATTAGAATTGATGGAGATTCGTCCAGAGGAAGAGGCGTGATGGGAGAGACTTTTAGAGGTTTTAGCGTGGAACATGGGTGTGTTTTTTTTTTTAACAAAATACAAACACCTGCCAAAAACTAAAAAGTGGCATTTTCCCCCCTAATTTTAGTGGCATTTATTATGAAATGCCTAAAAAATACCACATTTATTCCAGCATTAATTAAAAAATTCTCTATTTATGCAGCACATCAATATAAATGTTGTGAATTTTTAATATTTATAAATAAATGTTGGTAAAAATAAAATTCTCAACATTTTTAAATAATACCGAGAAAAAAGTGCCGAAAAAAATAGTTTTCTTATAGTGTGTATATATATAGAGAGAGCGATATTTTTTTTAAACCCGGCTAATCCATGCCTAACATCCGTTGCACTAGCCCAAAAATATCCGAGTCAATTTCTCTACTCTAAACTTAATTAATTTGCACTATAATTTATTTTATTAAGATTGGTGTCACTCAACCAAAATACCCGGACACATTCCCTCAGCTCGTAATTCATCCTTCAGAATTTATCGCCCCAAATTCCAAAATCTAGGTTTCCCACTTTTTATATCTACATCATTAAGTATACTCACTTCCTTTTTAAATCCCTAAACATAAAAGGATATAAACCCCCTACTGAAACTCCCTTGGACCCAAAAACATATTTGGCTGTAACAACCCTCACTTTCGAGAAACTCATTTTATATTAATTTCTTGCAAGAAGTAATTATATAAAATACGGATGACGGAGAAAATATGAACTAAGTGAGTTAATTAAGCATATTTTCTAGATTGTTGCATATTTACTGTTATGTGTATGTAAATATCACCGTGTTACGTTTTATAGTGTCGTATTCTTTAAACGACATTTATGATATAAATGAAATCGAAACTTGAAATGACGTAAATATTTTCGGACACCAATTTAGAAGGCGTAGTTAGTCCCGAAATGTGCGAGATAGTAAAAATAAGTGCCATATTGTATTTTTGGGTTTCGAACACTTTTGAATGGTTTTAACTTAAATGCGTAATTGCGAGTCATTTTAATGAGGTATTAATAATTTAAGTTGGAAACTAATGTTAGTCCCCGATTTTTAGTCTTCCAATTCCTTTAACTTCCCTAATACATGTTCTTAAACCTAGAAAGTTAGAGAGAGGAAGAGAAAAGAGGAGAAAAGAGAGAAAATTGAAGGTTGGGATTTGATCTTGCTTTCATCTTCCAAGAATTCGAGATTTCAACCTCAAGGCAAGTTTTCTACTTGCTAATATGTGATTTAAGATGAATAAAGTGTATTGATTGTTGTGTATGTGAATCAAATGACAAATATGTAATTTGTGGTGTTTTAGCCCTAATCATAGTTTAAATTGGTGATTAGGTGGAGTATAGTAGTTGATAAACATGTAGGATGGTTTTGGGTAGATTAATGTTGGTTGATGTGTGTAAAAATGGAGGAGAAATAGGTTTTGGGGAAAAACTAGGGTTCATAACCCGTAGCCCATTCTTGGCAAATTCGCAGGGGCGAATCGATTCGGCCCTAGGGCGAATCGATTCGCTAAGGGGTCAGGATACATGTCTGGGAACCCGAATCATTTTGGTTTAAGGCTGAATCAATTCGGTTGAGGCAGAAAGTTGGGTTTATCATTCGAATGGATTCGCCTTTGGGCGAATCAATTCGCTGCTTGGGGCGAATCGATTCGAAACCAGGCTGTTTTGAGTTATTTTTCCAACTCAATTTTTATCCTTTTCTTTTAGGCTTAGGACTTAGGAACCTTCTTGTATGAAGTAAACTTAGTGTCCTAGAGTCTTATATTGGGTAGTCAACTATCTTATGTTATAAGGGGATAGTTAGGACTTAGTTCGGGGATTAGTAAATGGAAGATTAGGTGTTCTTTTCCCTTAATTAGCTAATGTAATATTTCGGGATGTAGAAATAAACAATTAAAGAGTATTTGTCACATTATTGGGAGATTCTAGTCTTGGTGGTTTATAATAACACCATAAAATGTTTGGAGAATAAATTGAGAGTTTATTCATTCATTGAGGTTATAACGATGGCATGAATTACGTATGGCTCCGGATAAAATGTGATGTATCTATTGAAATGGAAATCAAAATGGTAAATAATAATTTTCTTAAACACCCCTCTCTAAATGATATCATAAGGGAAGTACGTGCATGAGGTGAAGTCCCCTGGCTAGTGAATGTAGGGTGAATATAGTCCTCGACCATATGACCGATTATTATGTATGTTGTATTTATTGTGCGATGTGGGGTAATTATGGGTGTGGTTATGACTCACTCGCAGGTATATGGACACTTCCCGACGTTGCGTTAGGATGCCCAGGTTGTCTTGGTTGATAGGCCCTGGAAAATGATAGTCATTTAGGGGCGCGCACAGTGGGGAAACCCGGACGGTCGGTCTTAGAATCGTTATATATATAGATGAATATAACTATTCTTATTCAAGTTGGACTTGATTTATGATAAATTCCATAAAGTTCAAATAATTGTGATTATGTTTAATAATGAGATATGGAACGATGAAATAAAATAGTGTAAAGGATGAAGATTCTTAATTAATGATATTCATTCATATACTCTTACATAACTGAATTAAACTTATAGTCGTTTAATTGCCTTAGTTTGTGCTTTGAGAGTGTGTAGGTAGATTCTTATCTTTATCAATTATGATTAACTGCTCATAACTGTCATACTCTTTATTCATCTGGTGATCATATAAAATCGGGCCCTGACCCGTTCATATTTCTTGTTTTGCATATATTGTTCATTTGCTCAGGTGCTCCGCCGCAAGGACGTCCTTTCTAACTTTCCTATTCCGGTGTTTTCGAGAAGCTGTAATACTTTACAAATATTACGGGATATGTTGTTATACACGCCTTTATTTTTGTACTCTAGTTATGATCGGGTCATTTACTCGGGCATGTGGCCCAAGCTTTTGTATTTTCTTATTGTAATGTATTATGTAACTTAATTAAACTGTTGTAATATTCTTGTAAGAGACTGTTGACCGACAGCATATTCGGTCCCCTTTTTGTATACTTAATGCGGGTGTAATATAAGTCCTTTTGGGTATCCACTTTCTTTTCAAATTGGGTTGTTTAAATTCTTTCCTTAATTATAAAATAAAATTTTTGGCAACCCGTTTTTTCTGAAATATTGGGTGGTTATCCAGTACACTTACTATATTATTGTGATGCTGAGAATGGTCCATCTATGATTACCATTATTATTGGAGTATCGGGTTGGCCACCCCTTATTTTGGTGATCCGATTGTCACAGATGGTATCAGAGCATCAGATTATAGAGTCTTTAGGATCTATGCGGACTTGTCACGTTCTACCGTAGCATTCTTTGATATAGAGCTTAATGTTAGGACAATTTTGATGCATGTATTTGCGACCTTCTGCAAAATAGATTGTTCTAAATAGTATTCTAATTCTATTATATCTTTGTCTCAGATGCCGCCTAAGAGTGGTCGCCCCGTTAGAAGGAATAGAGTTGTAGAAGAGGAGGTAGGTCCTCCCTCGCCGCAGCAGGGAACTATAAATGCTACTGAGGTAGGAAATATTATGGCCCAAGCGGTCAACGCAGCGATGACTTTCGTGGTTCAGCAATTACCACAAGATGAACCACAACGAGCTCAAGGGGTACAAGCTCCTGCAGGACCTTCTCCGTGGGAGAGATTTAGGGAATCCTTTTTAAAGGGCCATCCCCCAGAATTCCAAGAAGGTTCTGACATAATAGTAGCTAATCAGTGGAAAAAGGATATGCAGCGCCATCTCCGCAGGTGCAAGGAGAGCGTTCAGTTGCGGAGTATGAAGAGGAATTCACTCGGTTAGCTAGTTTTGTACCTGATGAGGTGACTCCGGAGGAGAGGAGGATGTCCAAATTTATTGGAGGTTTGAACTGGAGGATACGACAACATTTGATGGTCAATCCAGCCTTGCAGACTTTTGGGGATGTGATGAATGCGGCGTTACTCCATTGTCAGGAACATCGGTTGTATGTTCAAGGTAGTAAGAAGGCTTCAGTTTTGGGGCAAGCTGGGAAACCCGGAGGAAATGGGATAGGAGGAGGATCATTTCCCTCGTTCCAATCTTCGAGAAATAAACAAAAAGAAAGGGACCCCCAGCAAGGGGACTTGTCTAAACGGCAGCGTTTTGGTGGATTCAATGTTGGGGGCAGTAATAGTAGGCATGGTCAAGGTGCCCCGCAACAACAACTAACAGGTTGGGGTGGTAATGGGGGTAGAGGCCATCCAGGCCAAGGAGTTGGGTAGTTTAGAAATAACTGGGGCCGAAATGAGGAGAATATGACCAATCGATGTTTTCAATGGGGAGAGTCGGGCCATTTCAAGAGGGCGTGGCCTCAGTTGATTGGGGGATAACTTCCTAGGATTCCACAGCAGCCACAGGCTCAGTTACCACCTCCAGTACCTAGTCCTGTTGTCCCTCCACAACAGGGAAAACTACAGTATGGTCGTGTTTACCACATTCAGGATGTTATGCTTCCTCCGGCCCCGCCAGCACCACCAGCTATTGAGGGTAAGTTTCTCATTCAAGGGCACATGGGTCGTGTGTTGTTTGATACGGGTGCGACACACTCGTTCATTTCCAGAAGTTTTGCTCAGTTTACAGAGTTGATAAAATCTGCGGAAAGTACCTTCACTAGTGTTGAGTCTTTTATGGGTGATGGTTCACTCATTTTCTTTGTTTGTAAAAAAATTGGAATAAATCTTGGTAACTTGTGTTTTGAGGCCGATTTACTCGTCCTTGATATGGTCGGGTATGATGTAATCCTGGGTATGGATTGGCTAGCGAAGTATCGTGCGGTAGTTAATTGCTATGGGAAAAGTATAGTTTTTGCCATTTCGTGGAAAGAAATATTTTTAGTGGTTACGCCTCATTCAGAAGGAGGTACTAGCACTTATTTGTATTGAATTGCGGAGGAGACTTCTCGGGATGTAGTCGTTTCCTTAGATTCTATTTCGATTGTTAGGGAATTTGAAGATGTTTTTCGAGAAATACCGGGTTTGCCTCCTAGTAGGGAAATTGAATTTGTAATTGATTTAGCGTCGGGAATGCGACCGATTGCGAGAGCTCCGTATTATATGGCTACCGTTGAGATGAGGGAGTTAAGAGATCAGATTCATGACCTCTTAGAACAAGGGTTTATTAGGCGAAGCATGTCGCCGTGGGCTCCGGTGTTATTTGTGAAGAAAAGAGACGGTTCTCGCTGGTTATGTGTTGACTACAGAGAGTTAAATAAAGTCACCATTCGGAACAAATACCCATTGCCTCGAATTGATGATTTGTTTGATCAACTTAGGGGAGCGTCATACTTCTCTAAAATATATTTGAGGATGGGGTATCACCAGTTCTGGATACGGGAGCAAGATGTGTCCAAAACTACGTTCCTAACAAGATATGGGTCCTATGAATTTTTGGTTACGCCTTTCAGACTAACCAATGCCGCTGCCGTGTTCATGGACCTTATGAATAGAGTGTTTCGGGACTTCCTGGACCAGTTTGTTATCGTGTTCATTGATGACATTCTGGTGTATTCTCAGACAGAAGCCGATCATGCTACTTATTTACGGTTGGTCCTGCAGACGTTGAGGGATCACCAACTGTATGCCAAGTTCGAGAAGTGCAGTTTTTGGTTGCAGGAAGTACAGTTTCTGGGTCACATTGTGACAGCCCAGGATATTTCGGTAGACCCAAGTAAAGTAGTTGCAGTGAGGGAGTGGGGTCAGCCCACGATGCCTACCGAGATCCGTAGTTTTCTGGGTTTGGCGGGTTATTACCGCTGATTTATTAAGGGTTTTTCTAAAATTGCTTGCCCTTTGATAAATTTGACCCGAAAAGGGGTGAGGTTCGTATGGGATGATTCTTGTCAGTCGAGTTTTGACGAGCTCATGGATAGGTTGACTTTTGCTCCAGTCCTTGCGTTACCAAGGCCAGGATTGGAATACTTAGTCTTTATCGACGCATCTCTACAAGGACTGGTAGGTGTACTACATCAAGAGCAACGGGCTATTGCTTAGGCTTATCGGAAGCTAAATCCCCATGAAAAGAATTACCCGGTGCATGATTCGGAACTTGCCGCAGTTATTTTTGCCTTGAAGATTTGGAGGCATTATCTCCTGGGGGAGAAATTTAGTCTTTTCACGGACCACAAATCGTTGCAATATTTGTTTTCCCAGAGAGATTTAAATATGTGACAACGCCGATGATGGCTAGAGTTTGTGAAAGACTATCAATTTGACATCCACTATCACCCAGGCAAGGCGAATGTGGTGTCAGATGCTTTGAGTCGAAATCCCGAGGGGGAGTTAGCAGAGGTATGGAAGGCCAAATGGAAGGAGCTTAGCCAACAAGATGAGGTTGCTAGGGAATTTATGTCAGTTTTGACCGTTACGCCAACTATGGTGGCAAGGGTTGTAGAAGCTCAAGGAAGGGACAAAGGCTGTCAGGACTGTATACGCCAATTGTTGACCGAGGGAGCGCAATCCTACTTTATAAGCTCGGAGGGTGGATTACGCTTCCATGGGAGACTCATTGTCTCGGACGAAGAGGATTTACAACGGGCCGTGATGACAAAATCTCATGGTTCTAAATTTTTAGTGCATTCTGGTGGGGACAAGATGTACCAAGACATGCACTGTCAGTATTGGTGGGCGGGCATGATGCGGGATATTTTCGAGTTCGTTTCCCAATGCACTACTTACCAATTGGTGAAAGTAGACCACCAAAGATCAACGGGTTTGTTACAACCATTGGAGATTCTAGTATGGAAGTGGGGGATCATATCGATGGATTTCATCACGGGGCTGCCAACGTCACAAAATAGTCACGATTCTATTTGGGTTATTATTGATCGTTTGACTAAGTCGGCACATTTCTTACCTGTACGTACCGACTACAATACCGCTCATTATGCCCAATTATTTATTGCGAAGGTTGTTAGACTCCATGGGGTGCCGGTAAATATAGTCTCCGACAGAGATAAGATTTTTGTTTCCCATTTTTGGCAAAGTTTCCAAGAAGCTATGGGAACCGAATTGAAATTGAGAACTTCTTATCACCCTCAAACAGATGGGCAGACAGAAAGAGTCAAGAAAATGTTGGACGACATGCTCCGAATGTGTGTGCTTGATTTCAAAGGTGGTTGTGAACAATATCTCCCTTTGGTCGAATTTTCTTGTAATAATTCATACCAATTTACTATTGGTACGGCACCCTACGAGACACTTTATGGTAGGACGTGTAGATCACCCACTTGTTGGTTGGAGGTGGGGGATAATAAATTTCTTGAACCTGAAATGATCCAGGATACTTCTTCCAAGATTGAACTCATCCGGAATCGCATCCGAATAGCTCAAGAGCGTCAAAAGAGTTACGCCGATGCGAATAGAAGGCATGTAGAGTTGGAAGTTTGAGATCAAGTCTTGGTGCGAGTATCACCAATGAAAGGTGTAAAGCGATTTGGGAAAAAGGTAAAGCTTGCGCCACGCTATGTTGGGCCTTTTCTCGTTATCGCCAAGGTAGGTCCAGTGGCGTATCAACTTGCCTTACCGGAACCCTTACAACAAATCCATGATGTGTTTCATATTTCCTCTTTGAAAAAGTATAAGAGGTGTGAATGAGCCCTTTGGCATATTCCTTTAGAGGATATCGAATTACAACCCGATATTCCGTATAAAGAACAACCAGTTGCAATCTTAGAGCACGGAGAGCATAAATTGAGATCCCGAGTAGTACCCTTGGTGCGAGTTCAATGGGGTCATCACGACGCCAAGGAATCGACGTGGGAGCGTGAGGATGATATGTGGGAAAAGTATCCGCATCACTTCTTGTAAGGTACGCTTGAATTTTGAGGGTAAAATTCCCTCATAAGGGGGGGGGGGAGTATGTAACAACCCTCACTTTTGAGAAACTCGTTTTATATTAATTTACTGCATGAAGTAATTATATAAAATACATATGATGGAGTAAATATGAACTAAGTGAGTTTAATTAAGCATATTTGCTAAACTATTGCATATTTACTGTTATGTGTATGTAAATATCATCATGTTACGTTTTATAGTGTCGTATGCTTTAAACGACATTTATGATATAAATGAAATCGAAACTTGAAATCACGTAAATATTTTTGAATGCCAATTTAGAGGGCGTAGTTAGTCCCAAAATGTGCGACATACTCAAAATAAGTGCCATATTGTATTTTTGGGTTTCGGGCACTTTTGACTGGTTTTTAACTTAAATGCGTAGTTGCGAGTCATTTTAATGAGGTATTAATAATTTAAGTTGGAAACTAATGTTAGTCCACGATTTTTAGTCTTCCAATTCCTTTAACTCCCCTAATACATGTTCTTAAACCTAATGAGTTAGAGAGAGGAAGAGAAAAGAGGAGAAAAGAGAGAAAATTGAAGATTTGGGATTTGATCTTGCTTTCATCTTCCAAGAATCCGAGATTTCAACCTCAAGGAAAGTTTTTTACTTGCTAATATGTGATTTAAGATGAATAAAGTGTATTGATTGTTGTGTATGTGAATCAAATGACAAATATGTAATTTATGGTGTTTTAGCCCTAATCATAGTTTAAATTGGTGATTAGGTGGAGTATAGTAGTTGATAAACATGTAGGATGGTTTTGGGTAGATTAATGTTGGTTGATGTGTGTAAAAATGGAGGAGAAATAGGTTTTGGGGAAAAACTAGGGTTCATAACCCGTAGCCCATTCTTGGCAAATTCGTAGGGGCGAATCGATTCGGCCCTAGGGAGAATCGATTCGCTAAGGGGTCAGGCTACATGTCTGGGAACCCGAATAGATTTGGGTTAAGGCCGAATCGATTCGGTTGAGGCAGAAAGTTGGGTTTGTCATCTGAATCGATTCTCCTTTAGGCGAATCAATTCGCTGCTTGGGACGAATCGATTCGAAACCAGGCTGTTTTGAGTTATTTTTCCAACTTAATTTTTATCCTTTTCTTTTAGGCTTAGGACTTAGGAACCTTCTTTTATTAAGTAAACTTAGTGTCCTAGAGTCTTATATTGGGTAGGCAACTATCTTATGTTAGAAGGAGATAGTTAGGACTTAGTTCGGGGATTAGTAAATGGAAGATTAGGTGTTCTTTTCCCTTAATTAGCTAATGTAATATTTCGGGATTTAGAAATAAACAACTGAAGATTATTTGTCACATTATTGGGAGATTCTAGTCTTGGTGGTTTATAATTACACCATAAAATGTTTGGAGAATAAATTGAGAGTTTATTCATTCATTGAGGTTATAACGATGGCATGAATTACGTATAGCTCCGGATAAAATGTGATGTATCTATTGAAATGGAAATGAAAATGGTAAATAATTTGCTTAAACACACCTCTCTAAATGCTATCATAAGGGAAGTACGCGCATGAGGTGAAGTCCCCTGGCTAGTGAATGCAGGGTGAATATAGTACTCGGCCATATGACCTGTTATTATGTATGTTGTATTTATTGTGCGATGTGGGGTAATTCCGGGTGTGGTTATGACTCACTCACAGGTATATGGCCACTTCCCGATGTTGCGTTAGGATGCCCAGGTTGTCTTGGTTGATAGGCCCTGGAAAATTATTGTCATTTAGGGGCGCGCACAGTGGGGAAACCTGGGCGGGTGGTCTTAGAATCGGTATATATATATATATATAACTATTCTTATTCAAGTTGGATTTGATTTATGATAAATGCGATAAAGATAAAATAATTGTGATTATGTTTCATAATGAGATATGGAACGATGAAATAAAACAGTGTAAAGGATGAAGATTCTTAATTAATGATATCCATTCATATACTCTTACATAACTGAATTAAACTTATAGTCGTTTAATTGCCTTAGTTTATGCTTTGAGAGTGTGTAGGTAGATTCTTATCTTTATCAATCATGATTAACTGTTCATAACTGTCATACTCTTTATTCATCTGGTGATCATATAAAATCGGGCCCTGACCCGTTCATATTTCTTGTTTTGCATGAATTGTTCATTTGCTCAGGTGCTCCGCCATAAGGATGCCCATTCTGACTTTCCTATTCCGGTGTTTTCGAGGAGCCGTAATACTTTTCGGATATTACGGGATATGTTGTTATAGACGCCTTCATTTTTGTACTCTAGTTATGATCGGGTCATTTACTCGTGCGTGTGGCCCAAACTTTTGTATTTGCTTATTGTAATGTTTTATGTACCTTAATTAAACTGTTGTAATATTGTTGTAAGAGACTGTTGACCGACAGCATATTCGGTCCCCTTTTTGTATACTTGATGCGGGTGTAATATAAGTCCTTTTGGGTATCCACTTTCTTTTCAAATTGGGTTGTTTAAATTATTTCCTTAACTTATAAAACAAAATTTTTGGCAACCCGATTTTCTGAAATATTGGGTGGTTATCACGTACACTTACTATATTATTGTGATGCTGAGAATGGTCCATCTATGATTCCCATTATTATTAAAGTATCGGGCTGGCCACCCCTTATTTTGGTGATCGGGTTATCACATCGTCCTAACAAGAAACAAGCCAGGTGGCACCTGGTTTTTCCACATCGTTCGAATGACTTACCATGTCGTTCGAACGACAGGTGATGACGCATGAACGAGGCCCAGAGTCGTTCGAATGATGCGAGGGTTTTCTCCCTCATCTTCCTTCTGCTATGATCACATCCGTGACACCCCGCCTAGTTAAATACCTGGTGATCAGTCACTTGTTAAATTAAAAGATGTTTCTCATTTGGTTCATTCTTAGCATCACTGTCAAAAACTTTTTAAAACTTACTAACCACCTAGTATTCGAAAAGTTGATGTCAAATTTTAATCTTTTTATTAAACAATAACACGCTGAGAATATAAATTAAACCATTCACAACAACACTGAGTCTAAATCAATACTTAAAAAATAAATAAAAGACTTGCCGAATAAACCACGGCTAATAATCTCAAATCCAAAATAATAATCCAACAGAATAATAATTTGAATACAAAGTCAGACTGAAATAAAATAGCTGGGGCAACATGTCGAAATGAAATACTAAATTGCATCCTACTCAAGGAATGAAATAACTCAAGTGACTAAGTCCAAATCCTGCAAGCATTCACACCTGCTGCAGTAACGCATCCCTGGAACAGATCGTCAAGTTTGGCATCCCTGTGGCTAGACACCTAATATATTTTGAAAATATTTTTGCAAGTATGGGTCATAGCCCAAATCAAATGAAATCATTAAAATTCATAAATTCTCTTCATATTTAAGTTAGTGTCGCACTTGATAAAAAAGAAAATGCATTTATTGTGTGTATCATTGTTGCAACTTATTTTCCATCAAAATTACCTTGAACCTATAAATAAACTCAAAATATGCATCGCATAGGGTAAGTAAGGGAGACAATCTTAATATAAGGATGAAACACAAAATATATGAAGACTTATAAAGAATTCATTTGCATATTATTATTTTTTATGATTTTTTCTATTTTTTTATTTTGTCTATTTTTTTATGGATTTTTCAAGGGGTTATTAATTAAATAACTATACAAATTTTTAAAGTACAGACTAAGATGTAAAAGCTAATTAGAGAAAAATGAGATAAATAAAATTGTGTTAAAAATCAAATTAACTAAATTGGACTCATGAAGGTTTCAAAATTCATCCCTAGAAAATGAGATTTGCCCTTATTAATCATCATCCAATACATAGAATAAACAAATAAAAGCATCTGAGGATGAAAATAAAAGTAACTAAAGAGGAATAGATCAAACCCATTTACGGCTTTATTTGGCGTGAAATCTTCAATTACACCCAAAATTCTCTCAATTACAATCCCTCACTAATATATTTTATTCTAAAATAAAAAATAAAAAAACAAAAACTAATTACAATATACAATTGATGGATTCATAATGGACTCTTAAATAATAAGAGAGATTTGCTAAAAATGTAAATCCTCAAATTATAAAATTGTACATTGAAGTTCATCCAAGGAAATAAACTCTACATCATCATTTATGTTGAGATATTTGCTAAAAATACAAATACCACCATAAAGGAATGGATAAGAAGTTATTTCCAAAAGGGAATAATTCAACCACATCACTCTACATTAACATAGTTGTTACAAATGCCAAAAATTCACTATAGAGAGGCGAAGTGGAATTCATCCAGGAGATAAATTCTACCACACCATTCTATATTGAGATATTTGCTAAAAATGAAAATACTTTCTATAGAGGGGTGGAGGAGAATTTATCACACAAAGTTAAAAACTAAAATGAGGATTTTTTTTCAATGGCACCAAGTCTTCAATTTATAAGTGAAGAAGGTTTAGGGGTAAATTAGAAAGTTGCACATAAGTGCATGTGAAGAGAGGTGATAAGGGCTTTTGAGGAATTTTCATTGTGCATGTGGGTTTAATGAGGGTGATGAAAGTATAAGGGTAAGTTGGGGGTATTTTAGGAAATGGGTCTAAAGGAACCCATCAAACATGTGAGGGTTCTTTCATTTTTGGTTTTAATTTTGCGGTCTTATAACATATAGAAGGGGTAGGAGCTGATTTGGTTGAATTCATGGGTAAACTCGGGTATGGAATGGGTTAATGGGTTATTGGTGGAGTTTAGGATCAAAGTGGGTGAGGGTAAGGTGGATTCGGGTTTTGGGTTTGGGGTCAAAGGGAGGTCGGGTTTGGGTTGGTGTCTTCGGGTTTTGGGTTTAGAAGAGATGGTGGTCGGATCTCGGGTTGAGGGACGAAGTGGGTCAGAATTCGGGTTCGAATGGGATTGGTTATGGGCTTTAGGCTAGGTCGATGGGTAGGAAGGCAGGTGTGGATGGATTTCGAGTTGTAGTGACTTGGATTGAAGTGGGTATGGGATTGGTTTATGGTGGCAGATGTGGATCCGAGTTATGGAGGGACTGCACTAGGTTGAGAGTGGGTTTGGGGAATTATGGTGGGATAGATTTATGGGGGAAGAGAGAGATAGGTTTATTTCTTAAGGAGGTGAGAAGGTGGGTGGCTTGATGGTGGGTAGGAGAGATGAGAGAGAAAGTGGTGGTGAAACGTTGAAGATGAAGTGGGGGTAATTGGGTGAGTGAGTTGTTTGGGTGTAGGTGAGTATGTGAGGATGCGTGTGTATGTGTCATTTGTACCTTTACTAAAAAAAAGAAAACTAAAACTATTTACATATTATAACTAAAATAATATAAAATTAATAAAAATTAAAATCTATTCAAATTAAAAATTAAATTCCTAATCTATTAATAAAAGACTCAAAATAAAATAAAAAGAAATAAAAATTAATAATTAAATATCTATTAAAACAAAAAACTAAAATCCTAACTAAATAAAATAAAACTAACGAAATTGCAAAATCTAATAAAACAAGAAAAATATATTCCTAAAAAAACTTATGAAAATAAAATAAAAACTAAAAATAAAAATTAGAATAAAACTTACACCTAAATAAAAAGAAATATTAAAATTAGCCAACACAAATAAATCCTAAAAATATATGCAAAATTCTAAATAAAATCTAAAATAAATCCTAAAAATTAAAAGTGACTCAAAACAAAACTCTAAAAAATAATAAAAATACAAACTAGATACACATAAGGCTCGGGACAGGTCTTTACTTAGTTCAGGCTTAGGTTCGGGGACAGGGTAAGGCCTCAGGAGTTAGGTTTAGAACTTTTAGCCGCATTTTGCCTAGATTTGAGCGTTTGAACTTCGCAACAGGCACATGACCTACAAAATAAACATATAAGCTCATAAGACCCATTTTATCGAGAATTAGCAATCAAAAATCGTCTATTCGGGGTATTATTTAAACACTTTTGGGTGATTATCACACCACCCCCAAACAGAACAATTCGAGTCCTCAAGTAAAATATATAGAGAGAGAAAGATAAGAAACCAAAAGTGTACCACTTTTGCGGTGTAACACCCCACGATTTTTTAGATTGAGAGTTTAATTTATTTGGGAGAAATAAGTTTATTTAAATTGAAGAATTTTAAATTTTGACAATTGAGGTCTAAATTTGAGGATGTTATAAAGTATTTCGGATGATGAATCTGAGTGTGTGGTTGATTCCGAAATGATCGAGATAGTCAAAATGACTGTTATTGAGTTTTATTTTGGTTCCGGAATATTTTTAAGTAAGTTTGACTCGAATTGGAGTAAACAAGTCATTTAAAGTGTGTATTATCATTTAAAATTTGGGATTCAGGTTGTGAAGGCTTAAGAGGCTTACGAATCATCCCATCTGATTTGTGAGAAAGAGAGAAAGGGAGAAGGAAGGAAGAGGAGAGAGGAGAAAACTTAGAGATTTCTGGCCCATACGCGATCTCTAGGACGATTCAACCTCTACAACTTCGAGGCAAGTGTTTAATCTTGCTAAATAATTCATTTGTGTATTTTATTTCATAATTTGGGGAAAAAAGAGTTGGATCTGGGGTTATATGTCAAAACCTAGGTTTTTGTAGATTAAATCTTACATTTGAGGTTATATAAACTGTTGGGTAGTTATATGATGAATTTTAAGGTTAGAAATATGTTTGGGATGAAGATTGAGGGTTGGGGGATGATATATATATGGATTTTGGAGATTTGGGTTTGGAGAAAATAGCCCCTTTCGTAACTTTCTGAACAGTCCGAATCGATTCGCCTCTTGCGAATCGATTCGCCATGTTGCAGAACCATCAGGTCTTTAGGGCCGAATCGATTCTCCCCTTGCGAATCAATTCAGTATGTAGCAGACTTACAGGTCCCTTTGGACCGAATCGATTCGCTTGGATCAAATCGATTCGCTTGGATCGAATCGATTCATTATTGGGACCGAATCGATTCGGAGGGGCCGACTCGATTCGAAAACAGGGCAGTTTTGAGAAATTTTCCTAGAGTGAGTTTTTCCTCCATTTCGATTGGGTTTCTCGATTTGGAATATTATTATATGATTCTAGGGATACGTTTTGGAGATTTATTAGGATATTTTCTCATAATAGGATCGTGGGGAAGTATTGAGCTATTTTTGGGAAATCTATATACATATGTATTGGAGTTTATTGTATTGATGTTGTGGGAGATATCTCATTAGAGATGGGAATCCTAATTTGATATTAGAAGTGAATTAAAATATGTCGTAAGGTTAAGGAATCTTCAAGAGAGCTGTAAAGGCATGGTGTGAGGCGTTAGGCTGACGTTTGTGTTGAATCCTTATAGCAACTGGATTCTATTAAGTTATGATTGGAGGGTCAACGAGAGAGAGTGGTCGCGTATCCTTAGTAATGTTCAACTTAAGGAATAAATTGTAAACGCATTAATATTAAGGGTTCATAGGAGAAATTGAATAGTAGGTTAATTTGGGAATGATTGGATTGTTCTATTGACTATAATATTATTGTGTCAAATGGTACTCGAGGTAGTTACTACATATCTATGCGTGATTAACGATGGGTATCCCAAAATATGGTGGGATCATAAAATGGATTTAGGATTGAGATTGAGGCTTACCGACTATTAGTTAAGAGAGTACCTATGACCGAGATAAGTATCGTGTATTGATGTGCTTTCGGATATAAATGGGATGTATAGTGATTATTACATACGTTAAACGATGGGTTAGTAACCTTAATGTTGAATATATTGGAAGACTATTCATATCATAGGGGCAATGGATGAATATACTTCAAGTGAGGGATCGTATTTATATAACTAATTATGTTAGTATGCTTGGAACGACGGCTAGTATAATGCGAATTAGGTACACTTATAGCCGAGTTTATAAATTTCATACATACGGACGAGAGATAGTATGTATAGATGTGATAGATGTGTGTGTATATATATATATATATATATATATATATATATATATATATATATATATATATATAGAGAGAGAGAGAGAGAGAGAGAGAGAGATGTCTATATGTGTGTATATATGGCGTGAACATCTATACCGTGTGTGATGGTTTGTATATATGATGTGATCATATGTAGGTATATATATAGTGTGAATGATATATATACTTATTGAGTAAGCATACCCGGCATATGCTATCATGGGAGGTTGCGCGATGTGGGTGAGGCCCTGGCTTGAGGAGCAGGGTGCGGATAGTCCCCAGGTCATAGTCGTCCATTATTATTTGTGTGATTTTATTTTTGGGGGTGAGAAGTATTGGGTATGAGTCATTCTCACTTTTTGGTTAGGAACGATGACCGCTTCCCATACCTTAGGATTGATTTTGTTACCATGGCGGTGTGAGAATAGTCCGATATGTGGTGACCCCGGGAGAAAGTGAGTAATTCCTGGAAGATGATAGCATGGTGCAGTATTTTTGTATCCTATAACCGTTTATGTTATGTGTATTGCAAAGTGTACATTATTTGCGTTATGTATGCGTGGTTATAGGAATGAATGATTTATTATATATATTTAGATTAAAATATATGTATATCCTATAGGTAAAGGTGATATGAATTTTCTAGAATGTACATCTTGGGTGATTTCGGTGTACTAGTTTACCATGGTCGAAAGATCGTACTTAGAGACAATTGCGGATATATCGACCCCAAAGGATTTAAATAGAGATCCTAATTATGTATTTAGAGATGGTGTTCAATAATTAAGTAGTTGCAGTAGTAGGATTTGTGTGGAGGACATAATGGATCCCTACAATCAACATTGTCAAGGAGTAGTGTATTGGGAGGTTCCTTGTTTGGATTTCCCTTTATGAGACACCCCACGCACAAAACGTAGTGCAATGTTGGTAGTGGAGAGAAGTTTGTCCATAGGAATCACATGTATGTTATTTGGAGAATAAATTCTTTATGCTAAAATTTATGATAATGTGTGTCGTGCTAAGACTAATAATTCGTTTAAGCAAATAACTAGAACCAATAAAGCCTGGCAAGGCATATATATGTGTGTATATATTTATGTGGGGTTAGAATGGAAAGGATTTTTGGGTTAAGTTAGGATGGCAGGTCATGCGGGTATAAGCCATGCGGATAGTTAGGTAGGTTGTCCTTAAATGTGTCGGGTAGCTTAATTAAGGTTCCGGGACACGATTAGGTGCGCGCTGTAGATGAGAGGTGAGTTTGGGGTTTCACGAGAGTGCGACTCCACTTTAATTATGAAATATTGCATTTATATTTATTATGCACGGTTAATACACTTTCTGCAAATATTTTTACACCTCAGGCTCTGACCCGTTTTTATTTCTCTATTGCTATATATATATATATATATATATATATATATATATATATATATATATATATATATATACTGTTTATACAGGTGTCCCACTGCAAGGATACCATGGATGCATTTATATCCAGTGTCCTGGGAGCCGTAGCAGTTGTGGACTATTACGGGATTTAGATTATAGTCGATTTCTTTTCCTTTGTAAATCTAGATAGGATTCACTTTGTATATCGGTTTTACACCCAAGGGTTATTTGTAGTTGTTTATATTTCTTCTTTATGGTTGTTGTATTGTCTGTGACCCGACAGCTTATTCGGGTATATTTCCTTTTGTGTACTCTTATTTTATCATGGTACTTGTGTACGTATTACCTTTGTTAGTAGTTGTATATTGTTGGGATGTTATCCATTGTATATTTTATTTAATTTTTGGCATCCCCTTTTATAGTTTTTGGGTAGTTAGCCCTATCTAGTCTACTATCGTCAGTAGATGCTAAGAATGATCCATCTGAGATTCCTGATTAAATGTAGTATAGGGTTGGCCACCCGTTATTATTTTAAGTGGGGTGTCACACGCGGACACTTGCGATATCACTTAGCATGTGCAACAAGCCTTTAAGACTTTAAGACTTTAAACCTATAGGTTGCCCTATAGGACGAGTTTTGTCTCATGAGGGTTTGTAAGGAATATACCCACAAAATTCTTTATTTGTAAATGACAGTCAATCTCTTATTAGATATAGACTAATCGCACAATCCATCACGAAAAAATAGTTTGAGGAATACAAGCTAAAAGTGTTAAAAAGTTTCGCTACATGAATACTCAAGGCACATCTTACCTAGAACTCAACGTGTGTAGTGTGAATCGGTCAAAATGAGTTGAGAATCATAAGAGTAATTCCTAGATCACATTTTAAGAATCAATGCTTCGACTTCAAAATATCACGATATATCTCTCTCAAACGAACTCAAGAAATTTGGGTAAGTGTATCGCTCTTGTGTGTGAGGAGGCGAGTAAATATAAACAAGGTCAAACATCTCACATACATATGAGAAGGAACGAACATTTAGAAAGAAAATGATCTCATGAAAGTATGCTAATAACTATAGTGAGAACGTCGAGTTATTCACCACTTCAACTTTCATTTGCCCGAACACCTAGGGAAAAATAAGGATGTATATGGGTGAGGGGTAAAGGAACTGGGAAGGATTCAATAAGATGAGGTAGAATAGGATGGATGGATGGATGATGGATGCATGAGAAGAGTGATCTATACTTGAAGAACACATGTCTTTATTACACAAGAACTTGACTACAAACTCTTTATTTTATTTTATTTTTCTTTTCTCTTTCTTTATTTTTTTTAATTTTCTTTTTTTCTCTCTTTTTTCTATTTTTCTATTTTTTTTTCTCTTTTTTTTTTTTTTTATACTCTGAACACTGAAGACATTTTACATTTGGAAAACACTTTTTTTTCTCAAAAATGAAGGATGATATATAAATGGAGATGATAGGTGAGGGTGTGGGGAATATATGGGAATATGAAAGAATGTAGGAGGTAATGGGTGAAGTAAATGGGTGAAAACCTAGTGATTGGGACAAATTTCAAGACACGTGTTTCTTACAACTCGAAAGTGATGTCGTTCTCAGTGATCAAGCCAAAAATGAAGAATAATGAGATCATACAACAATTAAAGTGCTGACCCAAAGGAAGTTGAATCAACTTGTGACTCAGGGATTGCGTAAAACTCTCTAAAAGGGTGAAAGGAACGAATCTCACAAGCTAAAGTCTCCATAGGTGATCCTTAAGGTTCTCTTGAGAATTGTAGTACTCTTCAACTCTAAACCGTAGTGATGTAATAAGTGCGCAAATTTTGTTGAGTCTAAAAATCCATGGTGAAAAATGCCTTGGTATATATTACATAAGCTATTTAGAAAAAAAAATATCCTCTAGCTTGATTCCTATACAAAAGATGGATGATAGAAAATTCACGTCAATGGGTGAGATGAAAGAAACTACACAAAAATTTTAAAAATCAGATCTTGAAATTTTTTCAAAAGAGGTACGATTTTGATAAAATTCCCCAACCCCAAACAAAAAGGAACATCATCCTCGATGTTAAGTAAAATAATTTTTTAAATTGAGAGCATAGGATAGGAAAGAGAGTACCATGATCGACTGCTAATGAAATGAATCAGATGTAGACAAGAAGAAACCTGAATAAGTAAGGAGATAAAAATGTGTACAAGTTTTATAAACATTGTAAAGCATTGGGTTGTGTTAAACACCACCCTCAAACAGGACAAGACTCATACTAGAAACAACGGGCTGCCACCCAGTAGCGCTAAGTTTAATATCTTTAGCCATACCGAACCAATCTCACCCTCAAGATAAGAACAATGAAAGCGCGGGTGGCAGAAAAATCGGGTGATGATAATCACCCCCAAACAAGAGTGAAGCATCAACCTTGTTGGACAAAGGCTAAAGGGGCGAGGGTCAATAGGCACCAACCACGGACCGCATTTTTTTTTTCCAAGATAAAAGATTTTTTTGTGGTTTTGAATATTTTAAAAAAGAAAGGAAACATTTTTGTGATTTTTAGAGCATGAAAGGAAGAAAATTTTTCAAATTTTTATAAAAATAAAGGAAGAAGATATTTTTGAATTTTTGTTGGAAGAAAAAATGGGAAAAAAATATTTTTGGATTTTTGTTGGAAGTAAAAATGGGAAAAAAATATTTTTGGATTTTTGTTGGAAGAAAAGATGAAAAAAAATATATGGACTCTAAAATTTGGACGAATTCACAAAAATCGACTACCGAAAAATTGAATTAGACACACACAAGTCAAGGATAAATCCTAACTAGCACATAGCCAATTTTTATCTTCAAAATTTAGTGAAAGGGTAGTCAAATATTAATTAAATCCGCGGGGGACAAAAATCACGGAATTTATTGTTTGTCAATTTATAAATTATCGCAAGTGCACGGGCTATTATAGAATAATGAGTGTAAGTACGGGTCGAACTCACAAAGATTTGTCAATTTTAACTTTTAAAAGAATTTCAAATGTCCAACTAGATAAAATGGGGTAAAGAAGATATGTAATATTAAACTAAGAAAACACAAATAAAAAGTGTGACTACGAGAGATATAATCAAGTGGACGTGAAAACTAAGATGTTGAATCCATTTATCACATTTAACTAATATTATGCAACAATTTAAACTTGGCATTCCCGATTTTATAACTCAAATTAAATCGACTCTCGTCGTATTTAATTCAGAAGATAACACGGTTAAGTTCATAATAAAATTTAACGTCTCTAAATTTAGACGCCTAAAATCCCTATTCCTTTAGAAAATACAAATTTTAAAGTTCGCAAATGTATTTAAGCATGGACTATCAAAACAATCAAAGTGCAAGGATAATCCATCAAAAAATACTACTTTTAAATTTCAAAAGTTGATTTGACAAAACAATCTTAAAGGTTCAAAAACACACTCTCGTGTCGCTTTACAATGAATACCGGATTTTTAAAACTTTTAGAACATATTGGGAAGTAAAGACGAATTTAAATTATGCACAATATTAATCAAACATAATAAACTTCACCTAGTCCTAGTAAAGAAATTGAGCTAGCATAATTGAAGACAAACTATAAATGTAAGAATGAATATTAATTCTCATTAATAAATCAACTTACAAAAATAATCGAGTCTTACAATTGATCTAGACACATCTTCTCCCACAAAAGAATAATTCTTGGTCCTCAATAAAAATATACTCTCAAAATAAAGGAACCAAAAACTATCTCTCAAGCTCTCTAATTTTTCTCTCCCAAAATAATGAACCAAAGGGTCTTATTTATAGGGTTAGGAATGAAGTGTTTGAGTTGGAGTGAAATGATGAGGCTCAAATTCTTCCGAATTTAGCCCCTTTAATTAGAGACTTCTACCATCTCGAATAACGCAAAATGAGTGTAATTAGTGCATTTTCTTATACTAACTCCTTCTAACAAATGCCTCTAGTTTCGCGTATTTCTTATGAGTTTCGCAGGTATTTTAAGTACTGAGGAAGAAAGGAACTGGAAAAGCAATGAATGAAGTCAAACAAGGAGAGTCAAAGGGTAATTTCATAATTTTGCATCCGTCATCCAAAAGTAAAGCCAACAGAATGTTGAAGAGAAATCAATTTCAATAACCTTGGAAGAAACAACAAGTCAATCCGAGCTTCGGTGATCAAGTTACGAAGATTTGAAATTGAAAATGAAAAGACCCCTGGATGAAAAAGGAGGGCGATCCGTACTGCCTCAAGCTAGGAAATACTGTCTCGAAACAGGGGGCGATCTGGACCTCCTACCCCGATCGATCCGGACCGCTTTGGATTTTATTCAAATTTTAATTCTTTTTCTCAGAGTTTTTATGGGAAACTCTTGTAAATTTCGGAGCTATTTATTCTAATTTTTTACATAATAATAAGAGTTTGATTTTTAGGTTAGCAAAGTAAGAGTAGAGGGTTTTGTAGTGAAAAACCGTAATTTTTCAATAAGAAGTATTGTTGCAAGGAATTAAGTTTAATTTCTACAATTCAAGTAACACCTTTCCTTTAATTTTCGATTACTCGTTAGTTTTAAATTGCTGGTGTTGAATATGAAATTCTCTTCTCAATTAGTTTCTTTAGAGTTAATGTTTTCTTCCTTAAAAATCATGTATTTCTCTAAGTTAATTATGTCTGGCTAAGTTTCTAAGGGTTGGGGTGCATGAAACCCACCCGATGTAATTCATCAGTATGGAAATAGACTTTTGAATTAAAATATTAAATGAATCATGTTGCATAACTATTGCAACCGTCGTAGGAATGTTGATCTCATTTGGCCTAGGTAACCGGGATGCTTAAAAACTATGCGACCGCAAATGTGTCTAGTGAACGTGCTATGTAGGCTCAAGTACAAGCCTGTCACTCAAGTAATAATCCCGGTAAGTCGGGTATCGATCCTCAAGAAAACAGGACGAACGGAGTCGTAACGATGTTGGAAAGAAGAGGTGAAATGATTAGGCTCAAATTATTCCGAATTTAACCCCTTTATTTAGAGACTTATACCATCTCGAATAACGTAAAATGAGTGTAATTATCGCATTTCTTTTATACTAAATCCTTCTAACAAATGCCTCTAGTTTTGCGTATTTCTCATGAGTTTTGCAGGAATTTGAAGTATTGAGGAAGAAAGGAACTGGAAAACCAATGAATGAAGTCAAATAAGGAAATTCAAAAGGTAATTTCATAATTTTCCATCCGTCATTCGGAATTAAAGCCAACTAGAAAGTTGAAGAGAATTCAATTTTAAGAACCTTGGAAGAAACTCCAAATCAATCTGAGCTTCAGTGATCAAGTTATGAAGATTTGAAATTGAGAAAGAAAATACCCCTGGTGGAAAAAGGAGGGCGATCCGAACCTTTTATTGGAAAAGGATCCGTACTGCCTCAAGCTAGGGAATACTGTCTCAAAACAGGGGGCAATCCGGACCGCCTACCCCGACCGATCCGGATCGCTTTGGATTTTCTTCAAATTTTAATTCTTTTTTCTCAAAGTTTTTATTGGTCAAACTCTTGTAAATTTTGGAGCTATTTATTCTAATTTGTTACATAATAATAAGAGTTCGATTTTTAGGTTAGCTAAGTAAGAGTAGAGGATTTTTGTAGTAAAAAAACCTAGGTTTTCAATAAGAAGTATTGCTGTAAGGATTCAAGTTTAATTTCTGCAATTCAAGTAACACCTTTCCTTTAACTTTAGATTTCTCATTAGTTTTAAATTGCTAGTTTTGAATCTAAAATTCTCTTTTCAATTAGTTTCTTTAGAGTTAATGTTATCTTCCTTAAAAATAATGTCTTTCTCTAAGTTAATTATGTCTGGCTAAGTTTCCAAGGATTGGGGTGCATAAACCCCACCCGATGTAATTCATCAGCATGAAAATAGACTTTTGAATTAAAATATTAGATGAATCATGTTGCATAAATGTTGCAACCATCGTAGGACTTTTGATCCCGTTTTCCATAGGTAATCGGGATGCTTAGAAACTTGACGCGACCACAAATGTGTCTAGTGTGCGTGCTACGTAGGCTCAAGAGCAAGCTTGCCACTCAAGTAATAATCCCGATAAGTCGGGTATCGATCCTCAGGACAACAGGACGGACGAAGTCTTAATGACATTGGAAAGAGGAGGTGAAATGATTAGGCTCCAATTATTTTGAATTTAGCCCCTTTGTTTAGAGACTTCTACCATCTCGAATAACGTAAAATGAGTGTAATTTCGCATTTCTTTGATACTAACTCCTTCTAACAAATGCCTCTAGTTTCGCATATTTCTCATGAGTTTTACAGGTATTAGAAGTACTGAGGAAGAAAGGAACTGGAAAACCAGTGAATGAACTCAAATAAGGAAATTCAAAGGGTAATTTTGTAATTTGCATCCGTTATCCGGAAGTAAAGCCAACTAGAAAGTTGAAGATAATTCAATTTTAAGAACCTTAGAAGAAACGGCAAGTCAATCCGAGCTTCGGTGATCTTGTTACGAATATTTGAAATTGAGAAGGAAAAGACCCCTGGATGAAAAAGGAGGGCCATCCAACCTTTTATTGGAAAAGGATATGTATCGCCTCAAGCTAGGGAATACTGTCACGAAATAGGGGGCGATCTAGACCTCCTACCCCGATCGATCCGGACCGCTTTGGATTTTCTTCAAATTTTAATTCTTTTTCTCAAAGTTTTTATTGGGGTCAAACTCTTGTAAATTTTGGAGCTATTTATTCTAATTTGTTACATAATAATAAGAGTTCGATTTTTAGGATAGCTAAGTAAAGTAGAGGATTTTGTAGTAAAAAAACCTAATTTTTCAATAAGAAGTATTGCTTTAAGGATTCAAGTTTAATTTCTACAATTCAAGTAACACCTTTCCTTTAATTTTAGATTTCTCATTAGTTTTAAACTGTTAGTTTTGAATCTGAAATTTTCTTTTCAATTAGTTTCTTTAGAGTTAATGTTTTCTTCCTTAAAAATCATGTATTTCTCTAAGTTAATTATGTCTGGCTAAGTTTCTAAGGATTGGGGTGCATGAACCCCACCCGATGTAATTCATCAGCATGGAAATAGACTTTTGAATTAAAATATTAGATGAATCGTGTTTCATAACTGTAGCAACCCTCGTAGGACTTTTGATATCGTTTTCCCTAGGTAACCGGGATGCTTAAAAACTTGACGCGGCCACAAATGTGTCTAGTGTGCATGCTATGTAGGCTCAAGTGAAAGCCTATCGCTCAAGTAATAATCCCGATAAGCCGAGTATCGGTCCTCAGGAAAACAGGACGAATGGAGTTGTAACGACGTTGGAAAGAGGAGGTGAAATGATTAGGATCAAATTCTTCCGAATTTAGCCCCTTTATTTATATACTTCTACCAACTCGAATAATGTAAAATGAGTGTAATTAGCGCATTTTTTTATACTAACTCCTTCTAACAAATGCCTCTAGTTTCGCATTTTTCTCATGAGTTTTGCAGGTATTTGAAGTATTGAGGAATAAAGTAACTGAAAAAGCAATGAATAAAGTCAAAGAAGGAAATTCAAAGTGTAATTTCATAATTTTGCAGTCGTCATCCAGAAGTAAATCCAACTATAAAGTTTAAGAGAATTCAATTTCAAGAACCTTAGAAGAAACGAAAAGTCAATCCGAGCTTCGGTGATCAAGTTATGAAGATTTAAAATTATGAAGGAGAAGACCGCTGGATGAAAAAGGAGAACGATCCCGACCTTTTATTGGAAAAGGATCCGGACCGCTCCAATCTAGGGAATACAGTCTCAAAACTGGGGGCGATCCGGACCGCTTTCAATTTTCTTCCAATTTTAATTCTTTTTCTCGGAGTTTTTAAGGGGTCAAACTCTTGTAAATTTCGGAGCTATTTATTCTAATTTGTTACATAATAATAAGAGTTCGATTTTTAGGATAGCTAAGTAAGAGTAAAGGGTTTTGTAGTCAAAAACTCTAGTTTTTCAATAAGAAGTATTGCTGTAAGGATTCAATTTAATTTTTGCAATTCAAGTAACACATTTCCTTAATTTTTGATTGCCCATTAGTTTTGAATTGCTGGTTTTGAATCTGAAATTCTCTTTTCAATTAGTTTCTTTAGAGTTAATATTTTCTTCCTTAAAAATCATGTCTTTCTCTAAGTTAATTATGTATGGCTAAGTTTCTAAGGGTTGGGGTGCATGAACCCCACCCGATGTAATTCATCAGCATGGAAATAGACTTTTGAATTAAAATATTAGATGAATCATGTTGCATAAATGTTGCAACCATCGTAGGACTTTTGATCCCGTTTTCCATAGGTAATCGGGATGCTTAGAAACTTGACGCGACCACAAATGTGTCTAGTGTGCGTGCTACGTAGGCTCAAGAGCAAGCTTGCCACTCAAGTAATAATCCCGATAAGTCGGGTATCGATCCTCAGGACAACAGGACGGACGAAGTCTTAATGACATTGGAAAGAGGAGGTGAAATGATTAGGCTCCAATTATTTTGAATTTAGCCCCTTTGTTTAGAGACTTCTACCATCTCGAATAACGTAAAATGAGTGTAATTTCGCATTTCTTTGATACTAACTCCTTCTAACAAATGCCTCTAGTTTCGCATATTTCTCATGAGTTTTACAGGTATTAGAAGTACTGAGGAAGAAAGGAACTGGAAAACCAGTGAATGAACTCAAATAAGGAAATTCAAAGGGTAATTTTGTAATTTGCATCCGTTATCCGGAAGTAAAGCCAACTAGAAAGTTGAAGATAATTCAATTTTAAGAACCTTAGAAGAAACGGCAAGTCAATCCGAGCTTCGGTGATCTTGTTACGAATATTTGAAATTGAGAAGGAAAAGACCCCTGGATGAAAAAGGAGGGCCATCCAACCTTTTATTGGAAAAGGATATGTATCGCCTCAAGCTAGGGAATACTGTCACGAAATAGGGGGCGATCTAGACCTCCTACCCCGATCGATCCGGACCGCTTTGGATTTTCTTCAAATTTTAATTCTTTTTCTCAAAGTTTTTATTGGGGTCAAACTCTTGTAAATTTTGGAGCTATTTATTCTAATTTGTTACATAATAATAAGAGTTCGATTTTTAGGATAGCTAAGTAAAGTAGAGGATTTTGTAGTAAAAAAACCTAATTTTTCAATAAGAAGTATTGCTTTAAGGATTCAAGTTTAATTTCTACAATTCAAGTAACACCTTTCCTTTAATTTTAGATTTCTCATTAGTTTTAAACTGTTAGTTTTGAATCTGAAATTTTCTTTTCAATTAGTTTCTTTAGAGTTAATGTTTTCTTCCTTAAAAATCATGTATTTCTCTAAGTTAATTATGTCTGGCTAAGTTTCTAAGGATTGGGGTGCATGAACCCCACCCGATGTAATTCATCAGCATGGAAATAGACTTTTGAATTAAAATATTAGATGAATCGTGTTTCATAACTGTAGCAACCCTCGTAGGACTTTTGATATCGTTTTCCCTAGGTAACCGGGATGCTTAAAAACTTGACGCGGCCACAAATGTGTCTAGTGTGCATGCTATGTAGGCTCAAGTGAAAGCCTATCGCTCAAGTAATAATCCCGATAAGCCGAGTATCGGTCCTCAGGAAAACAGGACGAATGGAGTTGTAACGACGTTGGAAAGAGGAGGTGAAATGATTAGGATCAAATTCTTCCGAATTTAGCCCCTTTATTTATATACTTCTACCAACTCGAATAATGTAAAATGAGTGTAATTAGCGCATTTTTTTATACTAACTCCTTCTAACAAATGCCTCTAGTTTCGCATTTTTCTCATGAGTTTTGCAGGTATTTGAAGTATTGAGGAATAAAGTAACTGAAAAAGCAATGAATAAAGTCAAAGAAGGAAATTCAAAGTGTAATTTCATAATTTTGCAGTCGTCATCCAGAAGTAAATCCAACTATAAAGTTTAAGAGAATTCAATTTCAAGAACCTTAGAAGAAACGAAAAGTCAATCCGAGCTTCGGTGATCAAGTTATGAAGATTTAAAATTATGAAGGAGAAGACCGCTGGATGAAAAAGGAGAACGATCCCGACCTTTTATTGGAAAAGGATCCGGACCGCTCCAATCTAGGGAATACAGTCTCAAAACTGGGGGCGATCCGGACCGCTTTCAATTTTCTTCCAATTTTAATTCTTTTTCTCGGAGTTTTTAAGGGGTCAAACTCTTGTAAATTTCGGAGCTATTTATTCTAATTTGTTACATAATAATAAGAGTTCGATTTTTAGGATAGCTAAGTAAGAGTAAAGGGTTTTGTAGTCAAAAACTCTAGTTTTTCAATAAGAAGTATTGCTGTAAGGATTCAATTTAATTTTTGCAATTCAAGTAACACATTTCCTTAATTTTTGATTGCCCATTAGTTTTGAATTGCTGGTTTTGAATCTGAAATTCTCTTTTCAATTAGTTTCTTTAGAGTTAATATTTTCTTCCTTAAAAATCATGTCTTTCTCTAAGTTAATTATGTATGGCTAAGTTTCTAAGGGTTGGGGTGCATGAACCCCACCCGATGTAATTCATCAGCATGGAAATAGACTTTTGAATTAAAATATTAGATGAATCGTGTTGCATAACTGTTGTAACCCTAATAGGACTTTTGATCTAGTCTGCCCTAGGTAATCGGAATGCTTAAGAATGTAACGAGAGTGGTAACTAATGTGACACCGCTTTACTCGTCATTTGCTTATATACTGTGCAGGCTATGATCCCTCATATGTGTAATACTTAGGAGTACTAAAGACTAGATTCATTTAAAATTCTAATTCAGAATCTAGTATCCTACGAGGTGAATTACTAGAGTGTGGGGGATTGTAACCTGACATATTTGTTCTCATTTCATTGTTAAGTTTTTCAGTCTAATCGTCATCAGTTTTTTGGTTAACTAGCGTAGTTGCATTTTATTCATTCTAGTTTTGGTAGTTAATCATTCCCAAATTCGCATTTAGTTGTAGTTATTTCGTAATCCAAATCGCCTTTTTTCTTCTTTTTAGAGTCAAAGCTAGGTTACTCTCCTCTTTCCAACGTCGTTACGACTCCGTTCGTCCTGTTTCCCTGAGGATCGATACCTGACTTATTGGGATTATTACTTGAGAGACAGAGTTGCACTTGAGCCTACATAGCACGCACACTAGACACATTTGTGGACACGTCAAGTTTTTGGCGCCGTTGCCGGGGATTTAGGTAGTCTTAGGTTAGATCAAGTCAATCTAAATCTTAGACCAAAAATTCAAAAAAAATAAAATAAAATATAAAAATAAAAATTTCATCTCTCAAAATCCTTTAATGCAAAATGCTAAACATACTCAGACTCCTCGTAATACTCAAACCAGAATCCATGAAAACCCGATTGTTGACTACATCCTGAAAGCCCCCACACACCTCGCATTCCACAATTTTTGGTGTCAATCCTACTCCTGAGCACTCTATCGGTAGTAACACCCTGAGTCAACCCTCGAGTCACACCTCTAGGACACCGAGCGAGTATACCGAGTCATTTGATGCGAACAAGATGAAAGATGCAGCGAGTTACAGCACTGGAGAGGGAGATTTACCCTATCGTCCCATGAATGATTTACTCTTTACTGAGCGGAGTGTCACCCCTATTTTCATTTTACTTCCGTATAATGCTGGCTAGTTCCACTTTCACAATAGGATGATGCAAATTCTCCCTACATTTCACGGAATGGATTCGGAGAAACCATATGTGCATATCCGCGAGTTCGAAGAGGCGTGCGATACATTTAGTGACCAAGATTGCACGCAGGATACCATTCGCCTAAAACTTTTTCCTTTTTATTAAAGGATAAAGCCAAGACTTGTCTATGGTCTCTACCCCTGAACTCCGTAACTTCATGGAGAAATATGCAATCTAAGTTTATCTCAAAATTCTATCCATAGCACAAGACCAACTCTGCCAAAACTCAAATCCAAGGCTTCCGACAACACGATAATGAGTCCTGTGACAGGTGTTGGGAACGTTTCCAAGAGTTGGTAAGCGCATGCCCCCATCATGGATTTAACACACACCTCATGATCTATTTCTTCCATAATGTGTTGACAGTGGCTTCCAAACAACTTTTGCAAACAATGTGTGAAATTCCTTTTTGGGATTTGAACTCCTGCGATGCCGAGGACCATCTTAAGTATGTCGCAGAGACTACTCAATCATGGGACACATCTGATCCTAATACCCAAGCCCGGCCTAGACAAGCATATATCACTCCGACTGCATCCGGTCTATACCATTTGCATAGTAATACTTTAATTGACCGTCAATTTAATCAGTTTCAGAGAGATATGAAAGAGTGGTTTGATGGCCGGTTGAGAGATATTTTTGGATCCAGCCGTGAGTCAAAAGAAAAGGTGTGTGCAATTTGTGAGGCGTGTCATTCCACAAAAGCATGCCCAGTGATTTCCTCCTACAAGTCCATGCACACCGATCAGGTGTATGCTATAGGAGGATTCAAAGGAAATTTTAACGCTCCGCATGGGAACTCGTACAACCCTTCATGGAGAAAGCATCTTGGTTTTAACTATGGATAACCACATTCATAATTTGTCCCACCTCATTAATACCAATAAGCACCACCACCTCTATATCCATATGTAGATCCACCGTGGAGGAACCTCAAGAATACAATAAACCAGTTCATAAATTCGCAAAGTGCAACCAATGCTAGAAATGAACGCATGTTCGCTAACATAAATGCACACATCTCCAAGTTGCAATCGTCATTGAGTATCCAAGATAAGGGAAAATTTCCTTCCCAAGGTCAACCTAGTGTTAGCTCCACCTCTACAGAATAGTAGGAGCACTGCCAAGCTATAACCACTTGATATGCCCAAGTATAACCTCGGCCCAGAGATACCTACCTCGGCCAAACTATGAAGCTATAACCACTTCATAGTGGGAGAGTTGTTGATTTATCACCTCCCCCACACGACACTTCGAAAGACAAGGAGAATTCTCCCAGTACGAAAGAGGCCGAAGATATCTCCTTGAATTAGAGTGACAAAATAGACACTAGTGAGCCTAAGGTAGTTGTAAATCAACCCTATGCTGTGCCATTTCCTCAAAGATTGGTTCCTTCCCATAAAGGGACCATAAGTGATGAAGTGCTAGAAGTCCTTAAGAACGTGAAATTGAACTTACCTTTCGTTGATGCAATAAGGCAAATTCCAGCCTATGCAAAAGTCATAAAAGACTTATTAGTAGTCAAGAGGAAGGTGAAGGTGAAGGTGAAGAAAAACGTGTTCCTAGGACAGAACGTGATCTCTGTTCTTCTTAACAATCTCCCACCTAAATATAAAGAGCCCAATGCACCCACCATTTCCTGTGCCATTGGAGAGAATAAATTCAAAAAAGCCTTACTCGATTTGGGGGAAGTGTCAATATCCTCCCCTATTCAATTTATAGGCACCTTAATCTGGGTGATCTTAAGCCCACAAGGATCACTCTTTAATTGGTAGATCGAACCATGAAGATACCGAGGGGTATAGTTGAGGACGTGATAGTCTAAGTGGACACTTTCTACTTCCCGATAGATTTTGTCATTAGGACACGGAGACCTCCTTCGCCTCAAAAAATCATGTTCCCATCATCCTTGGGCGTCCATTCTTAGCTATGGCTAACACACTGATCAGTACTCGAAATGGGCAGATGCAACTCACTTTTGGGAACATGACTTTAGAAATAAACATCTTCAACATAGCCCAACAAGAAGGGGAAGAAGATGATCTTCACGCGGTGAGTTTAATTGACGAAATCATAGAATATCACTTTGAGTAAAATTATTATGGAGACCCCATAGAAGCTTGCCTAGTGTCTAGTCACGCTGTGAGGGAGCTTGCACTGAATTCGAGAGAGAGATTGAGGAGTTAAGAGGCTTACTCGATGAGAGAGCATCGGACGAGGACGCGAGAGATGTTAGTTGGGTTTCTTGATTCAAAGAGTTACTACCGAGGGAAGCACGCATGGTGCCCTCTAGCAACACATTCCCGGCTCTCGAGTTGAAGAAACTACCCTCTAACGTTAAATATGTTTTCCTTGGAGAGGGTGAGACATTTCCTGTTATTGTCTCCTCTAGCTTAGATGAAGAGCAGGAGGGTAAACTATTAAAAATTCTGAGGAAGCACCAAAGTGCTTTTGGTTGGTGTATAGATGATCTAAAGGGAATAATCCCTCTAATTTTCACCCATAAGATTCACCTCGAGGAGGATGTTAAGCCCTCGAGATAAATGCAAAGACGGCTAAACCCCACAATGAAAGATGTGGTGAGAACTGAAATTATTAAGTTATTAGATGCCAGGATTATATACCCAATCTTGTATAGCAAGTGGGTGAGCCCCATTAAAGTCATCCCGAAGAATTCGGGCATGAATGTGATTGAAAATGCCAAGGGAGAGTTATTTTCCCAATGTACCACCACTGGGTGGCGCGTTTGCATTGATTACCGAAAACTCAATGCGGGAACTAAGAAAAACCATTTCCCCTTGCCATTTATCGATCAAATGCTTGAAAGAGTAGCGGGCCACCCTTATTATTTCTTCCTAGATGGTTATTATGGATATAACCAGATTGAGGTAGATGTGCTTGATTAAGAGAAGACAACCTTCACTTGCCCTTTTGGAACGTTTGCCTACAAACATATGCCATTCGGCTTGTGTAATGCACCGGTGACTTTTCAACGGTTCATGTTAAGCTTATTAGTGACATGGTGGAGAGAGGTCTAGATGTGTTCATGGACGACTTTAGTGTTTTTGGCACCTCTTTTGTCCTATGTCAAGCCATTCTTGAGAAAGTACTAGCCCAATGTGTATAAAAGAACTTAGTGCTGAACTTGGACAAATGCCATTTGATGGTAACTGAGGGTATAGTTCTTGGCTACATCGTGTCATCCAAAGGGATCTAAGTTTATCGAGCAAAAATAGATGTCATAGTTGACCTACCCCCACCAAAATCGCTTAAGGACGTGCACTCTTTCTTGGGCCACGAGGGGTTTTATAGAAGGTTCATTTAGGACTTTAGTGCCATCACTAGACCCTTATGCAATCTTCTCATGAAGGACACCCAATTCGAGTCGACTGAAGCATGTCAAAGTGCTTTTGAAAAATTTAAACACATGCTTGTGTCTGCTCCCATCATGCAAGCTCCAGATTGGTCCTTACCATTAGAGCTCATGTGTGATGATAGCGATTATACGATAGGGGTTGTTTTAGGCCAAAGAAAAGACAATAGGGCTCATGTCCTATACTATGCTAGCCGGACTCTTACCGACCCACAACTCAATTACTCCACCATGGAGAAGGAGTTTCTAGTGGTAGTTTTTTCTCTTGACAAGTTTCAACCCTATCTTATCGATTTCCCCATCACTTGTTTCACCGACCACACGGCATTAAAATATCTCCTTATAAATAAAGATGCAAAGTCGCGCCTCATAAGGTAGATCCTACTCCTACAAGAGTTTAATCTCTCCATTAAAGACAAAAAAGGAGTAGAAAACATCGTCGCCGATCATTTATCACGGCTTTCTTCCGACATACCTAGTGATCCTACACCCATAGACGAGTATTTTCCAGATGACAAACTCTTTGCCACCTTCTCTTTGCCATGGTTTGCGAATATAGTGAACTATGTTGTCACGGGATCCGTCCCTCCCGATTGGACACCACAAGATAAGAAAAGGTTCATCACTTGGTCGCACATGTTCTTCTATGATGATCCATTCCTTTTTAAATATTGTGTCAACCAAATAATCCGAAGATGCATACCGGAGGACAAAATTCCAAAAGTCATCCAATTTTGTCATTCGGAAGCATGTGGAGGCCACTTTTCCGTGAAAAAGACAACCGCTAAAATTCCCCAAAGTGGTTTGTACTGGCCCACAATGTTTCGGGATGTGAACAATTATTGCAAATCTTGCGACAGGTGTCAACGGATGGGGGTGATTACCCGACGGTACATGATTCCATTAACCCCAATTGCCATCATTGAGGTTTTCGATTGCTAGGGTATTGACTTCATGGGCCCTTTTCCTTCGTCCTTTGGCTATCTATACATCCTATTCATGGTAGACTATTTTTCTAAATGGATGGAATCTATAGCTACTAAGACTAATGACAATAAAGTTGTGATAAATTTCCTACAGGAACACATACTTTCTCGCTTCGGTGTATCGAAAGCGATAATCAGTGATAACGGCACGCACTTTCGCAACAAGACGTTTGAGAAAATCATTAAAAATTATGGTGTCGTTCACAAGGTTGGAATGACATATCACCCACAAATGAATGGGCATGCCGAGTTGGCGAATCGTGAGATCAAAAACAGCCTCAAGAAAACCGTCGATTCTAACCAGAAAGATTTCTCCCTTAGATTGAACGATTCCCTCCAGGCCTACCGCATCACGTGCAAGAACCCACTCGAAATGTCCCCGTTCCATTTTGTGTATGGCAAACCTTACCATCTTCCTATTGAGTTGGAGCACAAAGCATATTGGGCCATCTAGAGGGTAAATTATGATATGGATAAAGCCGGTGAAGCTCGCAAGCTTCAACCGAATGAGTTGGAGGAGATACGCAATGATGCATATGAGAATGCCAAGATTTCAAAATAAATGATGAAACTCGCGCATGCTAAGATTATTCGACGAAAAGAGTTTCAACCCAAAAAAAAGGTGCTCCTCTATAACTCCCGGCTTTATCTATTTCTGGGTAAATTGCAGTCCCATTAGACAGGCCCATTCGTTGTTAAGACCGTGTTTCCCCACGGAGATGTAGAATTGGATGATCCAAAAGGGGGAACACGTTCAAAGTCAATGTCCAATGCCTAAAGCCCTATCTATAGGCGTGCATAGAGGATGTCGACACTATTTTCTTGTTGGACCCCGTCTACGAGGCAGAGTGAGCTAAACTTGAGAGGTCGTCGCACCCCCGACGCATATGGGGTGATTCTCGTGTACATTAGCTAAGTGTCAATTAGGATAGGATAGGTAGGTTCACTATATGGGTGTCGGGTACATTCGTAAGTAGGAATCATACACGTTGAGGCCATATCGGGATTCAAAAATGGGGGTTCAGCATAATTCAGGGTCATAATTGAGTTGAAAGTAAGTGGGAATGCATTCCGAGTACGAGAGAGGGTGAGAAAAGAAGCAGAAAAGAAGGTTATCACAAAAAGGCACCCGGTCCGGACCGCTCTAGGTGAATTGAAAATAAAAATACGCATGGCGATCTGGACCGCCCCTGGGCACCCGGTCCGGACCTCCCTCTGAAACTCTTCAAACGATTCCCTATGTGTATCCCTTCTCCCCCAACCCATTCACTTCCCTCCAAATCATCCCCCACCCACCATTTCCCTCCCAAAATACACCCCCCCTTTTTCCCTCCTTCTCCTTTCCCTCCAAACCCATTCCTTCCCACCTCCAAACTCACTTAAAAATACTAGCCCTAACCCCTCCCATCTCTCCCACACCAATCTTTCTCAAACATTTTCCCCCATCATCTCTCAAACACTTTTTCCCACTCACTCTCTCACTCCATGGTTGCCCAAGATCGACCCACCAAATAAAATTTTGTCGCTATCATTGACAACAACCCCGCCGACTACCGCTTCGACCAAGAAATGCGTTGGTGTACGGAGTATTTTGGGCAAACGCGTAATTTCCAAGTGGAACGGGCCATTCTTTGGGACGAACTATCCAATGTTGTCATTAACTTGTTCCGTCCAAAAGGTTGGTGTCGCTTCTTGAATGGGCCTCATAACGCCGTGTGGGCTGAGGAGGTTCTGGAATTTCACGGCACCCTCGTACACACTGGTGAGTTCGTGGCTGAAGCACGAATCCGGGGGTGATTCATCCCATTCTCATTGGGAACAATTGCCGAGAAGCTTCCTGAAAAATACTTCCCCAATCATGTTGCTTTTGTCTAACCCAACAACTCCCAACCGCTCGAAAAAGATATCCTCATTGAGCGTCTCGCGTCCGGGGAAGTTTGGGGCACCGGTGTCTTTCGGGTCTGTCGGATGAGCGAAAAAATATGCCTCACTTTTCAAATTGTGTGCGCTAATATCCTCCAGAATCCTAACGACTCCGGCATGCGCCCTCGACAAACAACACTTGTGTACCACCTATTTGATCGCACCTCACCCATCAACCTAACGCATATCATGTACCGTGATGTCCTCTTTGCGGTGATGGATGAAAAGGGCGCCACTCCTCTTCCCTATCCCCGGTTAACTACTTCCATTCTAGTTGATCATCTCTTCGGTCATCATGTCGGGACTCTTAATATCCCAAACCCTTTTGGGAAGGCAACTTGGAATAAAAGAGAGAAACAAAGGGCCATTATAAAAGCCCAAGAAGATGAAGAGTTCGATGCGGATGAGAGTAGCGGGGAGCGGTTGATGTCGAAATGGGGGACCAGGAGGTGGAGTCTGATGAGGACAAAGACGATTATGATTTCGAGCTACCCTAGAATGATACAGAAACGCACCTCACAGCATTAGAGGGCAAAGTTTATGGGTTCATCTTGCAATACCAAAGTAATATGAGCATATGCATAGGCTTCAAGCTAACATGTATGAACTCAACTTTGGTGGACTGCCTCCAAGCTTCTTCTATAACCCATATGACCCTAACGCGCTCGGTAGATCCAATCCCTTGCCCCAGTAAATCATGTGTTTGGTGATTGTATGGGTTGTAATTTGGATTGTTTTTTATGATTGTATGCTTTCTTTCCTTTTCATGTGCCACAGTCAATATAAATGAAAATCTGCATTTTCTTTATTTGCTTATTTTATTTATCGCACTCTTATTTTGCCTTATTTAGATTTTAATCCTTTTGATTGGGGAAAATGCAAAAATCTAAATTGGGGGGTGACGAGTGCGTATTTCTAAAAATTCACAAATTTTCAAAATGCCAAAAAATTAGAAAACTTCTAATTTTCCAAAAAAATTGAAAAACTAAAAAAAAAAAAAAAACCTTAGGTTAGTTTCATAATAATAAGAGTTCGATTTTTAGGTTAGCTAAGTAAGAGTAGAGGCTTTTTGTAGTCAAAAACCTTAGTTTTTCAATACGAAGTATTGCTGTAAGGATTCAAGTTTAATTTCTGCAATTCAAGTAACACCTTTCCTTTAATTTTCGATTGCTCATTAGTTTTAAATTGCTAGTTTTGAATCTGAAATTCTCTTTTCAATTATTTTCTTTTGAGTTAATGTTTTCATCCTTAAAAATCATGTATTTCTCTAAGTTAATTATGTTTGGCTAAGTTTCTAAGGGTTGGGGTGCATAAACCCCACCCGATGTAATTCATCATCATGGAAATAGACTTTTGAATTAAAATATTAGATTAATCGTGTTGCATAACTATGACAACCATCGTAGGACTTTCGATCTCGTTTGCCCTAGGTAACCAGGATGCTTAAGACTGCAACGTGAGTGGTATCTAATGTGACACCGCTTTACTCGTACTTTGCTTACATATTGTGCGGGCTACGATCCCTCATATGTGTAATACATAGGAGTACTAAAGACCGGGTTCATTTAAAATTCTACTTCCGAATGTAGTAACCTACGAGGTGAATTACTAGGGTGTGGGGGATTGTAACCTGACCTATTTGTTCTCATTTCATAGTTAAGTTTTTCAGTCCAACCATCATCAGTTTTTCGGTTAACTAGCGTAGTTGCATTTTATTCATTCTAATTTTAGTAGTTAATCATTCTCAAATTTGCATTTAGTTGTAGTTATTTCGTAATCCAAATCACCTTTCCTTCTTTTTAGAGTCAAAGTTAGGTTACCCTCCTCTTTTCAACGTCATTACGACTCCGTTCGTCTTGTTTTCCTGAGGATCGATACCCGACTTATCGGGATTATTACGTGAGCAACAGGCTTGCACTTGAGCCTACATAGCATGCACACTAGACACATTTTTGACAACATCATGAAACTCTCTTTGATTTGTTGTATTTGAGATGATAATTATCCCATGGAGTCTTGATAAGAGTTGGAGATAAATGAGAAATGTTTTTTTAAAATAATTATCCCCAATTTTGGCACTATTCACAGCACTATCTGTAATCGTATTTTTTACCTCCAAAACATCAAAATCTCATTTTCGTCCGAACTTCAAGGTTGTGAGTCTTGTCAAGATCTTTTCGAAAAGCTATGGCACGGCCTCAACAGACAGTCGAGCGATTTTATAAAAAAATATTTAGTACAGTTGTGTCAACCGTGTGAAGTCGCGTACACATCGACTTCTTTGTTGTCCAAATTTTTGGGGTGCCTATAAAAATGCAAAATAAAATAATTAATTCAAATTTAGGAACATAAATATTTTAAAAATTACAGAATAGCCCTTTTTTGTATTTTAGCCCCCGAAATTCATAAAATTGCTCGTATTAATCCGGAATTCAACCAAATTTCAGAGAGAACTTTATTTTGCCTAGATAAACATTTAAAAATTATTTTTAGGTCCATAAAGTTTGGAAAATTATGAATTCACCCCTTCAAGTTACTAAAATTGTATTTTTAACTCAAATTTTATTCAAACTTGCATTTTTCTTTTATTTTACGAAAATGACTCTAAAAAGCTCGTTATTTATAATACAAAAGGGTCTAACAATGTCTAAATTTGGACATAATTCATGAAAAATAATGCAATCATCATTTATCTTTGTGATCGTTGATTAGGCATAAATTCTTCCCATTTATCCCCTTAATTTAGAGGCTTTTATCGCTCCACAAAGTGTAATTCGAGTGGATTTATATCATATCATTGCTCTTGACAAGTTTCTAATGAGTATGCCGAGTTTTGGGTATTTTTCACCTATTTCGCAGGTATTCAGTGTTTAGGAAGGACCGGCATCCCAATCCGAGGTCTGTACCAAAAGCTTCAAGGAAATACAAGGAGGAAAAGTTCCTGAAAAAGATGGAACCGAACCTAAGGGAAGGAAAAAGAACCGATCCCATCCTGGGAAAGATCCTGTAAAACAATGTTAAGATGGAACCGAACCGAAGGAGAGGAAAAACGAACCGATCCTATGCTCGAAGAACTTTCTGTAAAGGCTCACAAAGATGGAACCGAACCGAACCCCTTAATAGGATTGGTTCAGTTTTCGAAAATTCAAACTTATCCAAGTGAAAAATTAGAATCCTCCATGGTTGAAACTCTTATTATTCGTAGCCTTTAAATTGTAAACTCCTCCTAGACATGAAGGAGGCTTCTACTTCGTGAAGGAAGCAATTGTAATTAGTTTTAGAGGAGAATAGCATATAAAAATATAATTTTGATTCCAGTTGCAATTCAAGTAAATTTCTTCCAATTCCTTCTTTAATTACTGCAGTAGTTCTTTTGTTTGTAAGTATTTTTCATTCTTCTTCTTCATTCTTAGTAAAAATGTTCTTTTTCATTCGAAACATGTTTTATGTCCAGCTAAGTTTTCAAGGGTTGGGGTGCATGAACCCCACCCGATGTAATTCATAGTAGTGGAAATAGTATTTGGAATTAAGCCTTAGATGAATTGTATCGCAATTCATATGATACTACTTTGTTTCAGCCTTTGCTTACATACTGTGCGGGCTACAATCCCTTATATGTGTATTACTTGAGAGAAATAAAGATCGAATTTTAATTCAACATTTGCTTACGTACTGTGCGGGCTACGATCCCTCATATTTGTAATACTTAGGAGTATTAAAAACTCATATTCATTTAAAGTTTTAATTCTAATTATAGTATCTTACGAAGTGAATTACTAGGGTGTGGGGGATTGTAACCCGACCTATTTTTCTCCATTCATAAGTTACAGTTTCAGTCAAGAAATTTGAAATTCTGCATTAGAGTAATTGCATCGCATTCTTTTTCATAATATCATTAGTTAATCAATTTTAAAAGTTCATATAGTTATAGTTGTTTCCAAATCAAATCACCTTTTTCTTTTCTTTAGAGTCAAAGTTAAGTTTCCTTTGTCTATCCAACGTCGCCACGTTCACTCGTCCTAGTTCCCTGAGAATCGATACCTGACTTATCAGATTATTACTTGAGCGACGGGATTGTACTTGACCCTAGAGAGTACGCACTTCTAAGACACATTCTTAGTCGCGTCAAGTTTTTGGCGCCGTTGCCGGGGAATGAATTAGACTTGGGATTAGATCAAGTCAATCTCAAACTTTGACCAAAAATTTTCAAAAATCCAAAAACATAAAAAAAAATTGAAAATACACAAAAATATTCCTCATCATCTCTCATAAGCCTGTTAATGCAAAATTCTGAACTCACTCCAACTCCCCATAATACTCCAATCCACATTCACGAAAACCCGATAGTTGAGTACGACCCTGATAGCCCTCATACTCCTAACGCTCCATAATTTTGGGCTCCACCTCCCACACCGTCACACTCAACCGCAAATAAAACTTTGTTTTCCCTCTTAGGACACACTTCAGAGCATGCTCCGAGCATACCAAGTGAGGACACAGAGTCATTAAGTGAGAGAGACATGTCACAACACGGTAGTGCAGCCGCCGGTGAGGAAGAGGCCTTGTACCGCCCTTTGAGAGACATCTTATATCCCGAGCGCACTATCACTCTAGGATGCATTTTACTCCCATATAATGCAAGGCCATTTCTCTTTAGGAATGGGATGATCCAGATACTCCCCAACTACCATGGGATGGATTCAAAGAAGCCATATCTCCACATCATGGAATTTGAGGAGGCGTGGGAGACCCTCAGCGATCAAACTTGCACAAAAGATGTGATCCACCTCAAACTCTTTCCATTCTCACTAAGGGACAAGGATACGACCTATCTATGGTCTTTACCTCCAAACTCGATTTCATCATAGAACGAGTTACAATTTAAATTTCTCAAGAAATTCTTCCCTACACATCGAACGAACTCCATCAAGGCTCAAATTCAACCATTCCGACAATTAGAAAATGAGTCGTTCGATCGATGTTACGAGCATTTTAATGAGTTCATTACTTCATGACCTCATCATGGACTTGATAAACTGCAAATTATCTCCTTCTTCCTTAATGGGCTGAATATAAATTCCAAACAACTCGTTAAAACCATGTGTGATGGTTCCTTTGTCAACTTAGACGCCAACGATGCTGAGCTTCACCTTAGGTATGTCGCTAAGACTACCCAAGCATAGGATACATCTAACCCTAGCGCTCATAATCGAACTCGCCAAATGACCATCACTCCATCGGCGGCCGGCCTATTTCATGTAAAAAATGATACTATGACGGCCAGTCGACTCGATCTACTTGAGAAAGGAATGCGAGAAGTACTTAAGATGTGTGCAAGAGGACCAAATGGATCCATCCCAAACCCCATTTAGAGGGTGTGTGCTATTTGTGAGGCGGGACATTCAACAGAGGAATGCCCGACGATACCTGCCTATAAAGTTATGCTTTAAGAGAAAGTGAGTGGTATAGGAGGATTTAAGGGTAATTTTGGTGCACCACACGGGAATTCCTACAACCCTCCATGGAAAAACCACCCTAGTTTTAGTTATGGTCAACTAAATGCTGCGTTGAATCCTAATTCACATGTTGCCCTTCATCCACCATCACACTTTCAACAAGCACCACACATGCAAGGACATGTTCAGGAACCACCACCTCTAGGGCCATATATCACTCCACTGCGAAGAAATATCAAGGATACGATAAACCAATTCATCACTGCGTAGAATGCAACCACTACTAGACATGAGCGCATGATCAACGACATAAATGCGAATATTTCAAAGTTTCAATCATCGTTGAGTATCCAAGATAAGGGAAAGCTTCCTGCCCAGGGCCAGAGACCTCCACAAGGTCAAACTAGTGTTAGCTCTGCCTTTACAGAACAACAGGAGCAATGTCAAGCTGTGACCACTATTCATAGTGGGAGAGTCGTTGATTTATCACCTCCTCCACATGACGTAAGCAAAGACAAGGAGACTTTGCCCGGCACGAAAGAGGACAAAGATATCCCTTTGAAAGAGAGTGATAAAGAAGACACTAGTGAGCCTGAGGTAGTAGTGAAACCACCCTCTGTGGCACTATTTCCTCAAATATTAGTTCCTGCCCATAACAGGACCATAAGTGAAGAAGTGCTAGAAGTACTTAAGAACGTAAAGCTGAATTTACCTTTCCTCGATGCAATAAGGCAAATTCCATCCTATGCTAAAGTCATAAAAGACTTATTGATAGTCAAGATGAGGATGAAGATAAAGAAGAACGTGTTTCTAGCACAAAATGTGAGTTATGTACTTCTTAATGACCTCCCCCCTAAGTATAAAGATCCTGGTGCCCCCACCATTTCCTGCACCATTGGAGAAAAAAACTCGAAAAAGCCTTACTCGATTTGGGAGCAAGTGTCAACATTCTCCCTTATTTAATTTATAGGAAACATTATCTGGGTGATCTTAAGACCACAAGGATCACTCTCTAGTTAGTGGATCGAACCGTGAAGATACCCACGGGTATAGTTGAGGATGTGATAGTCCAAGTGGACACTTTCTACTTCCCGAAAGATTTTGTCATTTGGTACACGGATACCTCCTTCGCCTCAAAAATCATGTTCCCATCATCCTTAGATGCCCATTCTTAGCTACGTCTAACGCAGTGATCAATACTAGAAATGGGTAGATGCAAATCATTTTTGGGAATATGACTTTGGAAACAAACATCTTCAACATAGCCCAACAAGCAGGGGAAAAAGATGATCTTCACGCGGTGAGTTTAATTGAGGAGGTCGTAAAAGAACACTTTGACGAAAATTACTGTGGAGACACCTTATAAGTTTGCCTAGCTTCTAATCATGAGAGTGAGGGCGCTTATACCGAGTTTGAGAGGGAGATAGAGGAGTTGAAAGGCTTACTCGATGAGAGAGCATCGAACGAGGATGCGAGAGATGTTAATTGGGTTTCTCGATTCGAAGAGTTACCACCAAGGGAAGTACGCATGGTGCCCTATAGCGACACATTCCTGACTCTAGAGTTGAAGAAACTACCCTCCAATGTCAAATATGCTTTCCTAGGTGAAAGTAACACATTTCCTGTTATTATCTCCTCTAGCTTAGATGAAGAGTAGGAGGGTAAATTATTAAAGATTTTGAGGAAGCACCAAGATGCTTTTGGTTGGTGTATAGATGATTTAAAGGGGATAAGCCCCCTAATTTGCACCCATAAGATTCATGTCGAAGAGGATGTTCAACCCTCGAGAGAAATGCAAAGACGGCTAAATCCCATAATGAAAGATGTGGTGAGGACTGAAATTATAAAGCTATTGGACGTCGGGATTATCTACCCATTCTTGGATAGAAAGTGGGTGAGCGCCATTAAAGTCGTCCTGAAGAAGTCGGGCATGACTGTGATTGAAATTACCAAGGGAGAGCGAGTTCCCCAACGTACCAGCACTGGATGGCGCGTTTGCATTGATTATCGAAAACTCAATGCGGGAACTAGAAAAGACCATTTCCTCTTACCATTTATCGATCAAATGCTTGAAAGAGTAACGGGCCACCCTTATTATTGCTTCCTAGATGGTTATTCCGGATATAACCAAATTGAGGTAGATGTACTTGATCAAGAGAAAACAACATTCACTTGCCCCTTTGGAACGTTTACCTACAAACGTATGCCATTTGGCTTTTGTAATGAACCAGTGACCTTTCAAAGGTGCATGTTGAGCATATTCAGTGACATGGTTTAGAGAGGGCTAGAGGTGTTTATGGATTACTTTAGTGTTTTTGGCACCTCTTTCGACCTATGTTTAGCCAATATTGAGAAAGTACTAGCCTGATGTGTGGAAAAGAACTTAGTGCTGAATTAGGGAAAATGCCATTTCATGGTAACTGAGGGTATAGTTCTTGGCCACATCGTGTCATCCAAATGGATCGAGGTTGATAGAGAAAAAATAGATGTCATAGCTGACCTACAACCACCTAAATCGCTGAAAGACGTGAGCTCCTTCTTGGGCCACGCGGGGTTTATAGACGGTTCATTAAGGACTTTAGCGACATCGCTAGACCCTTAAGAAATCTCCTCATGAAGGACACCCCATTTGAGTGGACGAAAGCATGCCAAAGCGCTTTTGAAAAAACATTCTCAAAAATATGCTTGTGTCCTCTCCCATTATACAAGCTCCGAATTGGTCCTTGCCATTCGAGCTTATGTATGATGCTAGAGATTATACGATAGGGGCTATTTTGGGCCAAACAAAAGACAATAATTCTCATGTCATCTGTTATTCTAGCCAAACCCTTATCGGACCACAACTCAATTACTCCACTACGGAGAAGGAGTTTCTAGTGGTAGTATTTGCGCTCGATAAATTTTAGCCCTATCGCATCGGTTCTCCCATCACATGCTTCACCGACCACGCGGCATTAAAATATATACTTGCAAAGAAGGATGCAAAGTCGCGCCTCATAAGGTGGATCCTACTCCTAAAAGAGTTTAATCTCTCCATTAAAGAAAAAAGGAGTAAAAAACATTGTTACCGATCACTTATCACGGCTTTCATCCCACGTACCTAGTGATCCTAAACCGATAGAATAATATTTTCCGGATGAGCAACTTTTTGCCACATCTTCTTTGCCCTGGTTTGCGAATATAGTGAACTACCTTGTCACGGGAGCCATCCCTCTCGATTGGACACCGCAAGATAAGAAGAGGTTCATCACTTGGTCGCACATGTTTTTCTACGATGATCCAATTCTTTTTAAATATTGCGCCGATCAGATCATCCGACGATGCGTACCGGATGACGAAATCCCAAAAGTCATCCAATTCGGTCATTCGGAAGCTTGTGGAGGCCACTTTTCTGTGAAAAAGACAGCCGCTAAAATTCTTCAATGCGGTTTGTATTGTCCCGCAATATTCCGGGATGTGAGTAACTGTTGCAAATCTTATGATAGGTGTCAAAGGATGGGAGCGTTTACCCGAAAATACATGTTGCCATTAACCCCGACACTCATTATTGAGATCTTTGAGTGCAGGGGTATTGATTTCATGGGCCCTTTTCCCCCATCTTTTGGTTTCCTAGACATCCTTGTCGCGGTAGACTACGTTTCTAAATGGGTGGAAGCTATAGCTACCGAGACTAATGATAATAAAGTGGTGAAAAAGTTCCTACAAGAACACATACTTTCTCGCTTTGGTGCTCCGAAAGCGATAATTAGTGATAATGGCACGCACTTTTGTAACAGGCCATTCGAGAAGCTCAGGAGAAAGTATGGCATCGTTCACAAGGTTGGAACGACCTATCACCCACAAATGAATGGATAGGTTGAATTGGAAATTTGTGAAATCAAGCACATACTAGAGAAGACCGTCAATCCAGACCGAAAAGATTGGTCCCTTCGAGTGAATGATTCGCTATGGGCCTACCGTACCGCATACAAGAACCCCCTCGGAATGTCCCCATTCCACTTTATGTATGGAAAGCCTTGTCATATTCCCATTAAGTTGGAGCACAAAGCATATTGGGCCATTAATAGATTAAATTATGATATCGACAAAGTCGGTGAAGCTCGCAATCTCTAACTGAATGAGTTAGAGGAGATACACAATGATGCGTATGAGATTGCCAAGATTTTAAAAGCCCGGATGAAACTAGCACATGTAAGATTATCCGATGAAAAGAGTTTTAATCAGGACAAAAGGTACTCCTCTATAACTCCCGTCTTCATCTGCTTTTGGGTAAATTGTGATCCCAATGGACTGGTCCATTCGTTGTGCGAAGCGTATTCCCCCACAGAGCGATTGAGTTGGAAGATCCAAAAGGGGGGAATGCGTTGAAAGTCAATGGACAACGCCTAAAGCTATATTTTGAGGCGTGCGTAGACGATATCGACACCATCTGGTTATCGGACCTCGTTTACGGGGTCAAATGAGCTTGAGTTGAGAGGTCATCGTATCCCCGACTCGTATGGGGTGAATTCTTGTGTATAGTAGTTGAGTGTCGATAGATTAGCTTGAGTCCGTAGGTAGGTTATGTGAGGTTAGGGTTAGGATCACGTGCACCAACACGCACCTCATGAGGGCATCTCAAAATCCAAGTGGGAGAATAAGTGAGAAAGTGTTTCGAAATTCAAGGGTGTAGGATTCTAGTGCAGCAGTCTAAAGAAAGGGGATTCTGCTAAAATGGAACCGAACCGAATCCCCTAACTAGATCGGTTTGGTTTTGAAAAATTGCAAAATAAAAAAAACTCGAACCGAACCGAATCGCCCCTGAACCGGATCGGTTCGGTTTCTGTGATTTTGGTTCGTCCCGAGGTGACCATCCCTCCCCCTATCCCCTCCTTTCCCTCCATTCACCCCCCTTTTCCCTCCAAACTTCCCTTTTCCTTTTCCCTCCAAATTCCTTCCCCCCAACCCTCCCCACCACCTATAAAACCAACCCCTAACTTACCATTTCCCTCACACCTCCTCTCTATTCTCCCTCTCTACAAACCTAACTCTCTCACTCCCTCTATTCCCCAATCTTTCCATGGAAAATCCCTCTTTTCCCCCAAAATATATGTCAACCGAGATTCTTCCCAACGACAATGGGGAATACCGCTCCCACATCGAGCGTGTATGGTGCAAAAAAAAAATTAGCTTGTCCCTCCAAATGCCCATTGAGCGTGTAGTCAATTGGGATGAGCTGTCCCGCTCGGTTACCAACCTTTTCAGCAGGAGGGGGTGGGTGCAATACCTCCAAGAACCCCACAATGTAGTGTGGGCAGACGAAATTCGATCTTTCTATGGCTCTCTCGTCTGCACAGGTGAGTTCGAGTGCCAAGCCTTTATCGACGACCGCCCCATCCCATTTTCATTGACCATTCTAGCTCACAAATTTTCTACGAAGGGCGTCCCCCACCTGAAAATCTATGACTACCCAACCAACGCCCCCACCACTCCCAAACAACAATGCATCGACCGTCTCGCTCCCAATGATATTTGGGAAAGGGGTACCTTCCCCATCGGTCTCCTAAACGATAAGGCGCGTATCACCTTCCCTATAGTGTGCGCCAACTTTCTTCAAACCTCAAACGACTCGGCGATGCACCCTCGCCAAGAGACCCTCGTGTACCACCTTTTTGACCTAAACTTCTCCCTCAATCTGGCCCGCATGCTTTACGATGATACTTTTTATGCGGCCTGGGAGAAAAAAGGTACGGTTCCCCTCCCTTATGCGCGCCTCATCACCTCCCTCCTTGCCGACGCTGGTATCCAGCCACCTCATGCTTTCCCACGCCTCCCGGAGCCCATTGGGAAGGTGTCACGCACTCGGAGTGCCCAGCATAGGGCTGCCCATCGAGCAGCCCGGGAGGCAGTTAATTTAGAGACCAAGGAGGAGATCCCTATTGAAGAGCCCGTGCCTGAGGACGTTGAAATGGGTGGGGCTGAAGATGAATAATACGACGAGGGCAATGACTCGAACTTTGAGCCCCGAGGTGCTAATTTCGATAGGCGCCTTGCAGCGGTGGAATCCCGTTTTGACGAGTTCATCACCCAATACAATTGAGACCAAGTGGCCTATCAAAGGGATCAAGACGCCTACCACAGGGACATGAGCATGATAAATCGACTACAAGCCCATATATACGAGCTCAACTTCGGTTTCCCGCCCCCACCTTCTTCTATGATCCCTACGATCCCAGCGCACTCGGGCCCTCAAATATGTCGCCCCAATGAAGCCCTTGCCTGAGTTAGCTGTTTTGTGTGTTTGTGGTGGTTGTTTAAACATTGTTGGTTGTGTGTTCTTCCCTACCTGTTGTAACACAACTGTTATTATCTATAAAAAATTCTGCATTTCTGTTTCATTTGTTTGTTTTATTTTCTCACACTTTTAATTCGCTTTGAGTTAGATTTTAGTCCTTTTTTCTTGAGGACAATCCAAAAGTCTAAGTTAGGGGGTCACAAGTGCGTCTTTCTAAAACTTCACAAATTTTCAAAAATGCCTAGAAATTTCAAAAAAAATCATAAAATCTTGAAAAACCCAAAAATATTTTTTTCAAAATAAATAAAAATTGGAATTCAAATTTTTCGAAAATATCATTAAAAGTCGGTTTAAAGTCTCAAATTGTAAAAACATAATACACAAAGCTGGAATTGACCAAAGATGGAAATAGAGAGAACGTAGGCGACTTAACGATCTACACCAAAAACAGGAATTTGGCACGGTTTAAAACTGTGCCAGATCAAATCTGGCACGGTTTTGAACTATGCCAGAATCAGGTGTTCCAAAATGGCCATTTTTTTCTGGCACGGCTCAAAAGTGTGCCAGATTTGGCCAAACAGGAACACTTCTGGCACACTTTTAAACCATGCCAGAATTTGATATTTCTGACACACTTTTGGCACAGTTAAAATGTGCAAGATTCAACACAGTTTAAAAAAAAAATTGGCACAGTTCGAAACCGTGCCAAAATATGATACACTTTTTCCACGATTTTTAACTGTGCCAAATTTTTTTATAAAAAGAAAAAAAATTATTTAAAAGCACAAAAATTCACAAATTAAAAATATTGCACGTTGTTGATAATCTAATGTACATACAAACTTCAAAATATTACAAGTCTTTAAAAGTTCACAGGCAAAAAATATTGGTCAGAGTTTCCTCTATTTTCTGGACATTCCAAAACCTGCTAATACAAAACCTTCCTAACATAAAGCCCGCACGGCCACAAAATATAATAATTAACTCACAAAAGCCCACATGGCCATAAAAGTTAACAATAAAACTACAAAAGCCCGCACGACCATAACAAAAAAAAATGGAATCATGAATAAACCCCTTGTTGTAAACCATTGAGTTCTCTGTGTGTTCCACGTGAATAAATGCCAACGATAAACTGTTATCATGCAAAAAAAAATAGGATACAAAAAAGATACGATATTAGAAACCCAATAATTTACAAAAAAAAAATTACTCAAACTAAAAAATTACATATAGGAGTGGAAACTTTCGTAATATTCTCAAACCGGGAGACCCAGGACAATGCGGTCAGTTCCTACAAGTTACATTGGTCCCGTGCGAGGTGTTTGTGCCTCCTACGGGGTCATTTCGGGGCTGGTTTGGTTTTTCACCCTTTAACGGCTTGTTTTTAAGTCTAAGTGTTGATTTTTGTAAATTATCGTCATATTCTCAAAACGGGAGACCCGGGACTACGCGGTCAGTTCCTACAAGTTACATTGGTCCCGTGAGAGGTGTCCGTACCTCTTACGGGGTCGTCTGGGGCTGGTTTGGATTTTCACCCTTTAACGGCTTGTTTTTAAGTCTAAGTGTTATTTTTGTCTAAGTGTGATTTTTGCAAACTATCGTCATATTCTCAAATCGGGATACCCGAGACTACACGGGTAGTTCCAAAAAGTTACATTGCTCCCGGCGAGGTGTTCGTGCCTCCTACGGGGTCGTTTGGGGGGTGGTTTGGGTTTTCACCCTTTAACGGCTTATTTTTAAGTCTGACTGTTGATTTTTGCAAATTATCATCATATTCTCAAATCAGGAGACCCGGGACTACGCGATGAGTTCCTACAAGTAACATTGGTCCCGTGCGAGGTATTCGTGCCTCCTACGTGGTCGTTTGGGGGCTGGTTTGGGTTTTCACCCTTTAAAGGCTTGTTTTTAAGTCTAAGTGTTGATTTTTTCAAATTATCATCTTATTCACAAACCGGGAGACCCAGGACTACGGGGTCAGTTCCTACAAGTTACATTGGTCCCGTGCGAGGTGTTTTTGCCTCCTATGGGGTAATTTCAGGGATGGTTTGGGTTTTCACCCATTAACGGCTTGTTTTTAAGTCGAAGTGTTGATTTTTGCAAATTATCGTAATATTCCCAAACCGGGAGACCCGAGACTATGCGGTCAGTTCCTATAAGTTACATTGGTCCCGTGCGAGGTGTTCGTGCCTCTTATGGGGTCGATTGGGGGCTGGTTTGGATTTTCACCCTGTAACGGCTTGTTTTCAAGTCTAAGTGTTATTTTTGTCTAAGTGTGATTTTTACAAATTATTGTCATATTCTCAAACCGAGAGACCCGAGACTACGCGGGTAGTTCCAACAAGTTACATTGGTCCCGTGCGAGGTGTTTATGCCTCCTACGGGGTCATTTGGAGGCTGGTTTGGGTTTTCACCCTTTAACGGCTTGTTTTTAAGTCTAAGTGTGATTTTTGCAAATTATCATCATATTCTCAAACCAAGAGACTCGAGACTGTGCGATCAGTTCCAACAAGTTACATTGGTCCCGTGCGAGGTGTTCGTGCCTCCTACGGGGTCGTTTGGGAGCGAGTTTGGGTTTTCACCCTTTAAAGGCTTGTTTTTAAGTCTAAGTGTTGATTTTTACAAATTATCATCATATACTCAAACCGGGAGACCCGGGACTACGCAGTCAGTTTCTACAAGTTACATTGGTCCTGTGGGAGGTGTTCGTACCTCCTACGAGGTCGTTTGGGGACTGATTTGGGTTTTCACCCTTTAACAACTTGTTTTTAAGTTTGAGTGCTGATTTTTGTAAATTATCATCATATTCTAAATTCGGGAGACCCGGGACTACGCGGTCAGTTCCTACAAGTACATTGGTCTCGTGCGAGCTGTTCGTGCCTCCTACGGGGTCGTTTGGGGGTGGGTTATGGTTTTCACCCTTTAATGGCTTATTTTTAAGTCTGAGGGGTGATTTTTGCAAAATATTTCCATATTCTCAAATCAGGAGACCCGAGACTACGCGGTCAATTCCTACAAGTTACATTGGTCCCTTACGAGTTGTTCGTGCCTCCTATGAGGTCGTTTGTGGGTTGGTTTGGGTTTTCACCCTTTAACGGCTTGTTTTTAAGTCTAAGTGTTATTTTTACCAATTATCATCATATTCTCAAACCGATAGATCCGGGACTACGCGGTCAGTTCCTACAAGTTACATTGGTCCCATGCGAGGTGTTCGTGCCTCCTACGGGGTCATTTTGGGGGCTGGTTTTGGTTTTCACCCTTTAACGGCTTGTTTCTAAGTCTAAGTGTTGATTTTGGTAAATTATCATCAAATTCTCAAACCGGGACACCCGGGACTACGTGGTCAGTTCCAAAAGTTATATTGGTCCCGTACGACCTGTTCGTGCCTCCTACGGGGTCGTTTGGGAGATGGTTTGGGGTTTCACTCTTTAACGGCTTATTTTTAAGTCTAAGTGTTATTTTTTCAAATTATCGCCATATTCTCAAACCGGGAGACTCGGTACTATGCGGTCAGTTCCTACAAGTTACATTGGTCCCGTGAGAGGTGTTCGTCCCTCCTAAGGGGTCGTTTGGGGGCTGGTTTGGGTTTTCACCCTTTAACGGCTTGTTTTTAAGTCTAAGTGTTGATTTTTGTAAATTATCGTCATATTCTCAAACCGGGAGATCCGAGACTGCGCGGTCAGTTCCTACATGTTACATTGGTCCCGTGAGAGGTGTTCGTGCCTCCTACATGGTCATTTGGGGGCTGGTTATGTTTTTCACCCTTTAAAGGTTTGTTTTTTAGTCTAAGTGTTGAATTTTGCAACTTATCATCATATTCTTAAATCGGAAGACCCGGGACTACACGGTCAGTTCCTAGAAGTTACATTGGTCCCGTGCAAGGTGTTCGTGACTCCTACGAGGTCGTTTGGGGCCGATTTGGGTTTTCACCATTTAACGGCTTGTTTTTAAGTCTCAATGTGATTTTTGCAAATTATCATCATATTCTCAAACCAAAAGACCCGAGACTACACGTTCTGTTCCAACAAGTTACATTGAACCCGTGCGAGGTGTTTGTGCCTCCTACGGGGTGGTTTGGGGAGTGGTTTGTGTTTTCACCCTTTAACGGCTTGTTTTTAAGTCTAAGTGTTGATTTTTGCAAATTCTCATCATATTCTCAAACCGAGAGACTTAGGACTACGCGGTCAGTTCCTACAAGTTACATTGGTCTCGTGCGAGCTGTCTGTGCCTCCTACGGGGTCGTTTGGGGGCTAGTTTGGGTTTTCACACTTTAACGGCTTGTGTTTTAAGTTTAGGTGTTGATTTTGTTAATTCTTACAAATTATTATCATATTCTCAAACCGAGAGACCCGTGACTACGCGGTCAGTTACTACAAGTTACGTTGGTCTCGTGTGAGGTGTTTGTGCCTCCTACGGGGTCGTTTGGCGGCTGGTTTTTGTTTTCACCCTTTAACGGCTTGTTTTTAAGTCTAAGTGTAATTTTTGCAAATTATTATCATATTCTCAAATCGGGAGACTCGGGAATACTCGGTCAGCTCCTACAAGTTACATTGGTCCCGTGCGAGGTGTTCGTGCCTCCTACGGGGTCGTCTGGGGGCTGGTTTTGTTTTCACCCTTTAAAGGCTTGTTTTTAAGTCTAAGTGTTGATTTTTGCAAATTATCATCATATTCTCAAACCGGGAGACCCGAGACTATACGATCTGTTCCTATAATTTACATTAGTCTCGTGCGAGGTTTTCGTGCCTCCTACGTGGTCGTTTGGGGGCAGGTTTGGGTTTTCACCATATAAAGGATTGTTTTTAAGCCTAAGTGTGCTTTTTGCAAATTATCATCATATTTTCAAACCAAGAGACCCGAGACTACGTGGTCAGTTCCAACAAGTTACATTGGTCCCGTGCGAGGTGTTCATGCCTCCTACGGGGTCGTTTGGGGGGTGGTTTGGATTTTCACCCTTTAACGACTTATTTTTAAGTCTGAGTGTTGATTTTTGCAAATTATCATCATATTCTCAAACCGGGAGAGCCGGGACTACTTGGCCAGTTCTTACAAGTTACATTAGTCATGTGCGAGGTGTTCGTACCTCCTACGTGGCCGTTTGGGGGCTGGTTCGGGTTTTCACCCTTTAAAGGCTTATTTTTAAGTCTAAGTGTTGCTTTTTTCAAATTATCATCTTATTCACAAATCGGGCGACTCGGGACTATGCGGTTAATTCCTACAAGTTACATTGGTCCCGTGCGAGGTGTTCGTGCCTCCTACGGGGTCATTTCGGGGCTGGTTTGGGTTTTCACCCTTTAACGGCTTGTTTTTAAGTCTAAGTGTTGATTTTTGCAAATTATCATCAAATTCTCAAACCGAGAGACACGGGACTACGCAGTCAGTTCCTACAAGTTAGATTGGTCCCGTGCGAGGTGTTCGTACCTCTTATGGGGTCATTTGGGGGCTAGTTTGGATTTTCACCCTTTAACGTTTTGTTTTCAAGTCTAAGTGTTATTTTTGTCTAAGTGTGATTTTTATAAATTATTGTCATATTCTCAAACCGGGAGACCCGAGACTACGCGGGTAGTTCCAACAAGTTTCATTGGTCCCGTGTGAGCTGTTTATGCCTTCTACGGGATCATTTGGGGGCTTGTTTGGGTTTTCACCCTTTAATGGCTTATTTTTTAGACTAAGTGTGATTTTTGCAAATTATCATCATATTCTCAAACCGGGAGTCCCGGGACTATGCGGTCAGTTCCTACAAGTTACATTGGTCCCATGCGAGTTGTTCGTGCCTCCTACGGGGTCGTTTGGGGGCTAGTTTGGGTTTTCACACTTTAACGGCTTGTGTTTTAACTTTAGGTGTTGATTTTGTAGATTTTCACAAATTATCGTCATATTCTCAAATCGAGAGACCCGAGACTACGCGGTCAGTTCCTACAAGTTACGTTGGTCTCGTGCGAGGTGTTCGTGCCTCCTACGGGGTTGTTTGGCAGCTGGTTTTTGTTTTCACCCTTTAATGGCTTGTTTTTAAGTCTAAGTGTGATTTTTGCAAATTATTGTCATATTCTCAAACCGGGAGACCCGGGACTATGCGGTCAGCTCCTACAAGTTACATTGGTCCCGTGCGAGGTGTTCGTGCCTCTTACGGGGTCGTCTGGGGGCTGGTTTAGATTTTCACCCTTTAAAGGATTGTTTTAAGTCTAAGTGCTGATTTTTACAAATTATCATCATATTCTCAAACCGGGAGACCCGGGACTATGCGGTCAGTTCCTACAAGTTACATTAGTCTCGAGCGAGGTGTTCATGCCTCCTACATGGTCGTTTGGGGGCAGGTTTAGGTTTTCACCCTTTAAAGGATTGTTTTTAAGTCTAAGTGTGCTTTTTACAAATTATCATCATATTCTCAAATGAAGAGACCCGAGACTACGTGGTCAGTTCCAATAAGTCACATTAGTCCCGTGCGACGTGTTCATGCCTCCTACGGGATCATTTCGGGGATGGTTTAGATTTTCACCCTTTAACGGCTTATTTTTAAGTCTGAGTGTTGATTTTTGCAAATTATCATCATATTCTCAAACCAAGAGACCCGAGAGTGTGCAATCGGTTCCAACAAGTTACATTGGTCCCGTGCGAGGTGTTCGTGCCTCCTACGGGGTTGTTTGGGGGCGGGTTTGGGTTTTCACCCTTTAAAGGCTTATTTTTAACTCTAAGTGTTGATTTTTGCAAATTATCATCATATTATCAAATCGGGAGACCCGGGACTACGCGGTCAGTTCTTACAAGTTACATTGGTCCCGTGCGAGATGTTCGTGCCTCCTACAGGGTCGTTTGGGGGCTGGTTTGGGTTTTCACCCTTTAACAGCTTATTTTTAAGTTTAAGTGTTGATTTTTGTAAATTATCATCATATTCTAAATTCAGGAGACCCCGAACTACGCGGTCAGTTCCTACAAGTAACATTGGTCCCGTACGAGTTGTCCGTGCCTCATACGGGGTCGTTTGGGGGCTGGTTTGGGTTTTCACCCTTTAACACTTGATTTTAAGTTGAAGTGTTGATTTTTGTAAATTATCATCATATTCTAAATTCTGGAGACTCGGGACTACGCGGTCAGTTCCTACAAGTTACATTGGTCCTGTGCGAGGTGTTCGTACCTCTTACAAGGTCGTTTCTGGGCTGGTTTGGGTTTTCACCCTTTAACGACTTATTTTTAAGTCTAATGGTGATTTTTGCAGCATATTGCCATATTCTCTAATCGGGAGACCCGGGACTATGCGGTCAATTCCTACAAGTTACATTGGTCCTTACGAGGTGTTCGTGCCTCCTACGGGGTTGTTTGGGGGTTGGTTTGGATTTTCACCCTTTAACGGCTTATTTTTAACTCTAAGTGTTGATTTTTGCAAATTATCATCATATTATCAAATCGGGAGACCCGGGACTACGCGGTCAGTTCCTACAAGTTACATTGGTCCCGTGCGAGGTGGTCGTGCCTCCTACGGGGTCGTTTGGGGGCTAGTTTGGGTTTTCACCCTTTAACAGCTTGTTTTTAAGTTTAAGTGTTGATTTCTGTAAATTATCATCATATTCTAAATTCTGGAGACTCGGGACTACGCGGTCAGTTCCTACAAGTTACATTGGTCCCGTGCGAGGTGTTCGTACCTCTTACGGGGTCGTTTGTGGGCTGGTTTGGGTTTTCACCCTTTAACGGCTTATTTTTAAGTCTAATGGTGATTTTTGCAACATATTGCCATATTCTCAAATCGGGAGACTCGGGACTATGCGGTCAGTTCCTACAAGTTACATTGGTCCCTTACGAGGTGTTCGTGCCTCCTACGTGGCCGTTTGGGGGCTGGTTTGGGTTTTCATCCTTTAAAGGCTTGTTTTTAAGTCTAAGTGTTGTTTTTTTCTAATTATCATCTTATTCACAAACCGGGCGACTCGGGACTACGCGGTTAATTCCTACAAGTTACATTGGTCCCGTGCGAGGTGTCCGTGCCTCCTACGGGGTCATTTCGGGGCTGGTTTGGGTTTTCACCCTTTAACGGCTTCTTTTTAAGTCTAAGTGTTGATTTTTGAAAATTATCGTCCTATTCTCAAACCGAGAGACCCGGGACTACGCGGTCAGTTCCTACAAGTTAGATTGGTCCCGTGCGAGGTGTTCGTACCTCTTATGGGGTCGTATGGGTGCTAGTTTGGATTTTCACCCTTTAACGATTTGTTTTCAAGTCTAAGTGTTATTTTTGTCTAAGTGTGATTTTTACAAATTATTGTCATATTCTCAAATCGGGAGACCCGAGACTACGCGGGTAGTTCCAACAAGTTTCATTGGTCCCGTGTGAGGTGTTTATGCCTTCTACGGGGTCATTTGGGGGCTTGTTCGGGTTTTCACCCTTTAACGGCTTGTTTTTTAGTATAACTGTAATTTTTGCAAATTATCAACATATTCTCAAACCGGGAGACCCGGGACTACGCGGTCAGTTCCTACAAGTTACATTGGTCCCATGCGAGCTGTTCGTGCCTCCTACGGGGTCGTTGGGGGCTAGTTTGGGTTTTCACACTTTAACGGCTTGTGTTTTAAGTTTAGGTGTTGATTTTGTTGATTTTTGCAAATTATCCTCATATTCTCAAACCGAGAAACCCGAGACTACGCGATCAGTTTCTACAAGTTACGTTGGTCTCGTACGAGGTGTTCGTGCCTCCTACGGGGTCGTTTGGCAGCTGGTTTTTATTTTCACCCTTTAATGGCATGTTTTTAAGTCTAAGTGTGATTTTTGCAAATTATTGTCATATTCTAAAACCGGGAGACCCGGGACTATGCGATCAGCTCCTACAAGTTACATTGGTCCCGTGCGAGGTGTTCGTACCTCGTACGAGGTCGTCTGGGGGCTGGTTTTGATTTTCCCCCTTTAAAGGCTTGTTTTAAGTCTAAGTGTTGATTTTTGCAAATTATCATCATATTCTCAAATCGGGAGATCCGGGACTATGCGGTCAGTTCCTACAAGTTACATTAGTCTCGTGCGAGGTGTTCGTGCCTCATACGTGGTCGTTTAGGGGCAGGTTTGGGTTTTCACCCTTTAAAGGATTGTTTTTTAGTGTAAGTGTGCTTTTTGCAAATTATCATCATATTCTCAAATCAAGAGACCCGAGACTACGTGGTCAGTTCCAACAAGTCACATTAGTCCCGTGCGAGGTGTTCATGCCTCCTACGGGGTCGTTTCGGGGATGGTTTAGATTTTCACCCTTTAACGGCTTATTTTTAAGTCTGAGTGTTGATTTTTGCAAATTATCATCATATTCTCAAACCAAGAGACCCGAGACTGTGCAGTCAGTTCCAACAAGTTACATTGGTCCCGTGCGAGGTGTTCGTGCCTCCTATGGGGTTGTTTGGGGGAGGGTTTGGGTTTTCACCTTCTAAAGGCTTATTTTTAACTCTAAGTGTTGATTTTTGCAAATTTTCATCATATTATCAAATCGGGAGACCCGGGAGTACGCGGTCAGTTCCTACAAGTTACATTGGTCCCGTGCGAGGTGTTCGTGCCTCCTACGGGGTCGTTTGGGGGCTGGTTTGGGTTTTCACCCTTTAACAGCTTGTTTTTAAGTTTAAGTGTTGATTTTTGTAAATTATCAATATATTCTAAATTCAGGAGACCCAGAACTACGCGGTCAGTTCCTACAAGTAACATTGGTCCCGTACGTGGTGTCCGTGCGTCCTACGGGGTCGTTTGGGGGCTGGTTTGGGTTTTCACCCTTTAACAACTTGTTTTTAAGTTGAAGTGTTGATTTTTGTAAATTATCATCATATTCTAAATTCGGGAGACTCGGGACTACGCGGTCAGTTCCTACAAGTTACATTGGTCCCGTGCGAGGTGTTCGTACCTCTTACGGGGTCGTTTGGGGGCTGGTTTGGGTTTTCACCCTTTAAAGGCTTGTTTTTAAGTCTAAGTGTGATTTTTGCAAATTATTGTCATATTCTCAAATCGAGAGACCCGGGACTATGCGGTCAGCTCCTACAAGTTACATTGGTCCCGTGCGAGGTTTTCATGCCTCCTACGGGGTCGTCTGGGGGCTGGTTTTGATTTTCACCCTTTAAAGGCTTGTTTTAAGTCTAAGTGTTGATTTTTGCAAATTATCATCATATTGTCAAACCGTGAGACCCGGGACTATGCGATCAGTTCCTACAAGTTACATTAGTCTCGTGCGAGGTGTTCGTGCCTCCTACGTGGTCGTTTGGGGGCAGGTTTGGGTTTTCACCCTTTAAAGGATTGTTTTTAAGTCTAAGTGTGCTTTTTGCAAATTTTCATCATATTCTCAAATCAAGAGACCCGAGACTACGTGGTCAGTTCCAACAAGTTACATTAGTCCCGTGCGAGGTGTTCATGCCTCCTACGGGGTCGTTTCGGGGATGGTTTAGATTTTCACCCTTTAACGGCTTATTTTTAAGTCTGAGTGTAGATTTTTGCAAATTATCATCATATTCTCAAACCAAGAGACCCGAGACTGTGCAGTCAGTTCCAACAAGTTACGTTGGTCCCGTGCGAGGTGTCCGTGCCTCCTACGGAGTTGTTTGGGGGCGGGTTTGGGTTTTCACCCTTTAAAGGCTTGTTTTTATGTCTAAGTGTTGATTTTTGAAAATTATCATCATATTATCAAATCGGGATACCCGGGACTACGTGGTCAGTTCCTACAAGTTAAATTGGTCCCGTGCGAGGTGTTCGTGCCTCCTACGGGTCGTTTGGGGGCTGGTTTGGGTTTTCACCCTTTAACAGCTTGTTTTTAAGTTTAAGTGTTGATTTCTGTAAATTATCATCATATTCTAATTTCAGGAGACCCGGGACTATGCGGTCAGTTCCTACAAGTAACATTGGTCCCGTACGAGATGTCCGTGCCTCCTACGGGGTCGTTTGGGGGCTGGTTTGGGTTTTCACCCTTTAACAACTTGTTTTTAAGTAGAAGTGTTAATTTTTGTAAATTATCATTATATTTTAAATTCTGGAGACTCGGGACTACGCGGTCAGTTCCTACAAGTTACATTGGTCCCGTGCGAGGTGTTCTTACCTCTTATGGGGTCGTTTGTGGGCTGGTTTGGGTTTTCACCCTTTAACGGCTTATTTTTAAGTCTAATGGTGATTTTTGTAACATATTGCCATATTCTCAAATCGGGAGACCCGGGACTATGCGGTCAGTTCCTACAAGTTAGATTGGTCCCTTACGAGGTGTTCGTGCCTCCTACGGGGTTATTTGGGGGCTGGTTGGGATTTTCACCCTTTAACGGCTTGTTTTTAAGTATAAGTGTTATTTTTGCCAATTATTATCATATTCTCAAATCGGGAGATCCGGGACTACGCGATCAGTACCTACAAGTTACATTGGTCCCGTGTGAGGTGTTCGTGTCTCCTACGGGGTCATTTGGGGGCTGGTTTGGGTTTTCACCCTTTAACGGCTTGTTTTTAAGTCTAAGTGTTGATTTTGGCAAATTATCATCATATTCTCAAACCGGGAGACCCGGGACTATGCGGTCAGCTCCAACAAGTTACATTGGTCCCGTGCGAGTTGTTCGTGCCTCCTACGGGGTCGTTTAGGAGCTGGTTTGGAGTTTCACCCTTTAACGGCTTATTTTTAAGTCTAAGTGTTATTTTTTCAAATTATCGCCATATTCTCAAACCGGGAGACTCGGTACTACGCGGTCAGTTCCTACAAGTTACATTGATCCCGTGCAAGGTGTTCCTCCCTCCTAAGGGGTCATTTGGGGGTTGGTTTGGGTTTTCACCCTTTAACGGCTTGTTTTCAAGTCTAAGTGTTATTTTTGTCTAAGTGTGCTTTTTGTAAATTATCATCATATTCTCAAACCAAGAGACCCGAGACTACGTGGTCAGTTCCAACAAGTTACATTGGTACCGTGCGAGGTGTTCATGCCTCCTACGGGGTCGTTTGGGGGGTGGTTTAGATTTTCACCCTTTAACGGCTTATTTTTAAGTCTGGGTGTTGATTTTTGCAAATTATCATCATATTCTCAAACCGGGAGACCCGGGACTACCTGGCCAGTTTCTAAAAGTTACATTAGTCATGTGCGACGTGTTCGTGCCTCCTACGTGGCCGTTTGGGGGTTGGATTGGGTTTTCACCCTTTAAAGGCTTGTATTTAAGTCTAAGTGTTGATTTTTTCAAATTATCATCATATTCACAAACCGGGAGACTCGGGACTACGTGGTCAATTCCTACAAGTTACATTGGTCCCGTACGAGGTGTTTGTGCCTCCTACGGGGTCATTTCGGGGCTGGTTTGGGTTTTCACCCTTTAACGGCTTGTTTTTAAGTCTAAGTGTTGATTTTTGCAAATTATCATCATATTCTCAAACTGGGAGACCCGGGACTACGCGATCAGTTCCTACAAGTTACATTGGTCCCATGCGAGGTGTTCGTACCTCTTATGGGGTCGTTTGGGGGCTGGTTTGGATTTTCACCCTCTAACGGCTTGTTTTCAAGTCTAAGTGTTATTTTTGTCTAAGTGTGATTTTTATAAATTATTGTCATATTCTCAAACCGGGAGACCCGAGACTGCGCGGATAGGTCCAACAAGTTTCATTGGTCCCGTGCGAGGTGTTTATGCCTCCTACAGGGTCATTTGGGGGTTGGTTTGGGTTTTCACCCTTTAACGGCTTGTTTTCAAGTCTAAGTGTTATTTTTGTCTAAGTGTGATTTTTACAAATTATTGTCATATTCTCAAACCGGGAGACCCGAGACTACGCGGGTAGTTCCAACAAGTTTCATTGGTCCCGTGCGAGGTGTTTATGCCTCCTACGGGGTCATTTGGGGGCTAGTTTGGCTTTTCACCCTTTAACGGCTTATTTTTAAGTCTAAGTGTGATTTTTGCAAATTATCATCATATTCTCAAACCAAGAGACCCGAGACTGTGCAGTCAGTTCCAACAAGTTACATGGGTCCCGTGCGAGGTGTTCGTGCCTCCTACGGGGTCGTTTGGGGGCGGGTTTTGGTTTTCACCCTTTAAAGGCTTGTTTTTAAGTCTAAGTGTTGATTTTTACAAATTATCACCATATTATCAAACTGGGAGAATCGGGACTACGCGGTCAGTTCCTACAAGTTACATTGGTCCCGTGCGAGGTGTTCGTACCTCCTACGGGGTCGTTTGGGTGCTGGTTTGGGTTTTCACCCTTTAAGAGCTTGTTTTTAAGTTTGAGTGTTGATTTTTGTAAATTACCATCATATTCTAAATTCAGGAGACCCTTGACTACGCGGTCAGTTCCTACAAGTTACATCGGTCCAATGCGAGGTGTTCGTGCCTCCTATGGGGTCGTTTGGGGGCTGGTTTGGGTTTTCACCCTTTAACGGCTTGTTTTTTAGTCTAAGTGTTATTTTTGTCTAAGTGTGATTTTTGCAAATTATCATCATATACTCAAATCGAGAGACCCGAGACTACGCGGGTAGTTCCCACAAGTTACATTGGTCCCGTGCGAGGTGTCCGTCCCTCCTACGGGGTCGTTTGGGGGCTGGTTTGGGTTTTCAACCTTTAACGGCTTATTTTTTAAGTCTAAGGGTTGATTTTTGTAAATTATCTTCATTTTCAAAATTCGGGAGACCCGGGACTACGCGCTCAGTTCCTATAAGTTACATTGGTCCCGTGCGAGGTGTTTGTGCCTCTTACGGGGTGGGTTGGGGGCTAGTATGGGTTTTCACCCTTTAACAACTTGTTTTTAAGTTTAAGTATTGTTTTTTGTAAATTATCATCATTTTCTAAATTTGAGAGACCCGGGACTACGCGGTCAGTTCCTTTAAGTTACATTGGACCCGTGCGAGGTGTTCGTGCCTCTTACGGGGTCGTTTGGGGCCAGTATGGGTTTTCACCCTTTATCGGCTTATTTTTAAGTCTAAGTGTGATTTTTGCAAATTACCGCCACATTCTCAAATCGGGAGACCCGGGACTACCTGGTCAGTTCCTACAAGTTACTTTAGTCCTGTGCGAGGTGTTCGTGCCTCCTACGTGCCCGTTTGGGGGCTGGTTTGGGTTTTCACCATTTAAAGGCTTGTTTTTAAGTCTAAGTGTTGAGTTTTTCAAATTATCATTATATTCACAAACCGGGAGACTTGGGACTACGCGGTCAATTCCTACAAGTTACATTGGTCCCGTGCGATGTGTTCGTGCCTCCTACGGGGTCATTTCGGGGCTGGTTTGGGTTTCCACCCTTTAACGGCTTGTTTTTAATTCTAAGTGTTGATTTTTGCAAATTATCATCATATTCTCAAATCGGGAGACCTGGGACTACGCGGTCTCTCCCGACAGGTTACATTGGTCCCGTGCGAGGTGTTCGTGCCTCTTACGGGATCGTTTGGGGGCTGGTTTGGATTTTCACCCTTTAACGCCTTGTTTTTTAGTCTAAGTGTTATTTTTGTCTAAGTGTGATTTTTCTAAATTATCATCACATACTCAAACCGAGAGACCCAAGACTACGCGAGTAGTTCCCACAAGTTACATTGGTCCCGTGCGAGGTGTTCGTGCCTCCTACGGGGTCGTTTGGGCGCTGGTTTGGGTTTTCACCCTTTAATGGCTTAATTTTAAGTCTTAAGTGTTGATTTTTTCAGATTATCATCATATTCACAAACCGGGAGATCCGAGACTATGCGGTTAGTTCCAACAAGTTACATTACTCCCGTGCGAGGTGTCCGTGCCTCCTACGGGGTCGTTTCGGGGCTGGTTTGGGTTTTCGCACTTTAACGGCTTATTTTTAAGTCTAAGTGTTGATTTTTGTAAATTATCATCATATTCTCAAACCAGGAGACGCGGGACTACGCGATCAGTTCCTATAAGTTACATTGGTCCCGTGCGAGGTGTTCGTGCCTCTTATGGGGTCGTTTGGGGGTTGGTTTGGACTTTCACCCTTTAACGGCTTGTTTTCAAGTCTAAGTGTTATATTTGTCTAAGTGTGATTTTTACAAATTATTGTCATATTCTCAAACCGGGAGACCCGAGACTACGCGGGTAGTTGCAACAAGTTTCATTGGTCCCGTGCGAGGTGTTAATGCCTCCTACGAGGTCATTTGGGGGCTGGTTTGGGTTTTCACCCTTTAACGGCTTATTTTTAAGTCTAAGTGTGATTTTTACAAATTATCATCATATTCTCAAACCAAGAGACCCGAGACTGTGCAGTCAGTTCCAACAAGTTACATGGGTCCCGTGCGAGGTGTTCGTGCCTCCTACGGGGTCGTTTGGGGGCGGGTTTGGGTTTTCACCCTTTAAAGGCTTGTTTTTAAGTCTAAGTGTTGATTTTTACAAATTTTCACCATATTATCAAACTGGGAGAATCGGGACTACGCGGTCAGTTCCTACAAGTTACATTGGTCCCGTGCGAGGTGTTCGTACCTCCTACGGGGTCGTTTGGGTGCTGGTTTGGGTTTTCACCCTTTAAGAGCTTGTTTTTAAGTTTGAGTGTTGTTTTTTGTAAATTACCATCATATTCTAAATTCAGGAGACCCTTGACTACGCGGTTAGTTCCTACAAGTTACATTGGTCCAGTGCGAGGTGTTCATGCCTCCTACGGGGTCGTTTGGGGGCTGGTTTGGGTTTTCACCCTTTAACAACTTGATTTTATGTTTAAGTGTTGATTTTTGTAAATTATCATCATATTATAATTTCGGGAGACCCGGGACTACGCGCTCAGTTCCTATTAGTCACATTGGTCCCGTGCGAGGTGTGCGTGCCTCTTACGGGGTCGTTTGGAGACTAGTTTGGGTTTTCACCCTTTAACAGCTTGTGTTTAAGTCTATGTGCGATTTTTGTAAATTATCACCACATTCTCAAATCGGGAGACCCGGGACTACCTGGTCAATTCCTACAAGTTACATTGGTCCTGTGCGAGGTGTTCGTGCCTCCTATGTGGCCGTTTGGGGTCTGGTTTGGGTTTTCACCCTTTAAAGGCCTGTTTTTAAGTCTAAGTGTTGATTTTTTCAAATTATCATCATATTCACAAACCAGGAGACTCGAAACTACGCGGTTAATTCCTATAAGTTACATTGGTCCCGTGCGAGGTGTTCGTGCCTCGTACGGGGTCATTTCTGGGTTGGTTTTGGTTTTCACCCTTTAACGGCTTGTTTTTAAGTCTAAGTGCTGATTTTTGCAAATTATCATCATATTCTCAAATCGGGAGACCCTGGACTACGCGGTCAGTTCCTATAAGTTACATTGGTCCCGTGCGAGGTGTTCGTGCCTCTTACGGGATCGTTTGGGGGCTGGTTTGGATTTTCACACTTTAACGGCTTGTTTTTTAGTCTAAGTGTTATTTTTGTCTATGTGTGATTTTTGCAAATTATCATCATATACTCAAATCGAGAGACCCGAGACTACGCGGGTAGTTCCCACAAGTTACATTGGTCCCGTGCGAGGTGTCCGTCCCTCCTATGGGGTCGTTTGGGGGCTGGTTTGGGTTTTCAACCTTTAACGGCTTATTTTTTAAGTCTAAGGGTTGATTTTTGCAAATTATCATCATATTCTCAAACTGGAAGATCCGGGACTATACGGTTAGTTCCAACAAGTTACATTACTCCCGTGCGAGGTGTCCTTGCCTCCTACGGCGTCGTTTGGGAGAGGGTTTGGGTTTTCACCCTTTAAAGGCTTGTTTTTAAGTCTAAGTGTTGATTTTTGCAAATTATCATCATATTCTCAAACCGAGAGACCCGGGACTACGCGATCAGTTCCTACAAGTTACATTGGTCCCGTGCGAGGTGTTCGTGCCTCTTATGGGGTCGTTTGGGGGCTGGTTTGGATTTTCACCCTTTAACGGCTTGTTTTCAAGTCTAAGTGTTATTTTTGTCTAAGTGTGATTTTTACAAATTATTGGCAAATTCTCAAATCGGGAGACCCGAGACTACGCGGGTAGTTCCAACAAGTTTCATTGGTCTCGTGCGAGGTGTTTATGCCTCCTACGGGGTCATTTGGGGGCTGGTTTGGGTTTTCACCCTTTAACGGCTTGTTTTTAAGTCTAAGTGTGATTTTTGCAAATTATCATCATATTCTCTAACCAAGAGACCCGAGACTGTGCAGTCAGTTCCAACAAGTTACATTATTCCCGTGCGAGGTGTTCGTGCCTCGTACGGGGTCGTTTGGGGGAGGGTTTGGGTTTTCACCCTTTAAAGGCTTGTTTTTCAGTCTAAGTGTTGATTTTTGCAAATTATAATCATATTATTAAATCAATAGACCCGAAACTACGCGGTCAGTTCCTACAAGTTACATTGGTCCCGTGCGAGGTGTCCTTGCCTCCTACGGGGTCGTTTGGGGGCTGGTTTGGGTTTTCACCCTTTAACAGCTTGTTTTTAAGTCTAAGTGTTGATTTTTGAAAATTATAATCATATTTTAAATTTGGGAGACCCTTGACTACGCGGTCAGTTCCTACAAGTTACATTTGTCCCGTGCGAGGTGTCTGTGCCTCCTATGGGGTCGTTTGGGGGCTGGTTTGGCTTTTCACCCTTTAACAACTTGTTTTTAAGTTTAAGTGTTGATTTTTGTAAATTATCTTCATTTTCTAAATTCGGGAGACCCGGGACTACGCGGTCAATTCCTATAAGTTACATTGGTCCCGTGAGAGGTGTTCGTGCCTCTTACGGGGTCGTTTGGGAGCTAGTATGGGTTTTCACCATTCAACGGCTTATTTTTAAGTCTAAGTGTGATTTTTACAAATTATCGCCACATTCTCAAATCGGGAGACCCAGGACTACCTGGTCAGTTCCTACAAGTTACATTGGTCCTGTGCGAGGTGTTCGTGCCTCCTACGGGGCCGTTTGGGGGATGGTTTGGGTTTTCACCCTTTAAAGGCTTGTTTTTTAGTCTAAGTGTTGATTTTTTCAAATTATCATCATATTCACAAATCGGGAGACTCGGCACTACGCGGTCAATTTCTACAAGTTACATTGGTCCCGTGCGAGGTGTTCGTGCCTCCTACGGGGTCATTTCGGGGCTGGTTTGGGTTTTCAAACTTTAACGGCTTGTTTTTAAGTCTAAGTGTTGATTTTTGCAAATTATCATCATATTCTCAAACCGGGAGACCCGGGACTACGCGGTCAGTTTTGACAGGTTACATTGGTCCCGTGCGAGGTGTTCGTGCCTCTTACTGGATCGTTTGGGGGCTGGTTTGGAATTTCACCCTTTAACGGCTTGTTTTTTAGTCTAAGTGTTATTTTTGTCTAAGTGTGATTTTGGAAAATTATCATCATATACTCAAACCGAGAGACTCGAGACTACGCGGGTAGTTCCCACAAGTTACATTCGTCCCGTGCGAGGTGTTCGTGCCTCCTACGGGGTCGTTTGGGGGCTGGTTTTGGTTTTCACCCTTTAACGGCTTAATTTTAAGTCTAAGTGTTGATTTTTTTAGATTATCATCATATTCACAAATCGGGAGATCCGAGACTATGCGGTTAGTTCCAACTAGTTACATTACTCCCGTGCGAGGTGTCCATGCCTCCTACGGGGTCGTTTCGGGGCTGGTTTGGGTTTTCGCACTTTAACAGCTTATTTTTAAGTCTAAGTGTTGGTTTTTGCAAATTATCATCATACTCTCAAACCAGGAGACCCGGGACTACGCGATTAGTTCCTACAAGTTACATTGGTCCCGTGCAAGCTGTTCATGCCTCTTATGGGGTCGTTTGGGGGCTGGTTTCAATTTTCACCCTTTAACGGCTTGTTTTCAAGTCTAAGTGTTATATTTTTCTAAGTGTGATTTTTACAAATTATAGTCATATTCTCAAACCGGGAGACCCGAGACTACGCGGGTAGTTCCAACAAGTTTCATTGGTCCCGTGCGAGGTGTTTATGCCTCCTACGAGGTCATTTGGGGGCTGGTTTGGGTTTTCACCCTTTAACGGCTTGTTTTTAAGTCTAAGTGTGATTTTTGCAAATTATCATCATATTCTCAAACCAAGAGACCCGAGACTGTGCAGTCAGTTCTAACAAGTTACATTATTCCCGTGCGAGGTGTTCGTGCCTCCTACGGGTCGTTTGGGGGCGGGTTTGGGTTTTCACCCTTTAAAGGTTTGTTTTTAAGTCTAAGTGTTGATTTTTGCAAATTATCATCATATTATTAAATCGGGAGACCCGGGAATATGCGGTCGGTTCCAACAAGTTACATTGGTCCCGTGCGAGGTGTTCGTACCTCCTACGGGGTCGTTTGGAGGCTGGTTTGGGTTTTCACCCTTTAACAGCTTGTTTTTAAGTTTAAGTGTTGATTTTTGTAAATTATAATCATATTCTAAATTCGGGAGACCCTTGACTACGCGGTTAGTTCCTACAAGTTACATTGGTCCCGTGCGAGGTGTTCATGCCTCCTACGGTGTCGTGTGGGGGATAGTTAGGGTTTTCACCCTTTAAGAACTTGTTTTTAAGTTTAAGTGTTGATTTTTGTAAATTATCATCATATTATAAATTCGGGAGACCCGGGACTACGCGCTCAGTTCCTATTAGTCACATTGGTCCCGTGCGAGGTGTGCGTGCCTCTTACGGGGTCGTTTGGAGACTAGTTTGGGTTTTCACCCTTTAACGGCTTATTTTTAAGTCTATGTGCGATTTTTGTAAATTATCACCACATTATCAAATCGGGAGACCCGGGACTACCTGGTTAGTTCCTACAAGTTACATTGGTCCTGTGCGAGGTGTTCGTGCCTCCTACGGGGCCGTTTGGGGGATGGTTTGGGTTTTCACCCTTTAAAGGCTTGTTTTTTAGTCTAAGTGTTGATTTTTTCAAATTATCATCATATTCACAAATCGGGAGACTCGGCACTACGCGGTCAATTTCTACAAGTTACATTGGTCCCGTACGAGGTGTTCGTGCCTCCTACGGGGTCATTTCGGGGCTGGTTTGGGTTTTCAAACTTTAACGGCTTGTTTTTAAGTCTAAGTGTTGATTTTTGCAAATTATCATCATATTCTCAAACCGGGAGACCCGGGACTACGCGGTCAGTTTTGACAGGTTACATTGGTCCCGTGCGAGGTGTTCGTGCCTCTTACCGGATCGTTTGGGGGCTGGTTTGGAATTTCACCCTTTAACGGCTTGTTTTTTAGTCTAAGTGTTATTTTTGTCTAAGTGTGATTTTGGAAAATTATCATCATATACTCAAACCGAGAGACTCGAGACTACGCGGGTAGTTCCCACAAGTTACATTCGTCCCGTGCGAGGTGTTCGTGCCTCCTACGGGGTCGTTTGGGGGCTGGTTTTGGTTTTCACCCTTTAACGGCTTAATTTTAAGTCTAAGTGTTGATTTTTTTAGATTATCATCATATTCACAAATCGGGAGATCCGAGACTATGCGGTTAGTTCCAACTAGTTACATTACTCCCGTGCGAGGTGTCCATGCCTCCTACGGGGTCGTTTCGAGGCTGGTTTGGGTTTTCGCACTTTAACAGCTTATTTTTAAGTCTAAGTGTTGATTTTTGCAAATTATCATCATACTCTCAAACCAGGAGACCCGGGACTACGCGATTAGTTCCTACAAGTTACATTGGTCCCGTGCAAGCTGTTCATGCCTCTTATGGGGTCGTTTGGGGGCTGGTTTCAATTTTCACCCTTTAACGGCTTGTTTTCAAGTCTAAGTGTTATATTTTTCTAAGTGTGATTTTTACAAATTATAGTCATATTCTCAAACCGGGAGACCCGAGACTACGCGGGTAGTTCCAACAAGTTTCATTGGTCCCGTGCGAGGTGTTTATGCCTCCTACGAGGTCATTTGGGGGCTGGTTTGGGTTTTCACCCTTTAACGGCTTGTTTTTAAGTCTAAGTGTGATTTTTGCAAATTATCATCATATTCTCAAACCAAGAGACCCGAGACTATGCAGTCAGTTCTAACAAGTTACATTATTCCCGTGTGAGGTGTTCGTGCCTCCTACGGGGTCGTTTGGGGGCGGGTTTGGGTTTTCACCCTTTAAAGGTTTGTTTTTAAGTCTAAGTGTTGATTTTTGCAAATTATCATCATATTATTAAATCGGGAGACCCGGGAATATACGGTCGGTTCCTACAAGTTACATTGGTCCCGTGCGAGGTGTTCGTACCTCCTACGGGGTCGTTTGGAGGCTGGTTTGGGTTTTCACCCTTTAACAGCTTGTTTTTAAGTTTAAGTGTTGATTTTTGTAAATTATAATCATATTTTAAATTCGGGAGACCCTTGACTACGCGGTTAGTTCCTACAAGTTACATTGGTCCCGTGCGAGGTGTTCATGCCTCCTACGGTGTCGTGTGGGGGATAGTTAGGGTTTTCACCTTTTAAGAACTTGTTTTTAAGTTTAAGTGTTGATTTTTGTAAATTATCATCATATTATAAATTCGGGAGACCCGGGACTACGCGCTCAGTTCCTATTAGTCACATTGGTCCCGTGCGAGGTGTGCGTGCCTCTTACGGGGTCGTTTGGAGACTAGTTTGGGTTTTCACCCTTTAACGGCTTATTTTTAAGTCTATGTGCGATTTTTGTAAATTATCACCACATTCTCAAATCGGGAGACCCGGGACTACCTGGTTAGTTCCTACAAGTTACATTGGTCCTGTGCGAGGTGTTCGTGCCTCCTACATGGCCGTTTGGGGTCTGGTTTGGGTTTTCACCCTTTAAAGGCTTGTTTTTAAGTCTAAGTGTTGATTTTTTAAAATTATCATCATATTGACAAACCGAGAGACTCGGAACTATGCGGTCAATTCCTACAAGTTACATTGGTCCCGTGCGAGGTGTTCGTGCCTCGTACGGGGTCATTTCTGGTCTGGTTTTGGTTTTCACCCTTTAACGGCTTGTTTTTAAGTCTAAGTGCTAATTTTTGCAAATTATCATCATATTCTCAAACCGGGAGACCCTGGACTACGCGGTCAGTTCCTATAAGTTACATTGGTCCCGTGCGAGGTGTTCGTGCCTCTTACGGGATCGTTTGGGGGCTGGTTTGGATTTTCACCCTTTAACGGCTTGTTTTTTAGTCTAAGTGTTATTTTTGTCTAAGTGTGATTTTTGCAAATTATCATCATATACTCAAATCGAGAGACCCGAGACTACGCGGGTAGTTCCCACAAGTTACATTGGTCTCGTACGAGGTGTCCGTCCCTCCTACGGGGTCGTTTGGGGGCTGGTTTGGGTTTTGACCCTTTAACGGCTTATTTTTTAAGTCTAAGTGTTGATTTTTGCAAATTATCATCATATTCTCAAACTGGGAGATCCGTGACTATACGGTTAGTTCCAATAAGTTACATTACTCCCGTGCGAGGTGTCCTTGCCTCCTACGGGGTCGTTTGGGATAGGGTTTGGGTTTTCACCCTTTAAAGGCTTGTTTTTAAGTCTAAGTGTTGATTTTTGCAAATTATCATCATATTCTCAAATCGGGAGACCTGGGATTACGCGATCAGTTCCTACAAGTTACATTGGTCCCGTGCGAGGTGTTCGTGCCTCTTATGGGGTCGTTTGGGGGCTGGTTTGGATTTTTACCCTTTAATGGCTTGTTTTCAAGTCTAAGTGTTATTTTTGTCTAAGTGTAATTTTTACAAATTATTGGCAAATTCGCAAATCGGGAGACCCGAGGCTACGCGGGTAGTTCCAACAAGTTTCATTGGTCCCGTGCGAGGTGTTTATGCCTCCTACGGGGTCATTTGGGGGCTGGTTTAGGTTTTCACCTTTTAACGGCTTGTTTTTAAGTCTAAGTGTGATTTTTGCAAATTATCATCATATTCTCTAACCAAGAGACCCGAGACTGTGCAGTCAGTTCCAACAAGTTACATTATTCCCGTGCGAGGTGTTCGTGCCTCCTACGGGGTCGTTTGGGGGCAGGTTTGGGTTTTCACCCTTTAAAGGCTTGTTTTTCAGTCTAAGTGTTGATTTTTGCAAATTATCATCATATTATTAAATCAGGAGACCCGAAACTACGCGGTCAGTTCCTACAAGTTACATTGGTCCCGTTCGAGGTGTCCTTGCCTCCTACGGGGTCGTTTGGGGGCTGGTTTAGGTTTTCACCCTTTAACAGCTTGTTTTTAAGTCTAAGTGTTGATTTTTGAAAATTATAATCATATTCTAAATTTGGGAGACCCTTGACTACGCGGTCAGTTCCTACAAGTTACATTTGTCCCGTGCGAGGTGTCCGTGCCTCCTACGGGGTCGTTTGGGGGCTGGTTTGGGTTTTCACCCTTTAACAACTTGTTTTTAAGTTTAAGTGTTGATTTTTGTAAATTATCTTCATTTTCAAAATTCGGGAGACCCGGGACTACGCGCTCAGTTCCTATAAGTTACATTGGTCCCGTGCGAGGTGTTTGTGCCTCTTACGGGGTGGGTTGGGGGCTAGTATGGGTTTTCACCATTTAACGGCTTATTTTTAAGTCTAAGTGTGATTTTTGCAAATTATCGCCACATTCTCAAATAGGGAGACCCAGGACTACCTGGTCAGTTCCTACAAGTTACATTGGTCCTGTGCGAGGTGTTCGTGCCTCCTACGGGGCCGTTTGGGGGCTGGTTTGGGTTTTCACCCTTTAAAGGCTTGTTTTTTAGTCTAAGTGTTGATTTTTTCAAATTATCATCATATTCACTAACCAAGAGACTCGGGACTACGCGGTCAATTCCTACAATTTACATTGGTCCCGTGCGAGGTGTTCGTGCCTCCTACGGGGTCATTTCGGGGCTGGTTTGGGTTTTCAAACTTTAACGGCTTGTTTTTAAGTCTAAGTGTTGATTTTTGCAAATTATCATCATATTCTCAAACCGGGAGACCCGGGACTACACGGTCAGTTCCTACAAGTTACATTGGTCCCGTGAGAGGTGTTCGTGCTTCTTACGGGATCGTTTGGGGGCTGGTTTGCATTTTCACCCTTTAACGGCTTGTTTTTTAGTCTAAGGGTTATTTTAGTCTAAGTGTGATTTTTGCAAATTATCATCATATACTCAAACCGAGAGACCCTAGACTACGCGGGTAGTTCCCACAAGTTACATTGGTCCCGTGCAAGGTGTACGTGCCTCCTACGGGGTCGTTTGGGTTTTCACCCTTTAACGGCTTATTTTTTAAGTCTAAGTGTTGATTTTTGCAAATTATCATCATATTCTTAAACCGGGAAATCCGGGACTATGCGGTTAGTTCCTACAAGTTACATTACTCCCGTGCGAGGTGTCCTTGCCTCCTACGGGGTCGTTTGAGGGAGGGATTGGGTTTTCACCCTTTAAAGGCTTGTTTTTAAGTCTAAGTGTTGATTTTTGCAAATTATCATCATATTCTCAAACCGGGAGACCCGGGACTACGCTGTCAGTTCCTATAACTTACATTGATCCCGTGCGAGGTGTCCGTGCCTCTTACGGGGTCGTTTGGGGGTTGGTTTGGGTTTTCCCCCTGTAACAGCTTGTTTTTAAGTTTAAGTGTTGATTTTTGTAAATTATTATCATATTCTAAATTCGGGAGACTCGGGACTACGCGGTCAGTGCCTACAAGTTACGTTGGTCCCGTGCGAGGTGTTCGTGCCTCCGACGGGGTCGTTTGGGGGCTAGTTTGGGTTTTCACCCTTTAACGGCTTATTTTTACGTCTAGGTGTGATTTTTTAAAATTTTTGCCACATTCTCAAATCGGGATACCCAGGACTATGCGGTCAGTTTCTACAAGTTACATTGGTCCCTTACGATGTGTTCGTGCCTCCTACGGGGTCGTTTGGGGGCTGGTTTGGATTTTCAACCTTTACCCGCTTGTTTTTAAGTCTAAGTGTTATTTTTCCCAATTATCGGCATATTCACAAACTGGGATACTCGGGACTACGCGGTCAATTCCTACAAGTTACATTGGTCCCGTGCAAGGTGTTCGTGCCTCGTACGGGGTTATTTCGTGGCTTATATGGATTTTCACCCTTTAACGGCTTGTTTTTAAGTTTAAGTGTTGATTTTTGAAAATTATCATCATATTTTCAAACCGGGAGACCCGAGACTACGCGGTCAGTCCCTACAAGTTACCTTGGTCCCGTGCGAGGAGTTCGTGCCTCTTATGGGGTCGTTTGGGGGCTGGTTTGGATTTTCACCCTTTAACGGCTTGTTTTCAAGTCTAGGTGTTATTTTCGTCGAAGTGTGATTTTTATAAATTATTGTCATATTCTCAAACCGGGAGATTCGAGACTACGCGGGTAGTTCCAACAAGTTTCATTGGTCCCGTGCGAGGTGTTTATGCCTCCTACGGGGTGATTTGGGGGCTGGTTTGGGTTTTCACCCTTCAACGGCTTGTTTTTAAGTCCAAGTGTGATTTTTGCAAATTATCATCATATTCTCAAACTAAGAGACCCGAGACTGTGCAGTCAGTTCCAATAAGTTACATTGGTCCCGTGCGAGATGTTCGTGCCTCCCACGGGGTCGTTTGGGGGCGGGTTTGGGTTTTCACCCTTTAAATGTTTGTTTTTAAGTCTAAGTGTTGATTTTTGAAAATCAGCATCATATTATCAAACCGGGAGACCCGGGACTACGCGGTCAGTTCCTACAAGTTACATTGGTCCCGTGCGAGGTGTTCGTGCCTCCTACGGGGTCGTTTGGGTGCTGGTTTTTGTTTTCACCCTTCAACAGCTTGTTTTTATGTTTAAGTGATGATTTTTGTTAATTATCATCATATTTTAAATTCAGGAGACCCTTGACTACGCGGTCAGTTCCTACAAGTTACATTGGTCCCGTGCGAGGTGTCCGTGCCTCCTACGAGGTCGTTTGGGGGCTGGTTTGGGTTTTCACCCTTTAACAACTTGTTTTTAAGTATAAAGTATTAATTTTTGTAAATTATCATCATTTTCTAAATTCGAGAGACCCGGGACTACGCGGTCAGTGCCTGTAAGTTACATTGGTCCCGTGCGAGGTTTTCGTGCCTCTTATGGGGTCGTTTGGGGCCAGTATGGGTTTTCACCCTTTATCGGCTTATTTTTAATTCTAAGTGTGATTTTTGCAAATTATCGCCACATTCTCAAATCGGGAGACCCGGGACTACCTGGTCTGTTCCTACAAGTTACATTGGTCCTGTGCGAGGTGTTCGTGCCTCCTACGTGGACGTTTGGGGGCTGGTTTGGGTTTTCGCCATTTAAAGGCTTGTTTTTAAGTCTAAGTATTGATTTTTTCAAATCATCATCAAATTCACAAACCGGGAGACTCGGGACTACGCGGTTAATTCCTACAAGTTACATTGGTCCCGTGCGAGGTGTCCGTGCCTCCTACGGGGTCATTTCAGGGCTAGTTTGGGTTTTCACCCTTTAACGGCTTGTTTTTAAGTCTAAGTGTTGATTTTTGCAAATTATCATCATATTCTCAAATTGAGAGACCCGGGACTACGCGATCAGTTCCGACAGGTTACATTGGTCCCGTGCGAGGTGTTCGTGTCTCTTACGGGATCGTTTGGGGGCTAGTTTGGATTTTCACCCTTTAACGCCTTGTTTTTTAGTCTAAGTGTTATTTTTTTCTAAGTGTGATTTGTGCAAATTATCACCATATACTCAAACCGAGAGACCCGAGACTGCGCGGGTAGTTCCCACAAGTTACATTGGTCCCGTGCGAGGTGTTCGTGCCTCCTACGGGGTCGTTTGGGGGCTCATTTTTGTTTTCACCCTTTAACGGCTTATTTTTAAGTCTAAGTGTTGATTTTTTCAGATTATCATTATATTCACAAACCGGGAGATCCGGGACTATGCGGTTAGTTCCAACAAGTTAGATTACTCCCGTGCGAGGTGTTCGTGCCTCCTACGGGGTCGTTTCGGTGCTGGTTTGGGTTTTCACCCTTTAAAGGCTTGTTTTTAAGTCTAAGTGTTGATTTTTGCAAATTATCATCATATTCTCAAACCGGGAGACCCGGGACTACGCGGTCAGTTCCTACAAGTTACATTGGTCCTGTGCGAGGTGTTCGTGCCTCTTACGGGATCGTTTGGGGGTGGTTTGGATTTTCACCCTTTAACGGCTTATTTTTAAGTCTGAGTGTTGATTTTTGCAAATTATCATCATATTCTCAAACCGGGAGAGCCGGGACTACCTGGCCAGTTCTTACAAGTTACATTAGTCCTGTGCGAGGTGTTCGTGCCTCCTACGTGGCCGTTTGGGGGCTGGTTTGGGTTTTCACCCTTTAAAGGCTTGTTTTTAAGTCTAAGTGTTGCTTTTTCCAAATTATCGCCATATTCTCAAATCGGGAGACCCGAGAATACGTTGTGAGTTCCTAGAAGTTACATTGGTCCCTTACAAGGTGTTCGTGCCTCCTACGGGGTCATTTGGGTCCTGGTTTGGATTTTCACCCTTTAACAGCTTGTTTTTAAGTCTAAGTGTGATTTTTGCAAATTATCATCATATTCTCAAATCGGGAGACCCGGGACTACGCGGTCAGTTCCTACAAGTTACATTGGTCCTGTGCGAGGTGTTCGTGCCTCTTACGGGATCGTTTGGGGGCTGGTTTGGATTTTCACCCTTTAACGGATTGTTTTTTAGTCTAAGTGTTATTTTTGTCTAAGTATGATTTTTGCAAATTATCATCATATACTCAAACTGAGAAACCCGAGACTACGCGGTTAGTTCCCACAAGTTACATTGGTCCCGTGTGAGGTGTTCGTGCCTCCTACGGGGTCGTTTGGGGGCTGGTTTTGGTTTTCACCCTTTAACGACTTATTTTTAAGTCTAAGTATTGATTTTTTCAGATTATCATCATATTCACAAACCGTGAGATCCGGGACTATGCGGTTAGTTCCAACAAGTTACATTACTCCCGTGCGAGGTGTCCGTGCCTCCTACGGGGTCGTTTTCGGGGCTGGTTTGGGTTTTCACCCTTTAACGGCTTATTTTTAAGTTTAAGTGTTGATTTTTGCAAATTATCATCATATTCTCAAACCAGAAGACCCGGGACTACGCGATCAGTTCCTACAAGTTACATTGGTCCCGTGCGATGTGTCCGTGCCTCTTATGGGGTCGTTTGGGGGCTGGTTTGGATTTTCACCCTTTAACGGCTTGTTTTCAAGCCTAAGTGTTATATTTGTCTAAGTGTGATTTTTATAAATTATTATCATATTCTCAAACCGGGAGACCCGAGACTACGCGGGTAGTTCCAACAAGTTTCATTGGTCCCGTGCGAGGTGTTTATGCCTCCTACGAGGTCATTTGGGGGCTGGTTTGGGTTTTCACCCTTTAACGGCTTGTTTTTAAGTCTAAGTGTGATTTTTGCAAATTATCATCATATTGTCAAACCAAGAGACCCGAGACTGTGCAGTCAGTTCTAACAAGTTACATTATTCCCGTGCGAGGTGTTCGTGCCTCCTATGGAGTCGTTTGGGGGCGGGTTTGGGTTTTCACCCTCTAAAGGTTTGTTTTTAAGTCTAAGTGTTGATATTTGTAAATTATCATCATATTATTAAATCGGGAGACCCGGGACTATGCGGTCAGTTCCTACAAGTTACATTGGTCCCGTGCGAGGTGTTCGTGCCTCCTACGGGGTCATTTCGGGGCTAGTTTTGGTTTTCATACTTTAACGGCTTATTTTTAAGTCAAAGTTTTGATTTTTGCAAATTATCATCATATTCTCAAACCGGGAGACCCGGGACTACGCGGTCAGTTCCTACAGGTTACATTGGTCCTGTGCGAGGTATTCGTGCCTCTTACGGGATCGTTTGGGGGCTGGTTTGGATTTTCACCCTTTAACCGCTTGTTTTTTAGTCTAAGTGTTATTTTTGTCTATGTGTGATTTTTGTAAATTATCGTCATATACTCAAACCGAGAGACCCGAGACTACGCGGGTAGTTCCCACAAGTTACATTGGTCCCGTGCGTGGTGTTCGTGCCTCCTACGGGGTTGTTTGGGGGCTGGTTTTGGTTTTCACCCTTTAACGGCTTATTTTTAAGTCTAAGTGTTGATTTTTGCAAATTATCATCATATTCTCAAACCGAGAGATCCGGGACTATGCGGTTAGTTCCAACAAGTTACATTACTCATGTGCGAGGTGTCCTTGCCTCCTACGGGGTCGTTTGGGGGCGGGTTTGGGTTTTCACCCTTTAAAGGCTTAATTTTAAGTCTAAGTGTTTATTTTTGCAAACTATCACCATATTCTCAAACCGGGAGACCCGGAACTACGCGATCAGTTCCTACAAGTTACATTGGTCCCATGCAAGGTGTTCGTGCCTCCTACGGGGTCGTTTGGGGGTTGGTTTAGGCTTTCCCCCTTTAACAGCTTGTTTTTTAGTTTAAGTGTTGATTATTTTAAATTATCATCATATTCTAAATTCGAGAGACCCGGGACTACGCGGTCAGTTCCAACAAGTAGCATTGGTCCCGTGCGAGGTGTTCGTGCCTCCGACGGGGTCGTTTGGGGGTTGGTTTAGGTTTTCACCCTCTAACAGCTTATTTTTAAGTTTAAGTGTTGATTTTTGTAAATTATCATCATATTCTAAATTCGGGAGACACGGGACTACACGGTCGGTTCCTACAAGTTACATTGGTCCCGTGCGAGGTGTCCGTGCCTCTTACGGGGTCGTTTGGGGGCTAGTTTGGGTTTTCACCCTTTAACGGCTTATTTTTAAGTCTAAGTGTGATTTTAGAAAATTTTCACCACATTCTCAAATAGGGATACCCGGGACTATGCGGTCAGTTCCTACAAGTTACTTTGGTCCCTTACGAGGTGTTCGTGCCTCCTACGGGGTCGTTTGGGGGCTGGTTTGGATTTTCACCCTTTACCAGCTTGTTTTTAAGTCTAAGTGTTATTTTTACCAATTATCATCATATTCTCAAACCGGGAGACCCGGGACTACGCGGTCAGTTACTACAAGTTACATTGGTACCGTGCGAGGTGTTCGTGCCTCCTACGAGGTCGTTTCGGGACTGTTTAGGGTTTTCACCCTTTAACGGCTTATTTTAAAGTCTAAGTGTTGATTTTGGCAAATTATCATCATATTCTCAAACCGGGAGACCCGGGACTACGCTGTCAGTTCCAATAAGTTACATTCGTCCGTGCGAGGTGTTCGTGCCTCCTACGGAGTCGTTTCGGAGCTGGTTTGGCTTTTCACCCTTTAACGGCTTATTTTTAAGTCTATGTGTTATTTTAGCAAATTATCGCCATATTCTCAAACCGGGAGACCCGGTACTACGCGGTCAGTTCCTACAAGTTGCATTGGTCCCATATGAGGTGTTCGTGCCTCCTAAGGGGTCGTTTGGGGGCTGGTTTGGGTTTTCACCCTTTAACGGCTTGTTTTTAAGTCTAAGTGTGATTTTTGAAAATTATCATCATATTCTCAAACCAACAGACCTGAGATTACGCGGTCAGTTCCAACAAGTTACATTGGTCCCGTGCGAGGTGTTCGTGCCTCCTACGGGGTCGTTTGGGGGGTGGTTTAGGTTTTCACCCTTTAACAGCTTGTTTTTAAGTCTAAGTGTTGATTTTTGCAAATTATCATCATATTCTCAAACCGAGAGATTCGGGACTATGCGGTTAGTTCCAACAAGTTACATTACTCATGTGCGAGGTGTCCTTGCCTCCTACGGGGTCGTTTGGGGGCGGGTTTGGGTTTTCACCCTTTAAAGGCTTATTTTTAAGTCTAAGTGTTTATTTTTGCAAACTATCATCATATTCTCAAACCGGGAGACCCGGAACTACGCGATCAGTTCCTACAAGTTACATTGGTCCCATGTATGGTGTTCGTGCCTCCTACGGGGTCGTTTGGGGGTTGGTTTGGGTTTTCCCCCTTTAACAGCTTGTTTTTTAGTTTAAGTGTTGATTATTTTAAATTATCATCATATTCTAAATTCGAGAGACCCAGGACTACGCGGTCAGTTCCAACAAGTAGCATTGGTCCCGTGCGAGGTGTTCGTGCCTCCGACGGGGTCGTTTGGGGGCTGGTTTGGGTTTTCACCCTCTAACAGCTTATTTTTAAGTTTAAGTGTTGATTTTTGTAAATTATCATAATATTCTAAATTCTGGAGACACGGGACTACACGGTCGGTTCCTACAAGTTACATTGGTCCCGTGCGAGGTGTTCGTGCCTCTTATGGGGTCGTTTGGGGTTAGTTTGGGTTTTCACCCTTTAACGGCTTATTTTTAAGTCTAAGTGTGATTTTAGAAAATTTTCACCACATTCTCAAATAGGGATACCCGGGACTATGCGGTCAGTTCCTACAAGTTACATTGGTCCCTTACGAGGTGTTCGTGCCTCCTACGGGGTCGTTTGGGGGCTGGTTTGGATTTTCACCCTTTACCAGCTTGTTTTTAAGTCTAAGTGTTATTTTTACCAATTATCATCATATTCTCAAACCGGGAGACCCGGGACTACGCGGTCAGTTACTACAAGTTACATTGGTACCGTGCGAGGTGTTCGTGCCTCCTACGAGGTCGTTTCGGGACTGTTTAGGGTTTTCACCCTTTAACGGCTTATTTTAAAGTCTAAGTGTTGATTTTGGCAAATTATCGTCATATTCTCAAACCGGGAGACCCGGGACTACGCTGTCAGTTCCAATAAGTTACATTCGTCCGTGCGAGGTGTTCGTGCCTCCTACGGAGTCGTTTCGGAGCTGGTTTGGCTTTTCACCCTTTAACGGCTTATTTTTAAGTCTATGTGTTATTTTAGCAAATTATCGCCATATTCTCAAACCGGGAGACCCGGTACTACGCGGGCAGTTCCTACAAGTTGTATTGGTCCCATACGAGGTGTTCGTGCCTCCTAAGGGGTCGTTTGGGGGCTGGTTTGGGGTTTCACCCTTTAACGGCTTGTTTTTAAGTCTAAGTGTGATTTTTGAAAATTATCATCATATTCTCAAACCAACAGACCTGAGATTACGCGGTCAGTTCCAACAAGTTACATTGGTCCCGTGCGAGGTGTCCGTGCATCCTACGGGGTCGTTTGGGGGGTGGTTTGGGTTTTTACCCTATAACGGCTTGTGTTTTAAGTTTAAGTGGTAATTTTATTAATTTTTGCAAATTATCTTCATATTCGGAAATCGAGAGAGCCGGGACTACGTGGTCAGTTCCTACAAGTTACATTGGTCTCGTGTGATATCTTGGTGCCTCCTACGGGGTTGGTTGGGGGCTGGTTTTTATTTTTACCCTTTAACGACTACTTTTTAAGTCTAAGTGTAATTTTTGCAAATTATCGTCATATTCTAAAATCGGGAGACCCGGGACTACGGGGTCAGTTCCTACAATTACATGGGTCCCGTACGAGGTGTTCGTCCCTCCTATGGGGTCGTCTGGGGGCCGATTTGGGTTTTCACCCTTTAAAGGCTTGTTTTTAAGTCTAAGTGTTGATTGTTGTAAATTATCGTCATATTCTCAAACTGGGAGACCCGGGACTATGCGGCCAATTCCTACAAGTTACATTAGTCCCGTGCGAGGTGTTCGTGCCTCCTACGGGGTCGTTTGGCGGCTGGTTTGATTTTTCATCCTTTAAAGGCTTATTTTTAACTCTAAGTGTTGATTTTTGCAAATTATCATCATATTCTCACATCGGCAGACCCGGGACTACGCGGTCATTTCCTACAAGTAACCTTGGTCCCGTGCGAGGTGTGCGTGCCTCCTACGAGGTCGTTTGGGGTCTGGTTATGGTTTTCACCCTTTAAAGGCTTGGTTTTAAGTCTTAGTGTGGTTTTTAAAATTTCTCGTCATATTCTCAAACCGGGAGACCGGGGACTATGAGGCCAGTTCCTACAAGTTACATTAGTCCCGTACGAGGTGTCCGTGCCTCCTACGGGGTCGTCTGGCGGCTCGTTTGGGTTTTCACTATTTAAAGGCTTGTTTTTAAGTCTAAGTGTTGATTTTTGCAAATTATCATCATATTCTCAAACCGAGAGACCCAGGACTACGCGGTCAGTTCCTACAAGTTATATTGGTCCCCATGCGAGGTGTTCGTGCCTCCTACGGGGTCGTTTGAGGGCTGGTTTGGGTTTTCACCCTTTAATGGCTAGTTTTTTAGTTTAAGTGTTGATTTTGTTGATTTCTGCAAATTATCGTCATATTGTCATACCGGGAGACCCGGGACTACACGGTCAGTTCCTACAATTTATGTTGGTCTCGTGCAGGGTGTTCGTGCCTCCTACGGGGTCGTTTGGGGGCTAGTTTTTGTTTTCACCCTTTAATGGCTTATTTTTAAGTCTAAGTGTGATTTTTTCAAATTATCGTCATATTTTTAAACCGGGAGAACCGGGACTACGCGGTCAGTTCCTACATGTTACATTTGTCCCGTGCGAGGTGTTCATGCCTCCTACGGGGTCGTCTGGGGGCTGGTTTGGGTTTTCACCCATTAAACGCTTGTTTTTAAGTCTAAGTGTTGATTTTTACAAATTATCAGCATATTCTCAAACCGGGAGACCGAGGAGTATGCGGTCAGTTCCTACAAGTTACATTAGTCCCATGCGAGGTGTTCATTCCTCCTACGGGGTCGTCTGGGGGCTGGTTTGGATTTTCATCCTTTAAAGGCATATTTTTAAGTTTAAGTGTTAACTTTGCAAATTATCATCATATTCTCAAACCGGGAGACCCGGGACTATGTGGTATGTTCCTACAGGTTACATTAGTCCCGTACGAGGTATTCGTGCCTCCTACGTGGTTGTTTGGGGGCTAGTTTGTGTTTTCACCCTTTAAGGGCTTGTTTTTAAATCTAAGTGTGCTTTTTACAAATTATCGTCATATTCTCAAACCAAGAGACCCGAGACTATGTGGTCAGTTCTAACAAGTTACATTGGTCCCATGCGAGGTGTTCGTGCCTCCTACGGGGTCATTTGGGGGCTAGTTTGGGTTTTCACCCTTTAAAGACTTGTTTTTAAGTCTAAGTGTTGATTTTTGCATATTATCGTCATATTCTCAAATTGGGAGACCCGGGACTACGCGGTCAATTCCTACAAGTTACATTGGTCCCGTGCGAGGTGTTCGTGCCTCTTACGGGGTCGTTTGTGGGCTGGTTTGCATTTTCACCCTTTAACGGCTTAATTTTAAGTCTAAGTGTAATTTTTTCAAATTATTGTCAAATTCTCAAACCAAAAGATCCGAGACTACGTAGTCAGTTCCAACAAGTAACATTGGTCCCGTGCGAGGTGTTCTTCCCTCCTATAGGCTCGTTTGGGGGTGGTTTGGGTTTTCACCCTTTAACGGCTTGTTTTTAAGTCCAAGTGTTGATTTTTGGAAATTATCATCATATTCTCAAACCGAGAGACCCGAGACTATGCGGTCAGTTCCTACAAGTTACATTGGTCCCATGCGAGGTGTTCGTGCCTCCTACGGGTTCGTTTGGGGGTTGGTTTGGGTTTCCCCCTTTAACGGCTTATGTTTTAAGTTTAAGTGTTGATTTTGTTGATTTTGTTGATTTTTACAAATTATAGTCATATTCTCAAATCGGGAGACCCGGGATTAGGTGGTCAGTTCCTATAAGTCACATTGGTAACGTGCGAGGTGTTCGTGCCTCCTACGAGGTTGTTTGGGGGCTGGTTTAGGTTTTCATCTTGTAAAAGCTTATTTTTAGGTCAAAGTGTTGATTTTTGCAAATTATCATTGTATTCTCAAACCTGGAGACCCGGGACTATACGGTCAGTTCCTACAAGTTACATTAGTCCCATGCGAGGTGTTGGTGCCTCCTACGTGGTCATTGGGGGGCAGGTCTGGGTTTTCACCCTTTAAAGGCTTATTTTTAAGTCTAAGTGTTGATTTTTGAAAAATTATCGTCATATTCATAAACTGAGAGACCCGGGACTACGCGATTAGTTTCTACAAGTTACATTGGTCCCGTGCGAGGCGTTCGTGCCTCGTACGTGGTCGTTTGGGGGCAGGTTTGGGTTTTCACCCTTTAACGGCTTATTTTTAAGTCTAAGTGTTGATTTTTTCAAATTATCGTCATATTCACAAATCGGGAGACCCGGGACTACGCGGTCTGTTCTTACAAGTTACATTGCTCCCGTGCGAGGTGTTCATGCCTCCTACTAGGTCGTTTGGGGGTTGGTTTTGGTTTTCACCCTTTAACAGGTTATTCTTAAGCTTAAGTGGTAAAATTTTCAAATTATCGCCATATTCTCAAATCGGGAGACCCGGGAATACGTTGTGAGTTCCTAGAAGTTACATTGGTCCCTTACAAGGTGTTCGTGCCTCCTACGGGGTCATTTGGGTCCTGGTTTGGATTTTCACCCTTTAACAGCTTGTTTTTAAGTCTAAGTGTGATTTTTTCCAATTATCGTCATATTCTCAAACCGAGAGACCCGGGACTACGCGGTCAGTTCCTACAAGATACATTGGTCCCGTGCGAGGTGTTCGTACCTCCTACGGAGTCGTTTGGGGATGGTTTTGGTTGTCACCCTTTAACGGGTTGTTTTTAAGTTAAAGTGTAAATTTTTGTAAATTATCATCATATTCTAAATTCGGGAGACCCGGGACTACACGGTCAGTTCCTACAAGTTACATTAGTCTCGTGCGAGGTGTTCGTGCGTCCTACGGGGTCGTTTGGGGGCTGGTATGAGTTTTAACCCTTTAACGGCTTATTTTTAAGTCTAAGTGTTAAGTTTGCCAAATTATCATCATATTCTCAAACCGGGAGACCCGGGACTCCGCGGTCAGTTCCAACAAGTTACATTGGTCCCGTGCGAAGTGTTCGTGCCTCCAACGGGGTCGTTTGGGAGCTGGTTTGGGTTTTCACCCTTTAACGGCTTGTTTTTACGTCTAAGTTTTATTTTTGCAAATTATCATCATATTCTGAAACCGAGAGACATGGTTCTATGCGGTCAGTTCCTACAAGTTACATTGGTCCCGTACGAGGTGTGCATGCCTCCTACGGGGTCGTTTGGGGGCTGGTTTTGGTTTTCACCCTTTAACAGCTTGTTTTTAATTCTAAGTGTGATTTTTGCAAATTATGATCATATTCTCAAACCAAGAGACCCGAGACTATGCGGTCAATTCCGACAAGTTACATTGGTCCCGTACGAGGTGTTTCTGCCTCCTACGAGGTCGTTTGGGGGGTGGTTTGGGTTTCACCCTTTAACAGCTTATTTTTAAGTCTAATTATGATTTTTGCAAATTATCATCATATTCTCAAATCGGGAGACCCGACACTATGCGGCCAATTCCTACAAGTTACATTGGTCCCTTACGAGGTGTTCGTGCTTCCTACGGGGTCGTTTGGGGGCTAGTTTGGGTTTTCACCCTTTAACGGCTTGTTTTTAAGTCTAAGTGTTCTTTTTGCAAATTATCATCATATTCTTAAACCAGGAGACCCAGAACTACACGGTCAGTTCCAAGAAGTTACATTGGTCCCGTGCGAGGTGTTCGTGCCTCCTACGGGGTCGTTTGGGGGGTGGTTTAGGTTTTCACCCTTTAACAGCTTGTTTTTAAGTCTAAGTGTTGATTTTTGCAAATTATCATCATATTCTCAAACTGGGAGACCCGGGACTACGCGATCAGTTCCTACAAGTTACATTGGTCCCGTGCGAGGTGTCCGCGCCTCCTACTGGGTCATTTGGGGGCTGGTTTGGGTTTTCACCCTTTAACGGCTTGGGTTTTAAATTTAAGTGTTGATTTTGTTAGTTGTTGCAAATTATCATCATATTCTCAAACTGAAAGACCCGGTACTACGCGGTCAGTTCCTACAAGTTACATTGGTCCCGTACAAGGTGTTCGTACGTCCTACGGGGTCATTTGGAGGATGGTTTGGGTTTTCACCCTTTAACGGCTTATTTTAACTCTAAGTGTGATTTTTGCAAATTATCATCATGTTCTCAAACCGGGAGACCCGAGACTACGTGGTCAGTTCCTACAAGTTACATTGGTCCCGTCCGAGGTGTTCGTACCTCCTACAGGGTGGTTTGGGGGCTGGTTTTTGTTTTCACCCTTTAACTCCTTGTTTTTAACTCTAAGTGTGATTTTTATAAATTATCATCATATTCTCAAACCGGGAGACCCGGGACTACACGGTCAGTTCCTAAAAGTTAAATTGGTCCCGTGTGAGGTGTTCGTGTCTCCAACTGGTTTGGGTTTTCATACAATAAAAGCTTGTTTTTAAGTCTGTGTTGATTTTTACAAATTATCATCATATTCTCAAACCGGGAGACCCAGGACTATGCAATTTGTTCCTATAAGTTACATTAGTCCCGTGCGAGGTGTTCGTGCCTCCTAGGGGCATTTGGGCCCTAGTTCAGGTTTTCACCCTTTAAAGGCTTGCTTTTAAGTCTAAGTGTTGATTTTTTCAAGTTATCATCATATTCTCAAACCGGGAGACCCGGGACTACGCAGTCAGTTCCTACAAGTTACATTGGTCCCGTGCGAGGTGTTTGTGCCTTCTACGGGGTCGTTTGGGGGCTGGTTTGGGTTTTCACCCTTTAAAGGCTTGTTTTTAAGTCTAAGTGTTGATTTTTTGAAATTATCATCATATTCTCAAGCCGAGAGACTCGGGACTATGGAGTCAGTTCCTACAAGTTACATTGGTCCCGATCGAGGTGTTCGTGCCTCCTACGGGGTCGTTTGGGGGTTGGTTTGGGTTTTCACCCTTTAACAGCTTGGTTTTCAGTCTAAGTGTTATTTTTGCAAATTATCATCATATTCTGAATTCGGGAGACCCGGTACCGCGCGGTCAGTTCCTACAAGTTACATTGGTCTCGTGCGAGGTGGTCATGCCTCCTACAGGGTCAATTGGGTGGTGGTTTGGGTTTTCACCCTTTAACGGCTTGTTTTTAAGTCTAAGTGTTGTTTTTGCAAATTATCGTCATATTCTCAAATCGGGAGACTCGGGACTATGTGGTCAGTTCCTACAAGTTACATTGGTCCCGTGTGAGGTGTTCGTGCCTCCTACGGGGCCGTTTGGGGGCTAGTTTTGGGTTTCACCCTTTAACGGCTTGTTTTTAAGTCTAAGTGTGATTTATGCAAATTATCATTATATTCTCAAACCGGGAGACCCGGGACTACGCGGTCAGTTCCTACAAGTTACATTGGTCCCATGCGAGGTGTTCGTGCCTCCTACGGGGTCGTTTGGGGGATGGTTTGGTTTTTCACCCTTTAAAGGCTTATTTTTAAGTCTAAGTGTTGATTTTTTCAGATTATCATTATATTCTCAAACTAGGAGTCCCGGGACTATGGGGTCAGTTCCTACAAGTTACATTGGTCTCGTGCGAGGTGGTCGTGCCTCCTACGGGGTCAATTGGGGGGTGGTTTGGGTTTTCACCCTTTAACGGCTTGTTTTTAAGTCTAAGTGTTATTTTTGCAAATTATCGTCATATTCTCGAACCGGGAGACCCGGGACTATGTGGTCAGTTCCTACAAGTTACATTGGTCCCGTGCGAGGTGTTCGTACCTCCTACGGGGCTGTTTGGAGGCTGGTTTTGGTTTTCACCCTTTAACGGCTTGTTTTTAAGTCTAAGTGTGATTTTTACAAATTATCATCATATTCTCAAACCGGGAGACCCGGGACTACGCGGTCAGTTCCTACAAGTTACATTGGTCCCGTGTGAGGTGTTCGTGCCTCCTACGGGGTCGTTTGGGGGATGGTTTGGTTTTTCACCCTTTAAAGGCTTATTTTTAAGTCTAAGTGTTGATTTTTTCAGATTATCGTTATATTCTCAAACCAGGAGTCCCGGGCTATGCGGTCAGTTCCTAAATTTACATTAGTCCCGTGCGAGGTGTTCGTGCCTCCTACGAGGTCATTTGGGGGCTAGTTTGGGTTTTTGCCCTTTAAAGGCTTGTTTTTAAGTCTTAGTGTGATTTTAGCAAATTATCATCATATTCTAAAACCGGGAGACCCGAAACTACGCGGTCAGTTCCTACAAGTTACATTAGTCCCGTGCAAGGTGTTCGTGCCTCCTACGGGGTCGTTTGGTGGCTGGTTTTGCTTTTCACCCTTTAACGGCATGTTTTTAAGTCTAAGTGTGATTTTTGCAAATTATCATCATATTCTCAAACCGGGAGACCCGGGACTACGCGGTCAGTTCCTACAAGTTACATTGGTCCCGTGTGAGGTGTTCGTGCCTCCTACGGGGTCGTTTCGGGGATGGTTTGGTTTTTGTCCCTTTAAAGGCTTATTTTTAAGTCAAAGTGTTGATTTTTTTAGATTATCGTTATATTCTCAAACCAGGAGTCCCAGGACTATGCGGTCAGTTCCTACAAGTTACATTAGTCCAGTGCGAGGTGTTCGTGCCTCCTACGAGGTCATTTGGGGGCTAGTTTGGGTTTTCGCCGTTTAAAGGCTTATTTTTAAGTCTTAGTGTGATTTTAGCAAATTATCATCATATTCTAAAATCGGGAGACCCGTGACTACGCGGTCAGTTCCTACAAGTTACATTGGACCCGTGCGAGGTGTTCGTGCCTCCTACGGGGTCGTTTGGGGCTGGTTTGGGTTTTAACCTTTTAACGAATTATTTTCAAGTCTAAGTGTCATTTTTGTAATTATCGACATATTATCAAACCAAGAGACCCGAGACTACGCCGTCAGTTCCAACAAGTTACATTGGTCCCATGCGAGGTATTCGTGCCTCCTACGGGGTCGTTTGGGGGGTGGTATGGGTTTTCACCCTTTTACGACTTGTTTTTAAGTCTTAAGTGTTAATTTTTGTGAATTATCATCATATTCTCAAACCGGGAGACTCGGGACAACGCGGTTAGTTCCTACAAGTTACATTGGTCCCATGCGAGGTGTCCGTGCCTCCTACGGGGTCATTTGGGGGCTGGTTTGGGTTTTCCCCCCTTTAAAGGCTTGTTCTTAAGTCTAAGTGTTGATTTTTGCAAATTATCATCATATTCTCAAATCCGGAGACCCGGGACTACGCGGTCAGTTCCTACGAGTTACATTGGTCCCGTGCGAGGTGTTCGTGCCTCCTACGTGGTCGTTTGGGGGCTGGTTTGGGTTTTCACCCTTTAACGGCTTGTTTTTTAGTTTAAGTGTTGATTTTGTTGATTTTTGCAAATTATCATCATATTGTCAAACCGGGAGACCCGGGACTCCGCGGTCAGTTCCTACAAGTTACATTAGTCCCTTGCGAGGGGTTCGTGACTCCTATGGGGTCGTTTTGGAACTGGTATTGGTTTTCACACTTTAACGGCTTATTTTTAAGTCTAAGTGTGATTTTTGCAAATTATCATCACAATCTCAAACCGGGAGACCCGGGACTACGCAGTCAGTTCCTACAAGTTACATTGGTCCCGTGCGAGGTGTTCGTGCCTCCTACGGGGTCGTTTGGAGGCTGGTTTGGTTTTCACCCTTTAACGGCTTATTTTTATCTCTAAGTGTGATTTTGGCAAATTATCGTCATATTCTCAAACCACGAGACCCGAGACTACGTGGTTAGTTCCAACAAGTTACATTGGTCCCGTGCGAGGTGTTCGTGCCTCCAACGGGGTCGTTTGGGGGGTGGTTTGGGTTTTCACCCTTTAACGGCTTATTTTTAAGTCTAAGTGTTGATTTTTGCAAATTATCGACATATTCTCAAACCAAGAGACCCGAGACTACGCGGTCAATTCCAACAAGTTACATGGGTCCCGTGCGAGGTGTTCGTGCCTCCTACGGGGTTATTGGGAGCTGGTTTGGGTTTTCACCCTTTAACGTCTTATTTTTAAGTTTAAGTGTTGATTTTTTTTATTTTTGCAAATTACCGTCATATTCTCAAATCGGGAGACCCGGGACTACGCGGTCAGTTCCTATAAGTTACATTGGTCTCGTGCGACGTGTTCGTGCCTCGTACGGGGTCGTTTGGGGGCTAGTTTGGGTTTCACCCTTTAACGGCTCGGTTTTAAGTCTAAGTGTTATTTTTGCAAATTATCATCATATTCCTAAACCAGGAGCCCCGGTACTGCGCGGTCAGTTCCTACAAGTTACATTGGTCCCGTGCGAGGTGTTCGTGCCTCCTACGGGGTCGTTTGGGGTTTGGTTTGGGTTTTCACCCTTTAACGGCTTGTTTTAAAGTTTAAGTGTTAATTTTCGAAAATTATCGTCATATTCTCAAACCGGGAGACACGGGACAGTACGGTCAGTTCCAACGAGTAACATTGGTCCCGTGCAAGGTGTTCGTGCCTCCTACGGGGTCGTTTGGGGGGTGGTTTAGGTTTTCACCTTTAACGGCATTTTTTTAAGTCTAAGTGTTGTTTTTGGAAAATTATCATCATATTCTCAAATCAAGAGACCCTGGACTACGCGGTCAGTTCCTACAAGTTACCTTGGTCCCGTGCGAGGTGTTCGTTCCTCCTATGGGGTCGTTTGGGGGCTGGTTTGGGTTTTCACCCTTTAAAGGATTGTTTTTAAGTCTAAGCGTTGAATTTTGCAAATTATCATCATATTCTTGAACCGGGAGACCCGGGACTACGTGGTCAGTTCCTACAAGTTACATTGGCCCCCATGCAAGGTGTTTGTGCCTCCTACGGGGTCGTTTGGGGGCTGGTTTGAGTTTTCACCCTTTAACGGCTTATTTTTAAGTCTAAGTGTGATTTTTTCAAATTATCTTCATATTCTAAAACCAAGAGACCCGAGACTACGCAGTCAGTTCCGACAAGTTACATTGGTCTCGTGCGAGGTGTTCGTGCCTCCTACGGGGTCATTTGGGTGGTGGTTTTGGTTTTCCCCCTTTAACAGCTTATTTTTAAGTCTAAGTGTTGATTTTTGCTAATTATCATCATATTCTGAAATCGGGAGACCCAAGACTACGCGATCATTTAATAAAAGTTACATGGGTCCCGTGCGAGGTGTTCGTGCCTCCTACGGGGTCATTGGTGGCTGGTTTGGGTTTTCACCATTTAACGGCTTATTTTTAAGTTTAATGTTTGTTTTGTTGATTTTTACAAATTATTGTCATATTCTCAAACCGTGAGACCCGAGATTACGCGGTCAGTTCCTACAAGTTACATTAGTCTCGTGCGATGTGTTCGTGCCTCCTACGGGTTCGTTTGGAGGTTGGTTTGGGTTTTCACCCTTTAATGGCTTGTTTTTAAGTCTAAGTGTTATTTTTGCAAATTATCATCATATTCTCAAACCGGGAGACCTGGTACTGCGCGGTCAGTTCCTAAAAGTTACATTGGTCCCGAGCGAGGTGGTCGTGCCTCCTACGGGGTCGTTTGGGGGGTGGTTTGGGTTTCCAGCCTTTAACGGCTTGTTTTTAAGTCCAAGTATTATTTTTGCAAATTATCATCATATTCTCAAACCGGGAGACCCGGAACTATGTGGTCAGTTCCTACAAGTTACATTGGTCCCGTGCGAGGTGTTCGTGCCTCTTACGGGGTCGTTTGGGGGCTGGTTTTGGTTTTCACCCTTTAACGGCTTCTTTTTAAGTCCCAGTGTGATTTTAGCAAATTATCATCATATTATCAAATCGGGAGACCCAGGACTACGCGGTCAGTTCCTATAAGTTACATTGGGCCCGTGCGAGGTGTTCGTACCTCCTACGGGATCGTTTGTGGGGTGGTATGGGTTTTCACCTTTAACGACTTGCTTTTAAGTCTAAGTATTGTTTTTTGCAAATTATCATCATATTCTCAAACCAGGAGACCCGGGACTACGCGGCCAGTTCCTACAAGTTACATTGGTCCCGTGCGAGGTGTTCGTGCCTCCTACGGGGTCGTTTGGGAGTTGGTTTGGGTTTTCACCCTTTAAAGGCTTGTTTTTAAGTCTAAGTGTTGAATTTTGCAAATTATCGTCATATTCTCAAACCGGGAGACCCGGGACTACGCGGTTAGTTCCTACAAGTTACATTGGTCCCGTGCGAGGTATTCGTGCGTCCTACGAGGTCGTTTGGGGGCTGGTTTGGGTTTTAACCCTTTAACGGCTTGTTTTTAAGTCTAAGTGTGATTTTTGCAAATTATCATCATATTCTCAAACCGGGAGACCCGGGACTACGCGGTCAGTTCCTACAAGTTACATTGGTTCCGTCCGAGGTGTTCGTGCCTCCTACGGGGTCTTTTGGTGGCTGGTTTGGGTTTTCACCCTTTAAAGGCTTGTTTTGAAGTCTAAGTTTTGATATTTGCGAATTATCATCATATTCTCAAATCGGGATACCCGGGACTATGCGATCAGTTCCTACAAGTTACATTAGTCCCGTGCGAGGTGTTCGTGCCTCCTTCTTTGTCATTTGGGGGATGGTTTGGGTTTTCACCCTTTAAATGCTTGTTTTTAATCTAAGTGTTGATTTTTGCACATTATCGACAGATTCACGAACCGGGAGACCCGGGACTACGCGGTCAGTTCCTACAAGTTACATTGGTCCCGTGTGCGGTGTTCATGCCTCATACGGGATCGTTTGGGTGTTGGTTTGGGTTTTCTCCCTTTAACGGCTTATTTTTAATTAAAAGTGTGATTTTTGCAAATTATCGCCATATTCTACGATCAGGAGATGCGGAACTATGCGGTCAATTCCTACAAGTTACATTGGCCCCGTGCCAAGCGTTCGTGCCTCCTACGGGTTCGTTTGGGAGCTAGTTTGGGTTTTCACCCTTTAACGGCTTGTTTTTAAGTCTAAGTGTTATTTTTGCAAATTATCATCATATTCTCAAACCGGGAGACCTAGTACTGCGCGGTCAGTTCCTACAAGTTACATTGGTCCCGAGCGAGGTGGTCGTGCCTCCTACGGGGTCGTTTGGGGGGTGGTTTGGGTTTCCAGCCTTTAACGGCTTGTTTTTAAGTCCAAGTATTATTTTTGCAAATTATCATCATATTCTCAAACCGGGAGACCCGGAACTACGTGGTCAGTTCCTACAAGTTACATTGGTCCCGTGCGAGGTGTTCGTGCCTCTTACGGGGTCGTTTGGGGGCTGGTTTTGGTTTTCACCCTTTAACGGCTTGTTTTTAAGTCCCAGTGTGATTTTAGCAAATTATCATCATATTATCAAATCGGGAGACCCGGGACTACGCGGTCAGTTCCTATAAGTTACATTGGGCCCGTGCGAGGTGTTCGTACCTCCTACGGGATCGTTTGTGGGGTGGTATGGGTTTTCACCCTTTAACGACTTGCTTTTAAGTCTAAGTATTGTTTTTTGCAAATTATCATCATATTCTCAAACCAGGAGACCCGGGACTACGCGGCCAGTTCCTACAAGTTACATTGGTCCCGTGCGAGGTGTTCGTGCCTCCTACGGGGTCGTTTGGGGGTTGGTTTGGGTTTTCACCCTTTAAAGGCTTGTTTTTAAGTCTAAGTATTGAATTTTGCAAATTATCGTCATATTCTCAAACCGGGAGACCCGGGACTACGCGGTTAGTTCCTACAAGTTACATTGGTCCCGTGCGAGGTATTCGTGCGTCCTACGAGGTCGTTTGGGGGCTGGTTTGGGTTTTAACCCTTTAACGGCTTGTTTTTAAGTCTAAGTGTGATTTTTGCAAATTATCATCATATTCTCAAACCGGGAGACCCAGGACTACGCGGTCAGTTCCTACAAGTTACATTGGTTCCGTCCGAGGTGTTCGTGCCTCCTACGGGGTCTTTTGGTGGCTGGTTTGGGTTTTCACCCTTTAAAGGCTTGTTTTGAAGTCTAAGTTTTGATATTTGCGAATTATCATCATATTCTCAAATCGGGATACCCGGGACTATGCGATCAGTTCCTACAAGTTACATTAGTCCCGTGCGAGGTGTTCGTGCCTCCTTCTTTGTCATTTGGGGGATGGTTTGGGTTTTCACCCTTTAAATGCTTGTTTTTAATCTAAGTGTTGATTTTTGCACATTATCGACAGATTCACGAACCGGGAGACCCGGGACTACGCGGTCAGTTCCTACAAGTTACATTGGTCCCGTGTGCGGTGTTCATGCCTCATACGGGATCGTTTGGGTGCTGGTTTGGGTTTTCTCCCTTTAACGGCTTATTTTTAATTAAAAGTGTGATTTTTGCAAATTATCGCCATATTCTACGATCAGGAGATGCGGAACTATGCGGTCAATTCCTACAAGTTACATTGGCCCCGTGCCAAGCGTTCGTGCCTCCTACGGGTTCGTTTGGGAGCTAGTTTGGGTTTTCACCCTTTAACGGCTTGTTTTTAAGTCTAACTGTTATTTTTGCAAATTATCGTCATATTCTCAAACCGAGAGACCCGATAGTACGTGGTCAGTTCCTACAAGTTACATTGGTCCCCTGCGAGGTGTTCGTGCCTCCTACGGGGTCGTTTGGGGGGTGGTTTGAGTTTTCCTCCTTTAACGGCTTTTATTTAAGTCTAAGTGTTGTTTTTTGGAAATTATCATCATATTCTCAAATCGAGAGACCCGGGACTACGCAGTCAGTTCCTACAAGTTACATTGGTCGAGTGCGACGTGTTCGTGCCTCCTATAGGGTCCTTTGGTGGCTGGTTTGGGTTTTCACTCTTTAGCGGCTTGTGTTTTAAGTTTGACGGGTGATTTTGTTAATTTTTTCAAATTATCGTCATATTCTCAAACCGGGAGACCCGGGACTACGTGGTCAGTTCCTACAAGTTACATTGTTTCCCTGCGAGGTGTTTGTACCTCCTACGGGGTCCTTTGGGGACTGGTTTTTGTTTTCACCCTTTAACGGCTTATTTTTAAGTCTAAGTGTGATTTTTAAAAATTATCATCGTATTCTCAAATCGGGAGACCCGGGACTACGCGGTCAGTTCCTACAAGTTACATTGGTCCCGTGCGAGGTGTTCGTGCCTCCTATGGGGTCGTTGGGGGGCTGGTTTGGGATTTCACCCTTTAAAGGCTTTTTTTTAACGCTAAGTGTTGATTTTTTAAAATTATCGTCATATTCTCAAACTGGGAGACCCGGGACTATGCGGTCAGTTCCTACAAGTTACATTAGTCCCATGCTAAGTGTTCGTGCCTCCTACGGGCTTATTTGGGGGCTGGTTTGGGTTTTCACCCTTTAAAGAATTATTTTTAAGTCTAAGTGTTGAATTTGGCAAATTATCATCATATTCTCAAACCGGGAGACCCAGGACTACGCGGTCAGTTCCTAAGAGATACATTGATCCCGTGCGAGGTATTCGTGCCTCCTACGGGGTGGTTTGGGGAATGGTTTGGGTTCTCACCCTTTAAAGGCTTGTTTTTAAGTCTAAGTGTTGATTTTTTCAGATTATCATCATATTCTCAAACCGGGAGACCCGAGACTATGCGGTCTGTTCCTACAAGTTACATAATTCCCGTGCGAGGTGTTCGTGCCTCCTACGAGGTCGTTTGGGGGCTACTTTGGGTTTTCGACCTTTAAAGGCTTGTTTTTAAGTCTAAGTGTTGATTTTTGTAAATTATCATCATATTCTCAAATCGGGAGACCCGGGACTACGCGGTGTGTTCCTACAAGTTACATTGGTCCCGTGCGAGGTGTTCGTGCCTCCTACGGGGTCGTTTGGGGGCTGATTTGGGTTTTCACCCTTTAAAGGCTTGTTTTTAAGTCTAAGTATTGAATTTTGCAAATTATCATCATATTCTCAAACCGGGAGACCCGGGACTATGCGGTCAGTTCCTACAAGTTACACTGGTCTCGTGCGAGGTATTCGTGCCTCCTACGGGGTCTTTTGGGGGCTAGTTTTGATTTTAACCCTTTAACGGCTAAGTTTTGAGTCTAAGTGTGATTTTTGCAAATTATCATCATATTCTCAAACCAAGAGGCCCGGGACTACGCGGTCAGTTCCAACAAGTTACATTAGTCCCGTGCGAGGTGTCCGTGCCTCCTACGGGGTCGTTTGGGTGGAGGGTTTGGGTTTTCACCCTTTAACGGCTTGTTTCTAAGTCTAAGTGTTGATTTTTGCAAATTATCATCATATTCTCAAACTAGGAGACCCGGGACTACGCGATCAGTTCCTACAAGTTACATTGGTCTCGTGCGAGGTGTTCGTGCCTCCTACGGGGTCGTTTGAGGGCTAGTTTGGGTTTTCACCCTTTAATGGCTTGTTTTTTAGTTTAAGTGTTGATTTTGTTGAATTTTGCAAATGATCGTCATATTGTCAAACGGGGAGACCCGGGACTCCGCGGTCAGTTCCTACAAGTTACATTGGTCCCTTACAAGGTGTCCGTGCCTCCTACGGGGTCATTTGGGGGTTGGTTTAGATTTTCACCTTGTAATGACTTATTTTTAAGTCTAAGTGTTATTTTTGCCAATTATCATCACATTCTCAATCTGGGAGACCTGGGACTACGCGGTCAGTTCCTACTAGTAACATTAGTCCTGTGCGAGGTGTTCGTGCCTCCTACGGGGTCGTTTGGGGGCTGGTTTGGGTTTTCAACCTTTAACGGCTTATTTTTAAGTCTAAGTGTTGATTTTGGCAAATTATCATCATATTCTCAGACTGGGAGATCGGGGACTACGCGGTCAATTCCAACAAGTTACATTAGCCCCGTGCCAAGCGTTCGTGCCTCCTACGGGGTCGTTTCGGAGCTGGTTTGGGTTTCACCCTTTAACATCTTATTTTTAAGTCTAAGTGTTATTTTTGCAAATTATCGTCATATTCTCAAACCGGGAGACTTGGTACTACGCGGCTTGTTCCTACAAGTTACATTAGTCCCGTGCGAGGTGTTCGTGCCTCCTACGGGGTCATTTGGGGGTTGGTTTGGGTTTTCACCCTTTAACGGCTTGTTTTTAAGTTAGTGTGATTTTGGCAAATTATCGCCATATTCTCAAACCGAGAGTCCCAGGATTACGCGGTCAGTTCCTACAAGTTACATTGCTCTCGTGCAAGGTGTTCGTGCCTCCTACGGGTTCGTTTGGGGGCTAGTTTGGGTTTTCACCCTTTAACAGCTTGTTTTTAAGTCTAATTGTCATTTTTGAAAATTATCATCATATTCTCAAACCGGGAGACCCGGTACTGTCCGGTCAGTTCCTACAAGTTACATTGGTCCCGAGCGAGGTGGTCGTGCCTCCTACGGGGTCGTTTGGGGGGTGGTTTAGGGTTTTCACCCTTTAACGGCATGTTTTTAAGTCTAAGTATTATTTTTGCAAATTATCATCATATTCTCAAACCGGGAGACCCGGGACTACGTGGTCAGTTCCTACAAGTTACATTGGTCCCGTGCGAGGTGTTCGTGCCTCTTACGGGGTCGTTTGGGTGCTGGTTTGGGTTTTCACCCTTTAAAGGCATGTTTTTAAGTCTAAGTGTTGATTTTTTCAAATTGTCGTCATATTCTCAAACCGGGAGACTCGGGACTATGCGGTGAGTTCCTACAAGTTACATTAGTCCCGTGCGCGGTGTTCGTGCCTCCCACGAGGTCGTTTGGGGGCTTGTTTGGGTTTTCGACCTTTAAAGCTTGTTTTTAAGTCTAAGTGTTAATTTTTGCAAATTATCATCATATTCTCAAATCGGGAGACCCGAGAATACGCGGTGTGTTCCTACAAGTTACATTGGTCCCGTGCGAGGTGTTCGTGCCTCCTAAGGGGTCGTTTGGTGGCTGATTTGGGTTTTCACCCTTTAAAGGCTTATTTTTTAGTCTAAGTGTTGAATTTTGCAAATTATCATCATATTCCCATATCGGGAGACCCGGGACTACGCGGTCAGTTCCTACAAGTTACACTGGTCCCGTGCGAGGTATTCGTGCCTCCTACGGGGTCTTTTGGGGGCTCGTTTGGATTTTAACCCTTTAACATCTAGTTTTTAAGTCTAAGTGTGATTTTTGCAAATTATCATCATATTCTCAAACCAAGAGACCCGGGACTACGCGGTCAGTTCCAACAAGTTACATTAGTCCCGTGCGAGGTGTCCGTGCCTCCTCGGGGTCGTTTGGGTGGAGGGTTTGGGTTTTCACTCTTTAACAGCTTATTTCTAAGTCTAAGTGTTGATTTTTGCAAATTATCATCATATTCTCAAACTAGGAGACCCAGGACTACGCGGTCAGTTGCTACAAGTTACACTGGTCCCGTGCGAGGTGCTCGTTCCTCCTACTGGGTCGTTTGGTGGCTGGTTTGGGTTTTCACCCTTTAAAGGCCTGTTTTAAAGTCTAAGTGTTGATTTTTGCAAATTATCATCATATTCTCAAATCGGGAGACCTGGGACTATGCGGTCAATTCCTACAAGTTACATTAGTCCCGTGCGAGGTGTTCGTGCCTTCTGCGTGGTCATTTGGGGGCTGGTTTGGGTTTTCACCCTTTAAAGGCTTGTTTTTAGTCTAAGTGTTGATTTTTGCACATTATCGACATATTCACGAATCGGGAGACCCGGGACAACGCGGTCAGTTCCTACAAGTTACATTGGTCCCGTGCGTGATGTTCATGCCTCCTACGGGGTCGTTTGGGGGATGGTTTAGGTTTTCACCCTTTAACAACTTGTTTTTAAGTCTAAGTGTGATTTTTGCAAATTATCGCCATATTTTCAAATCGGGAGACCCGGAACTATGCGGTCAGTTCCTACAAGTTACATTGGTCCCTTACGAGGTGTCTGTGCCTCCTACGGGGTCATTTGGGGGCTGGTTTAGATTTTCACCCCTTAATGACTTATTTTTAAGTCTGAGTGTTATTTTTGCCAATTATCGTCACATTCTCAATCTGGGAGACCCGAGACTACGCGGTCAGTTCCTAATAGTAACATTAGTCCTGTGCGAGGTGTTCGTGCCTCCTACGGGGTCGTTTGGGGGTTGGTTTGGGTTTTCAACCTTTAACGGCTTGTTTTTAAGTCTAAGTGTTGATTTCGGTAAATTATCATCATATTCTCAGACCGGGAGACCAGGGACTAGGCGGTCAATTCCAACAAGTTACATTGGCCTCGTGCCATGCGTCCGTGCCTCCTACGGGGACGTTTGGGAGCTGGTTTGGGTTTCACCCTTTAACGTCTTGTTTTTAAGTCTAAGTGTTATGTTTGCAAATTATCATCATATTCTCAAACTGGGAGACCCGGTACTACGCGGTCAGTTCCTACAAGTTACATTAGTCCCGTGCGAGGTGTTCGTGCCTCCTACGGGGTCGTTTGGGGGTTGGTTTGGGTTTTCACCCTTTAATGGCTTGTTTTTAAGTTATTGTGATTTTGGCAAATTATCATCATATTCTCAAACCAAGAGACCCGACACAATGCGGTCAGTTCCAACGAGTTACATTGGTCCCGTGCGAGGTGTTCGTGCCTCTAACGGGGTCGTTTGGGGGGTGGTTTGGGTTTTCACCTTTTAACGGCTTGTTTTTAAGTCTAAGTGTTATTTTTTGGAAATCTTCATAATATTCTTAAACCGAGAGACTCGGCACTACACGGTCAGTTCCTAAAAGTTACATTGGCCGAGTGCGATGTGGTTGTGCCTTCTACGGGGTCGTTTGGGGGGTGGTTTGGGTTTTCACCCTTTAGCGGCTTGTGTTTTCTGTTTGAGTGTTGATTTTGTTAATTTTTTCTAATTATCGTCATATTCACAAACCAGGAGACCAGGGACTACGTGGTCAGTTCCTACAAGTTACATTGGTCCCTTGCGAGGTGTTTGTGCCTCCTACGGGGACGTTTGGGTACTGGTTTTGGTTTTCACCCTTTAACGGCTTGTTTTTAAGTCTAAGTGTAATTTTTACATATTATCGTGATATTCTCAAACCGGGAGACCCGGGACTAAGCGGTCAGTTCCTACAAGTTTCATTGGTCCCGTGCGGGGTGTTCGTGCCTCCAACGGGGTCGTTTGGGGGCTGGTTTGGGTTTTCACCCTTTAAAGGCTTTTTTAAGTCTAATTGTTGGTTTTTTAAAATTATCATCTTATTCTCAAATTGGGAGACCCGGGACTATGCGGTCAGTTCCTACAAGTTACATTAGTCCCGTGCGAAGTGTTTATGCCTCCTACGGGGTCATTTGGGGGCTGATTTGGGTTTTCACCCTTTAAAGGCTTGATTTTAAGTCTAAGTGTTGATTTTTGGAAATTATCATCATATTCTCAAACCGAGAAACCCAGGACTACGCGGTCAGTTCCTACAAGTTACATTGGTCCTGTGCGAGGTGTTCGTGCCTCCTACGGGGTCGTTTGGGGGCTGGTTTGGGTTTTCACCCTTTAAAGGCTTATTTTTATGTCTAAGTGCTGATTTTTGCAAATTATCATCATATTCTCAAACCGATAGACCCGAGACTACGCGGTCAGTTCCTACAACTTACATTGGTCCCGTGCGAGGTATCCGTGCCTCCTACAGGGTCGTTTGGGGGTTGGTTTGGGTTTTCACCCTTTAAAGGCTTATTTTTAAGTCTAAGTGTTGAATTTTGCAAATTATCGTCATATTCTCAACAGGGAGACCCGGGACTACGCGGTAAGTTCCTACAAGTTACATTGGTCCCGTGCGAGATGTTCGTGCCTCCTATGGGGTGGTTTGGCGGCTGGTTTGGATTTTCACCCTTTAAAGGCTTATTTTTAACTCTAAGTGTTGATTTTTTCAAATTATCATCATATTCTCAAACCAGGAGACTCGGCACTACGCGGTCAGTTCCTACGAGTTACATTGGTCTCGTGCGAGGTGTTCGTGCCTCCTACGGGGTCTTTTGAGGGCTGGTTTGGGTTTTCACCCTTTAACGGCTTGTTTTTTAGTTTAAGTGTTGATTTGGTTGATTTTCTCAAATTATCATCATATTGTCAAATCGGGAGACCCGGGACTACGCGGTCAGTTCCTATAAGTTACATTGGTCCCGTGCGAGGTGTTCGTGACTCCTACGGGGTCGTTTTGGGACTGGTATTGGTTTTCACACTTTAACACCTTATTTTTAAGTCTAAGTGTGATTTTTGCAAATTATCATCATATTCTCAAATTGGGAGACTCGGGACTACGCGGTCAGTTCCTACAATTTACATTGGTCCCGTGCGAGGTGTACTCGCCTCCTACGGGGTCGTTTGGGGGATGGTTTGGGTTTTCACCCTTTAAAAGCTTTTTTTTTAAGTCTAAGTGATTTTTGAAAATTATCGTCATATTCTCAAACCAAGAGACCCGAGATTACGCGGTCAGTTCCAACAAGTTCTATTGGTCCCGTGTGAAGTGTTCCTGCCTCCTACCGGGTCGTTTGGGGGCTGGTTTGGGTTTTCACCCTTTAAAGGCTTGTTTTTAAGTCTAAGTGTTGATTTTTGCAAATTATCATCATATTCTCAAATCGGGAGACTCGGGACTACGCGGTCAGTTCCTACAAGTTACATTGGTCCCCTGCGAGGTGTTCGTGCCTCCTACGAGGTCGTTTGGGGGCTGGTTTGGGTTTTCACCCTTTAAAGGCTTGTTTTTTAGCCTAAGTTTTGAATTTTGTAAATTATCGACATATTCTCAAACCAGGAGACCAAGGACTACACGGTCAGTTCCTAGAAGTTACATTGGTCCCGTGCGAGGTGTTCGTGCCTCCTACTAGCTCGTTTTGGGGCTGGTTCGGGTTTTCCCCTTTAACGGCTTGTTTTTAACTCTAAGTGTGATTTTGGAAAATTATCGTCATATTCTCAAACCACGAGACCCGAGACTACGTCGTCAGTTCCAACAAGTTACATTGGTCCCATGCGAGGTATTCGTGCCTCCTACGGGTTCGTTTGGGGGGTGGTATGGGTTTTCACCCTTTTACGACTTGTTTTTATGTCTAATTGTTAATTTTTGTGACTTATCATCATATTCTCAAACCGGGAGACTCGGGACAACGCGATCAGTTCCTACAAGTTACATTGGTCCCATGCGAGGTGTTCGTGCCTCCTACGGGGTCGTTTGGGGGCTGGTTTGGGTTTTCACCCTTTAAAGGCTTGTTCTTAAGTCTAAGTGTTGATTTTTGCAAATTATCATCATATTCTCAAATCGGGAGACCAGGGACTACGCGGTCAGTTCCTACGAGTTACATTGGTCCTGTGCGAGGTGTTCGTGCCTCCTACGGGGTCGTTTGGGGGATGGTTTGGGTTTTCACGATTTAAAGGCTTGTTTTTAAGTCTAAGTGTTGAATTTTGCAAATTATCATCACATTCTCAAACCGGGAGAGCCAAGACTACGCGGTCAGTTCCTACAAGTGACATTGGTCCCCATGCGAGGTTTTCGTGCCTCCTACGGGGTCGTTTGAGGGCTGGTTTGGGTTTTCACCGTTTAACGGCTTGTTTTTTAGTTTAAGTGTTGATTTTGTTGATTTTTGCAAATTATTGTCATATTGTCATACCGGGAGACCCGGGACTCCGCGGTCAGTTCCTACAAGTTACATTGGTCCCTTACGAGGTGTTCGGGACTCCTATGGGGTCGTTTTGGGACTGGTATTGGTTTTCACACTTCAATGGCTTATTTTTAAGTCTAAGTGTGATTTTTGCAAATTATCATCATATTCTCAAATCGGGAGACCCGGGACTACGCAGTCAGTTCCTACAAGTTACATTGGTCCCGTGCGAGGTGTCCGTGCCTCCTACGGGGTCGTTTGGAGGATATTTTGGTTTTCACCCTTTAACGGCTTGTTTTTAACTCTAAGTGTGATTTTGGCAAATTATCGTCATATTCTCAAACCACGAGGCCCGAGACTACGCGGTTAGTTCCAACAAGTTACATTGGTCTCGTGCGAGGTGTTCGTGCCTCCAACGGGGTCGTTTGGGTGGTGGTTTTGGTTTTCACCCTTTAATGGCTTATTTTTAAGTCTAAATGTTAATTTTTGGAAATTATAGACATATTCTCAAACCAAGAGACCCGAGACTACGCGGTCAGTTCCAACAAGTTACATGGGTCCAGTGCGAGGTGTTCGTGCCTCCTATGGGGTCATTGGGAGCTGGTTTGGGTTTTCACCCCTTAACGTCTTATTTTTAAGTTTAAGTGTTGATTTTGTTGATTTTTGCAAATTATCATCATATTCTCAAATCGGGAGACCCGGGACTACGTGGTCAGTTCCTATAAGTTACATTGGTCTCGTGCGAGGTGTTCGTGACTCCTACGGGGTCGTTTGGAGGCTAGTTTGGGTTTTCACCCTTTAACGGCTTGGTTTTAAGTCTAAGTGTTATTTTTGCAAATTATCAGCATATTCCCAAACCAGGAGACCCGGTACTGCGCGGTCAGTTCCTACAAGTTACATTGGTCCCGTGTGAGGTGTTCGTGCCTCCTACGGGGTCGTTTGGGATTTGGTTTGGGTTTTCACCCTTTAACGGCTTGTTTTAAAGTTTAAGTGTTAATTTTTGCAAATTATCATCATATTCTCAAACCGGGAGATCCGGGACAATGCGGTCAGTTCCAACGAGTTACATTGGTCCCGTTCAAGGTGTTCGTGCCTCCTACGGGGTCGTTTGGGGGGTGGTTTGGGTTTTCACCCTTTAACGGCATTTTTTTAAGTCTAAGAGTTGTTTTTTGAAAATTATCATCATATTCTCAAATTAAGAGACCTTGGACTACGCGGTCAGTTCCTACATGTTACATTGGTCCCGTGCGAGGTGTTCGTTCCTCCTATGGGGTCGTTTGGGGGCTGGTTTGGGTTTTCACCCTTTAAAGGCTTGTTTTTAAGTCTAAGCATTGACTTTTGCAAATTATCATCATATTCTCAAATCGGGAGACCCGGGACTACGTGGTCAGTTCCTACAAGTTACATTGGTCCCCATGCGAGGTGTTCATGCCTCCTACGGGGTCGTTTGGGGGCTGGTTTGAGTTTTCACCCTTTAACGGCTTATTTTTAAGTCTAAGTGTGATTTTTTCAAATTATCGTCATATTCTAAAACCAAGAGACCCGAGACTACGCGGTCAGTTCCAACAAGTTACATTGGTCCCGTGCGAGGTGTTCATGCCTCCTACGGGGTCATTTGGGGGGTGGTTTTGGTTTTCACCCTTTAACGGCTTATTTTTAAGTCTAAGTGTTGATTTTTGCTAATTATCATCATATTCTCAAACCGGGAGACCCGAGACTACGCGGTCATTGTAACACCCCGCCCGCCCGGGGAGAGCGAACAGAGCGCTAATGCGATAAAATAAATCCAAATCCACAATGACAAGGTATAGAGCATCTAAATAAACCCACAATAATATAAATCCACTAATCTCAATCTCTTCAATTACATCAAAGTCTCTCGAATTAAAATTACAACAATCTAACTCGAATAAAAATACAAATCTCCAAAGCTCTATACATCAAAATAATTCAATTCTTCCAACTTGTATTAAAAATTCTCCCTAATATAATCCACGCTAAAAATCATCCCAATTGGTCCATAGCGTCCCAAATCCACGCTAACCTGCCACTAAAAGAAAATATGGGGAAGTACACAATACGACAGGAAAGATGCTCGAAAAATATATTAGCGACGAACAAAACGTAACAACACGAGTACGAATATTCAAATCAAAATGCAAATCTTAATAGCATTTCATCATTATAATTTCTCATCAACACATCAATGGGTCACCAGGCCTCACCACATCCGTATATGCTTTATCAAGCCATAGCCCGGGAAACATGAATTTTGGCGGGTGCCCAACATCCGTGCCATATTAAAATCTCATGACAATGAGCTCAACAACAATATAATGATACCACATGAATCAAAATAATTTCAACAATTATTTTCCAGATTTCAATGAATCTAACAATTCAAATATGAGTTCAATTAATAAGAAATCCAAAGAGAATGACACTCGCGAGATTTAGAGAGCATATTGTGTAAAACCCCATACCTCAAACCATGATGAGAAACCAATGATCACATCCTCAAGATCAACACAAAAGATCCACAGAAGCTCCTCCAAGAACCTCCAACAAAATAGCCCCAAGAACACCTCTAATCTAAGGTTGGACTCACAAATCTCAAGGGGCAATGTGTATATTAAAAGAAGAGAAATATAAAATATATTTGCTGCTAAAATTTGTGCCAAAAGTATGTTAAAAGGTTGCCCACAACTTCCTTTTATAATGCAAAGAAATGAAGAGTTGGAATCCAAAAGACTCCTTTAAATAAGGCAAATAAATGAAGAGGTGGAAGTCAAAACAACTCCAAGAGTTAAAAACATTTTAAAATCCGTTTTAACTCCGTTTTCAAAACCGTTTGAAATTCTCGCCTTTAAAAATAATAACCAACATATTTGAGCAATAAAAATAATTTTATCAAAAACTTTATTTTTCCTCTTTATTTTGAAAATGCCCCAAAAATTACGCGGGTTGTTACACTTCCCCACTAACAATGGAATTTCGCCCTCAAAATTCGCCGAATGCCTAACTCTCAAAATTAGGCCACTACACTAACTCCAAAAATAATCTCGTCGCCAAAAATAATTCCTCACCTCTAATCTCGAAACTTATCACGAATATCACCTAAAATTTTCTATCTCCAAAAATTGCTAACCACGCAATGAACCCAAAACCCAAGCCCCGAGGGTTGCCGTATACCTAAGCTCTGATACCATTTGTAACACCCCGCCCGCCCGGGGAGAGCTAACGGAGCGGTAATGCGATAAAATAAATCCAAATCCACAAGTGACAAGGTATAGAGCATCTAAATAAACCCACAATAATATAAATCCACTAATCTCAATCTCTTCAATTACATCAAAATCTCTCGAATTAAAATTACAACAATCTAACTCGAATAAAAATACAAATCTCCAAAGCTCTATACATCAAAATAATACAAATCTTCCAACTTGTATTAAAAATTCTCCCCATTATAATCCACACTAAAAATCATCCCAATTGGTCCATAGCGTCCCAAATCCACGCTAACCTGCCACTAAAAGAAAATATGGGGAAGTACACAATACAACAGGAAAGATGCTCGAAAAATATATTAGCGACGAACAATACGTAACAACACGAGTACGAATATTCAAATCAAAATGCAAATCTTAATAGCATTTCATCATTATAATTTCTCAACAACACATCAATGGGTCACCAGGCCTCACCACATCCGTATATGCTTTATCAAGCCATAGCCCGGGAAACAGGAATTTTGGCGGGTGCCCAACATCCGTGCCATATTAAAATCTCCTGACAACGTGCTCAACAACAATATAATGATACCACAAGAATCAAAATAATTTCAACAATTATTTTCCAGATTTCAATGAATCTAACAATTCAAATATGAGTTCAATTAATAAGAAATCCAAATAGAATGACACTCGTGAGATTTAAGGAGCATATTGTGTAAAATCCCATAACTCAAACCATGATGAGAAACCAATGATCACATCCTCAAGATCAACACAAAAGATCCACAGAAGCTCCTCCAATAACCTCCAACAAAATAGCCCCAAGAACACCTCTAATCTAAGGTTGGAACTCACAAATCTCAAGGGCCAATGTGTATATTAAAAGAAGAGGAATATAAAATATATTTGCTGCCAAAATTTGTGCCAAAAGTATGTTAAAAGGTTTCCCACAACTTCCTTTTATAATGCAAAGAAATGAAGAGTTGGAATCCAAAAGACTCCTTTAAATAAGGCAAATAAATGAAGAGGTGGAAGTGAAAACAACTCCAAGAGTTAAAAACATTTTAAAATCATTTTAAAATCCGTTTTAACTCCGTTTTCAAAACCGTTTGAAATTCTCGCCTTTAAAAATAATAACCAACATATTTGAGCAATAAAAATAATTTTATCAAAAACTTTATTTTTCCTCTTTATTTTGAAAATGCCCCAAAAATTACGCGGGTTGTTACAGTCATTTCCTAAAAGTTACATGGGTCCCGTGCGAGGTGTTCGTGCCTCCTACGGGGTCATTGGGGGCTGGTTTGGGTTTTCACCATTTAACGGCTTATTTTTAAGTTTAATGTTTGTTTTGTTGATTTTTGCAAATTATTGTCATATTCTCAAACCGAGAGACCCGAGATTACGCGGTCAGTTCCTACAAGTTACATTAGTCTCGTGCGAGGTGTTCATGCCTCCTACGGGTTCGTTCAGGGGTTGGTTTGGGTTTTCACCCTATAACGGCTTATTTTTAAGTCTAAGTGTCATTTTTGCAAATTATCATCATATTCTCAAACCGGGAGACCCGGGACAGCGCGGTCAGTTCCTACAAGTTACATTGGTCCCGAGCGAGGTGGTCGTGCCTCCTACGGGGTCGTTTTGGGGGTGGTTTGGGTTTCCACCCTTTAACGGCTTATTTTTAAGTCTAAGTATTATTTTTGCAAATTATCATCATATTCTCAAACCGGGAGACCCGGGACTACGTGGTCAGTTCCTACAAGTTACATTGGTCCCGTGCGAGGTGTTCGTGCCTCTTACGGGGTCGTTTGGGGGTTGGTTTTGGTTTTCACCCTTTAACGGCTTGTTTTTAAGTCTAAGTGTGATTTTTGCAAATTATCATCATATTATCAAACCGGGAGACCCGGGACTCCGCGGTCAGTTCCTACAAGTTACATTGGTCCCTTGCGAGGTGTTCGTGACTCCTATGGGGTCGTTTTGGAACTGGTATTGGTTTTCACACTTTAACGGCTTATTTTTAAGTCTAAGTGTGATTATTACAAATTATCATCATATTCTCAAATCGGGAGACCCGGGACTACGCAGTCAGTTCCTACAAGTTACATTGGTCCCGTGCGAGGTGTTCGTGCCTCCTACGGGGTCGTTTGGAGGCTGGTTTGGTTTTCACCCTTTAACGGCTTATTTTTAACTCTAAGTGTGATTCTGGCAAATTATCATCATATTCTCAAACCACGAGACCCGAGACTACGCGGTTAGTTCCAACAAGTTACATTGGTCCCATGCGAGGTGTTCGTGCCTCCAACGGGGTCGTTTGGGGGGTGGTTTTGGTTTTCATCCTTTAACGGCTTATTTTTAAGTCTAAGTATTGATTTTTGCAAATTATCGACATATTCTCAAACAATGAGACCCGAGAATACGCTGTCAGTTCCAACAAGTTACATGGGTCCCGTGTGAGGTGTTCGTGCCTCCTACGGGGTCATTGGGAGTTGGTTTGGGTTTTCACCCTTTAACATCTTATTTTTAGGTTTAAGTGTTGATTTTGTTAATTTTTGTAAATTATCGTCATATTCTCAAATCGGGACACCCGGGACTATGCGGTCAGTTCCTATAACTTACATTGGTCTCGTAGGAGGTGTTCGTGCCTCCTACGGGGCCGTTTGGGGGCTAGATTGTGTTTTCACCCTTTAACGGCTTGGTTTTAAGTCTAAGTGTTATTTTTGCAAATTATCATCATATTCTCAAACTAGGTAACCCGGTATTGCGCGGTCAGTTCCTACAAGTTACATTGGTCCCGTGCGAGGTGTTCGTGCCTCCTACGGGGTCGTTTGGGGTTTGGTTTGAGTTTTCACCCTTTAACGGCTTGTTTTAAAGTTTATGTGTTAATTTTTCCAAATTATCGTCATTTTCTCAAATCGGGAGACCCGAGACAATGCGGTCAGTTCCAACGCGTTAAATTGGTCCCGTGCAAGGTGTTCGTGCCTCCTACGGGGTCGTTTGGGTGGTGGTTTGGGTTTTCACCCTTTAACGGCATTTTTTTAAGCCTAAGTATTGTTTTTGGAAAATTATCATCAAATTCTCAAATCGAGAGACCCTGGACTACGTGGTCAGTTCTTACAAGTTACATTGGTCCCGTGCGAGGTGTTCGTTCCTCCTATGGGGTCGTTTGGGGGCTGGTTTGGGTTTTCACCCTTTAAAGGCTTGTTTTTAAGTCTAAGCGTTGAATTTTCCAAATTATCATCATATTCTAAAATCGGGAGGCCCGGGACTATGTGGTCAGTTCCTACAAGTTACATTGGTCCCCATGCGAGGTGTTCGTGCCTCCTACGGGGTCATTTGGGGGCTGGTTTGAGTTTTCACCCTTTAACGGCTTGTTTTTAAGTCTAAGTGTGATTTTTGCAAATTATCATCATATTCTAAAACCAAGAGACCCGAGACTACGCGGTCAGTTCCAACAAGTTACATTGGTCCCGTGCGAGGTGTTCGTGCCTCTTACGGGGTCATTTGGGGGGTCGTTTTGGTTTTCACCCTTTAACGGCTTATTTTTAAGTCTAAGAGTTTATTTTTACTAATTATAATCATATTCTCAAACCGGGAGACCCGAGACTACGCGGTCATTTCCTAAAAGTTACATGGGTCCCGTGCGAGGTGTTCGTGCCTCCTACGGGGTCATTGGGGGCAGGTTTGGGTTTTCACCATTTAACGGCTTATTTTTAAGTTTAATGTTTGTTTTGTTGATTTTTGCAAATTATTGTCATATTCTCAAACCGAGAGACCCAGGATTTCGCGGTCAGTTCCTACAAGTTACATTAGTCCCGTGCGAGGTGTTCGTACTTCCTACGGGGTCGTTTGGGGGTAGGTTTGGGTTTTCACCCTTTATCGGCTTGTTTTTAAGTTAGTGTGATTTTGGAAAATTATCGCCATATTCTCAAACCGAGAGTCTTGGGATTACGCGGTCAGTTCCTACAAGTTACATTGCTCTCGTGCGAGGTGTTCGTGCCTCCTACGGGTTCGTTTGGGGGCTGGTTTGGGTTTTCACCCTTTAACGGCATGTTTTTAAGTCTAAGCATTTTTTTTACAAATTATCATCATATTCTAAAACCGGGAGACCCGGGACTACGTGGTCAGTTCCTACAAGTTACATTGGTCCCGTGCGAGGTGTTCGTCCCTCTTACGGGGTCGTTTTGGTGCTGGTTTTGGTTTTTCCCCTTTAACGGCTTATTTTTAAGTCTAAGTGTGATTTTTGGAAATTATCATCATATTCTCAAATCGGGAGACCCGGGACTACGCGATGAGTTCCTATGAGTTACATTGGGCCCGTGCGAGGTGTTCGTGCCTCCTACGAGGTCGTTTGGGGACTGGTTTGGGTTTTCACCTTTTAAAGGCATGTTTTTAAGTCTAAGTGTTAATCTTTGCAAATTATCATCATATTCTCAAATTGGGAGACCCGGGAATACGCGGTGTGTTCCTACAAGTTACATTGGTCCCGTGCGAGGTGTTCGTGCCTCCTACGGGGTCGTTTGGGGGCTGATTTGGGTTTTCACCCTTTAAAGGCTTGTTTTTAAGTCTAAGTGTTGAATTTTGCAAATTATCATCATATTCCCAAATCGGGAGACCCGGGACTACGCGGTCAGTTCCTACAAGTTACACTGGTCCCGTGCGAGGTATTCGTGCCTCCTACGGGGTCTTTTGGGGGCTGGTTTGGATTTTAACCCTTTAACGGGTAGTTTTTAAGTCTAAGTGTGATTTTTGCAAATTATCATCATATTCTCAAACCAAGAGACCCGACTACGCGGTCAGTTCCAACAAGTTACATTAGTCCCGTGCGAGGTGTCCGTGCCTCCTACGGGGTCGTTTGGGTGGAGGGTTTGGGTTTTCACCCTTTAACGGCTTGTTTCTAAGTCTAAGTGTTGATTTTTGCAAATTACCATCATATTCTCAAACTAGGAGACCCGGGACTACGCGATCAGCTCCTACAAGTTACATTGGTCTCGTGCGAGGTGTTCGTGCCTCCTACGGGGCCGTTTGAGGGCTGGTTTGGGTTTTCACCCTTTAATGGCTTGTTGTTTAGTTTAAGTGTTGACTTTGTTGATTTTTGCAAATTATCGTCATATTGTCAAACCGGGAGACCCGAGACTACGCGGTCAGTTCCTACAAGTTACATTGGTCCGTGCGAGGTGTTCGTGACTCCTACGGGGTCTTTTTGGGGCTGGTATTGGTTTTCACACTATAACGGCTTGTTTTTAAGTCTAAGTGTGATTTTGGCAAATTATCGTCATATTCTCAAATTGGGAGACCCGGGACTACGCGGTCAGTTCCTACAAGTTACATTGGTCCCGTGCGAGGTGTCCGTGCCTCCTACTGGGTCGTTTTGTGGCTGGTTTGGGTTTTCACCCTTTAAAGGCTTGTTTTGAAGTCTAAGTGTTGATTTTTGCAAATTATCATCATATTCTCAAATCGGGAGACCCGGGACTATGCGATCAATTCCTGCAAGTTACATTAGTCCCGTGTGAGGTGTTCGTGCCTCCTACGTGGTCATTTGGGGGTTGCTTTAGGTTTTCACCCTTTAAAGGCTTGTTTTTAGTCTAAGTGTATATTTTTGCACATTATCGACATATTCACGAATCGGGAGACCCGGGATAACGCGGTTAGTTCTTACGAGTTACATTGGTCCCGTGCGAGGTGTTCGTGCCTCCTACGGGGTCGTTTCGGGGCTGGTTTGGGTTTTTACCCTTTAACAACTTGTTTTTAAGTCTAAGTGTGATTTTTGCAAATTATCGCCAAATTTTCAAATCGGGAGGCCCGGAACTATGCGGTCAGTTCCTACAAGTTACATTGGTCCCTTACGAGGTGTCCGTGCCTCCTACGGGGTCATTTGGGGGCTGGTTTAGATTTTCACCCTTTAATGACTTATTTTTAAGTCTATGTGTTATTTTTGCCAATTATCGTCACATTCTCAATCTGGGACACCCGGGACTACGCGGTCAGTTCCTACTAGTAACATTAGTCCTGTGCGAGGTGTTCGTGCCTCCTACGGGGTCGTTTGGGAGTTGGTTTGGGTTTTCAACCTTTAACGGCTTGTTTTTAAGTCTAAGTGTTGATTTCGGCAAATCATCATCGTATTCTCAGATCGGTAGACCGGGGACTCTGTGGTCAATTCCAACAAGTTACATTGGCCCCGTGCCAAGCGTTCGTGCCTCCTACGGGGTCGTTTGGGAGCTGGTTTGGATTTCACCCTTTAATGCCTTGTTATTAAGTCTAAGTGTTATTTTTGCAAATTATCGTCATATTCTCAAACCGGGAGACTCGGTACTACGCGGTCAGTTCCTACAAGTTACATTGGTCCCGAGCGAGGTGGCCGTGCCTCCTACGGGGTCGTTTGGGGGGTGGTTTGGGTTTTCACCCTTTAACGGCTTGTTTTTAAGTATAAGTATTATTTTTCCAAATTATCATCATATTCTCAAACCGAGAGACCCGGGACTACGTGGTCAGTTCCTACAAGTTACATTGGTCCCGTGCGAGGTGTTCGTGCCTCTTACGGGGTCGTTTGGGGGCTGGTTTTGGTTTTCACCCTTTAACGGCTTATTTTTAAGTCTAAGTGTGATTTTTGCAAATTATCATCATATTCTCAAACCGGGAGACCCGGGACTACACGGTCAGTTCCTATAAGTTGCATTGGGCCCGTGCGAGGTGTTCGTGCCTCCTACGAGGTCGTTTGGGGGCTGGTTTGGGTTTTCACCCTTTAAAGGCATGTTTTTAAGTCTAAGTGTTAATTTTTTCAAATTGTCGTCATATTCTCAAACCGGGAGACCCGGGACTATGCGGTCAGTTCCTACAAGTTACATTAGTCCCGTGCAAGGTGTTCGTGCCTCCTACGAGGTCGTTTGGGGGCTAGTTTGGGTTTTTGCCCTTTAAAGGCTGGTTTTTAAGTCTAAGAGAGATTTTTGCAAATTATCATCATATTCTCGAACCGGGAGACCCGGGACTACGCGGTCAATTCCTACAAGTTACATTGGTCTCGTGCGAGGTGTTCGTGCCTCCTACGGGGTCGTTTTGTGGTTGGTTTGGGTTTTCACCCTTTAAAGGCTTGTTTTGAAGTCTAAGTTTTGATTTTTGCAAATAATCATCATATTCTCAAATCGGGAGACCCGGGACTATGCGATCAGTTCCTACAAGTTACATTAGTCCCGTGCGAGGTGTTCGTGCCTCCTACGTGGTCATTTGGGGGCTGGTTTGGGGTTTCACCCTTTAAAGGCTTGTTTTTAATCTAAGTGTTGAATTTTGCACATTATCGACAGATTCAGGAACCGGGAGACCTGGGACTACGCGGTCAGTTCCTAGAAGTTACATTGGTCCCGTGCACGGTGTTCATGCCTCCTACAGGGTCGTTTGGGTGATGGTTTGGGGTTTCACCCTTTAACGGCTTATTTTTAATTATAAGTGTGATTTTGCAAATTATCTCCATATTCTAAAATCGGGAGACGCGGAACTATGCGGTCAGTTCCTACAAGTTACATTGGCCCCGTGCCAAGCGTTCGTGCCTCCTACGGGTTCATTTGGGTGCTAGTTTGGGTTTTCACCCTTTAACGGCTTGTTTTTAAGTCTAAGTGTTATTTTTGCAAATTATCGTCATATTCTCAGACCGGGAGAACTGGTAGTACGCGGTCAGTTCCAACAAGTTACATTGGTCCCGTGCGAGGTGTTCGTGCCTCCTACGGGGTCATTTGGGGGTTGGTTTGGGTTTTCACCCTTTAATAGCTTGTTTTTAAGTCTAAGTGTGATTTTTGCAAATAATCGTCATATTCTCAAACCAAGAGACCTGAGACAACGCGGTCAGTTCCAACGAGTTACATTGGTCCTGTGCGAGGTGTTCGTGCCTCCTACGGGGTCGTTTGGGGGGTGGGTTGGGTTTTCACCCTTTAACGGATTGTATTTAAGTCTAAGTGTTATTTTTTTGGAAATTATCATCATATTCTCAAACCGGGAGACTCGGGACTACACAGTCAGTTCTTACAAGTTACATTGGTCAAGTGCGAGGTGTTCGTGCCTCCTATAGGGTCGTTTGGTGGTTGGTTTGGGTTTTCACTTTTTAGCGGCTTGTGTTTTAAGTTTGACTGTTGATTTTGTTAATTTTTACAAATTATCATGATATTCTCAAACCGGGAGACCCGGGACTACGTGGTCAGTTCCTATAAGTTACATTGGTTCCGTGCGAGGTGTTTGTGCCTCCTACAAGGTCGTTTGGGGGCTGGTTTTCGTTTTCACCCTTTAACGGCTTGTTTTTAAGTCTAAGTGTGATTTTTAAAAATTATCATCATATTCTCAAACCGGGAGACTCGGGACTACGCGGTCAGTTCCTACAAGTTACATTGGTCCCGTGCGAGGTGTTCGTGCCTCCTATGGGGTCGTTGGGGGTTGGTTTGGGATTTCACCCTTTAAAGGCTTTTTTTAAGTCTAAGTGTTGATTTTTGGAAATTATCGTCATATTCTCAAACCGAGAAACCCAGGACTACGCGGTCAGTTCATACAAGTTACATTGGTCCTGTGCGAGGTGTTCGTGCCTCCTACGGGATCGTTTGGGGGCTGGTTTGGGTTTTCACCCTTTAAAGGCTTATTTTTAAGCCTAAGTGCTGATTTTTGCAAGTTATCATCATATTCTCAAATCGATAGACCCGAGACTACGCGGTCAGTTCCTACAAGTTACATTGGTCCCGTGCGAGGTGCTCGCGCCTCCTACGGGGTCGTTTGGGGGCTGGTTTGGGTTTTCACCCTTTAAAGGCTTATTATTAAGTCTAAGTGTTGAATTTTGCAAATTATCGTCATATTCTCAACCGGGAGACCCGGGACTACGCGGTAAGTTCCTACAAGTTACATTGGTCCCGTGCGAGGTGTTCGTGCCTCCTATGGCGTGGTTTGGCGGCTGGTTTGGGTTTTCACCCTTTAAAGGCTTATTTTTAACTCTAAGTGTTGATTTTTTCAAATTATCGTCATATTCTCAAACCAGGAGACTCGGCACTACGCGGTCAGTTCCTACAAGTTACATTGGTCTCGTGCGAGGTGTTCGTGCCTCCTACGGGGTCGTTTGAGGGTTGGTTTGGGTTTTCACCCTTTAACGGCTTGTTTTTTAGTTTAAGTGTTGATTTTGTTGATTTTTTTAAATTATCATCATATTGTCAAATCGGGAGACCCGAGACTACGCGGTCAGTTCCTATAAGTTACATTGGTCCCGTGCGAGGTGTTCGTGACTCCTACGGGGTCGTTTTGGGACTCGTATTGGTTTTCACACTTTAACGGCTTATTTTTAAGTCTAAGTGTGATTTGTGCAAATTATCATCATATCCTCAAATTGGGAGACTCGGGACTACGCGGTCAGTTGCTACAATTTACATTGGTCCCGTGCGAGGTGTACTCGCCTCCTACGGGGTCGTTTGGGGGCTGGTTTGGGTTTTCACCCTTTAAAGGCTTTTTTGTAAGTCTAAGTGTGATTTTTGAAAATTATTTTCAAATTCTCAAACCAAGAGACCCGAGATTACACGGTCAGTTCCAACAAGTTACATTGGTCCCGTGCGAAGTGTTCCTGCTTCCTACCGGGTCGTTTGGGGGCTGGTTTGGGTTTTCACCCTTTAAAGGCTTGTTTTAAGTCTAAGTGTTGGTTCTTGCAAATTATATTCTCTTTGAATTTAAATTTATTTATTTGAGTATTTGGTTTAAGTGTTAAATAATCATGTTAATTAAACATATATTTCGTTTAATTAATCAAACATTTAACACAAAATGAATTAGGCAGCATTTTGTTAAAATAAAAAGAGCCGTTTGTTTTGTTGGCTATATTTCCGTTTTGCCCTTATTTCATTTGGGCTTAATATTGTGGTTTGTGTAGAGATCTTTTTTTAGGGTTTTCATTTAATTTTTTTTACCTCTTTCTCTCTCAAAAAGTGTGGCCGTCATTTTTGTTTGAGCTCTCTCTCTCTCATTTTTTTTTTCTTCTCCAACCTTGGATTGATTTTGAGAAATAATTTTTTGGGTACTTTTATTTGAGAACACCATTTTTTTGTTTTGAGATTTGGCTTTCGATTTGGTGTGGTTACTTCGTTTTGAAATCGGGTTTCCGGTGACAATTTTTTCGGCGCCAGCTGTATTCGGATCTGAGTTCCCTCAGTGTTTTTCGGTGATTTTTTTTCTCGACGAGTGGGCTTTTTCGGTGAGTTGGCTTTTCCAGCGAATGTTTGTTTTTTCAGTTTTGGAGGTGTGGATGATTTTGACTTTCCGGTGAACATTTTTTGAGGTAACAGCTCCCTCATTTTTTTAGGCTCATCATCTTGGCTCACTCTCCTCAAGCACCAGCTCCCTCATCTCGTCTCACTCTCCTCCGACTCCGAAAAAAGAAAACCGGTTAGTTTGGTCTCGTATTTGTTTAAATCTATTGTTCCAAATGCTACAAATGCTAGAAATTGTACGTGTTTGGGTAAGTTTCTAATTGTTCCAAACAACTAGAAATGCTACAAATTGTAATAGCTAGAAATGCTAGAGATTGTAACAGCTAGAAATGGGTATATCGAAATATATACCAGATTTACCGAATGCATAAACCGATTTTAAATTCTGGTATTTACCAGGAAAAAACATAATTGAAACCGAAATTACCGAAACCAAAAAAACTCAAAAATACCGAAAAAACCAAAAAACCGATCGGTTTGGTTTTGGTTTTTATTTTGATGTATCGGTCGGTAAATTGGTACTGTGCGATTTTACCATATAGAATGTGGTTTTGGTATTGGTAAGGGATCGTTACCAACCATACCGTACCTGTTGCACCCCTAGTTTAAGTGTTGATTTTGTTGGTTTTTGCAAATTATAGTCATATTCTCAAACCGAGAGACCCGGGAATACTCGGTCAGTTCCTACAAGATACATTGGTCCCGTGCGAGGTGTTCGTGCCTCCTACGGGGTCGTTTGGGGGTTGGTTTTGGTTTTCACACTTTAACGGCTTGTTTTTAAGTCTAAGTGTGATTTTTGCAAATTATCGTCATATTCTCAAACCGGGAGACCCAGGACTACGCGGTCAGTTCCTACAAGTTACATTGGTCCCGTGCGAGGTGTTAGTGCCTCCTACGGGGTCGTTTGGTGGCTGGTCATGGTTTTCACCCTTTAAAGCCTTGTTTTTAAGTCTAAGTGTTGATTTGTGCAAATTATCATCATATTCTCAAATCGGGAGACTCGGGACTACGCCGTCAGTTCCAACAAGTTACATTGGTCCCGTGCGAGGTGTTCGTGCCTCCTACGGGGTCGTTTGGGGGTTGGTTTGGGTTTTCATCCTTTAACAGCTTATTTTTAAGTTGAAGTGTTGATTTTTGTAAATTATCATCATAGTCTAAATTCGGGTGACCCAGGACTACACGGTCAGTTCCTACAAGTTACATTGGTCCCAAGCTAGGTGTTCGTGCCTCTAATGGGGTCATTTGGGGGCTGGGTTGGGTTTTCACCCGTTAACGGCTTATTTTTAAGTCTAAGTGTGATTTTTTGTAAATTATCGCTATATTCTCAAATCGGGAGACCCGGGACTATGCGGTCAGTTCCTGCAAGTTACATTGGTCCCTTACGAGGTGTTCGTGCCTCCTATGGGGTCATTTGGGGGCTGGTTTGGATTTTCACCCTTTAACGGCTTGTTTTTAATTCTAAGTGTTATTTTTTCCAATTATCATCATATTCTCAAATCGGGAGACCCGGGACAACGCGGTCAGTTCCTACAAGTTACATTAGTCCTGTGCGAGGTGTTCGTGCCTCACACGGGGTCGTTTGGGGGATGGTTTGGATTTTTATAATTTAATGGCTTGTTTTTAAGTCTAAGTGTTCATTTTGGCAAATTATCATCATATTCTCAAACCGGGAGATCCGGGACTACGTGGTCAGTTCCAACAAGTTACAGTAGTCCCGTGCGAGGTGTTCGTGCCTCCTATAGGGTCATTTTGGGGGTGGTTTTGGTTTTCACCCTTTAATGGCTTGTTTTTAAGTCTAAGTGTTATTTTTGCAAATTATTGTCATATTCTCAAACCAGGATACCCAGGACTAAGCGGTCAGTTCCTACAAGTTACATTGGTCCCGTACGAGGTGTTCGTGCCTCCTACGGGGTCGTTTGGTGGTTGGTTTGGGTTTTCACCCTTTAAAGGCTTGTTTTGAAGCCTAAGTGTTAAATTTTGCAAATTATCGTCATATTCTCAAACCGGGAGACCCGGGACTATGCGATCAGTTCCTACAAGTTACATTAGTCCCGTGCGAGGTGTTCGTGCCTCCTACGTGGTCATTTGGGGGCTGGTTTGGGTTTTCACCCTTTCACAGCTTGTTTTTAAGTTTAAGTGTTGATTTTTGTAAATTATCATCATATTCTAGATTCGGGAGACCTGGGACTACGCGGTTAGTTCCTACAAGTTACATTAGTCCCGTGCGAGGTGTTCGTGCCTCTTACGGGGTCGTTTGGGGGCTAGTTTGGGTTTTCACCCTTTAATGGCTTGTTTTTAAGTCTAAGTGTGATTTTTGCAAATTATCGCCATATTCTCAGATTGAGAGACCCAAAACTATGCAGTCAGTTCCTACAAGTTACATTGGTCCCTTACGAGGTAATCATGCCTCCTACGGGGTCGTTTAGGGGCTGGTTTAGGTTTTCACCCTTTAAGGGCTTATTTTTAACTTTAAGTGTGATTTTTGCAAATGATCCTCGTATTCTCAAACCGAGAGACCCGAGACTACGTGGTCAGTTCCAACAAGTTACATTGGTCCCGTGCGAGGTGTTCGTGCCTCCTACGGGGTCGTTTGGGGGGTGGTTTGGATTTTCACCCTTTAACGGTTTATTTTTAAGTCTAAGTGTTGTTTTTTGCAAATTATCATCATATTCTCAAATTGGGAGACCCGAGACTACGCGGTCTGTTCCTACAAGTTACATTAGTCCCGTGCGAGGTGTTCGTGCCTCCTACGGGGTCGTTTGGCGGCTGGTTTGGGTTTTCACACTTTAACGGCTTGTTTTTAAGTCTAAGTGTTGATTTCAACAATTTATCATCATATTATCAAACCGGGAGACTCGGGACTACGCGATATATTCCAACAAGTTACATTGGCCCCGTACCAAACGTTCGTGCCTCCTACGGGGTCGTTTGGGAGCTGGTTTAGGTTTCACCCTTTAACGGCTTGTTTATAAGTCTAAGTGTTTTTTTTTGCTAATTATCATTATATTCTCAAACCGGGAGACCCAGTAATATGTGGTCAGTTCCTACAAGTTACATTGGTCCCCTGCGAGGTGTTCATGCCTCCTACGGGGTCGTTTGGAGGTTGGTTTGGGATTTCACCCTTTAACGGCTTGTTTTTAAGTTAGTGTGATTTTGGCAAATTATCGTCATATTCTCAAACCAAGAGACCCGAGACAACGCGGTCAGTTCCAACGAGTTACATTGGTCCCGTGCGAGGTGTTCGTGCCTCCAACGGGGTCGTTTGGGGGGTGGTTTGGGTTTTCACCTTTTAAGAGCTTATTTTTAAGTCTAAGTGTTGTTTTTTGGAAATTATCATCATATTCTCAAACCGAGAGACTCGGGACTATGCGGTAAGTTCCTAAAAGTTACATTGGTCGAGTGCGAGGTGGTCGTGACTTCTATAGGGTCGTTTGGGGGGTGGTTTGGGTTTTCACCCTTTAATGGCTAGTTTTTTTGTTTAAGTGTTGATTTTGTTGATTTTTTTAAATTATCATCATATCGTCAAATCGGGAGACCCGGGACTACGCGGTCAGTTCCTATAAGTTACATTGGTCCCGTGCGAGGTGTTCGTGACTCCTACGTGGTCGTTTTGGGACTCGTATTGGTTTTCACACTTTAACGGCTTATTTTTAAGTCTAAGTGTGATTTTTGCAAATTATCATCATATTCTCAAATCGGGAGACTCGGGACTACGCGGTCAGTTCCTACAATTTACCTTGGTCCCGTGCGAGGTGTACTCGCCTCCTACGGGGTCGTTTGGGGGTTGGTTTGGGTTTTCACCCTTTAAAGGCTTTTTTTTTAAGTCTAAGTGTGATTTTTGAAAATTATCGTCATATTCTCAAACCAAGAGACTCGAGATTACACGGTCAGTTCCAACAAGTTACATTGGTCCCGTGCGAAGTGTCCCTGCCTCCTACCGGGTCTATTGGGGGCTGGTTTGGGTTTTCACCCTTTAAAGGCTTGTTTTTAAGTCTAAGTGTTGATTTTTGCAAATTATCATCATATTCTCAAATCGGGAGACCCGGGACTACGCGGTCAGTTCCTACAAGTTACATTGGTCCCCTGCGAGGTGTTCGTGCCTCCTACGGGATCGTTTGGGGGCTGGTTTGGGTTTTCACCCTTTAAAGGCTTGTTTTTAAGCCTAAGTTTTGAATTTTGTAAATTATCATGATATTCTGAAACCAGGAGACCAAGACTACACGGTCAGTTCCTACAAGTTACATTGGTCCCGTGCGAGGTGTCCGTGCCTCCTACGGGGTCGTTTTGGGGCTGGTTTGGGTTTTCACCATTTAAAGGCTTTTTTTTAGGTCTAAGTGTTGGTTTTTTGAAATTATCGTCATATTCTCAAACTGGGAGACCCGGGACTATGCGGTCAGTTCCTACAAGTTACATTAGTCCCGTGCGAAGTGTTCATGCCTCCTACGGGGTCATTTGGGGGGGGGGGGGGGGGTTCACCCTTTAACGGTTTGTTTCTAAGTCTAAGTGTTGATTTTTGAAAATTATCATCATATTCTCAAATCGGGAGACTCGGGACAACGCGGTCAGTTCCTACAAGTTATATTGGTCCCGTGCGAGGTGTTCGTGCCTCCTACGGGGTCGTTTGGGGGCTCACCCTTTAACGGCTTGTTTTTAAGTTTAAGTTAGGGGTGCAACCGGTACGGGTTTTTACCGTACCTACCGTACCGTTTTGGTCCGAAAAAAAGTGGTTTTGGTTTCATATTATGAAATACCGAAAACCAATTTTACCGAAATCAAAAATACCGTCAAAAATTTGGTTGGTTTTTGTTTATAAATACAAAAAACTATTTACCGAATTTACCGTACCGATATCGTACCAAAATCACCGTACCAAACTTTTTGTGCAATGTCAAATTATTTTGGGTATCATACTACTGCTATTTATTTTACTTCTCATGATAGAGTTTTTATATTCTCTTTGAGTTTAAATTTATTTATTTGAGTATTTGGTTTCAGTGTTAAATAATCATGTTAATTAAACATATATTTCATTTAATTAATCAAACATTTAACACAAAATGAATTAGGCAGCATTTTGTTAAAATAAAAAGAGCCGTTTGTTTTGTTGGCTATATTTCCATTTTGCCCTTATTTCATTTGGGCTTTATATTGTGGTTTGTGTAGAGATCTTTTTTTAGGGTTTTCATTTCATTTTTTGTATGTCTTTCTCTCTCAAAAAGTGTGGCCGTCATTTTTGTTTGAGCTCTCTCTCTCTCATTTTATTTTTCTTCTCCAACCTTGGATTGATTTTGAGAAATAATTTTTTGGGTACTTTTATTTGAGAACACCATTTTTTTTGTTTTGAGATTTGGCTTTCGATTTGGTGCGGTTAGTTCATTTTGAAATCGGGTTTCCGGTGACAATTTTTTCGGCGCCAGCTGTATTCGGATCTGAGTTCCCTCCGTGTTTTTCGGTGATTTTTTTTCTCGACGAGTGGGATTTTTCGGTGAGTTGGCTTTTCCAACGAATGTTTGTTTTTTCGGGGTTGGAGGTGTGGATGATTTTGACTTTCCGGTGAACGTTTTTTGAGGTAACAACTCCCTCATTTTTTTAGGCTCATCATCTTGGCTCACTCTCCTCAAGCACCAGCTCCCTCATCTCGTCTCACTCTCCTCCGACTCCGAAAAAAGCAAACCGGTTAGTTTGGTCTCGTATTTGTTTAAATCTATTGTTCCAAATGCTACAAATGCTAGAAATTGTACGTGTTTGGGTAAGTTTCTAATTGTTCCAAACAACTAGAAATGCTACAAATTGTAATAGCTAGAAATGCTAGAAATTGTAACAGCTAGAAATGGGTATATCGAAATATATACCAGATTTACCGAATGCATAAACCGATTTTAAATTCTGGTATTTACCAGGAAAAAACATAATTGAAACCGAAATTACCGAAACCAAAAAAACTCGAAAATACCGAAAAAACCAAAAAACCGATCGGTTTGGTTTTGGTTTTTATTTTGATGTACCGGTCGGTAAATTGGTACTGTACGATTTTACCATATAGAATGTGGTTTTGGTATTGGTAAGGGATCGTTACCAACCATACCGTACCTGTTGCACCCCTAGTTTAAGTGTTGATTTGGTTGATTTTCGCAAATTATAGTCATATTCTCAAACCGAGAGACCCGGGAATACGCGGTCAGTTCCTACAAGCAACATTGGTCCCGTGCGAGGTGTTCGTGCCTCCTACGGGGTCGTTTGGGGACTGGTTTTGGTTTTCACACTTTAACGGCTTGTTTTTAAGTCTAAGTGTGATTTTTGCAATTATCGTCATATTCTCAAACCGGGAGACCCAGGGCTACGCGGTCAGTTCCTACAAGTTACATTGGTCCCGTGCGAGGTGTTAGTGCCTCCTACGGGGTCGTTTGGTGGCTGGTCATGGTTTTCACCCTTTAAAGCCTTGTTTTTAAGTCTAAGTGTTGAATTTTGCAAATTATCATCATATTCTCAAACCGGGAGACTCGGGACTACGCCGTCAGTTCCTACAAGTTACATTGGTCCCGTGTGAGGTGTTCGTGCCTCCTACGGGGTCGTTTGGGGGATGGTTTGGGTTTTCATCCTTTAACAGCTTATTTTTAAGTTTAAGTGTTGATTTTTGTAAATTATCATCATAGTCTAAATTCGGGAGACCCAGGACTACACGGTCAGTTCCTACAAGTTACATTGGTCCCAAGCTAGGTGTTCGTGCCTCTAATGGGGTCATTTGGGGGTTGGGTTGGGTTTTCACCCGTTAACGGCTTATTTTTATGTCTAAGTGTGATTTTTTGTAAATTATCGCTATATTCTCAAATCGGGAGACCCGGGACTATGCGGTCAGTTCCTGCAAGTTACATTGGTCCCTTACGAGGAGTTCGTGCCTCCTACGGGGTCATTTGGGGGCTGGTTTGGATTTTCACCCTTTAAAGGCTTGTTTTTAAGTCTAAGTGTTATTTTTTCCAATTATCATCATATTTTCAAATCAGGAGACCCGGGACAACGCGATCAGTTCCTACAAGTTACATGAGTCCTGTGCGAGGTGTTCGTGCCTCACACGGGGTCGTTTGTGGGATGGTTTGGATTTTAACAATTTAATGGCTTGTTTTTAAGTCTAAGTGTTCATTTTGGAAAATTATCATCATATTCTCAAACCGGGAGATCCGGGACTACGTGGTCAGTTCCAACAAGTTACAGTAGTCCCGTGTGAGGTGTTCGTGCCTCCTATAGGGTCATTTGGGGGGTGGTTTGGGTTTTCACCCTTTAATGGCTTGTTTTTAAGTCTAAGTGTTATTTTTGCAAATTATTGTCATATTCTCAAACCAGGATACCCAGGACTACGCGGTCAGTTCCTACAAGTTACATTGGTCCCGTACGAGGTGTTCGTGCCTCCTACGGGATCGTTTGGTGGCTGGTTTGGGTTTTCACCCTTTAAAGGCTTGTTTTGAAGCCTAATTGTTAATTTTTGCAGATTATCGTCCAATTCTCAAACCGGGAGACCCGGGACTATGCGATCAGTTCCTACAAGTTACATTAGTCCCGTGCGAGGTGTTCGTGCCTCCTATGTGGTCATTTGGGGGCTGGTTTGGGTTTTCACCCTTTCACAGCTTGTTTTTAAGTTTAAGTGTTGATTTTTGTAAATTATCATCATATTCTAAATTCGGGAGTCCTGGGACTACGCGATTATTTCCTATAAGTTACATTGGTCCCGTGCGAGGTGTTCGTGCCTCTTACGGGGTCGTTTGGGGGCTGGTTTGGGTTTTCACCCTTTAATGGCTTGTTTTTAAGTCTAAGTGTGATTTTTGCAAATTATCGCCATATTCTCAGATCGGGAGACCCAAAACCATGCAGTCAGTTCCTACAAGTTACATTGGTCCCTTACGAGGTAATCATGCCTCCTACGGGGTCGTTTAGGGGCTGGTTTAGGTTTTCACCCTTTAACGGCTTATTTTTAACTCTAAGTGTGATTTTTGCAAATGATCCTCATATTCTCAAACCGAGAGACCCGAGACTACGTGGTCAGTTCCAACAAGTTACATTGGTCCCGTGCGAGGTGTTCTTGCCTCCTACGGGGTCGTTTGGGGAGTGGTTTGGGTTTTCACCCTTTAACGGCTTATTTTTATGTCTAAGTGTTGATTTTTGCAAATTATCATAATATTCTCAAATCGGGAGACCCGAGACTACGCGGTCAGTTCCTACAAGTTACATTAGTCCCGTGTGAGGTGTTCGTGCCTCCTACGGGGTCGTTTGGCGGCTGGTTTGGGTTTTCACACTTTAACGGCTTGTTTTTAAGTCTAAGTGTTGATTTCAACAATTTATCATCATATTATCAAACCGGGAGACTCGGGACTACGCGATATATTCCAACAAGTTACATTGGCCCCGTACCAAACGTTCGTGCCTCCTACGGGGTCGTTTGGAAGCTGGTTTAGGTTTCACCCTTTAACGGCTTGTTTTTAAGTCTAAGTGTTATTTTTGTTAATTATCATCATATTCTCAAACCGGGAGACCCGGTACTACGCGGTCAGTTCCTACAAGTTACATTGGTCCCGTGCGAGGTGTTCGTGCCTCCTACGGGGTCGTTTGGGGGTTGGTTTGGGTTTTCACCCTTTAACGGCTTGTTTTTAAGTTAGTGTGATTTTGGCAAATTATCGCCATATTCTCAAACCAAGAGATCCGAGACAACGCAGTCAGTTCCAACGAGTTACGTTGGTCCCGTGCGAGGTGTTCGTGCCTCCAACGGGGTCGTTTGGGGGGTGGTTTGGGTTTTCACCTTTTAACAGCTTATTTTTAAGTCTAAGTGTTGTTTTTTGGAGATTATCATCATATTCTCAAACCGAGAGACTCGGGACTACGCGGTAAGTTCCTAAAAGTTACATTGGTCGAGTACGAGGTGGTCGTGCCTTCTACAGGGTCGTTTGGGGGGTGGTTTGGGTTTTCTCCCTTTAGCGGCTTGTGTTTTAAGTTTAAGTGTTGATTTTGTTAATTTTTTCAAATTATCATCATATTTTCAAACTGGGGAATCCGGAACTACGTGGTGAGTTCCTACAAATTAGATTGGTCCCGTGCGAGGTGTCCGTGCCTCCTACGGGGTCGATTGGGGGCTGGTTTCAGTTTTCACCCTTTAACGGCTTGTTTGTAAGTCTAAGTGTGATTTTTGCAAATTATCATCATATTCTCAAACCGGGAGACCCGGGATAATGCGATCAGTTCCTATAAGTTACATTAGTCCCGTGCGAGGTGTCCGTGCCTCCTACGGGGTCGATTGGGGGCTGGTTTTAGTTTTCACCCTTTAATGGCTTGTTTTTAAGTCTAACTGTGTTTTTTGCAAATTATCATCATATTCTCAAACCGGGAGACCCGGGACTACGCGGTCAGTTCCTACATGTTACATTGGTCCCGTTCGAGGTGTTCGTGCCTCCTACGGGGTCGTTTGGGGGCTAGTTTGGGTTTTCACCCTTTAAAGGCTTGTTTCTACGTCTAAGTGTTGAATTTTGAAATTATCTTCATATTCTTGAACCAGGAGACCAGGGACTACACGGTCAGTTCCTACAAGTTACATTGGTCCCGTGTGAGGTGTTCGTCCCTCCAACGGGGTCGTTTGGGGGCTGGTTTGGGTTTTCACCCTTTAACGACTTGTTTTTCAGTTTAAGTGTGATTTTTGTAGATTATCGTCATATTCTCAAACTAAGAGACCCGAGACAACGCGGTCAGTTCCAACAAGTTACATTGGTCTCGTGCAAGGTGTTCGTGCCTCCTATGGGGTCGTTTGGGTGGGTGGGGGGGGGGGTTCACCCTTTAACGTCTTGTTTCTAAGTCTAAGTGTTGATTTTTGCAAATTATCATCATATTCTCAAATCGGGAGACCTGGGACTACGCGATCAGTTCCTACAAGTTACATTGGTCCCGTCCGAGGTGTTCGTGCCTCCTACGGGGTCGTTTGGGGGTTGGTTTGGGTTTTCACCCTTTAAAGGCTTGTTTTTACGTCTAAGTGTTGAATTTTGCAAATTATCTTCATATTCTCAAACCAGGAGACCAGGGACTACACGGTCAGTTACTACAAGTTACATTGGTCCCGTGTGAGGTGTCTGTGCCTCCAACGGGGTTGTTTGGGGGCTAGTTTGGGATTTCACCCTTTAACGGCTTGTTTTTAAGTTGAAGTGTGATTTTTGCAAATTATCGTCATATTCTCAAACCAAAAGACCCGAGACTACGGGGTCAGTTCCAACAAGTTACATTGGTCTAGTGCAAGGTGTTCGTGCCTCCTATGGGGTCGTTTGGGGGGTGGGTTTTCACCCTTTAACGTCTTGTTTCTAAGTCTAAGTGTTGATTTTCGCAAATTATCATCATATTCTCAAATCGAGAGACTCGGGACAACGCGGTCACTTCCTACAAGTTATATTGGTCCCGTGTGAGGTGTTCGTGCCTCCTACGGGGTCGTTTGGGGGCGGGTTTGGGTCGTCACCCTTTAACGGCTTGTTTTAAGTTTAAGTGTTGATTTTGTTAATTTTTGCAAATTATCGTCATATTCTCAAACCGGGAGATTCGGGACTACGCTGTCAGTTCCTACAAGTTACAATGGTCCCGTGCGAGGTGTTCGTGCCTCCAACGGGGTCGTTTGGGGGCTGGTTTTGGTTTTCACACTTTATAGGCTTTTTTTTAAGTTTAAGTGCTGATTTTTGAAAATTATCATCATATTCTAAATTCGGGATACCCGGGTCTACGCGGTCAGTTCCTACAAGTTACATTGGTACCGTGCGAGGTGTTCGTACCTCTTACGGGGTCGTTTGGGGGCTGGTTTGGGTTTTCACCCTTTAACGGCTTCTTTTTAAGTCTAAGTGTGATTTTTGTAAATTATCGCAATATTCTCAAATCGGGAGACCCGGGACTATGCGATCAATTCCTACAAGTTACATTGGTTCCTTACAAGGTGTTCGTGCCTCCTACGGGGTCGTTTTGGGGGATAGTTTGGATTTTCACCCTTTAACGGCTTGTTTTTAAGTCTAAGTGTTATTCTTGCCAATTATCATCATTTTCTCAAACCGAGAGAGCCGGGACTACGCGGTCAGTTCCTACAAGTTACATTAGTTCCGTGCGAGGTGTTCGTGCCTTCTACGGGGTCGTTTGGGGGATGGTTTGGATTTTCACCATTTAACGGCTTGTTTTTAATTCTAAGTGTTGATTTTGGAAAATTATCATCATATTCTCAAACCGGGAGACCCGGGACTACGCGGTCTATTCCAACAAGTTGCAGTGGTCCCGTGCGAGGTGTTCGTGCCTCTTATAGGGTCGTTTGGGGGGTGGTTTGGGTTTTCACCCTTTAACAGCTTGTTTTTAAGTCTAAGTATTATTTTTGAAAATTATCGACATATTCTTAAACCGGGAGACCCGGTACTACGCGGTCAGTTCCTACAAGTTACATTGGTCCCGTGTGAGGTGTTCGTGCCTCCTACGGGGTCGTTTGGGAGATGGTTTACGTTTTCTCCCTTTAACGGCTTGTTTTTAAGTCTAAGTGTGATTTTTGCAAATTATCATCATATTCTCAAACCAAGATACTCGAGACAACGCGTTGAGTTCCAACGAGTTACATTGGTCCCATGTGAGGTGTTCGTGCCTCCAACGTGGTCGTTTGGGGGATGGTTTGGGTTTTCACCGTTTAACGAATTGTTTTTAAGTCTAAGTGTGGTTTTTTGCAAATTATCATCATATTCTCAAATCGGGAGACCCGGGACTACGCGGTCAGTTCCTAAAAGTTACATTGGTCGAGTGCGAGGTGTTCGTGCCTCCTACGGGGTCATTTAGGGGTTGGTTTGGGTTTTCACCCTTTTAGCGGCTTGTGTTTTAAGTATAAGTGTTGATTTTGTTAATTTTTAGAAATTATCGTCATATTCTCAAACCGGGATACCCGGGACTACGTGGTCAGTTCCTACAAGTTACATTGGTCCCATGCGAGGTGTCTGTGCCTCCTACGAGGTCGTTTGGAGGCTGGTTTTGGTTTTCACCCTTTAAAGGCTTATTTTTAAGTCGAAGTGTTGATTTTTTCAAATTATCGTCATATTCTCAAACTGGGAGACCCAAGACTATGCGGTCAGTTCCAACAAGTTACATTAGTCCCGTGCGAGTTGTTCGTGCCTCCAACGGGGTCATTTGGGGGCTGGATTGGGCTTTCACCCTTTAAAGGCTTGTTTTTAAGTCTAAGTGTTGATTTTTGCAAATTATCATCATATTCTCAAATCGGGAGACCCGGGACTACACGGTCAGTTACTACAAGTTACATTGGTCCCGTGTGAGGTGTTCGTGCCTCCTACGGGGTTGTTTAGGGGCTGGTTTGGGGTTTCACCCTTTAAAGTCTTGTTTTTAAGTCTAAGTGTTGATTTTTTAATATTATCATCATATTCTCAAACCGGGAGACCCGGGACAATGTGGTCAGTTCATATAAGTTACATTAGTCCCGTGCGAGGTGTCTGTGCCTCCTACGGGGTCGATTGGGGGCTGGTTTTAGTTTTCACCCTTTAATGGCTTGTTTTTAAGTCTAACTGTGATTTTTGCAAATTATCATCATATTCTCAAACCGGGAGACCCGGGACTACGCTGTCAGTTCCTACAAGTTACATTGGTCCCGTGCGAGGTGTTCGTGCCTCCTACGGGGTCGTTTGGGGGGTGGTTTGGGTTTTCACCCTTTATCGGCTTGTTTTTAAGTCTAAGTGTTGAATTTTGCAAATTATCGTCATATTCTCAAACCAGGAGACCCGAGACTACGCTGTCAGTTCCTACAAGTTACATTGATCCCGTGCGAGGTGTTCGTGCCTCATACGTGGTCGTTTGGGGCTGGTTTGGGTTTTCACCCTTTAACGGCTTGTTTTTAAGTCTAAGTGTGATTTTTGTAAATTATCGCAATATTCTCAAATCGGGAGACCCGGGACTATGCGATCAGTTCCTACAAGTTACATTGGTTCCTTACAAGGTGTTCGTGCCTCCTACGGGGTCGTTTGGGGGATAGTTTGGATTTTCACCATTTAACGGCTTATTTTTAAGGCTAAGTGTTATTCTTGCCAATTATCATCATTTTCTCAAACCGAGAGAACTGGGACTACGCGGTCAGTTCCTACAAGTTACATTAGTTCCGTGCGAGGTGTGCGTGCCTCCTACGGGGTCGTTTGGGGCTGGTTTGGATTTTCACCATGTAACGGCTTGTTTTTAAGTCTAAGTGTTGATTTTGGCAAATTATCATCATATTCTCAAATCGGGATACCCGGGACTACGCGGTCTGTTCCAACAAGTTGCAGTGGTCCCGTGCGAGGTGTTCGTGCCTCCTTTAGGGTCGTTTGGGGGGTGGTTTGGGTTTTCACCCTTTAACAGCTTGTTTTTAAGTCTAAGTTTATTTTTGCAAATTATCGTCATATTCTCAAACCGGGAGACCCGGTACTACGCGGTCAGTTCCTACAAGTTACATTGGTCCCGTGGGAGGTGTTCGTGCCTCCTACGGGGTCGTTTGGGAGCTGGTTTACATTTTCTCCCTTTAACGGCTTGTTTTTAAGTCAAAGTGTGATTTTTGCAAATTATCATCATATTCTCAAACCAAGAGACTCGAGACAACGCGTTGAGTTCCAACGAGTTACATTGGTCCCATGCGAGGTGTTCGTGCCTCCAACGTGGTCGTTTGGGGGATGGTTTGGGTTTTCACCGTTTAACGAATTGTTTTTAAGTCTAAGTGTTTTTTTTTGCAAATTATCGTCATATTCTCAAACTAGGAGACCCGGGACTACAGTGTCAGTTCCTACAAGTTACATTGGTCCCGTGCGAGGTGTTCGTGCCTCATACGGGGTCGTTTGGGGGCTGGTTTGGGTTTTCACCCTTTAACGGCTTATTTTTAAGTTTAAGTGTGATTTTTGCAAATTATTGTCATATTCTCAAACCAAGAGACCCGAGACTATGCGGTCAGTTCCAACAAGTTACATTGGTCCCGTACGAGGTGTTCGTGCCTCCTACGGGGTCATTTGGGGGGGGTGGGTTTTCACCCTTTAACGGCTTGTTTCTAAGTCTAAGTGTTGATTTTTGCAAATTATCATCATATTCTCAAGCCGGGAGACTCAAGACAGCGCGGTCAGTTCCTACAAGTTATATTGGTTCGATGCGATGCGTTCGTGCCTCCTACGGGGTCGTTTGGGGGCTGGTTTGGGTTTTCAGCCTTTAACGCTTGTTTTTAAGTTTAAGCGTTGATTTTGTTGATTTTTGCAAATTATCATCATATTCTCAAACCGGGAGACCCGGGACTACGCGATCAATTCCTATAAGTTACATTGGTCCCGTACGAGGTGTTCGTGCCTCCTACGGGGTCGTTTAGGGGTTGGTTTGGGTTTTCATCCTTTAAAGGCTTGTTTTTAAGTCTAAGTGGTGATTTTTTAAAATTATCGTCATATTTTCAAGCTGGGAGACCCGGGACAATGCGGTCAGTTCCTACAAGTTACATTAGTCCCGTGCGAGATGTTCATGCCTCCTACGGGGTCGTTTGGGGGCTGGTTTGGGTTTTCACCCTTTAAAGGCTTGTCGTTAAGTCTAAGTGTTGATTTTTTCAAATTATCATCATATTCTCAAATCGGGAGTCCCGGGACTTCGGGGTCAGTTCCCACAAGTTACATTGGTCCCGTACGAGGTGTTCGTGCCTCCTACGGGATCGTTTGAGGGCTGGTTTGGGATTTCACCCTTTAAAGGCTTATTTTAAAGTCTAAGTGTTGAATTTTACAAATTATCATCATATTCTCAAGCCAGGAGACCCGGAACTACGCGGTCAGTTCCTACAAGTTACATTGGTCCCGTGCGAGGTGTTCGTGCCTCCTACAGGGTCGTTTGGGGGCTAGTTTGGGTTTTCACCCTTTAACGGCTTGTTTTTAAGTTTAAGTGTGATTTTTGTAAATTATTGTCATATTCTCAAACCAAGAGACCCGAGACTACGTGGTCAGTTCCAACAAGTTACATTGGTCCCGTGCGAGGTGTTCGTTCCTCCTACGGGGTCGTTTGGGGGGGGGTTGTGTTTTCACCCTTTAACGGCTTGTTTCTAAGACTAAGTGTTGATTTTTGAAAATTATCATCATATTCTCAAACCGGGAGACACGGGACAACGCGTTCAGTTACTACAAGTTATATTGGTCCCATGGGAGGTTTTCGTGCCTCCTACGGGGTCGTTGTGGCTCTGGTTTGGGTTTTCACCGTTTAACGGCTTGTTTTTAAGTTTAAGTGATGATTTTGTTTATTTTTGCAAATTATCATCATATTCTCAAATCGGGAGACCCGGGACTACGCGGTCAGTTCCTATAAATTACATTGGTCCGGTGCGAGGTGTTCGTGCCTCCTATGGGGTCGTTTGTGAGCTGGTTTGAGTTTTCACCCTTTAAATCCTTATTTTGAAGTCTAACTGTTGATTTTTTCAAATTATCATCATATTGTCAAACCGGGAGACCCGGGACTATGCGGTCTGTTCCTACAAGTTACATTAGTCCCGTGCGAGGTGTTCGGGCCTCCTATGTGGTCGTTTTGGAGCTGGTTGTGGTTTTCACCATTTAAAGGCTTGTTTTGAAGTCTAAGTGTTGATTTTTGCAAATTATCATCATATTGTCAAATCGGGAGACCCGGGACTATGCGGTCAGTTCCTACAAGTTACATTGGTCCCGTGCGAGGTGTTCGTGCCTCCTACGCGGTCGTTTGGGGGCTGGTTTAGGTTTTCACCCTTTAACAGCTTGTTTTTAAGTCTAAGTGTTATTTTTGCCAATTATCATCATATTCTCAAACCGGGAGACCCGGGACTACGCGGTAAGTTCCTACAAGTTATATTAGTCATGTGCGAGGTGTTCGTGCCACCTACGGGGTCGTTTGGGGGCTGGTTTGGGTTTTGACCCTTTAATGACTTGTTTTTAAGTCTTAGTGTTCATTTTGGAAAATTATCATCATTTTCTCAAACCGGGAGACTCGGGACTACTCGGTCAGTTCCAACAAGTTATAGTGGTCCCGTGCGAGGTGTCTGTGCCTCCTATAGGGTCGTTTGGGTGGTGGTTTTGGTTTTCACCCTTTAACGTGTTGTTTTTAAGTCTAAGTGTTATTTTTGCAAATTATCGTCATATTTTCAAACCGGGAGACCCGATATTATGCGGTCAGTTCCTACAAGTTACATTGGTCCCATGCGACGTGTTCGTGCCTCCTACGGGGTCGTTTGGGGGCTGGTTTAGGTTTTCACCCTTTAACGGCTTATTTTTAAGTCTGAGTGTGATTTTTTCAAATTATCCTCATATTCTCAAATCAAGAGACCCGAGACTACATGGTCAGTTCAAACGAGTTACATTGGTACCGTGCGAGGTGTTTGTGCCTCCTACGGGGCCGTTTGGGGGGTGGTGTGGGTTTTCACCAATTAAGGGATTGTTTTTAAGTCAGTGTTGTTTTTTGCAAATTATCTTCATATTCTCAAACCTAAGACCCGAGACTACGCGGTCAGTTCTTACAAGTTACATTGGTCGAGTGCGAGGTGTTCGTGCCTCCTACGGGGTCATTTTGGGGTTGGTTTGGGTTTTCACACTTTAGCGGTTTGTGTTTTAAGTTTAACTGTTGATTTTGTTACTTTTTTCAAATTATCAGCATATTCTCAAACCAGGAGACCCGGGACTACGTGGTCAGTTCCTACAAGTTACATTAGTCCCGTGCGAGGTGTTCGTGCCTCCTACGGGGTCATTTGGGGGTTGGTTTTGGTTTTCACCCTTTAACGGCTTATTTTTAAATCCAAGTGTGATTTTTGCAAATTATCATCATATTCTCAAACCGAGAGACCCGGGACTACGCGGTCAGTTCCTACAAGTTACATTGGACCTGTGCGAGGTGTTCGTGCCTCCTACAGGGTCGTTTGGGGGCTGGTTTGGGTGTTCACCCTTTAAAGGCTTGTTTTTAAGTCTAAGTGTTGATTTTTGCACATTATCATCTTATTCTCAAACCGGGTGACCCGGAACTACGCGGTCAGTTCCTACAAGTAACATTGGACCCGTGCAAGGTGTTCGTGCCTCCTACGGGGTCGTTTGGGGGCTAGTTTGGTTTTTCACCCTTTAAAGGCTAGTTTTAAAGTGTAAGTGTTAAATTTTACAAATTATCATCATATTCTCAAATCGGGAGACTCGAAACTACGCGGCGAGTTCTTACAAGTTACATTGGTCCGGTGCGAGGTGTTCGGGCCTCCTACATGGTCGTTTGGGGGCTGGTTTGGGTTTTCACCCTTTAACGGCTTGTTTTTAAGTTTAAGTGTGATTTTTGTAAATTATCGTCATATTCTCAAACCAAGAGACTCGAGACTACGCGGTCAGTTCCAACAAGTTACATTGGTCATGTGCGAAGTGTTCGTTCCTCCTACGGGGTCGTTTGGGGGGGTTGGGTTTTCACCCTTTAACGGCTTGTTTCTAAGCCTAAGTGTTGATTTTTGCAAATTATCATCATATTCTCAAATCGGGAGACTCGGGACAACACCGTCAGTTCCTACAAGTTATATCGGTCCTGTGCGAGGTGTTTGTGCCTCCTACGGGGTCGTTTGGGGGCTAGTTTTGGTTTTCACCCTTTAACGGCTTGTTCTTAAGTTTATGATTTGATTTTGTTGATTTTTGCAAATTATCTATATATTCTGAAATCGGAAGACCCGGGACTACGCGGTCAGTTCCTACAAGTTACATTGGTCACGTACGAGGTGTTCGTGCCTCCTACGGGGTCGTTTGGGGGCTGGTTTTTATTTTCACACTTTAACTGCTTATTTTTAAGTCTAAGTGTGATTTTTGCAAATTATCATCATATTCTCAAATCGGGAGACCCGGGACTACGCGGTCAGTTCCTACAAGTTACATTGGTCCCCGGCGAGGTGTTCGTGCCACCTACGGGGTCGTTTGGGGGCTAGTTTGGGTTTTCACCCTCTAACACCTTGTTCTTAAGTTTAAGTGTTGATTTTTGTAAATTATCATCATATTCTAAATTCGGGAGACTCGGGTTTACGCGGGCAGTTCCTACAAGTTACATGGCACCCGTGCGAGGTGTTCGTTCCTCTTACGGGGTCATTTGGGGGGATTTGGGTTTTCACCCTTTAAAGGCTTGTTTTTAAGTCTAAGTGTTGATTTTTGCAAATTATCATCATATTCTCAAATCGGGAGACCCGGGACTACGCGGTCAGTTCCTACAAGTTACATTGGTCCCGAGCGAGGTGTTCGTGCCTCCTACGGGGTCGTTTGGGGGCTGGTTTAGGTTTTCACCCTTTAACAGCTTGTTTTTAAGTCTAAGTGTTATTTTTGCCAATTATTGTCATATTCTCAAACCGGGAGACCCGGTACTATGCGATAAGTTCCTACGAGTTACATTAGTCCTGTGCGAGGTGTTCGTGCCACCTAAGGGGTCGTTTGGGGGCTGGTTTGGGTTTTCACCCTTTAATGACTTGTTTTTAAGTCTTAGTGTTCATTTTGGCAAATTATCATCATTTTCTCAAACCGGGAGACTCGGGACTACTCGGTCAGTTCCAATAAGTTATAGTGGTCCCGTGCGAGGTGTTCGTGCCTCCTATAGGGTCGTTTGGGGGGTGGTTTTGGTTTTCAACCTTTAACGTCTTGTTTTTAAGTCTAAGTGTTATTTTTGCAGATTATCATCATATTCTCAAACCGGGAGATCCCGTATTATGCGGTCAGTTCCTACAAGTTACATTGGTCTCGTACGAGGTGTTCGTGCCTCCTACGGGGTCGTTTGGGGGCTGGTTTAGGTTTTCACCCTTTAATGGCTTATTTTTAAGTCTAAGTGTGATTTTTGCAAATTATCTTCATATTCTCAAATCAAGAGACCCGAGACTATGCGGTCAGTTCCAACGAGTTACATTGGTACCGTGCGAGGTGTTCGTGGCTCCTACGGGGTCGTTTGGAGGGTGGTTTGGGTTTTCACCCTTTAAGGGATTATTTTTAAGTCAGTGTTGTTTTTTGCAAATTATCTTCATATTCTCAAACCTGAGACTCGAGACTACGCGGTCAGTTCTTACTAGTTACATTGGTCGAGTGCGAGGTGTTCGTGCCTCCTACGGGGTCGTTTAGGGGCGGGTTTGGGTTGTCACCCTTTTATGGCTTGTTTTAAGTTTAAGTGTTGATTTTGTTGATTTTTGCAAATTATCGTCATATTCTCAAACCGGGAGATTCGGGACAACGCTGTCAGTTCCTAGAAGTTACATTGGTCCCGTGCGAGGTGTTTGTGCCTCCTACGGGGTCGTTTGGGGGCTGGTTTTTGTTTTCACACTTTAACGGCTTATTTTTAAGTCTAAGTGTGGTTTTTGCAAATTATCGTCATATTCTCAAATCGGGAGACGCGGGACTACGCGGTCAGTTCCTACAAGTTACATTGGTCCTGTGCGAGGTGTTCGTGCCTCCTAAGGGATCGTTTGGGGGCTGGTTTGGGTTTTCAGCCTTTAACATCTTGTTCTTAAGTTTAAATGTTGATTTTTGTAAATTATCATCATATTCTAAATTCGGGAGACCCGGGACTACGCGGTCAGTTCCTACATGTTACATTGGTCCCGTGCGAGGTGTTCGTGCCTCTGACGGGGTCGTTTGGGAGCTGGTTTGGGTTTTCTCCCTTTAACGGCTTGTTTTTAATTCTAAGTGTGATTTTTGTAATAAATCGCCATATTCTCAAATCGAGAGACCCGGCACTATGCGGTCATTTCCTACAAGTTGCATTGGTCCCTTACGAGTTGTTCGTGCCTCCTACCTGGTCGTTTGGGGGCTGGTAATGATTTTCACCCTTTAACGGCTTATTTTTAAGACTAAGTCTTATTTTTGCCAATTATCATCATATTGTCAAACCGGGAGAGCCGGGACTACGCGGTCAGTTACTACAAGTTACATTAGTCCCGTGCGAGTTGTTCGTGCCTCCTACGGGGTCGTTTGGGGGCTAGTTTGGGTTTTCACCCATTAACGGCTTGTTTTTAATTCTAAGTGCTGATTTTGACAAATTATCATCATATTCTCAAACCGAGAGACTCGGGACTACGCGGTCAGTTCCAACAAGTTACAGTGGTCCCGTGCGAGGTGTTCGTGCCTCCTATAGGGTCGTTTGGGGGATGGTTTGCATTTTCACCCTTTATTGGCTTGTTTTTAAGTCTAAGTGTTATTTTTGAAAATTATCATCATATTCTCAAACCGGGAGACCCGGTACTACGCGGTCAGTTCCTACAAGTTACATTGGTCCCGTGCAAGGTGTTCGTGCCTCCTACGGGGTCATTTGGGGGTTGGTTTAGGTTTTCACCCTTTAACGGCTTATTTTTAAGTCTAAGTGTGATTTTTGCAAATTATCCTCATATTCTCAAACCAAGACACCCGAGACTACGCGGTCAGGTCCAAAAAGTTACATTGGTCCCGTGTGAGGTGTTCGTGCCTCATACGGGGTCGTTTGGTGGGTGGTTTTTGTTTTCACCCTTGAAAGGATTATTTTTAAGTCTAAGTGTTGTTTTTGGCAAATTATCTTCATATGCTCAAACCGGGAGACCCGGGACTACGCGGTCAGTTCCTACAAGTTACACTGGTCCCGTGCGAGGTGTTCGTGTCTCCAACAGGGTCATTTGTGGCTTGGTTTGGGTTTTCACCCTTTAACGACTTGTGTTTTAAGTTTAAGTGTGATTATTGCAAATTATCGTCATATTCTAAAACCAAAAGACCCGAGACTACGCGATCTGTTCCTACAAGTTACATTGGTCCCGTGCGAGGTGTTCGTTCCTCCTACGGGGTCGTTAGGTGGTCGGTTTGGGTTTTCACCCTTTAAAGCCTTGTATTGAAGTCTAAGTGTTGATTTTTTCAATTTATCATCATATTCTCAAATCGGGAGACCCAAAACTATGTGGTCAGTCCTACAAGTTACATTAGTCCCGTGCGAGGTGTTCGTGCCCCTTATATGGTCGTTTGGGGGCTGGTTTGGGTTTTCACCCTTTCAAGACTTGTTTTTAAGTCTAAGTGTTTATTTTTTCAAATTATCATCATATTCACAAATCGGGAGACCCGGGACTACGCGGTTTGTTCCTACAAGTTACATTGGTCCCGTCCGAGGTGTTCATGCCTCTACGGAGTCGTTTGGGGGCTAGTTTGGGTTTTCATCCTTTAACGGCTTATTTTTAAGTCTAAGTGTGATTTTTCCAAATTATCGTCATATTTTCAAATCGGGAGACCCGGCACTACGTGGTCAGTTCCTACAAGTTACATTGTTCCCGTGCGAGGTGTTCGTGGCTCCTACGGAGTCGTTTGGGGGCTGGTTTGGGTTTTCACCCTTACACAGCTTGTTTTTAATTTTAAGTGTTGATTTTTGTAAATTATCATCATATTCTAAATTCGGGAGACCCGGGACTACGCGGTTAGTTCCTACAAGTTACATTCGTCCCGTGCGAAGTGTTCGTGCCTCTTACAGCGTCGTTTGGGGGCTGGTTTAGGTTTTCACCCTTTAACAGCTTGTTTTTAAGTCTAAGTGTTATTTTTGCAAATTATCAACATATTCTCAAACCAGGAGACCCGAGACTACGCGGTCAGTTCCAACAAGTTACATTGGTCCCGTGCGAGGTGTTCGTGCCTCCTACGGGGTCGTTTGGGGGGTGGTTTGGGTTTTCACCCTTTAACGGCTTGTTTTTAAGTCTAAGTGTTGTTTTTTGCAAATTATCACCATATTCTCTAACCGGGAGACCCGAGACTACGCGGTCAGTTCCTGCAAGTTACATTGGCCCCGTGCAAGGTGTTCGTGCCTCCTATGGGGTCGTTTGGGGTGTGGGTTTTCACCCTTTAACGGCTTGTTTCTAAGTCTAAGTTTTGATTTTTGCAAATTATCATCATATTCTCAAACCGGGAGACCCGGGACAATGCGGTCAGTTCCTATAAGTTACATTAGTCCCGTGCGAGGTGTCCGTGCCTCCTACGGGGTCGATTGGGGGCTGGTTTTAGTTTTCACCCTTTAATGGCTTATTTTTAAGTCTAACTGTGATTTTTGCAAATTATCATCATATTCTCAAACCGGGAGACCCGGGACTACGCGGTCAGTTCCTACAAGTTACATTGGTCCCGTGCGAGGTGTTCGTGCCTCCTACGGGGTCGTTTGGGGGGTGGTTTGGGTTTTCACCCTTTATCGGCTTGTTTTTAAGTCTAAGTGTTGAATTTTGAAAATTATCGTCATATTCTCAAACCAGGTTACCCGGGACTACGCTGTCAGTTCCTACAAGTTACATTGGTCCCTTGCGAGGTGTTCATGCCTCATACGGGGTCGTTTGGGGGATGGTTAGGGTTTTCACCGTTTAACGAATTGTTTTTAAGTCTAAGTGTTTTTTTTTGCAAATTATCGTCATATTCTCAAACCAGGAGACCCGGGACTACAGTGTGAGTTCCTACAATTTACATTGGTCCCGTGCGAGGTGTTCGTGCCTCATACGGGGTCGTTTGGGGGCTGGTTTGGGTTTTCACCCTTTAACGGTTTGTTTTTAAGTTTAAGTGTGATTTTTGCAAATTATTGTCATATTCTCAAACCAAGAGACCCGAGACTACGCGGTCAGTTCCAACAAGTTACATTGGTCCCGTGCGAGGTGTTCGTGCCTCTTACGGGGTCGTTTGGGGGGGGGGGGGGGTTCACCCTTTAACGGCTTGTTTCTAAGTCTAAGTGTTGATTTTTGCAAATTATCATCATATTCTCAAACCGGGAGACTAAAGACAGCGCGGTCAGTCCCTACAAGTTATATTGGTTCCATGCGATGCGTTCGTGCCTCCTACGGGGTCGTTTTAGGGCTGGTTTGGGTTTTCAGCCTTTAACGCTTGTTTTTAAGTTTAAGCGTTGATTTTGTTGATTTTTGCAAATTATCGTCATATTCTCAAATCAGGAGACCCGGGACTACGCGATCAGTTCCTATAAGTTACATTGGTCCCGTGCGAGGTGTTCGTGCCTCCTACGGGGTCGTTTAGGGGCTGGTTTGGGTTTTCATCCTTTAAAGGCTTGTTTTTAAGTCTAAGTGTTGATTTTTTAAAATTATCGTCATATTTTCAAACTGGGAGACCCGGGACAATGCGGTCAGTTCCTACAAGTTACATTAGTCCCGTGCGAGATGTTCATGCCTCCTACGGGGTCGATTGGGGGCTGGTTTGGGTTTTCACCCTTGAAAGGCTTGTCGTTAAGTCTAAGTGTTGATTTTTTAAAATTATCATCATATTCTCAAATCGGGAGACCCGGGACTTCGGGGTCAGTTCCCACAAGTTACATTGGTCCCGTACGAGGTGTTCATGCCTCCTACGGGGTCGTTTGGGGGATGGTTTGGGATTTCACCCTTTAAAGGCTTATTTTTAAGTCTAAGTGTTGAATTTTACAAATTATCATCATATTCTCAAGCCGGGAGACCCGGGACTACGCGGTCAGTTCCTACAAGTTACATTGGTCCCGTACGTGGTGTTCATGCCTCCTACGGGGTCGTTTGGGGGCTGGTTTGGGTTTTCACCCTTTAACGGCTTTTTTTTAAGTTTAAGTGTGATTTTTGTAAATTATTGTCATATTCTCAAACCAAGAGACCCGAGACTACGTGGTCACTTCCAACAAGTTACATTGGTCCCGTGCGAGGTGTTCGTGCCTCCTACGGGGTCGTTTGGGGGGGGGGGGTTGTGTTTTCACCCTTTAACGGATTGTATCTAAGACTAAGTGTTGATTTTTGCAAATTATCATCATATTCTCAAACCGGGAGACTCGGGACAACACGTTCAGTTACTATAAGTTATATTGGTCCCATGGGATGTTTTCGTGCCTCCTACGGGGTCGTTTGGGCGCTGGTTTGGGTTTTCACCGTTTAACGGCTTGTTTTTAAGTTTTAGTGTTGATTTTTTTTATTTTTGCAAATTATCATCATATTCTCAAACCGGGAGACCCGGGACTACGCGATCAGTTCCTATTAATTACATTGGTCCCGTGCGAGGTGTTCGTGCCTCCTATGGGGTCGTTTGTGAGCTGGTTTGGGTTTTCACCCTTTAAATCCTTATTTTGAAGTCTAAGTGTTGATTTTTGCAAATTATCATCATATTGTCAAACCGGGAGACCCGGGACTATGCGGTCTGTTCCTACAAGTTACATTAGTCCCGTGCGAGGTGTTCGGGCCTCCTATGTGGTCGTTTTGGAGCTGGTTGGGGTTTTCACCCTTTAAATGCTTGTTTTGAAGTCTAAGTGTTGATTTTTGCAAATTATCATCATATTCTCAAATCGGGAGACCCGGGACTATGCGGTCAGTTCCTACAAGTTACATTGGTCCCGTGCGAGGTGTTCGTGCCTCCTAGGTGGTCGTTTGGGGGCTGGTTTAGGTTTTCACCCTTTAACTGCTTGTTTTTAATTCTAAGTGTTATTTTTGCCAATTATCGTCATATTCTCAAACCGGGAGACCCGGGACTACGCGGTAAGTTCCTACAAGTTATATTAGTCATGTGCGAGGTGTTCGTGCGACCTACGGGGTCGTTTGGGGGCTGGTTTGGGTTTTCACCCTTTAATGACTTGTTTTTAAGTCTTAGTGTTCATTTTGGCAAATTATCATCATTTTCTCAAACCGGGAGACTCGGGACTACTCGATCAGTTCCAACAAGTTATAGTGGTCCCGTGCGAGGTGTCCGTGCCTCCTATAGGGTCGTTTGGGGGGTGGTTTTGGTTTTCACCCTTTAACGGCTTGTTTTTAAGTTTAAGTGTGATTTTTGTAAATTATTGTCATATTCTCAAACCAAGAGACCCGAGACTACGTGGTCAGTTCCAACAAGTTACATTGGTCCCGTGCGAGGTGTTCGTGCCTCCTACGGGGTCGTTTGGGGGGGGGGGGGGTTGTGTTTTCACCCTTTAACGGCTTGTTTCTAAGACTAAGTGTTGATTTTTGAAAATTATCATCATATTCTCAAATCGGGAGACACGGGACAACGCGTTCAGTTACTACAAGTTATATTGGTCCCATGGGATGTTTTCGTGCCTCCTACGGGGTCGTTTGGGCTCTGCTTTGGGTTTTCACCGTTTAACGGCTTGTTTTTAAGTTTAAGTGTTGATTTTGTTTATTTTTGCAAATTATCATCATATTCTCAAACCGGGAGACCCGGGACTATGCGGTCAGTTCCTATAAATTATATTGGTCCCGTGCGAGGTGTTCGTGCCTCCTATGGGGTCATTTGTGAGCTGGTTTGGGTTTTCACCCTTTAAATCCTTATTTTGAAGTCTAACTGTTGATTTTTGCAAATTATCATCATATTGTCAAACCGGGAGACTCGAGACTATGCGATCTGTTCCTACAAGTTACATTAGTCCCGTGCGAGGTGTTCGGGCCTCCTATGTGGTCGTTTTGGAGCTGGTTGTGGTTTTCACCATTTAAAGGCTTGTTTTGAAGTCTAATTGTTGATTTTTGCAAATTATCATCATATTGTCAAATCGGGAGACCCGGGACTATGCGGCCAGTTCCTACAAGTTACATTGGTCCCGTGCGAGGTGTTCGTGCCTCCTAGGTGGTCGTTTGGGGGTTGATTTAGGTTTTCACCCTTTAACAGCTTATTTTTAATTCTAAGTGTTATTTTTGCCAATTATCGGCATATTCTCAAACCGAGAGACCCGGGACTACGCGATAAGTTCCTACAAGTTATATTAGTCATGTGCGAGGTGTTCGTGCCACCTACGGGGTCGTTTGGGGGCTGGTTTGGGTTTTCACCCTTTAATGACTTGTTTTTAAGTCTGAGTGTTCATTTTGGCAAATTATCATCATTTTCTCAAAACGGGAGACTCGGGACTACTCGGTCAGTTCCAACAAGTTATAGTGGTCCCGTGCGAGGTGTCCGTGCCTCCTATAGGGTCGTTTGGGGGGTGGTTTTGGTTTTCACCCTTTAACGTCTTGTTTTTAAGTCTAAGTGTTATTTTGGCAAATTATCGTCATATTCTCAAACCAGGAGACCCGATATTACGCGGTCAGTTCCTACAAGTTGCATTGGTCCCGTGCGAGGTGTTCGTGCCTCCTACGGGGTCGTTTGGGGGCTGGTTTAGGTTTTCACCCTTTAACGGCTTATTTTTAAGTCTGAGTGTGATTTTTGCAAATTATCCTCATATTCTCAAATCAAGAGACCCGAGACTACACGGTCAGTTCAAACGAGTTACATTGGTACCGTGCGAGGTGTTTGTGCCTCCTACGGGGCCGTTTGGGGGGTGGTGTGGGTTTTCACCTTTTAAGGGATTGTTTTTAAGTCAGTGTTGTTTTTTGCAAATTACCTTCATATTCTCAAACCGGAGACCCGAGACTACGTGGTCAGTTCTTACAAGTTACATTGGTCGAGTGCGAGGTGTTCGTGCCTCCTACGGGGTCATTTTGGGGTTGGTTTTGGTTTTCAAACTTTAGCGGTTTGTGTTTTAAGTTTAACTGTTGATTTTGTTAATTTTTTCAAATTATCAGCATATTCTCAAACCAGGAGACCCAGGACTACGTGGTCAGTTCTTACAAGTTACATTAGTCCCGTGCGAGGTGTTCGTGCCTCCTACGGGGTCTTTTGGGGACTGGTTTTGGTTTTCACCCTTTAACGGCTTATTTTTAAATCCAAGTGTGATTTTTGCAAATTATCATCATATTCTCAAACCGAGAGACCCGGGACTACGCGGTCAGTTCCTACAAGTTACATTGGACCTGTGCGAGGTGTTCGTGCCTCCTACAGGGTCGTTTTGGGGGCTGGTTTGGGTGTTCACCCTTTAAAGGCTTGTTTTTAAGTCTAAGTGTTGATTTTTGCACATTATCATCTTATTCTCAAACCGGGAGACCCGGAACTACGCGGTCAGTTCCTACAAGTAACATTGGTCCCGTGCAAGGTGTTCGTGCCTCCTACGGGGTCGTTTGGGGGCTAGTTTGGGTTTTCACCCTTTAAAGGCTAGTTTTTAAGTCTAAGTGTTAAATTTTGTAAATTATCATCATATTCTCAAATCGGGAGACTCGGGACTACGCGGCCAGTTCCTACAAGTTACATTGGTCCGGTGCGAGGTGTTCGGGCCTCCTACATGGTCGTTTGGGGGCTGGTTTGGGTTTTCACCCTTTAACGGCTTGTTTTTAAGTTTAAGTGTGATTTTCGTAAATTATCGTCATATTCTCAAACCAAGAGACTCGAGACTACGTGGTCAGTTCCAACAAGTTACATTGGTCATGTGCGAAGTGTTCTTCCTCCTACGGGGTCGTTTGGGGGGGTTGGGTTTTCACCCTTTAACGGCTTGTTTCTAAGTCTAAGTGTTGATTTTTGCAAATTATCATCATATTCTCAAATCGGGAGACTCGGGACAACACCGTCAGTTCCTACAAGTTATATTGGTCCCGTGCGAGGTGTTCGTGCCTCCTACGGGGTCGTTTGGGGGCTAGTTTTCGTTTTCACCCTTTAACGGCTTGTTCTTAAGTTTATGTGTTGATTTTGTCGATTTTTGCAAATTATCTATATATTCTGAAATCGGAAGGCCCGGGACTACGCGGTCAGTTCCTACAAGTTACATTGGTCCCGTGCGAGGTGTTCGTGCCTCCTACGGGGTCGTTTGGGGACTGGTTTTTATTTTCACACTTTAACGGCTTATTTTTAAGTCTAAGTGTGATTTTTACAAATTATTGTCTTATTCTCAAATCAGGAGACCCAGGACTACGCGGTCAGTTCCTACAAGTTACATTGGTCCCCGGCGAGGTGTTCGTGCCTTCTACGGGGTCGTTTGGGGGCTGGTTTGGGTTTTCACCCTCTAACACCTTGTTCTTAAGTTTAAGTGTTGATTTTTTTAAATTATCATCATATTCTAAATTCGGGAGACTCGGGACTACGCCGTCAGTTCCTACAAGTTACATGGGTCCCGTGCGAGGTGTTCGTTCCTCTTAGGTGGTCGTTTGGGGGGGGTTGGGTTTTCACCCTTTAAAGGCTTATTTTTAAGTCTAAGTGTTGATTTTTGCAAATTATCATCATATTCTCAAATCGGGAGACCCGGGACTACGCGGTCAGTTCCTACAAGTTACATTGGTCCCGAGCGAGGTGTTCCTGCCTCCTACGGGGTCGTTTGGGGGCTGGTTTAGGTTTTCACCCTTTAACAGCTTGTTTTTTAGTCTAAGTGTTATTTTTGCCAATTATTGTCATATTCTCAAACCGGGAGACCCGGTACTACGTGATAAGTTCCTATAAGTTACATTAGTCCTGTGCGAGGTGTTCGTGCCACCTACGGGTTCGTTTGGGGGCTGGTTTGGGTTTTCACCCTTTAATGACTTGTTTTTAAGTCTTAGTGTTCATTTTGGCAAATTATCATCATTTTCTCAAACCAGGAGACTCGGGACTACTCGTTCAGTTCCAACAAGTTATAGTGGTCCCGTGCGAGGTGTTCGTGCCTCCTATAGGGTCGTTTGGGTGGTGGTTTTGGTTTTCACCCTTTAACGTCTTATTTTTAAGTCTAAGTGTTATTTTTCCAAATTATCGTCATATTCTCAAACCGGGAGACCCGGTATTACGCGGTCAGTTCCTACAAGTTACATTGGTCTCGTGCGAGGTGTTCGTGCCTCCTACGGGGTCGTTTGGTGGCTGGTTTAGGTTTTCACCCTTTAGCGGCTTATTTTTAAGTCTAAGTGTGATTTTTGCAAATTATCTTCATATTCTCAAATCAAGTGACCCGAGACTACGCGGTCAGTTCCAACGAGTTACATTGGTACCGTGCGAGGTGTTCGTGGCTCCTACGGGGTCGTTTGGAGGGTGGTTTGGGTTTTCACCCTTTAAGGGATTGTTTTTAAGTCAGTGTTGTTTTTTGTAAATTATCTTCATATTCTCAAACCTTAGACCCGAGACTACGCGGTCAGTTCTTACTAGTTACATTGGTCGAGTGCGAGGTTTTCGTGCCTCCTACTGGGTCATTTAGGGGTTGGTTTGGGTTTTCACACTTTAGCGGTTTGTGTTTTAAGTTTAACTGTTGATTTTGTTAATTTTTTCAAATTATCAGCATATTCTCAAACCGGGAGACCCAGGACTACGTGGTCAGTTCCTACAAGTTACATTGGTCCCGTGCGAGGTGTTCGTGCCTCCTACGGGGTCTTTTGGGGGCTGGTTTTGGTTTTCACCCTTTAACAGCTTATTTTTAAATCCAAGTGTGATTTTTGCAAATTATCATCATATTCTCAAACCGAGAGACCCGAGACTACGCGGTCAGTTCCTACAAGTTACATTGGACCTGTGCGAGGTGTTCGTGCCTCCTACAGGATCGTTTGGGGGCTGGTTTGGGTGTTCACCCTTTAAAGGCTTGTTTTTAAGTCTAAGTGTTGATTTCTGCACATTATCATCTTATTCTAAAACCGAGAGACCCGGGACTACGCGGTCAGTTCCTACAATTAACATTGGTCCCGCGCAAGGTGTTCGTGCCTCCTACGGGGTCATTTGGGGGTTGGTTTGGGTTTTCACCCTTTAAAGACTAGTTTTGAAGTCTAAGTGTTATTTTTTACAAATTATCATCGTATTCTCAAACCGGGAGACTCGGGACTACGCGGTCAGTTCCTACAAGTTACATTGGTCCGGTGTGAGGTGTTCGGGCCTCCTATATGGTCGTTTGGGGGCTGGTTTGGGTTTTCACCCTTTAACGGCTTATTTTTAAGTTTAAGTGTGATTTTCGTAAATTATCGTCATATTCTCAAACCAAGAGACTCGAGACTACGCGGTCAGTTCCAACAAGTTACATTGGTCATGTGCGAAGTGTTCGTTCCTCCTCTGGGGTCGTTTGGGGGGGGTTGGGTTTTCACCCTTTAACGGCTTGTTTCTAAGTCTAACTGTTGATTTTTGCAAATTATCATCATATTCTCAAATCGGGAGACTCGGGACAACGCCGTCAGTTCCTACAAGTTATATTGGTCCCGTGCGAGGTGTTCGTGCCTCCTACGGGGTCGTTTGGGGGCTAGTTTTGGTTTTCACCCTTTAACGGCTTGTTCTTAAGTTTATGTGTTGATTTTGTTGATTTTTGCAAATTATTGTCATATTTTCAAATCGGAAGACCCGGGACTACGCGGTCAGTTCCTACAAGTTACACTGGTACCGTGTGAGGTGTTCGTGCCTCCTACGGGGTCGTTTGGGGGCTGGTTTTTGTTTTCACACTTTAACGGCTTATTTTTAAGTCTAAGTGTGATTTTTGCAAATTATCATCATTTTCTCAAATCGGGAGAACCGGGACTACGCGGTCAGTTCCTACAAGTTACATTGGTCCCCGGCGAGGTGTTTGTGCCTCCTACGGGGTCGTTTGGGGGATGGTTTGGGTTTTCACCCTCTAACACCTTGTTCTTAAGTTTAATTGTTGATTTTTGTAAATTATCATCATATTCTAAATTCGGGAGACCCGGGACTACGCGGTCAGTTCCTACAAGTTACATTGGTCCCGTGCGAGGTGTTCGTTCCTCTTACGGGGTCGTTTGGAGGGGGGTTGGGTTTTTACCCTTTAACGGCTTCTTTCTAAGTCTAAGTGTTGATTTTTGCAAATTATCATCATATTCTCAAACCAGGAGACTCGGGACAACGCGGTCAGTTCCTACAAGTTACTTAGGTAACCTGCGAGGTGTTCGTGCCTCCTACGGGGTCATTTGGGGGCGGGTTTGGGTTGTCACCCTTTAACGGCTTGTTTTAAGTTTAAGTGTTGATTTTGTTGATTTTTGCAAATTATCGTCATATTCTCAAACCGGGAGATTCGGGACTACGCTGTCAGTTCCTACAAGTTACATTGGTCCCGTGCGAGGTGTTTGTGCCTCCTACGGGGTCGTTTGGGGGCTGGTTTTTGTTTTCACACTTTAACGGCTTATTTTTAAGTCTAAGTGTGGTTTTTGCAAATTATCGTCATATTCTCAAATCGGGAGACGCGGGACTATGCGGTCAGTTCCTACAAGTTACATTGGTCCCGTGCGAGGTGTTCGTGCCTCCTAAGGGATCGTTAGGGGGCTGGTTTGGGCTTTCAGCCTTTAACACCTTATTCTTAAGTTTAAATGTTGATTTTTGTAAATTATCATCATATTCTAAATTCGGGAGACCCGGAACTACGCGGTCAGTTCCTACATGTTACATTGGTCCCGTGCGAGGTGTTCGTGCCTCTGACGGGGTCGTTTGGGAGCCGGTTTGGGTTTTCTCCCTTTAACGGCTTGTTTTTAATTCTAAATGTGATTTTTGTAAATTATCGCCATATTCTCAAATTGAGAGACCGGGCACTATGCGGTCAGTTCCTACAAGTTGCATTGGTCCCTTACGAGTTGTTCGTGCCTCCTACCTGGTCGTTTGGGGGCTGGTAATGATTTTGACCCTTTAACGGCTTGGTTTTAAGACTAAGTCTTATTTTTTCCAATTATCGTCATATTGTCAAACCGGGAGAGCCGGGACTACGCGGTCAGTTAGTACAAGTTACATTAGTCCCGTGCGAGTTGTCCGTTCCTCCTACGGGGTCGTTTGGGGGCTGGTTTGGGTTTTCACCCATTAACGGCTTGTTTTTAATTCTAAGTGCTGATTTTGGCAAATTATCATCATATTCTCAAACCGAGAGACTCGGGACTATGCGGTCAGTTCCAACAAGTTACAGTGGTCCCGTGCGAGGTGTTCGTGCCTCCTATAGGGTCGTTTGGGGGGTGGTTTGCATTTTCACCCTTTATTGGCTTGTTTTTAAGTCTAAGTGTTATTTTTGAAAATTATCATCATATTCTCAAACCGGGAGACCCGGTACTACGCGGTGAGTTCCTATAAGTTACATTGGTCCCGTGCAAGGTGTTCGTGCCTCCTACGGGGTCATTTGGGGGTTGGTTTAGGTTTTCACCCTTTAACGGCTTGTTTTTAAGTCTAAGTGTGATTTTTGCAAATTATCCTCATATTCTCAAACCAAGACACCCAAGACTACGCGGTCAGTTCCAAAAAGTTACATTGGTCCCGTGTGAGGTGTTCGTGCCTCATACGGGGTCGTTTCGTGGGTGGTTTTTGTTTTCACCCTTGAAAGGATTATTTTTAAGTCTAAGTGTTGTTTTTGGCAAATTATCTTCATATGCTCAAACCGGGAGACCTGGGACTACGCGGTCAGTTCCTACAAGTTACATTGGTCCCGTGCGAGGTGTTCGTGTCTCCAACAGGGTCATTTGTGGGTTGGTTTGGGTTTTCACCCTTTAACGACTTGTGTTTTAAGTTTAAGTGTGATTTTTGCAAATTATCGTCATATTCTAAAACCAAAAGACCCGAGACTACGCGATCTGTTCCTACAAGTTACATTGGTCCCGTGCGAGGTGTTCGTGCCTCCTACGAGGTCGTTTGGTGGACGGTTTGGGTTTTCACCCTTTAAAGCATTGTATTCAAGTCTAAGTGTTGATTTTTTCAAATTATCATCATATTCTCAAATCGGGAGACCCAAAACTATGCGGTCAGTCCTACAAGTTACATTAGTCCCGTGCGAGGTGTTCGTGCCCCCTATGTGGTCGTTTGGGGGATGGTTTGGGTTTTCACCTTTTCAAGACTTGTTTTTAAGTCTAAGTGTTTATTTTTTCAAATTATCATCATATTCACAAACCGGGAGACCCGAGACTACGCGGTCAGTTCCTACAAGTTACATTGGTCCCGTCCGAGGTGTTCATGCCTCTACGGAGTCGTTTGGGGGTTAGTTTGGGTTTTCATCCTTTAACGGCTTGTTTTTAAGTCTAAGTGTGATTTTTCCAAATTATCATCATATTCTCAAATCGGGAGACCCGGAACTACGTGGTCAGTTCCTACAAGTTACATTGGTCCCGTGCGAGGTGTTCGTGCCTCCTACGGAGTCGTTTGGGGGCTGGTTTGGGTTTTCACCCTTTCACAGCTTGTTTGTAATTTTAAGTGTTGATATTTGTAAATTATCATCATATTCTAAATTCGGGAGACCCGGGACTACGCGGTTAGTTCCTACAAGTTACATTCGTCCCGTGCGAAGTGTCCGTGCCTCTTACGGGGTCGTTTGGGGGCTGGTTTAGGTTTTCACCCTTTAACGGATTGTTTTTAAGTCTAAGTGTTATTTTTGCAAATTATCATCATATTCTCAAACCAGGAGACTCGAGACTACGCGGTCAGTTCCAACAAGTTACATTGGTCCCGTGCGAGGTGTTCGTGCCTCCTACGGGGTCATTTGGGGGGTGGTTTGGGTTTTCACCCTTTAACGGCTTGTTTTTAAGTCTAAGTGTTGTTTTTTGCAAATTATCACCATATTCTCTAACCGGGAGACCCGAGACTACGCGGTCAGTTCCTACAAGTTACATTGGCCCCGTGCAAGGTGTTCGTGCTTCCTATGGGGTCGTTTGGGGGGTGGGTTTTCACCCTTTAACGGCTTGTTTCTAAGTCTAAGTTTTGATTTTTGCAAATTATCATCATATTCTCAAATCGGGAGACCCGGGACAATGCGGTCAGTTCCTATAAGTTACATTAGTCCCGTGCGAGGTGTCCGTGCCTCCTACGGGGTCGATTGGGGGCTGGTTTTAGTTTTCACCCTTTAATGGCTTGTTTTTAAGTCTAACTGTGATTTTTGCAAATTATCATCATATTCTCAAACCGGGAAGCCCGGGACTACGCGGTCAGTTCCTACAAGTTACATTGGTCCCGTGCGAGGTGTTCGTGCCTCCTACGGGGTCGTTTGGGGGGTGGTTTGGGTTTTCACCCTTTATCGACTTGTTTTTAAGTCTAAGTGTTGATTTTTTCAAATTATCGTCATATTCTCAAACTGGGAGACCTGGGACTATGCGGTCAGTTCCTACAAGTTACATTAGTCCCGCGCGAGTAGTTTGTGCCTTCTACGGGGTCGTTTGGGTGTTGGTTTGGGTTTTCACCCGTTAAAGGCTTCTTTTCAAGTCTAAGTGTTGATTTTTGTAAATTATCGTCATATTCTCAAACCGGGAGACCCGGGACTGCGCGGTCAATTCCTATAAGTTACACCTGTCCCGTGCGAGGTGTTTATGCCTCCTACGGGGTCGTTTGGGGGCTAGTTTTAGTTTTCACCCTTTAACAACTTTTTTTTAGTCTAAGTGTGATTCTCGCAAATTATCATCATATTCTCAAATCGGGACTACGCGATTTGTTCCTGCAAGTTACATTGGTCCCGTGCGAGGTGTTCGTACCTCTTACGGGGTCGTTTGAGGGCTGGTTTGGGTTTTCACCCTTTAAAAGCTTTTTTTGAAGTCTAAGTGTTGATTTTTGGAAATTATCATCATATTCTCAAACCGGGAGACCCGGGACTATGCGGTCAGTTCCTACAAGTTCCATTAGTCTTGTGCGAGATGTTCGTGCCTCCTAGGGGGTCGTTTGGGGGCTGGTTTGGGTTTTCACCCTTTAAAGGCTTGTTTTTAAGTCTAAGTGTTGATTTTTGCAAATTATCATCATATTCTCAAGTCGGGAGACTCGGGACTACGCGGTCAGTTCTTACAAGTCACATTGGTCCCGTGCGAGGTGTTCGCGTCTCCTTCGGGGTCGTTTGGGGGCTGGTTTGGGTTTTCACCCTTTAACAGCTTGTTTTTAAGTTTAAGTGTAGATTTTTGAAAATTATAATCATATTCTAAATTTGGGAGACCCGAGACTACGCGGTCAGTTCCTACAAGTTACATTGGTCCCGTGCGAGGTGTTCGTGCTTCTTACGGGGTCGTTTGGGGGTTGTTTGGGTTTTCACCCTTTCACAGCTTATTTTTAAGTCTAAGTGTTATTTTTCCCAATTATCATCATATTCTCAAATCGGCAGACCCTGGACTACGCGATAAGTTCCTACAAGTTACATTAGTCCTGTGCGAGGTGTTCGTGCCTCCTACGGGGTCGTTTGGGGGCTGTTTGGGTTTTCACCCTTTAAAGGCTTATTTTTAAGTCTAAGTGTTCATTTTGCCAAATTATCATCATATTCTCAAACCGGCAGACTCGGGACTACGCGGTCAGTTCCAACAAGTTATAGTGGTCACGTGCGAGGTGTCCGTGCCTCTTATAGGGTTATTTGGGGGTGGTTTGGGTTTTCACCCTTTTACGGCTTGTTTTTAAGTCTAAGTGTTATTTTTGCAAATTATCGTCATATTCTCAAATCGGGAGACCCGGTACTACGCAATCTGTTCCTACAAGTTACATTGGTCCTGTGCGAGGTGTTCGTGCGTCCTGCGGGGTCGTTTGGGGGCTGGTTTAGGTTTTCACCCTTTAACGGCTTGTTTTTAAGTCTAAGTGTGATTTTTGCAAATTATCGTCATATTCTCAAACCAAGAGACCCGAGACAACGCAGTCAGTTCCAACGAGTTACATTGGTACCGTGCAAGGTGTTCGTGCCTCCTACGGGGTCATTTGGGGGATGTTTTGGTTTTCACCCTTTAACAGCTTGAGTTTTTAAGTTTAATAGTTGATTTTGTTAATATTTGCAAATTATCGTCATATTCTCAGACCGGGAGACCCGGGACTACGTGGTCAGTTCCTACAACTTACATTGGTCCCGTGCGAGGTGTTCGTGCCTCCTACGGGGTCGTTTGGGGGCTGGTTTTGGTTTTCACCCTTTAAAGGCTTATTTTTAAGTCTAAGTGTTGATTTTTTCAAATTATCGTCATATTCTCAAACTGGAAGACCCTGGACTATGCGGTTAGTTCCTACAAGTTACATTAGTCCCGTGCGAGCTGTTCGCGCCTGCTATGGGGTCGTTTGGGGGCTGGTTTAGGTTTTCACCCTTTAAGGGCTTGTTTTTAAGTCTAAGAGTTTATTTTTACAAATTATCATCTTATTCTCAAACTGGGAGACCCGGGACTACGCGGTCAGTTCCTACAAGTTACATTGGTCCCGTGCGAGGTGTTCGTGCCTCCTACGGGGTCGTTTGAGGGCTAGTTTGGGTTTTCGACCTTTAAAGGCTTATTTTTAAGTCTAAGTATTGATTTTTGCAAATTATCATCGTATTCTCAAATTAGGAGACTCGGGACTACGCGGTCAGTTCCTACAAGTTACATTGGTCCCATGCGAGGTGTCCGTGCCTCCTTCGGGATCATTTGGGGCTGGTTTGGGTTTTCACCCTTTAACGACTTGTTTTTAAGTCTTAGTGTGATTTTTGCAAATTATCTCCATATTGTCAAATCAGGAGACCCGGCACTATGCGATCAGTTCCTACAAGTTGCATTGGTCCCTTACGAGGTGTTCGTGCCTCCTACCGGGTCGTTTGGGGACTGGTATGGATTTTCACCCTTTAACGGCTTGTTTTTAAGACTAAGTGTTATTTTTTCCAATTATCGTCATATTCTCTGACCGGGAGACCCGGGACTAAGCCGTCAGTTCCAACAAGTTACATTAGTCCTGCGCGAGGTGTTCGTGCCTCCTACGGGGTCGTTTGGCTGCTGGTTTGGGTTTTCACCCTTTAACGGCTTATTTTTAAGTCTGAGTGTTGATTTTGGCAAATTATCATCGTATTCTCAAACCGGGAGACTCGGGACTACGCGATCAGTTCCAACAAGTTACATTGGTCCCGTGCGAGGTGTTCATGCCTCCTATAGGGTCGTTTGGGGGTTGGTTTAGGTTTTCACCCTTTAACGGCTTGTTTTTAAGTCTAAGTGTGATTTTTGCAAATTATCATCTTATTGTCAAACCAAGAGACCTGAGACTACGCGGTCAGTTCCAACAAGTTACATTGGTCCCCTGCGAGTTGTTCATGCCTCCTACGGAGTCGTTTGGTCGGTGGTTTGGGTTTTCACCCTTTAAAGGCTTATTTTTAAGTCTAAGTGTTGTTATTTGCAAATTATCATCATAAGCTCAAACCGGGAGACCCGGGACTACGCGGTCAGTTCCTACAAGTTACATTGGTCTCGTGCGAGGTGTTCGTCTCTCCGACGGTGTCATTTGGGGGCCGGTTTGGGGTTTCACCCTTTAACGGCTTGTGTTTTAAGTTAAGGTGTGATTTTTGAAAATTATCGTTATATTCTCAAACCAAGAGACCCGAGATAATGCGGTCAGATCCAACGAGTTACATTGGTCCCGTGCGAGGTGTCCATGCCTCCTATGGGGTCGTTTGGTGGCTGGTTTGGGTTTTCACCCATTAAAGCCTTGTATTGAAGTCTAAGTGTTTATTTTTGCAAATTATCATCATATTCACAAACCGGGAGACCCATGACTACGCGGCCAGTTCCTCCAAGTTACATTGGTCCTGTCTGAGGTGTTCATTCCTCCTACGGGGTCGTTTGGGGGTTTGTTTGGGTTTTCACCCTTTAACGGCTTGTTTTTAAGTCTAAGTGTGATTTTTCCAAATTATCATCATATTCTCAAAATGGGAGACCGGCACTACGCGGTCAGTTCCTACTAGTTTCATTGGTCCCGTGCGAGGTGTTCGTGCCTCCTACGGGGTCGTTTGGTGGTTGGTTTGGGTTTTCACCCTTTCACAGCTTATTTTTAAGTTTAAGTGTTGATTTTTGTAAATTATCATCATATTCTAAATTCGGAAGACCCGGGACTATGCGGTTAGTTCCTACAAGTTACATTGGTCCCGTGTAGGTGTTCGCGCCTCTTATGGGGTTGTTTGGGGGCTGGTTTGGCTTTTCACCCTTTAACAGCTTATTTTTAACTCTAAGTGTGATTTTTTCAAATTATCTCCATATTCTCAAATCGGGAGCCCCGGAACAATGCACTCAGTTCCTTCAAGTTATATTGGTCCCTTACGAGGTGTTCGTGCCTCCTACGGGGTCGTTTGGGGGTTGGTTTAGTTTTTCACCCATTAACGGCTTGTTTTTAAGTCTAAGTGTGATTTTTGCAAATTGTCCTCATATTCTCAAACCAAGAGACCCGAGACTACGCGGTGACTTCCAACAAGTTACATTAGTCCCGTGCGAGGTGTTCGTGCCTCCTACGGGGTCGTTTGGGGGGTGGTTGGGGTTTTCATCCATTAACGGCTTGTTTTTAAATATAAATGTTTTTTTTTAAATTATCATCATATTCTCAAACCGGGAGACCCGAGACTACGCGATCAGTTCCTACAAGTTAAATTGGTCCCGTGCGACGTGTTCGTGCCTCCTATGGGGTCATTTGGGGGCTGGTTTGGGTTTTCACCCTTTAACAGTTTGTGTTTTAAGTTTAAGTGTTGATTTTGTTAATATTTGCAAATTATCGTCATATTCTCAAACCGGGAGACCGGGACTACGTGGTCAGTTCCTACAAGTTACATTAGTCCCGTGCGAGGTGTTCGTGCCTCCTATGGGGTCTTTTGGGGGCTGGTTTTGGTTTTCACCCTTTAACGGCTTGTTTTTAAGTCTAAGTGTTATTTTTGCAAATTATCATCATATTCTCAAACCAGGAGACCCGAGACTACGTGGTCAGTTCCAACAAGTTACATTGGTCCCGTGCGAGGTGTTCGTGCCTCCTACGGGGTCGTTTGGGGGGTGGTTTGGGTTTTCACCCTTTAACGGCTTGTTTTTAAGTCTAAGTGTTGTTTTTTGCAAATTATCATCATATTCTCAAACCGAGAGACCCGGGACTACGCGGTCAGTTCCTACAAGTTACATTGGACCTGTGCGAGGTGTTCGTGCCTCCTACGGGGTCGTTTGGGGGCTGGTTTGGGTTTTCACCCTTTAACGGCTTGTTTTTAAGTTTAAGTGTTGATTTTGTTAATTTTTGCAAATTATTGTCTTATTCTCAAACCGGGAGACCCGAGACTACGCGGTCAGTTCCTACAATTACATTGGTCTCGTGCGAGGTGTTCGTGCCTCCTACGGGGTCGTTTGGGGGCTGGTTTTGGTTTTCACCCTTTAACGGCTTGTTTTTAAGTCTAAGTGTGATTTTTGCAAATTATAGTCATATACTCAAAGTGGGAGACCCGGGACTACGCGGTCAGTTCCTACAAGTTACATTGGTCCCGTGCGAGGTGTTCGTGCCTCCTACGGGGTGGGGTCGTTTGGTTGCTGGTTTGGGTTTTCACCATTAAAGGCTTGTTTTGAAGTCTAAGTGTTGATTTTTACAAATTATCGTCATTTTCTCAAACCGGGAGACCCGGGACTATCCGGTAAGTTCTACCAAGTTACATTAGTCCCGTGAGAGGTGTTCGTGCTTCCTATGTGGTTGTTTGGGGGTTGGTTTTGATTTTCACCCTTTAAAGGCTTGTTTTTAAGTTTAAGTGTTGATTTTCACAAATTATCATCATATTCACAAACTGGGAGACCCGAGACTACGCGGCCACTTCCTACAAGTTACATTGGTCCCATGCGAGGTCTTCATGACTCCTATGGGGTCGTTTGGGGACTAGTTTGGGTTTTAACCCTTTAACGGCTTGTTTTTAAGTCTAAGTGTGATTTTTGCAAATTATCGTCATATTTTCAAATTCGGGAGACCCGGGACTATGCGGTCAGTTCCTACAAGTTACATTGGTCCCGTGCGAGGTGATCGTGCCTCTTACGGGGTCGTGGGGGCTAGTTTGCATTTTCACCCTTTAACGGCTTATTTTTAAGTCTGAGTGTGATTTTTTTCAAATTATCGTGATATTCTCAAATCGGGACACCCGAGACTATGCGGTCAGTTCCTATAAGTTACATTAGTCCCGTGCGAGGTGTTCGTGCCTCCTATGTGGTCGTTTGGGGGCTGCTTTGGGTTTTCACCCTTTAAACGCTTGTTTTTAAGTCTAAGTGTTGATTTTTGCAAATTATCATCATATTCACAAACTGGGAGACCCAGGACTACGCGGTGAGTTATTACAAGTTACATTGTCCCGTGCGAGGTGTTCCTGCCTCCTACGGGGTCGTTTGGGGGTTGGTTTGGGCTTTCACCCTTTAACGGCTTATTTTTAAGTCTAACTGTGATTTTTACAAATTATAATCATATTCTCAAACCGGGAGACCCGGCACTATGCGGTCAGTTCCTACAAGTTACATTAGTCCCGTGCGAGGTGTTCGTCCCTCTCACGGGGTCGTTTGGGCGCTGGTTTAGGTTTGTACCCTTTAACGACTTGTTTTTAAGTCTAAGTGTGATTTCTGCAAATTATTGTCATATTCTCAAACCAAGAGACCCGAGACTACGCGATCAGTTCCAACAAGTTACATTGGTCCCATGCGAGGTGTTCGTGCCTCCTACGGGGTAGTTCGGGGGTGGTTCGGGTTTCCACCCTTTAACGGCTTGTTTTTAAGTCTATCTGTTATTTTTTACAAATTATCATCATATTCTCATACCGGGAGACCCGGGACTACGTGGTCAGTTCCTACAAGTTACATTGGTCCCGTGCGAGGTGTTCGTGCCTCCTACGGGGTCGTTTGGGGGCTGGTTTTGGTTTTCACCCTTTAACGGCTTGTTTTTAAGTCTAACTGTGATTTTAGCAAATTATCATCATATTCTCAAACTGGGAGACCCGGCACTACGCGGTCATTTCCTAAAAGTTACATTAGTCCCGTGCGAGGTGTTCATGCCTCTCACGGGGTCGTTTGGGGGCGGATTTGGGTTTTCACCCTTTAACGACTTGTTTTTAAGTAAGTGTGATTTCTGCAAATTATTTTCATATTCTCAAACCAAGAGACCCGAGACTACGCGGTCAGTTCCAACAAGTTACATTGGTCTCGTGCGAGGTGTTCGTGCCTCCTACGGGGTGGTTTGGGGGGTGGTTTGGGGTTTCACCCTTTAGCGGCTTGTTTTTAAGTCTATCTGTTGTTTTTCACAAATAATCATCATATTCTCAAACGGAGAGACTCGGGACTACGCGGTCAGTTCTTACAAGTTACATTGGTCCCGTGCGAGGTGTTCGTGCCTCCTACGGGGTCATTTGGGGGCTGGTTTGGGTTTTCACCCTTTAACGGCTTGAGTTTTAAGTTTAATAGTTGATTTTGTTCATTTTTGCAAATTATCGTCATATTCTCAAACCGGGAGACCCGGGACTACGTGGTCAGTTCCTACAAGTTACATTGGTCCCGTGCGAGGTGTTCGTGCCTCCTACGGGGTCGTTTGGGGGCTGGTTTTGATTTTACCTTTTAACAGCTTGTTTTTAAGTCTAAGTGTGATTTTCGCAAATTATAATCATATTCTCAAACCGGGAGACCCGGGACTGCGCGGTAAGTTTCCTACCTGTTACATTGGTCCAGTGCGAGGTGTTCGTGCCTCCTACGGGGTCGTTTGGGGGCTGGTTTGGGTTTTCACCCGTTAACGGCTTGTTTTTAAGTTGAAGTGTGATTTTTGTAAATTATCGTCATATTCTATAACCAAGATACCCAAGACTACGTGGTCAGTTCCAAAAAGTTGCATTGGTCCCGTACGAGGTGTCCGTGCCTCCTATGGGGTCGTTTGGGGGGGTTGGGGTTTTCACCCTTTACCGGCTTGTTTCAAAGTCTAAGTGTTGATTTTTGCAAATTATCATCAAATTCTCTAACCGGGAGTCCCGGGACAACGCGGTCAATTCCTACAAGTAACATTGGTCCCGTGCAAGGTGTTCGTGCCTCCTACGGGGTCATTTGGGGGCTGGTTTGGGTTTTCACCCTTTAACGGCTAGTTTTTTAGTTTAAGTGTTGATTTTGTTGATTTTTGCAAATTATCATCATATTCTCAAACCGGGAGACGCGAGACTACGCGGTCAGTTCCTAAAAGTTACAGTGGTCCCATGCGAGGTGTTCGTGCCTCCTACGGGGTCGTTCGGGGGCTGGTTTGGGTTTTCACCCTTTAACGGCTTGTTTTTAAGTCTGAGTGTGATTTTTTCAAATTATCGTGATATTCTCAAATCGGGAGACCCGAGACTATGCGGTCAGTTCCTATAAGTTACATTAGTCCCGTGCGAGGTGTTCGTGCCTCCTATGTGGTCGTTTGGGGGCTGCTTTGGGTTTTCACCCTTTAAAGGCTTGTTTTTAAGTCTAAGTGTTGATTTTTGCAAATTATCATCATATTCACAAACTGGGAGACCCGAGACTACGCGGTGAGTTCCTACAAGTTACATTGTCCCGTGCGAGGTGTTCCAGCCTCCTACGGGGTCATTTGGGGGTTGGTTTGGATTTTCACCCTTTAACGGCTTGTTTTTAAGTCTAACTGTGATTTTTGCAAATTATAATCATATTCTCAAACCGGGAGACCCGGCACTACGCGATCAGTTCCTATAAGTTACATTAGTCCCTTGCGAGGTGTTCGTGCCTCTCACGGGGTCGTTTGGGGGCTGGTTTGGGTTTTCACCCTTTAACGACTTGTTTTTAAGTCTAAGTGTGATTTCTACTAATTATTGTCATATTCTCAAACCAAGATACCCGACACTACGCGGTCAGTTCCAACAAGTTACATTGGTCCCGTGCGAGGTGTTCATGCCTCCTACGGGCTAGTTTGGGGGGTGGTTCGGGTTTCCACCATTTAACGGTTTGTTTTTAAGTCTATCTGTTATTTTTTTACAAATTATCATCATATTCTCAAACCGGGAGACCCGGGACTACGCGGTTAGTTCTTACAAGTTACATTGGTCCCGTGTGGGGTGTTCGTGCCTCCTACGGGGTCATTTGGGGGATGTTTTGGTTTTCACCCTTTAACAGCTTGAGTTTTTAAGTTTAATAGTTGATTTTGTAATTTTTGCAAATTATCGTCATATTCTCAGACCGGGAGACCCGGGACTACGTGGTCAGTTCCTACAACTTACATTGGTCCCGTGCGAGGTGTTCGTGCCTCCTACGATGTCGTTTGGGGGCTGGTTTTGGTTTTCACCCTTTAACGGCTTGTTTTTAAGTCTGAGTGTGATTTTTTCAAATTATCGTGATATTCTCAAATCGGGAGACCCGAGACTATGCGGTCAGTTCCTATAAGTTACGTTAGTTCCGTGCGAGGTGTTCGTGCCTCCTATGTGGTCGTTTGGGGGCTGCTTTGGGTTTTCACCCTTTAAGGGCTTGTTTTTAAGTCTAAGTGTTCATTTTTGCAAATTATTGTCATATTCTCAAACTGGGAGACCCGGGACTACGTGGTCAGTTCCTACAATTTAAATTGGTCCCGTGCGAGGTGTTCGTGCCTCCTACGGGGTCGTTTGGGGGCTGGTTTTGGTTTTCACCTTTTAACAGCTTGTTTTTAAGTCTAAGTGTGATTTTTGCAAATTATCATCATATTCTCAAACCGGGAGACCCGGGACTACGCGGTAAGTTTCCTACCAGTTACATTTGTCCAGTGCGAGGTGTTCGTGCCTCCTACGGGGTCATTTGGGGGTTGGTTTGGGTTTTCACCCTTTAACGGCTTGTTTTTAACTCTAAGTGTGATTTTTGTAAATTATCGTCATATTCTATAACCAAGATACCCAAGACTACGTGGTCAGTTCCAACAAGTTACGTTGGTCCCGTACGAGGTGTTCGTGCCTCCTACGGGGTCGTTTGGAGGGGGGGGTGGGTTTTCACCCTTTAACGGCTTGTTTCTAAGTCTAAATGTTGATTATTGCAAATTATCATCAAATTCTCTAACCGGGAGACCCGGGACAACGCGGTCAATTCCTACAAGTAACACTGGTCCCGTGCAAAGTGTTCGTGCCTCCTACGGGGTCGTTTGGGGGCGTGTTTGGGTTTTCACCCTTTAACGGCTAGTTTTTAAGTTTAAGTGTTGATTTTGTTGATTTTTGCAAATTATCGTCATATTCTCAAACCGGGAGACCCGAGACTACGCGGTCAGTTCCTAAAAGTTACAGTGGTCCCATGCGAGGTGTTCGTGCCTCCTACGGGATCGTTTGGGGTCTAGTTTTGGTTTTCACACTTTAATGGCTTGTTTTTAAGTCTAAGTGTGATTTTTGCAAATTATCGTCATATTCTCAAACCAAGAGACCCGGTACTACGCGGTCAGTTCCTACAAGTTACATTGGTCCCGTGCGAGGTGTTCGTGCCTCCTATGTGGTCGTTTGGGGGTTGGTTTGGATTTTCACCCTTTAAAGGCTTGTTTTTAAGTATAAGTGTTGATTTTCACAAATTATCATCATATTCACAAACTGGGAAACCGGTGACTTCGCGGTCAGTTCCTACAAGGTACATTGGTCCCGTGCGAGGTGTTCATTCCTCCTACGGGGTTGTTTGGGGTCTGGTTTGGGTTTTCACCCTTTAACAGCTTGGTTTTAAGTTTAAGTCCTAATTTTTGTAAATTATTATCATATTCTAAATTCGGGAGACCCGGGACTACAGGGTCAGTTCCTACAAGTTATATTGGTCCCGTGCGAGGTGTTCGTGCCTCTTACGGGGTCGTTTGGGGGCTGGTTTGGGTTTTCACACTATAACGGCTTCTTTTTAAGTCTAAGTGTGATTTTTACAAATTATTGCCATATTCTCAAATCGGGAGACCCGGGACTATGCGATTAATTCCGACAAGTTACATTGGACCCTTACGAGGTGTTCGTGCCTCCTACGGGGTCGTTTGGGGGTTGGTTTGGGTTTTCACCCTTTAACGGCTTGTTTTTAAGTCTGAGTGTGATTTTTTCAAATTATCGTGATATCCTCAAATCGGGAGACCCGAGACTATGCGGTCACTTCTTATAAGTTACATTAGTCCCGTGCGAGGTCTACGTGCCTCCTATGTGGTCGTTTGGGGGCTGCTTTGGGTCTTCACCCTTTGAAGGCTTGTTTTTAAGTCTAAGTGTTAATTTTTGCAAATTATCATCATATTCACAAACTGGGAGACCCGGGACTACGCGGTGAGTTCCTACAAGTTACATTGTCCCGTGCGAGGTGTTCCAACCTCCTACGGGGTCGTTTGGGGGTTGGTTTGGGTTTTCACCCTTTAACGGCTTGTTTTTAAGTCTAACTGTGATTTTTGCAAATTATAATCTTATTCTCAAACCGGGAGACCCGGCACTACGCGGTCAGTTCCTACAAGTTACATTAGTCCCGTACGATGTGTTTGTGCCTCTTACGGGGTCGTTTGGGGGCTGGTTTGGGTTTTCACCCTTTAACGACTTGTTTTTAACTCTAAGTGTGATTTCTGCAAATTATTGTCATATTCTCAAACCCAGAGACCCGAGACTACGCGATCAGTTCCAACAAGTTACATTGGTCCCGTGCGAGGTGTTCGTGCCTCCTACGGGGTAGTTTGGGGGGTGGTTCGAGTTTCCACACTTTAACGGCTTGTTTTTAAGTCTATCTGTTATTTTTTACAAATTATCATCATATTCTCAAACCGGGAGACCCGGGACTACGCGGTCAATTCTTACAAGTTACATTGGTCCCGTGCGAGGTGTTCGTGCCTCCTACGGGGTCATTTGGGGGCTGGTTTGGGTTTCAACCCTTTAACGGATTGAGTTCTAAATTTAATAGTTGATTTTGTTCATTTTTTCAAATTATCATCATATTCTAAGACCGGGAGACCCGGGACTACATGGTCAGTTCCTACAAGTTACATTGGTCCCGTGCGAGGTGTTCGTGCCTCCTACGGTGTCGTTTGGGGGCTGGTTTCGGTTTTCAACCTTTAACGGCTTGTTTTTAAGTCTGAGTGTGATTTTTTCAAATTATCGTGATATTCTCAAATTGGGAGACACGAGACTATGCGATCAGTTCCTATAGGTTACATTAGTCCCGTGCGAGGTGTTCGTGCCCCCTATGTGGTCGTTTGGGGGCTGCTTTGGGTTTTCACCCTTTGAAGGCTTGTTTTTAAGTCTAAGTGTTGATTTTTGCAAATTATCATCATATTCACAAACTGGGAGACCCGGGACTACGCGGTGAGTTCCTACAAGTTACATTGTCCCGTGCGAGGTGTTCCTGCCTCCTACGGGGTCGTTTGGGGGTTGGTTTGGGTTTTCACCCTTTAACGGTTTGTTTTTAAGTCTTACTGTGATTTTTGCAAATTATAATCATATTCTCAAATCGGGAGACCCGGCACTACGCGGTCAGTTCCTACAAGTTACATTTGTCTCGTGCGAGGTGTTCGTGCCTCCTACGGGGTAGTTTGGGGGGTGGTTTGGGTTTCCACCCATTAACGGCTTGTTTTTAAGTCTATCTGTTAATTTTTACAAATTGTCATCATATTCTCAAACCGGGAGACCCGGGACTACGTGGTCAGTTCTTACAAGTTACATTCGTCCCGTGCGAGGTGTTCGTGCCTCCTACGGGGTCATTTGGGGGCTAGTTTGGGTTTTCACCCTTTAACGGCTTGAGTTTTAAGTTTAATAGTTGATTTTATTAATTTTTTCAAATTATCGTCATATTCTCAGACCGGGAGACCCGGGACTACGTGGTCAGTTCCTACAAGTTACATTGGTCCCGTGCGAGGTGTTCGTGCCTCCTACGGGGTCGTTTGGGGGATGGTTTTGGTTTTCACCCTTTAACGGCTTGTTTTTAAGTCTAACTGTGATTTTTGCAAATTATCATCATATTCTCATACCGGGAGACCCGGCACTACGCGGTCAGTTCCTATAAGTTACATTAGTCCCGTGTGAGGTGTCCGTGCCTCTCACGGGGTCGTTTGGGGGCTGGTTTGGGTTTTCACCCTTTAACGACTTATTTTTAAGTCTAAGTGTGATTTCTGCAAATTATTGTCATATTCTCAAACCAAGAGACCCGAGACTACGCGGTCAGTTCCAACAAGTTACATTGGTCCCGTGCGAGGTGTTCGTGCCTCCTATGGGGTCGTTTGGGGCGTGGTTTGGGGTTTCACCCTTTAACGGCTTGTTTTTAAGTCTATTTGTTATTTTTACAAATTATCATCATATTCTCAAACCGGGAGACCCGGGACTACGCGGTCATTTCTTACAAGTTACATTGGTCCCGTGCGAGGTGTTCGTGCCTTCTACGGGGTCATTTGGGGGCTGGTTTGGGTTTTCACCCTTTAACGGCTTGAGTTTTAAGTTTAATAGTTGATTTTGTTCATTTTTGCAAATTATCGTCATATTCTCAAACCGAGAGACCCGGGACTATGTGGTCAGTTCCTACAAGTTACATTGGTCCCGTGCGAGGTGTTCGTGCCTCCTACGGGGTCGTTTGGGGGCTGGTTTTGGTTTTACCTTTTAACAGCTTGTTTTTAAGTCTAAGTGTGATTTTTGCAAACTATAATCATATTCTCATACCGGGAGACCCGGGACTACGCGGTAAGTTTCCTACCTGTTACATTGGTCCAGTGCGAGGTGTTCGTGCCTCCTACGGGGTCCTTTGGGGGCTGGTTTGGGTTTTCACCCTTTAACGGCTTGTTTTTAAGTCGAAGTGTGATTTTTGTAAATTATCGTCATATTCTATAACCAAGATACCCAAGACTACGTGGTCAGCTCCAACAAGTTACATTGGTCCCGTACGAGGTGTTCGTACCTCCTACAGGGTCGTTTGGGGGGGTTTGGGTTTTCACCCTTTAACGGCTTGTTTCTAAGTTTAAGTGTTGATTTTTGCAAATTATCATCAAATTCTCTAACCGGGAGACCCGGGACAACGCGATCAATTCCTACGAGTAACATTGGTCCCGTGCAAGGTGTTCGTGCCTCCTACAGGGTCGTTTGGGGGGTGGTTTGGGTTTTCACCCTTTAACGGCTATTTTTAAGTTTAAGTGTTGATTTTGTTGATTTTTGCAAATTATCGTCATATTCTCAAACCGGGAGACCCGAGACTACGCGGTCAGTTCCTAAAAGTTACAGTGGTCCCATGCGAGGTGTTCATGCCTCCTACGGGATCGTTTGGGGGCTGGTTTTGGTTTTCACACTTTAATGGCTTGTTTTTAAGTCTAAGTATGATTTTTGCAAATTATCGTCATATTCTCAAACCGAGAGACCCGATACTACGCGGTCTGTTCCTACAAGTTACATTGGTCTCGTGCGAGGTGTTCGTGCCTCCTATGTGGTCGTTTGGGGGTTGGTTTGGATTTTCACCCTTTAAAGGCTTGTTTTTAAGTATAAGTGCTGATTTTCATAAATTATCATCATATTCACAAACTGGGAGACCCGTGACTTCGCGGTCAGTTCCTACAAGTTTCATTGGTCCCGTGCGAGGTGTTCATTCCTCCTACGGCGTTGTTTGGGGTCTGGTTTGGGTTTTTACCCTTTAACAGCTTGGTTTTAAGTTTAAGTGTTGATTTTTGTAAATTATCATCATATTCTAAATTCGGGTGACCCGGGACTACGCGATCAGTTCCTACTAGTTACATTGGTCCCGTGCGAGGTGTTCGTGCCTCTTACGGGGTCGTTTGGGGGCTGGTTTGGGTTTTCACACTATAACGGCTTGTTTTTAAGTCTAATTGTGATTTTTGGAAATTATCGCCATATTCTCAAATTGGGAGATCCGGGACTATGCGGTTAATTCCTACAAGTTACATTGGACCCTTACGAGGTGTTCGTGCCTCCTACGGGGTCGTTTGGGGGATGGTTTGGGTTTTCACACTTTAACGGCTTGTTTTTATGTCTGAGTGTGATTTTTTCAAATTGTCGTGATATTCTCAAATCGGGAGACCCGAGACTATGCGGTCACTTCCTATAAGTTACATTACACTCGTGCGAGGTGTTCGTGCCTCCTATGTGGTCGTTTGGGGGCTGCTTTGGGTCTTCACCCTTTAAAGGCTTGTTTTTAAGTCTAAGTGTTGATTATTGGAAATTATCATCATATTCACGAATTGGGAGACCCGGGACTACGCGGTGAGTTCCAAAAAGTTACATTGTCCCGTGCGAGGTGTTCCAGCCTCCTACGGGGTCGTTTGGGGGTTGGTTTGGGTTTTCACCCTTTAACGGCTTGTTTTTAAGTCTAACTGTGATTTTTGCAAATTATCGTCATATTCTCAAACCGGGAGACCCGGGACTACGTGGTCAGTTCCTACAAGTTGCATTGGTCCCGTGCGAGGTGTTCGTGCCTCCTACGGTGTCGTTTGGGGGCTGGTTTGGTTTTCACCCTTTAACGGCTTGTTTTTAAGTCTGAGTGTTATTTTTTCAAATTATCGTGATATTCTCAAATCGGGAGACCCGAGACTATGCGGTCAGTTCCTATATGTTAGATTAGTCTCGTGCGAGGTGTTCGTGCCTCCTATGTTGTCGTTTGGGGGCTGCTTTTGGTTTTCACCATTTAAAGGCTTATTTTTAAGTCTAAGTGTTGAATTTTGTAAATTATCATCATATTCTCAAACCGGGAGACCCGGGACTACGCGGTGAGTTCCTACAAGTTAAATTGTCCCGTGCGAGGTGTTCCTGCCTCCTACGGGATCGTTTAGGGGTTGGTTGGGGTTTTCACCCTTTAACGGCTTATTTTTAAGTCTAACTGTGATTTTTGCAAATTATAATCATATTCTCAAACCGGGAGACCCGGCACTACGCGGTCAGTTCCTACAAGTTACATTAGTATCGTGCGAGGTGTTCGTGCCACTCACGGGGTCGTTTGGGGGCTGGTTTGGGTTTTCACCCTTTAACGACTTGTTTTTAATTCTAATTGTGATTTCTGCAAATTATTATCATATTCTCAAACCAAGAGACCCGAGACTACGCGGTCAGTTCCAACAAGTTACATTGGTCCCGTGCGAGGTGTTCGTGCCTCCTACGGGGTAGTTTCGGGGTGGTTCGAGTTTCCACCCTTTAACAGCTTGTTTTTAAGTCTGTCTCTTATTTTTTACAAATTATCATCATATTCTCAAATCGGGAGACCCGGGACAACGCGATCAGTTCTTACAAGTTACATTGGTCCCGGGCGAGGTGTTCGTGCCTCCTACGGGGTCATTGGGGGGCTGGTTTGGGTTTTCACCCTTTAACGGCTTGAGTTTTAAGTTTAATAGTTGATTTTGTTAATTTTCACAAATTATCATCATATTCTCAAATCGAGAGACCCGGGTCTACGTGGTCAGTTCCTACAAGTTACATTGGTCCCGTGCGAGGTGTTCGTGCCTCCTATGGGGTCGTTTGGGGGTTGGTTTTTGTTTTTACCCTTTAACGGCTTGTTTTTAAGTCTAACTGTGATTTTTGCAAATTATCATCATATTCTCAAACCGGGAGACCCGGCACTACGCGGTCAGTTCCTACAAGTTACATTATTCCCGTGCGAGGTGTTCGTGCCTCTCACGGGGTCGTTTGGGGGCTGGTTTGGATTTTCACCCTTTAACGACTTGTTTTTAAGTCTAAGTGTGATTTCTGCAAATTATTGTCATATTCTCAAACCAAGAGACCCGAGACTACGCGGTCAGTTCTAACAAGTTACATTGGTCCCGTGCGAGGTGTTCGTGCCTCCTACGGGATCGTTGGGGAGGTGGTTTGGGGTTTCACACTTTAACAGCTTGTTTTTAAGTCTATTTGTTATTTTTTACAAATTATCATCATATTCTCAAACCGGAAGACCCGGGACTACGCGGTCAGTTCTTACAAGTTACATTGGTCCCGTGCGAGGTGTTCGTGCCTCCTACGGGGTCATTTGGGGGCTGGTTTGGGTTTTCACCCTTTAACGGCTTGAGTTTTAAGTTTAATAGTTAATTTTGTTCATTTTTGAAAATTATCGTCATATTCTCAAACCGGGAGACCCGGGACTACGTGGTCAGTTCCTACAAGTTACATTGGTCCCGTGCGAGGTGTTCGTGCCTCCTACGGTGTCGTTTGGTGGTTGGTTTTGGTTTCACCTTTTAACAGCTTGTTTTTAAGTCTAAGTGTGATTTTTGCAAATTAACATCATATTCACAAACCAGGAGACCCGAGACTACGCGATAAGTTTCCTACTTGTTACATTGGTCCAATGAGAGGTGTTCGTGCCTCCTACGGGGTCGTTTGGGGGCTGGTTTGGGTTTTCACCCTTTAACGGCTTATTTTTAAGTCTAAGTGTGATTTTTGTAAATTATCGTCATATTCTATAACCAAGATGCCCAAGACTACGCACTTCCGTCGGTGTCGTGGGCTGCCCCGATTCCCTCACCGCTGACACTTTACTCGGGTCAACTGCTATCCCCTGCTCAGAAACAACATGGCCCAAGAATTGTACTTCTCGCAACCAGAATCCACACTTCTCGTACTTAGCACACAACTGATGCTCTCGTAGAGTCTGAAGAACCTGCCTCAAATGCTCGGCGTGCTCTTCCTCGGAGTGTGAATATATCAAAATGTCATCTATAAAGACGATGACAAACTGATCCAAGAACTCCCTGAATACTCGGTTCATTAAGTCCATGAGTACGGCTGGAGCATTTGTGAGATCGAATGGCATCACTCTGAACTCGTAAGACCCGTATCTCGTCAGGAAGGCAGTCTTTGAAACATCCTGCTCTCTAATACGTAGCTGATGGTACCCCGACCTCAGATCTATCTTCGAAAAGAAAGTTGCTCCCCTCAGCTGGTCGAACAGGTCATCGATTCGAGGCAACGGCCATTTATTCCGTATCGTGACCTTGTTCAGCTCCCGGTAGTCCACACACAATCTCAGTGAACCATCTCTCTTCTTCACAAACAAAACTGGAGCGCCCCAAGGTGAGGTACTCCTACGAATGAAGCCCTGACCTAACAGCTGCTCTATCTGATCTCGTAGCTCTCACATCTCTGTCGGACCCATACGGTACGGTGCGCGTGCTATAGATCTCGTATCTGGCAATAAATCTATGACAAAGTCTATCTCTCGAGTGGGGGTAGGCCTGGTATTTCCTGAAACACATCGGAATACTCACGAACAACTGGAATCGAGTCTAACGGGATTTCAACCTCATTAGAGGTATCCTCCTCTATTTAATATAAATGAGCGGTCGAACCTCTCTCTGGGCGAGGCATCGCCACTACAAACATCTCTTGCCCCGGAATGGCAAAAATAATTCTCCTACCTAAGCAATCAATCATGGCTCTATAAGCTGCGAGCCAATCCATACCAATAATAACATCATGCCCATGCATATCTAAGACTAACAAGTCTGCAGGTAATACCAAACTACCAATCTCTACCCCCACTCCCCGACATATAAAGAAAAGTGAACCATTCCCCAGTGGTGAGTCTACCTACGTTACAGTGCTCTCTACTGTGGTTAATAACTCTAAGGTCTTCGCATAATATGTAGCTATAAAACAATGCGTTGTCCCAGTAACAAACAAAATTCGACCCAAAGTTTCATGGATAGAAAACATACCCCAAATCGCGGGTGGTGCCAGTGGGGCGGCTGCCTGGTGGACATTATAGATATGTCTATACTGTAACTGACCCTGCTGCACTGGAGCTACTGGAAAGGTTGGTAGGCCTAGTACCTGAGCTGGTGCTGGGAGAGCGATTGGAAAAAGTGGCCCCGGTGGATCATTACGGGCACCCTGCTGCTGTGGGGCCCTAACACTCCCTGGGCAATCCTGGCGTTTATGGCCATGCGTGCCACACACGAAACATCGGCCTCTGAAGTTTCTCCCCCTCTGACCCTGCTGCTGTCGGTGTCGTCCTCGCTGACTTGGGACTTTATTCCTCTTTCGAAACTGCTTCATTTTACCACGTTGTTGACTAGAACTGACTTGGTCTTGGGTAGTTTGTTATCGCAATTTCGATGTTTTCACACATTTGTCAGCTTTAGTCACATGCATTTGGTTAACCTCTCTAGGTATTTTGCCTCCTTTAAGTTGTAGGCTGCGTTCTTGGTATTGTAAAACTGCAGTGGTAACTGCTTGTCCCACGATACCAGCTAACTCGGCGGTTGATATTTTCTCTGGGGATACCTGAGGTATGAGTCGATCTTGCTCGTTGACTCCCTTAACCGTTTTAGCTAGTTCTTCTTGACGGTCCATCTGAAAATTTAAATAAATTTGGATGAGTTCATCATTTAAATAAACAAATCGCAGAAGCACGAATTCCCAATGTATAGAGATGAACACAACATTCCTAGTATTTAGGGCTCTATATCAAAGAAAGCAACGCTGAAAGCATAATAGGCCGCACAGATCCTAAAGGACACTAGAACCTGATGCTCTGATACCACTTGTGACACCCCGCCTCTCTTCTAATGTGCACACCTATCGCACTAACCTTCCCAACGGTTTGACTTATCATTTATCGCACTAATCTTCCCAATGATTTAACTAATCTTAGATTATTCGCAGGATTCAAAATTTAACGATTCCATTATTTGAAAAGAATATTTCAATTAGTAAACAAAGTTCTCATTTTAAATTTATAAATCAATAAAGTTTTCCAGTATCATATTATACTTTCTCAAAACAAGTATTTACAATTTGAGTCATCAACCATGTCCTACATATCAATTCACAATAGGTAGTCCCAAATTTCAGAATTTCATATATATATTAAATACTCGTAAAATATATATATATATATATATATATATATATATATCATAACAGCACCCCAAATAATAACTATAGTGCGGGCATACTCAACTATCCAAATCCCCATATCACTCACATTAAGGGGAATACGAATTCGGAATCACTCTCGAATTGTATTAACACATACTCAAACAATATTGAGACGAAGTATAGATTCCATGTCTCGTAGGACCGTCTGAACTATCACTGCGATAGCCTGTACCAAGGATATCTATACACAAACAAGATGAGGCGAAGAATAGATTCCAAGCCTCTAAGAGGATGGCACATGCCTGCGTCCCTTGGGACCGTCTGAAATATCACATCACTAGCCTATACCAAGGATATCTATCTTCTAGGGTACAAGTCAATATCCCCCATAAAGGTCCCATCGAGATAAGACTGTCCCAGCGCGGAAACCTCAGGGATAGCAAGTAGCGTGGGCATGATTTTCACACATAGATAGTATATGCATACACAATCATATAACTATACTAATATTACCATATCAATAATGGGTAACTTCTCAATTCCCATACTTACAACATTTGTATTTATTTCTCATTATTTAGTTATCACGTATAACCATTCACATCTTATTTTAATTTGAGGAACTTTTTCCACTTACTACATAATGCTTCATGGATTCTATCCTCCCAATTATAAAATTCAGTAGGTATACACATTTGTCCCAAAGTTACTCTCTTACGTGTCTCTCTCTCTAAATTATAAATTTACCGACCCATATGTAATTATCCCAAAATACAATCTTTGCCCGACATCAAGGGTCCCAAAATCTATTCACATGTCCTACTGGTCTTCCCTATCTCCCAAAAACATTTTATTAAGGATGCCCAAGAATTATTTCACAATAAATCAAATTTAACTCATTTAAAAAGAGAAATAGGAGTCTGCCAGGAGGGGTCGATCGATCGAGGTCTGGGGCTCGATCGATCGAACCTTCGATCGATCGAAGCTCTGGGCTCGATCGATCGATCAAGCAGGTCTGCGAAATCTGCAGAATTGCAGTTACGGGTTTTATCTCCAAACTTACACCAAATCGATATTTTCTAATCCCAATTGTCCCAGAATTGATACTTCTAACCTTATATCATCATATCAGGTATTTTCAACGTAAAACATATCAATTTACATCACTAAACATGGATTAATCATGCCATAATTCATTTAAAACTCAAGAACCCTAAAAATCTCTAACTCATGATTCTAATCTGTTTTATCCCAGAATTTCTTTCTTATTTACACCAAAATTTCGTGGGTTATCTTTATACATCACAAGAGACTTCCAGAATAAGGTTTAAGTCTTTACTACATGCAAATTCCTATCACAATTTGGGTTTTCTTCCATATATTTCATCCCTAATCATTCCTAAACTAATATGGAAATTGCACCAACGAAAATAGAAAGATAAACACCTACCTGGGATTTTCGACGTTCTGATTTGCAGATGTTTTTGTTGTGGTTGCGTAGCCCGTTGCGCGATCTACGCGTTGGTGGTGGTTGCGGTGCAAACGGATGACTTTTGGAGCCTTGGATTGCCTTGGAAGCTTTCTTTTTCCCTCTCCTATGGACGTCACTTGTGTTTGAGTTGTCTAACCCTAGATGACTAACCTAAATGGCTGATATATATTTCTAATTTTCGTGGGTTTAATTACCCATAAATGTGAAATGTCCAAAATGCCCTCCCGGGGTACCAATTAGGCCTAAAAACGCCCCTAGACCCAAACTAAACCCCGGGGTACAATTTTCTGACTATCTCGACCCTTCCGGACGCGTTGGCGAACTCAAAATGATCATACGAATGACTTATAAAATTTTCACTTTTATTTATCAATAATTAGTCCCGACGCGACACGGGCGCGTCCCGACGCGACACGGGCGCGTCCCGACTCAAATTTCCAAAATTGTCATTTTATTCTCTCGTGACATTCAATATAATCAATATTACATATTACTTTGCTCATTTGTAATATTCAACAAATTTCTCATAATTACTAACTCTCGTCACGTTAATAATTATAACATAATTAATTTCCGGATTTTTATTAAATAATTAACTCACATTAAATTTAATAAATCCCCAAATTAATATAGCATAAAAATATGGGGTATTACATTTAACAGCTTGGCTTTAAGTTTAAGTGTTGACTTTTGTAAATTATCATCATATTCTAAATTCGGGAGACCCGGGACTACACGGTCAGTTCCTACAAGTTACATTGGTCCCGTGCGAGGTGTTCGTGCCTCTTACGGGGTCGTTTGTGGGCTGGTTTGGGTTTTCACACTATAACGGCTTGTTTTTAAGTCTAAGTGTGATTTTTGCAAATTATCGCCATATTCTCAAATCGGGAGACCCGGGACTATGCGGTCAATTCCTACAAGTTACATTGGACCCTTACGAGGTGTTCGTGCCTCCTACGGGGTCGTTTGGGGGCTGGTTTGGGTTTTCACCTTTTAACGGCTTATTTTTAAGTCTAAGTGTTATTTTTTCCAATTATCGTCATATTCTCAAATCGGGAGACCCGGGACTACGCGGTCAGTTCCTACAAGTTACATTAGTCCCGTGAGAGGTGTTCGTGCCTCCTACGGGGTCGTTTGGGGGCTAGTTTTAGTTTTCACTCTTTAACGGCTTGTTTTTAAGTCTAAGTGTTGATTTTTGCAAATTATCATCATATTCTCAAACCGAGAGACCCGAGACTACGCAGTCTGTTCCAACTAGTTACAGTGGTCCCATGCGAGGTGTTCGTGCCTCCTACGGGGTCGTTTGGTAGCAGGTTTGGGTTTTCACCCTATAACGGCTTGTTTTTAAGTCAAAGTGTTATTTTTGCAAATTATCATCATATTCTCAAACCGGGAGACCCGATACTACGCGGTCAGTTCCTACAAGTTACATTGGTCCCGTGCGAGGTATTCGTGCCTCCTACGGAGTCGTTTGGGGGTTGGTTTAGGTTTTAACCCTTTAACGGCTTATTTTTAAGTCTGAGTGTTATTTTTTCCAATTATCTACATATTCTCAAACCGGTAGACCCAGGACTACGCGGTCAGTTCTTACAAGTCACATTAGTCCCGTGCGAGGTGTTCATGCCTCCTACGGGAGGTTTGGGTTTTCACCCTTTAACGGCTTCTTTCTAAGTCAAAGTGTTGATTTTTGCAAATTATCATCATATTCTCAAACCGGGAGACTCGGGACAACGCGGTCAGTTCCTACAAGTTACTTAGGTCCCCTGCGAGGTGTTCGTGCCTCCTACGGGGTCGTTTGGGGGCGGGTTTGGGTCGTCACCCTTTAACGACTTGTTTTAAGTTTAAGTGTTGATTTTGTTGATTTTTGCAAATTATCGTCATATTCTCAAACCGGGAGATTCGGGACTACGCTGTCAGTTCCTACAAGTTACATTGGTCCCGTGCGAGGTGTTTGTGACTCCTACGGGGTCGTTTGGGGGCTGGTTTTTGTTTTCACACTTTAACGGCTTATTTTTAAGTCTAAGTGTGGTTTTTTCAAATTATCGGCATATTCTCAAATCGGGAGACGCGGGACTACGCGGTCAGTTCCTACAAGTTACATTGGTCCCGTGCGAGGTGTTCGTGCCTCCTAAGGGATCGTTTGGGGGCTGGTTTGGGTTTTCAGCCTTTAACACCTTATTCTTAAGTTTAAATGTTGATTTTTGTAAATTATCATCATATTCAAAATTCGGGAGACCCAGAACTACGCGGTCAGTTCCTACATGTTACATTGGTCCCGTGCGAGGTGTTCGTGCCTCTGACGGGGTCGTTTGGGAGATGGCTTGGGTTTTCTCCCTTTAACGGCTTGTTTTTAATTCTAAGTGTGATTTTTGTAAATTATCACCATATTCTCAAATCGGGAGACCCGGCACTATGCGGTCAGTTTTTACAAGTTGCATTGGTCCTTTACGAGTTGTTCGTGCCTCCTACCTGGTCGTTTGGGGGCTGGTATGGATTTTCACCCTTTAACGGCTTGTTTTTAAGACTAAGTCTTATTTTTGCCAATTATCGTCATATTGTCAAACCGGGAGAGCCGGGACTACGCGGTCAGTTACTACAAGTTACATTAGTCCCGTGCGAGTTGTTCGTGCCTCCTACGGGGTCGTTTGGGGACTGGTTTGGGTTTTCACCCATTAAAGTCTTGTTTTTAATTCTAAGTGCTGATTTTGACAAATTATCATCATATTATCAAACCGGGAGACTCGGGACTACGCCGTCAGTTCCAACAAGTTACAGTGGTCCCGTGCGAGGTGTTCGTGCCTCCTATAGGGTCGTTTGGGGGGTGGTTTGCATTTTCACCCTTTATTGGCTTGTTTTTAAGTCTAAGTGTTATTTTTGAAAATTATCATCATATTCTCAAACCGGGAGACCCGGTACTACGCAGTCAGTTCCTACAAGTTACATTGGTCCCGTGCAAGGTGTTCGTGCCTCCTATGGGGTCATTTGGGGGTTGGTTTAGGTTTTCAACCTTTAACGGCTTGTTTTTAAGTCTAAGCGTGATTTTTGCAAATTATCCTCATATTCTCAAACCAAGACACCCGAGACTACGCGATCAGTTCCAAAAAGTTACATTGGTCCCGTGTGAGGTGTTCGTGCCTCATACGGGGTCGTTTGGTGGGTGGTTTTTGTTTTCACCCTTGAAAGGATTATTTTTAAGTCTAAGTGTTATTTTTTGCAAATTATCTTCATATGCTCAAAACTGGAGACCCGGGACTACGCAGTCAGTTCCTACAAGTTACATTGGTCCCGTGCGAGGTGTTCGTGTCTCCAACAGGGTCATTTGTGGGTTGGTCTGAGTTTTCACCCTTTAACGAGTTGTGTTTTAAGTTTAAGTGTGATTTTTGGAAATTATCGTCATATTCTAAAACCAAGAGACCCGAGACTACGCGATCTGTTCCTACAAGTTACATTGGTCCCGTGCGAGGTGTTCGTGCCTCCTACGGGGTCGTTTGGTGGCCGATTTGGGTTTTCACCCTTTAAAGCCTTGTATTGAAGTCTAAGTGTTGATTTTTTCAAATTATCATCATATTCTCAAATCGGGAGACCCGAAACTATGCGGTCAGTCCTACAAGTTACATTAGTCCCGTGCGAGGTGCTCATGCCCCTTATGTGGTCGTTTGGGGGCTGGTTTGGGTTTTCACCATTTCAAGACTTGTTTTTAAGTCTAAGTTTTTATTTTTTCAAATTATCATCATATTCACAAACCGGGAGACCCGGGACTACGCGGTCAGTTCCTACAAGTTACATTGGTCCCGTCCGAGGTGTTCATGCCTCTACGGAGTCGTTTGGGGGCTGGTTTGGGTTTTCATCCTTTAACGGCTTGTTTTTAAGTCTAAGTGTGATTTTTCCAAATTATCATCATATTCTCAAATCGGGAGACCCGGCACTACGTGGTCAGTTCCTACAACTTACATTGGTCCCGTGCGAGGTGTTCGTGCCTCCTACGGAGTCGTTTGGGGGTTGGTTTGGGTTTTCACCCTTTCACAGCTTGTTTTTAATTTTAAGTGTTCATTTTTGTAAATTATCATCATATTCTAAATTCGGGAGAGCCGGGACTACGCGGTTAGTTCCTACAAGTTACATTCGTCCCGTGCGAGGTGTTCGTACCTCTTACGGGGTCGTTTGGGGGTTGGTTTAGGTTTTCACCCTTTAACGGCTTGTTTTTAAGTCTAAGTGTTATTTTTGCAAATTATCATCATATTCTCAAACCAGGAGACCCGAGACTACGTGGTCAGTTCCAACAAGTTACATTGGTCCCGTGCGAGGTGTTCGTGCCTCCTACGGGGTCGTTTGGGAGGTGGTTTGGGTTTTCAGCCTTTAATGGCTTGTTTTTAAGTCTAAGTGTTGTTTTTTGCAAATTATCATCATATTCTCAAACCGGGAGACCCGAGACTACGCGGTCAGTTCCTACAAGTTACATTGGCCCCGTGCAAGGAATTCATGCCTCCTATGGGGTCGTTTGGGGGGGTGGGTTTTCACCCTTTAACGGCTTGTTTCTAAGTCTAAGTTTTGATTTTTGCAAATTATCATCATATTCTCAAATCGAGAGACTCGGGACAACGCGGTCAGTTCCTACAAGTTATATTGGTCCCGTACGATGTGTTCGTGCCTCCTAAGTGGTCGTTTGGGAGCTGGTTTTGGTTTTCACCCTTTAACGGCTTATTTTTAAGTCTAAGTGTGATTTTTGCAAATTGTCATCATATTCTCAAGCCGGGTGACCCGGGACTACGCGATAAGTTCCTACAAGTTACATTAGTCCCGTGGGAGGTGTTAGTGCCTCCTACGGGGTCGTTTGGGGGCTGGTTTTGGTTTTCACCCTTTAAAGGCTTGTTTTTAATTCTAAGTGTTGATTTTTTCAAATTATCATCATATTCTCAAATTGGGAGACCTGGGACTATGCGATCAGTTCCTACAAGTTACATTAGTCCCGCGCGAGTAGTTTGTGCCTTCTACGGGGTCATTTGGGGGTTGGTTTGGGTTTTCACCCGTTAAAGGCTTCTTTTCAAGTCTAAATGTTGATTTTAGTAAATTATCGTCATATTCTCAAATCGGGAGACCCGGGACTGCGCGGTCAGTTCCTATAAGTTACACTGGTCCCGTGCGAGGTGTTCGTGCCTCCTACGGGGTCGTTTGGGGGATAGTTTTAGTTTTCACCCTCTAACAACTTTTTTTTAGTCTAAGTGTGATTTTCGCAAATTATCATCATATTCTCAAATCGTGAGACCCGGGACTACGCGGTCTGTTCCTACAAGTTACATTGGTCCCGTGCGAGGTGTTCGTACCTCTTACGGGGTCGTTTGGGGGCTGGTTTGGGTTTTCACCCTTTAAAGGCTTTTTTGAAGTCTAAGTGTTGATTTTTGCAAATTATCATCATATTCTCAAACCGGGAGACCCGGGACTATGCGGTCAGTTCCTACAAGTTCCATTAGTCTTGTGCGAGGTGTTCGTGCCTCCTAGGGGGTCGTTTGGGGGCTGGTTTGGGTTTTCACCCTTTAAAATATTATTTTTAAGTCTAAGTGTTGATTTTTGCAAATTACCATCATATTCTCACATTGGAAGATCCGGGTCCACGCTGTTAGTTCTTAGAAGTTGCATTGGTCCCGTGCAAGGTCTTCGTGCCTCCTACGGGGTCCTTTGGGGGCTGGTTTGGGTTTTCACCCTTTAACGTCTTGTTTTTAAGTTTAAGTGTTGATTTTGTTAATTTTTGCAAATTATTGTCTTATTCTCAAACCGGGAGACCCGAGACTACGCGGTCAGTTCCTACAATTGCATTGGTCTCGTGCGAGGTGTTCGTGCCTCCTACGGGGTCGTTTGGGGGCTGGTTTTGTTTTCATACTTGAACGGCTTGTTTTTAAGTCTAAGTGTGATTTTTGCAAATTATAGACATATACTCAAACCGGGTGACCCGAGACTATGCGGTCAGTTCCTATAAGTTACATTGGTCCCGTGCGAGGTGTTTGTGCCTCCTATAGGGTCGTTCGAGGGCTAGTTTGGGTTTTCGTCCTTTAACGGCTTGTTTTTAAGTCTAAGTGTGATTTCTACAAATTATTGTCATATTATCAAACCAAGAGACTCAAGAGTATGTGCTCAGCTCCAACAAGTTACATTGGTCCCGTGCGAGGTGTTCGTGCCTCCTACGGGGTCGTTTGGAGGTGGTTTGGATTTTCACCCTTGAACGGTTTGTTTTTAAGTCTAAGTGTTATTTTTGCAAATTATCATCATATTCTCAAACCGAGAGACCCGGGACTACGCAGTAAGTTCCTACAAGTTACATTGGTCCCGTGCGAGGTGTTCGTGCTTCCTACGGGGTCGTTTGGGAGCAGGCTTTGGTTTTCACCCTTTAACGGCTTTTGTTTTAAGTTTAACTGTTTCTTTTATTGATTTTTGCAAATTATCATCGTATTCTTAAACGGGCAGACCCGGGACTAAGCGGTGAGTTCCTATAAGTTACATTGGTCCCGTGCGAGGTGTTCGTGCCTCCAACGAGGTCTCTTGGGGGCTGGTTAGGGTTTTTACCCTTTCAAAGCTTGTTTTTAAGTCTAAGTGTTGATTTTTGCAAATTATTGTCATATTCTCAAACCGGGTGACCCGGGACTAGGCGGTTAGTTCCTACAAGTTACATTGGTCCCGTGCGAGGTGTTCGTACCTCCTACGGGGTGGGGTCGTGTGGTTGCTGGTTTGGGTTTTCACCCTTAAAGGCTTGTTTTGAAGTCTAAGTGTTGATTTTTACAAATTATCGTCATATTCTCAAACCGGGAGACCCGGGACTATGCGGTAAGTTCCTCCAAGTTACATTAGTCCCGTGAGAGGTGTTCGTGCTTCCTATGTGGTTGTTTGGGGGCTGGTTTTGATTTTCACCCTTTAAAGGCTTGTTTTTAAGTTTAAGTGTTGATTTTCACAAATTATCATCATATTCACAAACTGGGAGACCCGAGACTACGCGGTCAGTTCCTACAAGTTACATTGGTCCCATGCAAGGTGTCCATGACTCCTACGGGGTCGTTTGGGGTCTGGTTTCGGTTTTCACCCTTTAACGGCTTGTTTTTAAGTCTAAGTGTGATTTTTGCAAATTATCGTCATATTCTCAAATTCGGGATGCCCGGGACTATGCGGTCAGTTCCTACAAGTTACATTGGTCCCGTGCGAGGTGTTCGTGCCTCTTACGGGGTCGTTTGGGGGATAGTTTGGATTTTCACCCTTTAACGGCTTATTTTTAAGTCTGAGTGTGATTATTTCAAATTATCCTGATATTCTCAAATCGGGACACCCGAGACTATGGGGTCAGTTCCTATAAGTTACATTAGTCCCGTGCGAGGTGTTCGTGCCTCCTATGTGGTCGTTTGGGGGTTGCTTTGGGTTTTCACCCTTTAAAGGCTTGTTTTTAAGTCTAAGTGTTGATTTTTGCAAATTATCATCATATTCACAAACTAGGAGACCCAGGACTACGCGGTGAGTTCCTACAAGTTACATTGTCCCGTGCGAGGTGTTCCTGCCTCCTACGGGGTCGTTTGGGGGTTGGTTTGGGTTTTCACCCTTTAACGGCTTATTTTTAAGTCTAACTGTGATTTTTGCAAATTATAATCATATTCTCAAACCGGGAGACCCGGCACTACGCGGTCAGTTCCTACAAGTTACATTAGTCCCGTGCGAGGTGTTCGTCCCTCTCACGGGGTCGTTTGGGGGTTGCTTTGGGTTTCCACCCTTTAACGGCTTGTTTTTAAGTCTATCTGTTAATTTTTACAAATTGTCATCATATTCTCAAACCAAGAGACCCGAGACTACGCGATCAATTCCAACAAGTTACATTGGTCCCGTGCGAGGTGTTCGTGCCTCCTACGGGGTAGTTTGGGGGGTGGTTCGGGTTTCCACCCTTTAACGGCTTGTTTTTAAGTCTATCTGTTATTTTTTACAAATTATCATTATATTCTCAGACCGGGAGACCCAAGACTACGTGGTCAGTTCCTACAAGTTACATTGGTCCCGTGCGAGGTGTTCGTGCCTCCTACGGGGTCGTTTGGAGGATGGTTTTGGTTTTCACCCTTTAACGGCTTGTTTTTAAGTCTAACTGTGATTTTTGCAAATTATCATCATTTTCTCAAACTGGGAGACCCGGCACTACGCGGTCAGTTCCTACAAGTTACATTAGTCCCGTGCGAGCTGTTCATGCCTCTCACGAGGTCGTTTGGGGGCGGGTTTGGGTTTTCACCCTTTAACGACTTGTTTTTAAGTAACTGTGATTTCTGCAAATTATTGTCATATTCTCAAACCAAGAGACCCGAGACTACGCGCTCAATTCCAACAAGTTACATCGGTCTCGTGCGAGGTGTTCGTGCCTCCTACGGGGTCGTTTGGGGGGTGGTTTGGGGTTTCACCCTTTAACGGCTTGTTTTTAAGTCTATCTGTTGTTTTTTACAAATTATCATCATATTCTCAAACCGGGAGACTCGGAACTACGTGGTCAGTTCTTACAAGTTACATTGGTCCCGTGCTAGGTGTTCATGCCTCCTACGGGGTCATTTGGGGGCTAGTTTGGGTTTTCACCCTTTAACGGCTTGAGTTTTAAGTTTAATAGTTGATTTTGTTCATTTTTGCAAATTATCGTCATATTCTCAAACCGGGAGACCCGGGACTACGTGGTCAGTTCCTACAAGTTACATTGGTCCCGTGCGAGGTGTTCGTGCCTCCTACGGGGTCGTTTGGGAGCTGGTTTTGGTTTTACCTTTTAACAGCTTGTTCTTAAATCTAAGTGTGATTTTTGCAAATTATAATCATATTCTGAAACCGGGAGACCCGGGACTACGCGGTAAGTTTCCTACCTGTTACATTGGTCCAGTGCGAGGTGTTCGTGCCTCCTACGGGGTCGTTTGGGGCTTGTATGGGTTTTCACCCTTTAACGGCTTGTTTTTAAGTCGAAGTGTGATTTTTGTAAATTATCGTCATATTCTATAACCAAGATACCCAAGACTACGTGGTCAGTTCGAACAAATTACATTGGTCCTGTACGAGGTGTTCGTTCCTCCTACGGGGTCGTTTGGGGGGGGGGGGGTTGGGTTTTCACCCTTTACTGGCTTGTTTCTAAGTCTAAGTGTTGATTTTTGCAAATTATCATCAAATTCTCTAACCGAGAGACCCGGGACAACGCGGTCAATTCCTACAAGTAACATTGGTCAGGTGCAAGGTGTTCGTGCCTCCTACGAGGTCATTTGGGGGCTGGTTTGGGTTTTCACCCTTTAACGGCTAGTTTTTAAGTTTAAGTGTTGATTTTGTTGATTTTTGCAAATTATCGTCATATTCTCAAACCGGGAGACGCGAGACTACGCGGTCAGTTCCTAAAAGTTACAGCGGTCCCATGCGAGGTGTTCGTGCCTCCTACGGGGTCGTTTGGGGGCGAGTTTGGGTTTTTACCATGTAACGGCTTGTTTTTAAGTCTGAGTGTGATTTTTTCAAATTATCATGATATTCTCAAATCGGGAGACCCGAGACTTTGCGGTCAGTTCCTATAAGTTACATTAGTCCCGTGCGAGGTGTTCGTGCCTCCTATGTGGTCGTTTGGGGGCTGCTTTGGGTTTTCACCCTTTAAAGGCTTGTTTTTAAGTCTAAGTGTTGATTTTTGTAAACTATCATCATATTCACAAACTGGGAGACCCGGGACTACGCGGTGAGTTCCTACAAGTTACATTGTCCCGTGCGAGGTGTTCCAGCCTCCTACGGGGTCGTTTGGGGGTTGGTTTGGGTTTTCACCCTTTAACGGCTTGTTTTTAAGTCTAACTGTGATTTTTGCAAATTATAATCATATTCTCAAACCGGGAGACCCGGCACTACGCGGTCAGTTCCTACAAGTCACATTAGTCCCGTGCGATGTGTTTGTGCCTCTTACGGGGTTGGTTTGGGTTTTCACCCTTTAATGACTTGTTTTTAACTTAAGTGTGATTTCTGCAAATTATTGTCATATTCTCAAACCCAGAGACCCGAGACTACGCGATCAGTTCCAACAAGTTACATTGGTCCCGTGCGAGGTGTTCGTGCCTCCTACGGGGTAGTTTGGGGGGTGGTTCGGGTTTCCACCCTTTAACGGCTTGTTTTTAAGTCTATCTGTTATTTTTTACAAATTATCATCATATTCTCAGACCGGGAGACCCAGGACTACGTGGTCAGTTCCTACAAGTTACATTGGTCCCGTGCGAGGTGTTCGTGCCTCCTACGGGGTCGTTTGGGGGCTGGTTTGGGTTTTCACCCTTTAACGACTTGTTTTTAAGTAAGTGTGATTTCTGCAAATTATTGTCATATTCTCAAGCCAAGAGACCCGAGACTACGCGCTCAATTCCAACAAGTTACATTGGTCTCGCGCGAGGTGTTCGTGCCTCCTACGGGGTCGTTTGGGGGGTGGTTTGCGGTTTCACCCTTTAACGGCTTGTTTTTAACTCTATCTGTTGGTTTTTACAAATTATCATCATATTCTCAAACCGGGAGACCCGGAACTACGCGGTCAGTTCTTACAAGTTACATTGGTCCCGTGCGAGGTGTTCATGCCTCCTACGGGGTCATTTGGGGGCTGGTTTGGGTTTTCACCCTTTAACGGCTTGAGTTTTAAGGTTAATAGTTGATTTTGTTCATTTTTGCAAATTATCGTCATATTCTCAAACCGGGAGACCCGGGACTACGTGGTCAGTTCCTACAAGTTACATTGGTCCCGTGCGAGGTGTTCGTGCCTCCTACGGGGTCGTTTGGGAGCTGGTTTTGGTTTTACCTTTTAACAGCTTGTTTTTAAGTCTAAGTGTGATTTTCGCAAATTATAATCATATTCTCAAACCGGGAGACCCGGGACTACGCGGTAAGTTTCCTACCTGTTACATTGGTCCAGTGCGAGGTATTCGTGCCTCCTATGGGGTCGTTTGGGGGCTGGTATGGGTTTTCACCCTTTAACGGCTTGTTTTTAAGTCGAAGTGTGATTTTTGTAAATTATCGTCATATTCTATAACCAAGATACCCAAGACTACGTGGTCAGTTCCAACAAATTACATTGGTCCCGTACGAGGTGTTCGTTCCTCCTACGGGGTCGTTTGGGGGGGTTTGGGTTTTCACCCTTTACTGGCTTGTTTCTAAGTCTAAGTGTTGATTTTTGCAAATTATCATCAAATTCTCTAACCGGGAGACCCGGGACAACGCGGTCAATTCCTACAAATAACATTGGTCCGGTGCAAGGTGTTCGTGCCTCCTACGGGGTCATTTGGGGGCTGGTTTGGGTTTTCACCCTTTAACGGCTAGTTTTTAAGTTTAAGTGTTGATTTTGTTGATTTTTGCAAATTATCGTCATATTCTCAAACCGGGAGACGCGAGACTACGCGGTCAGTTCCTAAAAGTTACAGTGGTCCCATGCGAGGTGTTCGTGCCTCCTACGGGGTCGTTTGGGGGCGAGTTTGGGTTTTCACCCTTTAACGGCTTGTTTTTAAGTCTGAGTGTGATTTTTTCAAATTATCATGATATTCTCAAATCGGGAGACCTGAGACTATGCGGTCAGTTCCTATAAGTTACATTAGTCCCGTGCGAGGTGTTCGTGCCTCCTATGTGGTCGTTTGGGGGCTGCTTTGGGTTTTCACCCTTTAAAGGCTTGTTTTTAAGTCTATGTGTTGATTTTTGCAAATTATCATCATATTCACAAACTGGGAGACCCGGGACTACGCGGTGAGTTCCTACAAGTTACATTGTCCCGTGCGAGGTGTTCCAGCCTCCTACGGGGTCGTTTGGGGGTTGGTTTGGGTTTTCACCCTTTAACGGCTTGTTTTTAAGTCTAACTGTGATTTTTGCAAATTATAATCATATTCTCAAACCGGGAGACCCGGCACTACGCGGTCAGTTCCTACAAGTTACATTAGTCCCGTGCGATGTGTTTGTGCCACTTACGGGGTCGTTTAGGGGCTTGTTTGGGTTTTCACCCTTTAATGACTTGTTTTTAACTTAAGTGTTATTTCTGCAAATTATTGTCATATTCTCAAACCCAGAGACCCGAGACTACGCGATCAGTTCCAACAAGTTACATTGGTCCGGTGCGAGGTGTTCGTGCCTCCTACGGGGTTGTTTGGGGGGTGGTTCGGGTTTCCACCCTTTAACGACTTGTTTTTAAGTCTATCTGTTATTTTTTACAAATTATCATCATATTCTCAAACCGAGAGACCCGGGACTACGCGGTCAGTTCTTACAAGTTACATTGGTCCCGTGCGAGGTGTTCGTGCCTCCTACGGGGACATTTGGTGGTTGGTTTGGGTTTCAACCTTTTAACGGATTGAGTTCTAAATTTAATAGTTGATTTTGTTAATTTTTTCAAATTATCATCATATTCTCAGACCGGGAGACCCGGGACTACATGGTCTGTTCCTACAAGTTACATTGGTCCCGTGCGAGGTGTTCGTGCCTCCTACGGTGTCGTTTGGGGGCTGGTTTCGGTTTTCACCCTTTAACGGCTTGTTTTTAAGTCTGAGTGTGATTTTTTCAAATTATCGTGATATTCTCAAATTGGGAGACCCGAGACTATGCGATCAGTTCCTATAGGTTACATTAGTCCCGTGCGAGGTGTTCGTGCCTCCTATGTGGTCGTTTGGGGGCTGCTTTGGGTTTTCACCCTTTAAAGGCTTGTTTTTAAGTCTAAGTGTTGATTTTTGCAAATTATCATCATATTCACAAACTGGGAGACCCGGGACTACGCGGTGAGTTCCTACAAGTTACATTGTCCCGTGCGAGGTGTTCCTGCCTCCTACGGGGTCGTTTGGGGGTTGGTTTGGGTTTTCACCCTTTAATGGCCTGTTTTTAAGTCTAACTGTGATTTTTGCAAATTATAATCATATTCTCAAACCGGGAGACCTGGCACTACGCGGTCAGTTCCTACAAGTTACATTTGTCTCGTGCGAGGTGTTCGTGCCTCTCACGGGGTCGTTTGGGCGCTGGTTTGGGTTTTCACCCTTTAACGACTTGTTTTTAACTCTAAGTGTGATTTCTGCAAATTATTGTCATATTCTCAAACAAGGAGACCCGAGACTACGCGGTCAGTTCCAACAAGTTACATTGGTCCCGGGCGAGGTGTTCGTGCCTCCTACGGGGTAGTTTGGGGGGTGGTTTGGGTTTCCACCCTTTAACGGCTTGTTTTTAAGTCTATCTCTTAATTTTTACAAATTGTCATCATATTCTCAAACCGGGAGACCCGGGACTACGCGGTCAGTACTTACAAGTTACATTGGTCCCGTGCGAGGTGTTCGTGCCTCCTACGGGGTCATTTGGGGGTTGGTTTTGGTTTTCACCCTTTAACGGCTTGAGTTTTAAGTTTAATAGTTGATTTTGTAATTTTTGCAAATTATCGTCATATTCTCAGACCGGGAGACCCGGGACTACGTGGTCAGTTCCTACAAGTTTCATTGGTCCCGTGCGAGGTGTTCGTGCCTCCTACGGGGTCGTTTGGGGGATGGTTTTGGTTTTCACCCTTTAACGGCATGTTTTTAAGTCTAACTGTGATTTTTACAAATTATCATCATATTCTCAAACCGGGAGACCCGGCACTACGCAGTTAGTTCCTATAAGTTACATTAGTCCCGTGCGAGGTGTCCGTGCCTCTCACAGGATCGTTTGTGGGCTGGTTTGGGTTTTCACCCTTTAACGACTTATTTTTAAGTCTAAGTGTGATTTCTGCAAATTATTATCATATTCTCAAACCAAGAGACCCGAGACTACGCGGTCAATTCCAACAAGTTACATTGGTCCCGTGCGAGGTGTTCGTGCCTCCTACGGGGTCGTTTGGGGGGTGGTTTGGGGTTTCACCCTTTAACGGCTTGTTTTTAAGTCGATTTGTGGTTTTTTACAAATTATCATCATATTCTCAAACCGGGAGACCCGGGACTACGCGGTCAGTTCTTACAAGTTACATGGGTCCCGTGCGAGGTGTTCGTACCTTCTACAGGGTCATTTGGGGGATGGTTTGGGTTTTCACCCTTTAACGGCTTGAGTTTTAAGTTTAATAGTTGATTTTGTTCATTTTTGCAAATTATCATCATATTCTCAAACCGGGAGACCCGGTACTACGTGGTCAGTTCCTACAAGTTACATTGGTCCCGTGCGAGGTGTTCGTGCCTCCTACGGGGTCGTTTGGGGGCTGGTTTTGGTTTTACCTTTTAACAGCTTGTTTTTAAGTCTAAGTGTGATTTTTGCAAATTATAATCATATTCTCAAATCGGGAGACCCGGGACAACGCGGTAAGTTTCCTACCTATTACATTGGTCCAGTGCGAGGTGTTCGTGCCTCCTACGGGGTCGTTTGGGGGCTGGTTTGGGTTTTCACCCTTTAACGGCTTGTTTTTAAGTCGAAGTGTGATTTTTGTAAATTATCGTCATATTCTTTAACTAAAATACCCAAGACTACGTGGTCAGTTCCAACAAGTTACATTGGTCCCGTACGAGGTGTGCGTGCCTCCTATGTGGTCGTTTGGGGGCTGCTTTGGGTATTCAGCCTTTAAAGTCTTGTTTTTAAGTCTAAGTGTTGATTATTGGAAATTATCATCATATTCACAAATTGGGAGACCCGAGACTACGCGGTGAGTTCCTACAAGTTACATTGTCCCGTGCGAGGTGTTCCAGCCTCCTACGGGGTCGTTTGGGGGTTGGTTTGGGTTTACAACCTTTAACGACTTGTTTTTAAGTCTAACTGTGATTTTTGCAAATTATCGTCATATTCTCAAACCGGGAGACCCGGGACTACGTGGTCAGTTCCTACAAGTTACATTGGTCCCGTGCGAGGTGTTCGTGCCTCCTACGGGGTCGTTTGGGGGCTGGTTTGGTTTTCACCCTTTAACGGCTTGTTTTTAAGTCTGAGTATGATTTTTTCAAATTATCGTGATATTCTCAAATCGGGAGACCCGAGACTATGCGGTCAGTTCCTATAAGTTAGATTAGTCCCGTGCGAGGTGTTCGTGCCTCCTATGTTGTCGTTTGGGGGTTGCTTTGGGTTTTCACCCTTCAAAGGCTTGTTTTTAAGTCTAAGTGTTGAATTTTGCAAATTATAATCATATTCTCAAACCGGGAGATCCGTCACTACGCGGTCAGTTCCTACAAGTTACATTAGTATCGTACGAGGTGTTCGTGCCTCTCACGGGGTCGTTTGGGGGCTGGTTTGGGTTTTCACCCTTTAACGACTTGTTTTTAAGTCTAATTGTGATTTCTGCAAATTATTGTCATATTCTCAAACCAAGAGACCCGAGACTACGCGGTCAGTTCCAACAAGTTACATTGGTCTCGTGCGAGGTGTTCGTGCCTCCTACGGGGTAGTTTGGGGGTTGTTCGAGGTTCCACCCTTTAACGGCTTGTTTTTAAGTCTATCTGTTATTTTTTACAAATTATCATCATATTCTCAAACCGGGAGACCCGGGACTACACGGTCAATTCTTACAAGTTACATTGGTCCCGTGCGAGGTGTTCGTGCCTCCTACGGGGTCATTTGGGGGTTGGTTTGGGTTTTCACCCTTTAACGGCTTGAGTTTTAAGTTTAATAGTTGATTTTGTTAATTTTTGCAAATTATCATCATATTCTCAAATCGAGAGACCCGGGACTACGTGGTCAGTTACTACAAGTTACATTGGTCCCGTGCGAGGTGTTCGTGCCTCCTATGGGGTCGTTTGGGGGTTGGTTTTGGTTTTCACCCTTTAACGGCTTGTTTTTAAGTCTAATTATGATTTTTGCAAATTATCATCATATTCTCAAACCGGGAGACCCGGTACTACGCGGTCAGTTCCTACAAGTTACATTATTCCCGTGCGAGGTGTTCGTGCCTCTCACGGGGTCGTTTGGGGGCTGGTTTGGATTTTCACCCTTTAACGACTTATTTTTAAGTCTAAGTGTGATTTCTGCAAATTATTATCATATTTTCAAACCAAGAGACCCGAGACTACGCGGTCAGTTCCAACAAGTTACATTGGTCCCGTGCGAGGTGTTCGTGCCTCCTACGGGGTCGTTTGGGGGGTGGTTTGGGGTTTCACCCTTTAACGGCTTGTTTTTAAGTCTATTTGTGGTTTTTTACAAATTATCATCATATTCTCAAACCGGGAGACCCGGGACTACGCGGTCAGTTCTTACAAGTTACATTGGTCCCGTGCGAGGTGTTCGTACCTTCTACAGGGTCATTTGGGGGCTGGTTTGGGTTTTCACCCTTTAACGGCTTGAGTTTTAAGTTTAATAGTTGATTTTGTTCATTTTTTCAAATTATCATCATATTCTCAAACCGGGAGACCCGGTACTACGTGGTCAGTTCCTACAAGTTACATTGGTCCCGTGCGAGGTGTTCGTGCCTCCTACGGGGTCGTTTGGGGGCTGGTTTTGGTTTCACCTTTTAACAGCTTGTTTTTAAGTCTAAGTGTGATTTTTGCAAATTATAATCATATTCTCAAATCGGGAGACCCGGGACAACGCGGTAAGTTTCCTACCTATTACATTGGTCCAGTGCGAGGTGTTCGTGCCTCCTACGGGGTCGTTTGGGGGCTGGTTTTGGTTTTCACCCTTTAACGGCTTGTTTTTAAGTCGAAGTGTGATTTTTGTAAATTATCGTCATATTCTATAACCAAGATACCCAAGACTACGCACTTCCGTCGGTGTCGTGGGCTGCCCCCATTCCCTCACCGCTGACACTTTACTCGGGTCAACTGCTATCCCCTGCTCAGAAACAACATGGCCCAAGAACTGTACTTCTCGCAACCAGAATCCACACTTCTCGTACTTAGCACACAACTGATGCTCTCGTAGAGTCTGAAGAACCTGCCTCAAATGCTCGTCGTGCTCTTCCTCGGAGTGTGAATATATCAAAATGTCATCTATAAAGACGATGACAAACTGATCCAAGAACTCCCTGAATACTCGGTTCATTAAGTCCATGAGTACGGCTGGAGCATTTGTGAGACCGAATGGCATCACTCTGAACTCGTAAGACCCGTATCTCGTCAGGAAGGCAGTCTTTGAAACATCCTGCTCTCTAATACGTAGCTGATGGTACCCCGACCTCAGATCTATCTTCGAAAAGAAAGTTGCTCCCCTCAGCTGGTCGAACAGGTCATCGATTCGAGGCAACGGCCATTTATTCCGTATCGTGACCTTGTTCAGCTCCCGGTAGTCCACACACAATCTCAGTGAACCATCTCTCTTCTTCACAAACAAAACTGGAGCGCCCCAAGGTGAGGTACTCCTACGAATGAAGCCCTGACCTAACAGCTGCTCTATCTGATCTCGTAGCTCTCACATCTCTGTCGGACCCATACGGTACGGTGCGCGTGCTATAGGTCTCGTATCTGGAAATAAATCTATGACAAAGTCTATCTCTCGACTGGGGGTAGGCCTGGTATTTCCTGAAACACATCGGAATACTCACGAACAACTGGAATCGAGTCTAACGGGATTTCAACCTCATTAGAGGTATCCTCCTCTATTTAATATAAATGAGCGGTCGAACCTCTCTCTGGGCGAGGCATCGCCACTACAAACATCTCTTGCCCCGGAATGGCAAAAATAATTCTCCCACCGAAGCAATCAATCATGGCTCTATAAGCTGCGAGCCAATCCATACCAATAATAACATCATGCCCATGCATATCTAAGACTAACATGTCTGCAGGTAATACCAAACTACCAATCTCTACCCCCACTCCCCGACATATAAAGAAAAGTGAACCATTCCCCAGTGGTGAGTCTACCTACGTTACAGTGCTCTCTACTGTTGTTAATAACTCTAAGGTCTTCGCATAATATGTAGCTATAAAACAATGCGTTGTCCCAGTAACAAACAAAATTCGACCCAAAGTTTCATGGATAGAAAACGTACCCCAAATCGCGGGTGGTGCCAGTGGGGCGGATGCCTCGTGGACATTATAGATATGTCTATACTATAACTGCCCCTGCTGCACTGGAGCTACTGGAAAGGTTGGTAGGCCTAGTACCTGAGCTGGTGCTGGGAGAGCGATTGGAAAAAGTGGCCCCGGTGGATCATTACAGGCACCCTGCTGCTGTGGGGCCCTAACACTCCCTGGGCAATCCTGGCGTTTATGGCCATGCGTGCCACACACGAAACATCGGCCTCTGAAGTTTCTCCCCCTCTGACCCTGCTGCTGTCGGTGTCGGCCTTGCTGACTTGGGACTTTATTCCTCTTTCGAAACTGCTTCATTTTACCACGTTGTTGACTAGAACTAACTTGGTCTTGGGTAGTTTGTTGTCGCAATTTCGATGTTTTCGCACATTTGTCTGCTTTAGTCACATGCATTTGGTTAACCTCTCTAGGTATTTTGCCTCCTTTAAGTTGTAGGCTGCGTTCTTGGTATTGTAAAACTGCAGTGGTAACTGCTTGTGCCACGATACCAGCTAACTCGGCGGTTGATATTTTCTCTGGGGATACCTGAGGTATGAGTCGATCTTGCTCGTTGACTCCCTTAACCGTTTTAGCTAGTTCTTCTTGACGGTCCATCTGAAAATTTAAATAAATTTGGATGCGTTCATCATTCAAATAAACAAATCGCAGAAGCACGAATTCCCAATGTATAGAGATGAACACAACATTCCTAGTATTTAGGGCTCTATATCAAAGAAAGCAACGCTGAAAGCATAATAGGCCGCACAGATCCTAAAGGACACTAGAACCTGATGCTCTGATACGACCTGTGACACCCCGCCTCTCTTCTAATGTGCACACCTATCGCACTAACCTTCCCAACGGTTTGACTTATCATTTATCGCACTAATCTTCCCAATGATTTAACTAATCTTAGATTATTCGCGGGATTCAAAATTTAACGATTCCATTATTTGAAAAGAATATTTCAATTAGTAAACAAAGTTCTCATTTTAAATTTATAAATCAATAAAGTTTTCCAGTATCATATTATACTTTCTCAAAACAAGTATTTACAATTTGAGTCATCAACCATGTCCTACATATCAATTCACAATAAGTAGTCCCAAATTTCAGAATTTCATATATATATTAAATACTCGTAAAATATATATATATCATAACAGCACCCCAAATAATAACTATAGTGCGGGCATACTCTACTATCCAAATCCCCATATCACTCACATTAAGGGGAATACGAATTCGGAATCACTCTCGAATTGTATTAACACATACTCAAACAATATTGAGACGAAGTATAGATTCCATGTCTCGTAGGACCGTCTGAACTATCACTGCGATAGCCTGTACCAAGGATATCTATACACAAACAAGATGAGGCGAAGAATAGATTCTAAGTCTCTAAGAGGATGGCACATGCCTGCGTCCCTTGGGACCGTCTGAAATATCACATCACTAGCCTGTACCAAGGATATCTATCTTCTAGGGTACAAGTCAATATCCCCCATAAAGGTCCCATCGAGATAAGACTGTCCCAGCGCGGAAACCTCAGGGATAGCAAGTAGCGTGGGCATGATTTTCACACATAGATAGTATATGCATACACAATCATATAACTATACTAATATTACCATATCAATAATGGGTAACTTCTCAATTCCCATACTTACAACATTTGTATTTATTTCTCATTATTTAGTTATCACATATAACCATTCACATCTTATTTTAATTTGAGGAACTTTTTCCACTTACTACATAATGCTTCATGGATTCTATCCTCCCAATTATAAAATTCAGTAGGCATACACATTTGTCCCAAAGTAACTCTCTTACGTGTCTCTCTCTCTAAATTATAAATTTACCGACCCATATGTAATTATCCCAAAATACAATCTTTGCCCGACATCAAGGGTCCCAAAATCTATTCACATGTCCTACTGGTCTTCCCTATCTCCCAAAAACATTTTATTAAGGATGCCCAAGAATTATTTCACAATAAATCAAATTTAACTCATTTAAAAAGAGAAATAGGAGTCTGCCAGGAGGGGTCGATCGATCGAGGTCTGGGGCTCGATCGATCGAACCTTCGATCGATCGAATCTCTGGGCTCGATCGATCGATCAAGCAGGTCTGCGAAATCTGCAGAATTGCAGTTACGGGTTTTATCTCCAAACTTACACCAAATCGATATTTTCTAATCCCAATCGTCCCAGAATTGATACTTCTAACCTTATATCATCATATCAGGTATTTTCAACGTAAAACATATCAATTTACATCACTAAACATGGATTAATCATGCCATAATTCATTTAAAACTCAAGAACCCTAAAAATCTCTAACTCATGATTCTAATCTGTTTTATCCCAGAATTTCTTTCTTATTTACACCAAAATTTCGTGGGTTATCTTTATACATCACAAGAGACTTCCAGAATAAGGTTTATGTCTTTACTACATGCAAATTCCTATCACAATTTGGGTTTTCTTCCATATATTTCATCCCTAATCATTCCTAAACTAATATGGAAAATGCACCAATGAAAATAGCAAGATAAACACCAGCCTGGGATTTTCGACGTTCTGATTTGCAGATGTTTTTGTTGTGGTTGCGTAGCCCGTTGCGCGATCTACGCGTTGGTTGTGGTTGCGGTGCAAACGGATGACTTTTGGAGCCTTGGATTGCCTTGGAAGCTTTCTTTTTCCCTCTCCTATGGACGTCACTTGTGTTTGAGTTGTCTAACCCTAGCTGACTAACCTAAATGGCTGATATAGGTTTCTGATTTTCGTGGGTTTAATTACCCATAAATGTGAAATGTCCGAAATGCCCTCCCGGGGTACCAATTAGGCCTAAAAACGCCCCTAGACCCAAACTAAACCCCGGGGTACACTTTTCTGACTATCTCGACCCTTCCGGACGCGTTGGCAAACTCAAAATGACCATACGAATGACTTATAAAATTTTCACTTTTATTTATCAATAATTAGTCCCGACGCGACACGGGCGCGTCCCGACTCAAATTTCCAAAATTGTCATTTTATTCTCTCGTGACATTCAATATAATCAATATTACATATTACTTTGCTCATTTGTAATATTCAACAAATTTCTCATAATTACTAACTCTCGTCACGTTAATAATTATAACATAATTAATTTCCGGATTTTTATTAAATAATTAACTCACATTAAATTTAATAAATCCCCAAGTTAATATAGCATAAAAATACGGGGTATTACATTTAACAGCTTGATTTTAAGTTTAAGTGTTGACTTTTGTAAATTATCATCATATTCTAAATTCGGGAGACCCGGGACTACGCGGTCAGTTCCTACAAGTTACATTGGTCCCGTGCGAGGTGTTCGTGCCTCTTACGGGGTCGTTTGGGGGCTGGTTTGGGTTTTCACACTATAACGGCTTGTTTTTAAGTCTAAGTGTGATTTTTGCAAATTATCGCCATATTCTCAAATCGGGAGACCCGGGACTATGCGGTCAATTCCTACAAGTTACATTGGACCCTTACGAGGTGTTCGTGCCTCCTACGGGGTCGTTTGGGTGCTGGTTTGGGTTTTCACCCTTTAACAGCTTGTTTTTAAGTCTAAGTGTTATTTTTTCCAATTATCGTCATATTCTCAAACTGGGAGACCCGGGACTACACGGTCAGTTCCTACAAGTTACATTAGTCCCGTGAGAGGTGTTCGTGCCTCCTACGGGGTCATTTGGGGGCTAGTTTTGGTTTTCACTCTTTAACGGCATGTTTTTAAGTCTAAGTGTTGATTTTGGGAAATTATCATCATATTCTCAAACCGAGAGACCCGAGACTACGCAGTCTGTTCCAACTAGTTACAGTGGTCCCGTGCGAGGTGTTCGTGCCTTCTACGGGGTTGTTTGGGAGCAGGTTTGGGTTTTCACCCTATAACGGCTTGTTTTTAAGTCTAAGTGTTATTTTTGCAAATTATCATCATATTCTCAAACCGGGAGACCCGATACTACGCGGTCAGTTCCTACAAGTTACATTGGTCCCGTCCGAGGTGTTCGTGCCTCCTACGGAGTCGTTTGGGGGTTGGTTTAGGTTTTAACCCTTTAACGGCTTGTTTTTAAGTCTAAGTGTTATTTTTTGCAATTATCTACATATTCTCAAACCGGGAGACCCAGGACTACGCGGTCAGTTCTTACAAGTTACATTAGTCCTGTGCGAGGTGTTCATGCCTCCTACGGGGACGTTAGGGGGCTGGTTTGGGTTTTCTCTCTTTAACGGCTTATTTTTAAGTCTAAGTGTTGATTTTGGCAAATTATCATCATATTCTCAAACCGAGAGACCCGAGACTACGCGGTCAGTTCCAATTAGTTACAATGGTCCCGTGCGAGGTGTTCGTACCTCCTACGGGGTCTTTTGGGAGCTAGTTCGGGTTTCCACCCTTTACGGCTTATTTTTAAGTCTAAGTGTTATTTTTGCAAATTATCGTCATATTCTCAAACCGGGAGACCCGATACTGCGTGGTCAGTTCCTACAAGTTACATTGGTCCCGTGCGAGGTGTTCGTGCCTCCTACGGGGTCATTTGGGGGCTGGTTTAGATTTTCACCCTTTAATGACTTATTTACAAGTCTAAGTGTTATTTTTGCCAATTATCGTCACATTCTCAATCTGGGAGACCCGGGACTACGCGGTCAGTTCCTACTAGTAACATTAGTCCTGTGCGAGGTGTTCGTGCCTCCTACGTTGTCGTTTGGGGGCTGGTTTGGGTATTCAACCTTTAACGGCTTGTTTTTAAGTCTAAGTGTTGATTTCGGCAAATTATCATCATATTCTCAGACCGGGGACTACACGGTCAATTCCAACAAGTTACATTGGTCCCGTGCAAGGTGTTCGTGCCTCCTACGGGGTCGTTTGGGGGTGGTATGGGTCTTCACCCTTTAACGACTTGTTTTTAAGTCTAAGTGTGATTTTTGCAAATTATTGTCATATTCTCAAATCGGGAGACCCGGGACTACGCGATCAGTTCCTACAAGTTACATTGGTCCCGTGTGAGGTGTTCGTGCCTCCTACGGGATAGTTTGGGCGCTGGGTAGGGTTTTCACCCTTTAACGGCTTGTTTTTAAGTTTAAGTGTTGATTTTGTTAATTTTTGCAAATTATCGTCATATTCTCAAACTGGGAGACCCGAGACTATGCGATCAGTTCCTACAAGTTCCATTAGTCCCGTACGAGGTGTTCGTGCCTCCTACGGGGTCGTTTGGGGGTTGGTTTGTGTTTTCATCCTTTAACGGCTATTTTTCAAGTATAAGTGTTGATTTTTTCAAATTATCATCATATTCACAAACCGGGAGACCCGGGACTACGCTGTCAGTGCCAACAAGTTACATTGGTCCCGTGCGAGGTGTTCATGCCTCCTACGGAGTCGTTTGGGAGGTGGTTCTTGTTTTCACCCTTTAACGGCTTGTTTTAAGTCCAATTATTAATTTTTACAAATTATCATCATATTCCTTAACCGAAAGACCCAGGACTACGCGATCAGTTCCTACAAGTTACATTTGTCCCGTGCGAGGTGCTCGTGCCTTCTACGGGATCGTTTAGGGGCAAGCTTGGGTTTTCACCCTTTAACGGCTTGTGTTTGAAGTTTAAGTGTTGATTTTATTGATTTTTGCAATTTATCATCGTATTCTCAAACCGGTAGACCCGGGACTATGTGGTCAGTTCCTACGAGTTACATTGGTCCCGTATGAGGTGTTCGTGCCTCCTACAGGGTCGTTTGGGGTCTGGTTTTTATTTTCACCCTTTAACGGTTTATTTTTAAGTCTAAGTGTGATTTTTGCAAATTATCACCATATTCCCAAATCGGGAGACCCGGGACTACGCGGTCAGTTCCTACAAGTTACATTGGTCCCGTGCGAGGTGTTCATACCTCCTACGGGGTCGTTTGGGGGTTGGTTTTTGTTTTCACCCTTTAACGGCTTGTTTTTAAGTCTAAGAGTGATTTTTGCAAATTATCATCATATTCTCGAATCGGGAGACATGGGACTACGCATTCTGTTCCTACAAGTTACATTTGTCCCGTGCGAGGTGTTCGTGCCACCTACAGGGTCGTTTTGGGGATGGTTTGGGTTTTCACCCTTTAAAGGCTTGTTTTTAAGTCTAAGTGTTGATTTTTGCAAATTATCATCATATTCTCAAACCGGGAGACCCGGACTATGCGGTTAGTTCCTACAAGTTACATTAGTCCCGTACGAGGTGTTCGTGCCTCCGACGGGATCGTTTGGGGCCTGGTTTGGGTTTTCACTTTTTAAAGGCTTGTTTTTAAGTAAGTGTTGAATTTTGCAAATTATCAACATATTCTCAAACCGGGAGACTCGGGACTACGCGGACAGTTCCTACAAGTTACATTGGTCCCGTGCGAGGTGTATGTGCCTCCTACAGGGTCGTTCGGGGGCTGGTTTGGGTTGTCGCCCTTTAACGGGTTATTTTTAAGTCTAAGTTTGATTTTTGCAAATTATTGTCATATTCTCAAACCAAGAGACCCAAGACTACGCGGTCAGTTCCAACAAGTTACATTGGTCCCGTGCGAGGTGTTCGTGCCTCCTACGGGGTCGTTTGGGGTGTGGTTTGGGTATTCACCCTTTAACGGCTTGTTTTTGAGTCTAAGTGTTGATTTTTGCAAATTATCATCATATTCTCTAATAGGGAGACCCGGGACTACGCGGTCAGTTCCTACAAGTTACATTGGTCCCGTGCGAGGTGTTCGTGCCAACTACGGGGTCGTGTGGGGGAAGGCTTGGGTTTTCACCCTTTAACGGCTTGTGTTTAAAGTTTAAGTGTTGATTTTATTGATTTTTACAAATTATCATCGTATTCTCAAACCGGGAGACCCGAAACTACGCGGTCAGTTCCTACAAGTTACATTAGTCCCGTGTGAGGTGTTCGTGCCTCCTACGAGGTCGTTTGGGGGTTGGTTTCGGTTTTCACCCTTTAAAGGCTAGTTTTTAAGTGTAAGTGCTGATTTTTGCAAAATTACCGTTATATTCTCAAACCGGGAGACCCGAGACTGTTCGGTTAGTTCCTACAAGTTACATTAAGCCCGTGCGAGGTGCTCGTGCTCCTACGGGGTCGTTGGGGGCGGGTTTGGATTTTTACCCTTTAAATGCTTTTTTTTAAGTCTAAGTATAGATTTTTGCCAATTATCATCATATTCTCAAATCGGGAGACCCGGGACTACGCGATCAGTTCCTACAAGTTACATTGGTCACGTGCGAGGAGTTCGTGCCTCCTACGGGGTCGTTTGGGGGCTTGTTTGGGTTTTCACCTTTTAAAGGCTTGTTTCCAAGTCTAAGTGTTGGTTTTGTTAATTTTTGCAAATTGTCATCATATTCTCAAACCGGGAGACCCGAGACTACGCGGTCAGTTCCTAAAAGTTACATTGGTCCCGTGCGAGGTGTTCGTGCCTCTTACCGGGTCGTTTGGTGGCTGGTTTTGGTTTTCACACTTTAATGGGTTATTATTAAGTCTAAGTGTGATTTTTGCAAATTATCATCATATTGTCAAACCGAGAGACCCGGGACTATGTGGTTAGTTCCTACAAGTTACATTGGTCCCGTACGAGGTGTTCGTGCCTCCTACGAGGTCGTTTGGTTGCTGGTTTGGGTTTTCACCCTTTAAAGGTTTATTTTGAAGTCTAAGTGTTGATTTTTTCAAATTATCGTCATATTCTCAAACCGAAAGACCCGGGACTATGCGGTCAGATCCTACAAGTTACATTAGTCCCGTGCGAGGTGTTAGTGCCTCCAATTTGGTCGTTTGGGGGCTGGTTTAGATTTTCACCCTTTAAAGGCTTGTTTTTAAGTATAAGTGTTGATTTTCAGAAATTATCATCATATTCACAAATTGGGAGACGCGGGACTACGCGGTCAGTTCCTACAAATTACATTGGTCCCGTGCGAGGTATTCATGCCTCCTACGGGGTTGTTTGGGGGAAGGCTTGGGTTTTCACCCTTTAACGGCTTGTGTTTAAAGTTTAAGTGTTGATTTTGTTGATTTTTACAAATTATCATCGTATTCTTAAATCGGGAGACCCGGGACTACGCGGTCAGTTCCTATAACTTACATTAGTCCCGTGTGAGGTGTTCGTGCCTCCTACGAGTTCGTTTGGGGGTTGGTTTCGGTTTTCACCCTTTAAAGGCTAGTTTTTAAGTCTAAGTGCTGATTTTTGCAAAATTACCGTCATATTCTTAAACCGGGAGACCCGAGACTGTGCGGTTAGTTCCTATAAGTTACATTAAGCCCGTGCGAGGTGTTCGTGCTCCTACGGGATCGTTTGGGGGCAGGTTTGGATTTTCACCCTTTAAATGCTTGTTTTTAAGTCTAAGTATAGATTTTTGCCAATTATCATCATATTCTCAAATCGGGAGACCCGGGACTACGCGATCAGTTCCTACAAGTTACATTGGTCACGTGCGAGGTGTTCGTGCCTCCTACGGGGTCGTTTGGGGGCTTGTTTGGGTTTTCGTTTTTTAAAGGTTTGTTTTCAAGTCTAAGTGTTGATTTTGTTAATTTTTGCAAATTATCGTCATATTCTCAAACTGGGAGACCCGAGACTACGCGGTCAGTTCCTAAAAGTTACATTGGTCCCGTGCGAGGTGTTCGTGCCTCTTACGGGGTCATTTGGTGGCTGGTTTTAGTTTTCACACTTTAATGGGTTATTATTAAGTCTAAGTGTGATTTTTACAAATTATCTGCATATTCTCAAACCGAGAGACCCGGGACTATTCGGTCAGTTCCTACAAGTAACATTGGTCCCGTACGAGGTGTTCGTGCCTCCTATGAGGTCGTTTGGTTGCTGGTTTGGGTTTTCACCCTTTAAAGGCTTGTTTTGAAGTCTAAGTGTTGATTTTTTCAAATCATCGTCATATTCTCAAACCGAAAGACCCGGGACTATGCGGTCAGATCCTACAAGTTACATTACTCCCGTGCGAGGTGTTAGTGCTTCCTATTTGGTCGTTTGGGGGCTGGTTTGGATTTTCACCCTTTAATGGATTGTTTTTAAGTATAAGTGTTGATTTTCACAAATTATCATTATATTCACAAACGGGGAGACCCGTGACTTCGCGGTCAGTTCCTACAAGTTACATTGGTCCCGTGCGAGGTGTTCATTCCTCCTACGGGGTTGTTTGGGGTCTGGTTTGGGTTTTCACCCGTTAACATCTTGGTTTTAAGTTTAAGTGTTGATTTTTGTAAATTATCATCATATTCTAAATTCGGGAGACCCGGGACTACGCGGTCAGTTCCTACAAGTTACATTGGTCCCGTGCGAGGTGTTCGTGCCTCTTACGGGGTCGTTTGGGGGCTGGTTTGGGTTTTCACACTATAACGGCGTGTTTTTAAGTCTAAGTGTGATTTTTGCAAATTATCGCCATATTCTCAAATCGGGAGACCCGGGACTATGTGGTCCATTCCTACAAGTTACATTGAACCCTTACGAGGTGTTCGTGCCTCCTACTGGGTCGTTTGGGGCCTGGTTTGGGTTTTCACGCTTTAACGGCTTGTTTTTAAGTCTAAGTGTTATTTTTTCCAATTATCGTCATATTCGCAAACCGGGAGACCCGGTACTACACGGTCAGTTCCTACAAGTTACATTAGTCCCGTGAGAGGTGTTCGTGCCTCCTTCGGGGTCGTTTGGGGGCTAGTTTTGGTTTTCACTCTTTAAGGGCTTGTTTTTAAGTTTTAGTGTTGATTTTGGCAAATTATCAGCATATTCTCAAATCGAGAGACCCGAGACTACGCAGTCAGTTCCAATTAGTTACAGTGGTCCCGTGCGAGGTGTTCGTGCCTCCTACGGGGTCATTTGGGAGCAGGTTTGGGTTTTCACCCAATAACAGCTTTTTTTTAAGTCTAAGTGTTATTTTTTCAAATTATCGTCATATTCTAATACCGGGATACCCGATACTACGCGATCAGTTCCTACAAGTTACATTGGTCCCGTGCGAGGTGTTCGTGCCTCCTACGGAGTCGTTTGGGGGTTGGTTTAGGTTTTAACCCTTTAACGGCTTGTTTTTAAGTCTAAGTGTTATTTTTTCTAATTATCTACATATTCTCAAAACGGGAGACCTGGGACTACGTGGTCAGTTCTTACAAGTTACATTAGTCCCGTACGAGGTGTCCATGCCTCCTACAGGGACGTTAGTGGGCTGGTTGGGGTTTTCACTCTTTAATGGCTTATTTTTAAGTATAAGTGTTGATTTTGGCAAATTACCATCATATTCTCAGACCGAGAGACCCGAGACTACGAGGTCAGTTCCAACTAGTTACAATGGTCCCATACGAGGTGTTCGTACCTCCTACGGGGTCGTTTGGGAGCTAGTTCAGGTTTTCACCCTTTACGAGTTATTTTTAAGTCTAAGTGTTATTTTTGCAAATTATCGTCATATTCTCAAATCGGGAGACCCGATACTACGTGGTCAGTCCCTACAAGTTACATTGGTCCCATGCGAGTTGTCCATGCCTCCTACGGGGTCATTTGGGGGCTGGTTTAGATTTTCACCCTTTAATGACTTATTTTTAAGTCTAAGTGTTATTTTTGCCAATTATCGTCACATTCTCAATCTGGGAGACCCGGGACTACGCGGTCAGTTCCTACTAGTAACATTAGTCCTGTGCGAGGTGTTCGTGCCTCCTACGGGGTCGTTTGGGGGTTGGTTTGGGTTTTCAACCTTTAACGGCTTGTTTTTAAGTCTAAGTGTTGATTTCGACAAATTATCATCATATTCTCAGACCAGGAGACCGGGGACTACGTTGTCAATTCCAACAAGTTACATTGGTCCCGTGCAAGGTGTTCGTGCCTCCTACGGGGTCGTTTGGGGGTGGTATGGGTCTTCACCCTTTAACGACTTGCTTTTAAGTCTAAGTGTGATTTTTGCAAATTATCCTCATATTCTCAAATCAGGAGACCCGGGACTACACCATCAGTTCCTACAAGTTACATTGGTCCCGTGCGAGGTGTTCGTGCCTCCTACGGGGTAGTTTGGGGGCTGGTTTGGGTTTTCACCCTTTAACGGCTTGTTTTTAAGTTTAAGTGTTGATTTTGTTGATTTTTTCAAATTATCCTCATATTCTCAAACCGGAAGACCCGGGACTATGCGATCAGTTCCTATAAGTTCCATTAGTCCCGTACGACGTGTTCGTGCCTCCTACAGGGTCATTTGGGGGACTGGTTTGTGTTTTCATCCTTTAACGGCTTGTTTTTCAGTCTAAGTGTTGATTTTTTCAAATTATCATCATATTCACAAACCGGGAGACCCGGGACTACGCAGTCAGTTCCAATAAGTTACATTGATTCCGTGCGAGGTGTTCGTGCCTCCTATAGGGTCGTTTGGAGGGTGGTTTGGGTTTTCACCCTTTAACGGCTTGTTTTAAGTCTAATTATTAATTTTTACAAATTATCATCATATTCCTTAACCGGAAGACCCAGGACTACGCGATCAGTTCCTACAAGTTACATTGGACCTGTACGAGGTGTTCGTGCCTCCTACAGGGTCGTTTGGGGGCAGGATTGGGTTTTCACCCTTTAACGGCTTGTGTTTGAAGTTTAAGTGTTGATTTTATTGATTTTTACAAATTATCAATGTATTCTCAAACTGGTAGACCCGGGACTACGTGGTCAGTTCCTACAAGTCACATTGGTCCCGTAAGAGGTGTTCGTGCCTCCTACGGGGTCGTTTGGGGTCTGGTTTTGGTTTTCCCCCTTTAACGGCTTGTTTTTAAGTCTAAGTGTGATTTTTGCAAATTATCATCATATGCCCAAACCGGGAGACCTGGGACTACGCGGTCCGTTCCTTCAAGTTACATTGGTCCCGTGCCAGATGTCCGTGCCTCCTACGGGGTCGTTTGGGGGTTGGTTTTTGTTTCCACCCTTTAACGGCTTGTTTTTAAGTCTAAGAGAGATTTTTGCAAATTATCATCATATTCTTGAATCGGGAGACATGGGACTACGCATTATGTTCCTACAAGTTACATTAGTCACGTGCGAGGTGTTCGTGCCACCTAGGGGTCGTTTGGGGGATGGTTTGGGTTTTCACCCTTTAAAGGCTTGTTTTTAAGTCTAAGTGTTGATTTTTGCAAATTATCTTCATATTCTCAAACCGGGAGACCCGAGACTATGCGGTTAGTTCCTACAAGTTACATTAGTCCCGTGCGAGGTGTTCGTGCCTCCTACGGGTTCGTTTGGGGGTTTGTTTGGGTTTTCACCCTTTAAATACTTGTTTTTAAGTCTAAGTATAGATTTTTGCCAATTGTCATCATATTCTCAAACCGAGAGACCCGGGACTACGCGGTCAGTTCCTACAAGTTACATTGGTCCCGTGCGAGGTGTTCGTGCCTCCAACGGGATCGTTTGGGGGTTGGTTTGGGTTTTCACCTTATAAAGGCTTGTTTTTAAGTCTAAGTGTTGAATTTTGCAAATTATCGTCATATTCTCAAATCGGGAGACCCGGGACAACGCGGTCAGTTCCTACAAGTTACATTGGTCCCGTGCGAGGTGTCTGTGCCTCCTACAGGGTCGTTCGGGCCTAGTTTGGGTTTTCGCCCTTTAACGGCTTGTATTCAAGTCTAAGTTTGATTTTTGCAAATTATTGTCATATTCTCAAACCAAGAGACTCAAGACTACGCGGTCAGTTCCAACAAGTTACATTGGTCCCGTGCGAGGTGTTCGTGCCTCCTACGGGGTCGTTTGGGGGGTGGTTTGGGTTTTCACCCTTTAACGGCTTGTTTTTAAGTCTAAGTGTTGATTTTTGCATATTATCATCATATTCTCAAACTGGGAGACCCGGGACAACGCGGTCAGTTCCTACAAGTTACATTGGTCCCGTGCGAGGTGTTCGTCCCTACTACGGGGTCGTTTGGGGGAAGGCTTGGGTTTTCACCCTTTAACGGCTTGTGTTTAAAGTTTAAGTGTTGATTTTATTGATTTATACAAATTATCATCAGATTCTCAAACCGGGAGACCCGGGACTATGCGGTCAGTTCCTACAAGTTACATTAGTCCCGTGTGAGGTGTTCGTGCCTCCTACGAGGTCGTTTGGGGGTTGGTTTGGGTTTTCACCCTTTATAGGCTAGTTTTTAAGTCTAAGTGTGATTTTTGCAAATTATTGTCATATTCTCAAACCAAGAGACCCAAGACTACGCGGTCAGTTCCAACAAGTTATATTGGTCCCGTGCGAGGTGTTCGTGCCGGGTGGTTTGGATTTTCACCCTTTAACGGCTTATTTTAAGTCTAATTATTAATTTTTAAAAATTATCATCATATTCCTTAACCGGAAGACCCAGGACTACGCGATCAGTTACTACAATTTAAATTGGTCCCGTACGAGGTGTTCGTGCCTCCTACAGGGTCGTTTGGGGGCAGGCTTGGGTTTTCACCCTTTAACGGCTTGTGTTTGAAGTTTAAGTGTTGATTTTATTGATTTTTGCAAATTATCATCGTATTCTCAAACTGGTAGACCCGGGGCTACGTGGTCAGTTCCTACAAGTTACATTGGTCCCGGAAGAGGTGTTCGTGCCTCCTACGGGGTCGTTTGGGGTCTGGTTTTGGTTTTCACCCTTTAACGGCTTATTTTTAAGTCTATGTGTGATTTTTGTAAATTATCATCATATGCCCAAATCGGGAGACCTGGGACTATGCGGTCAGTTCCTACAAGTTACATTGGTCCCGTGCGAGATGTTCGTGCCTCCTACGGGGTCGTTTGGGGGTTGGTTTTTGTTTTCACCCTTTAACGGCTTATTTTTAAGTCTAAGAGTGATTTTTGCAAATTATCATCATATTCTTGAATCGGGAGACATGGGACTACGCATTATGTTCCTAAAAGTTACATTAGTCCCGTGCGAGGTGTTCGTGCCACCTACGGGGTCATTTGGGGGACGGTTTGGGTTTTCACCCTTTAAAGGCTTATTTTTAAGTCTAAGTGTTGATTTTTGCAAATTATAGTAATATTCTCAAACCAGGAGACCCGGGACTATGCGGTTAGTTCCTACAAGTTACATTAGTCCCGTGCGAGGTGTTCGTGCCTCCTACGGGGTCGTTTGGGGGCTGGTTTGGGTTGTCACCCTCTAACGGCTTGTATTCAAGTCTAAGTTTGATTTTTGCAAATTATTGTCATATTCTCAAACCAAGAGACTCAAGACTACGCGGTCAGTTCCAACAAGTTACATTGGTCCCGTGCGAGGTGTTCGTGCCTCCTACGGGGTCGTTTGGGGGGTGGTTTGGGTTTTCACCCTTTAACGGCTTGTTTTTAAGTCTAAGTGTTGATTTTTGCATATTATCATCATATTCTCTAACTGGGAGACCCGGGACTACGCGGTCAGTTCCTACAAGTTACATTGGTCCCGTGCGAGGTGTTCGTCCCTACTACGGGGTCGTTTGGGGGAAGGCTTGGGTTTTCACCCTTTAACGGCTTGTGTTTAATGTTTAAGTGTTGATTTTATTGATTTATACAAATTATCATCGAATTCTCAAACCGGGAGACCCGGGACTATGCGGTCAGTTCCTACAAGTTACATTAGTCCCGTGTGAGGTGTTCGTGCCTCCTACGAGGTCGTTTGGGGGTTGGTTTGGGTTTTCACCCTTTAAAGGCTAGTTTTTAAGTCTAAGTGTGATTTTTGCAAATTATTGTCATATTCTCAAACCAAGAGACCCGAGACTACGCGATCAATTCCAACAAGTTATATTGGTCCCGTGCGAGGTGTTCGTGCCGGGTGGTTTGGATTTTCACTCTTTAACGGCTTGTTTTAAGTCTAATTATTAATTTTCAAAAATTATCATCATATTCCTTAACCGGAAGACCCAGGACTACGCGATCAGTTACTACAAGTAAAATTGGTCCCGTGCGAGGTGTTCGTGCCTCCTACAGGGTCGTTTGGGGGCAGGCTTGGGTTTTCACCCTTTAACGGCTTGTGTTTGAAGTTTAAGTGTTGATTTTATTGATTTTTGCAAATTATCATCGTATTCTCAAACTGGTAGACCCGGGGCTACGTGGTCAGTTCTTGCAAGTTACATTGGTCCCGTAAGAGGTGTTCGTGCCTCCTACGGGGTCGTTTGGGGCCTGGTTTTGGTTTTCACCCTTTAACGGCTTGTTTTTAAGTCTAAGTGAGATTTTTGTAAATTATCATCATATGCCCAAACCGGGAGACCTGGGACTATGCGGTCAGTTCCTACAAGTTACATTGGTCCCGTGCGAGATGTTCGTGCCTCCTACAGGGTCGTTTGGGGGTTGGTTTTTGTTTTCACCCTTTAACGGCTTATTTTTAAGTCTAAGAGTGATTTTTGCAAATTATCATCATATTCTTGAATCGGGAGACATGGGACTACGCATTATGTTCCTACAAGTTACATTAGTCCCGTGCGAGGTGTTAGTGCCACCTACGGGATCGTTTGGGGGACGGTTTGGGTTTTCACCCTTTAAAGGCTTATTTTTAAGTCTAAGTGTTGATTTTTGCAAATTATCGTAATATTCTCAAACCAGGAGACCCGGGACTATGCGGTTAGTTCCTACAAGTTACATTAGTCCCGTGCGAGATGTTTGTGCCTCCTACGGGGTCGTTTAGGGGCGGGTTTGGGTTGTCACCCATTAACGGCTTGTATTCAAGTCTAAGTTTGATTTTTGCAAATTATTGTCATATTCTCAAACCAAGAGACTCAAGACTACGTGGTTAGTTCCAACAAGTTACGTTGGTCCCGTGCGAGGTGTTCGTGCCTCCTACGGGGTCGTTTGGGGGGTGGTTTGGGTTTTCACCCTTTAACGGCTTGTTTTTAAGTCTAAGTGTTGATTTTTGCATATTATCATCATATTCTCTAACTGGGAGACCCGGGACTACGCGGTCAGTTTCTACAAGTTACATTGGTCCCGTGCGAGGTGTTCGTCCCTACTACGGGGTCGTTTGGGGGAAGGCTTGTGTTTTCACCCTTTAACGGCTTGTGTTTAAAGTTTAAGTGTTGATTTTATTGATTTATACAAATTATCATCGGATTCTCAAACCGGGAGACCCGGGACTATGCGGTCAGTTCCTACAAGTTACATTAGTCCCGTGTGAGGTGTTCGTGCCTCCTACGAGGTCGTTTGGGGGTTGGTTTGGGTTTTCACCCTTTAAAGGCTAGTTTTTAAGTCTAAGTGTGATTTTTGCAAATTATTGTCATATTCTCAAACCAAGAGACCCGAGACTACGTGGTCAGTTCCAACAAGTTATACTGGTCCCGTGCGAGGTGTTCGTGCCGGGTGGTTTGGATTTTCACCCTTTAACGGCTTGTTTTAGTTATAATTATTAATTTTTACAAATTATCATCATATTCCTTAACCGGAAGACCCAGGACTACGCGATCATTTACTACAAGTTAAATTGGTCCCGTGCGAGGCGTTCGTGCCTCCTACAGGGTCGTTTGGGGGCAGGCTTGGGTTTTCACCCTTTAACGGCTTGTGTTTGAAGTTTAAGTGTTGATTTTATTGATTTTTGCAAATTATCATCGTATTCTCAAACTGGTAGACCCGGGGCTACGTGGTCAGTTCCTACAAGTTACATTGGTCCCGTAAGAGGTGTTCGTGCCTCCTACGGGGTCGTTTGGGGTCTGGTTTTGGTTTTCACCCTTTAACGGCTTGTTTTTAAGTCTAAGTGTGATTTTTGTAAATTATCATCATATGCCCAAATCGGGAGACCTGGGACTATGCGGTCAGTTCCTATAAGTTACATTGGTCCCGTGCGAGATGTTCGTGCCTCCTACGGGGTCGTTTGGGGGTTGGTTTTTGTTTTCACCCTTTAACGGCTTATTTTTAAGTCTAAGAGTGATTTTTGCAAATTATCATCATATTCTTGAATCGGGAGACATGGGACTACGCATTATGTTCCTAAAAGTTACATTACTCCCGTGCGAGGTGTTCGTGCCACCTACGGGGTCGTTTGGGGGACGGTTTGGGTTTTCACCCTTTAAAGGCTTGTTTTTAAGTCTAAGTGTTGATTTTTGCAAATTATAGTAATATTCTCAAACCAGGAGACCCGGGACTATGCGGTTAGTTCCTACAAGTTACATTAGTCCCGTGCGAGGTGTTCGTGCCTCCTACGGGGTCGTTTGGGGGCTGGTTTGGGTTGTCACCCTTTAACGGCTTGTATTCAAGTCTAAGTTTGATTTTTGCAAATTATTGTCATATTCTCAAACCAAGAGACTCAAGACTACTTGGTCAGTTCCAACAAGTTACATTGGTCCCGTGCGAGGTGTTCGTCCCTACTACGGGGTCGTTTGGGGGAAGGCTTGCGTTTTCACCCTTTAACGGCTTGTGTTTAAAGTTTAAGTGTTGATTTTATTGATTTATACAAATTATCATCGGATTCTCAAACCGGGAGACCCGGGACTATGCTGTCAGTTCCTACAAGTTACATTAGTCCCGTGTGAGGTGTTCGTGCCTCCTACGAGGTCGTTTGGGGGTTGGTTTGGGTTTTCACCCTTTAAAGGCTAGTTTTTAAGTCTAAGTGTGATTTTTGCAAATTATTGTCATATTCTCAAACCAAGAGACCCGAGACTACGTGGTCAGTTCCAACAAGTTATACTGGTCCCGTGCGAGGTGTTCGTGCCGGGTGGTTTGGATTTTCACCCTTTAACGGCTTGTTTTAGTTATAATTATTAATTTTTACAAATTATCATCATATTCCTTAACCGGAAGACCCAGGACTACGCGATCATTTACTACAAGTTAAATTGGTCCCGTGCGAGGCGTTCGTGCCTCCTACAGGGTCGTTTGGGGGCAGGCTTGGGTTTTCACCCTTTAACGGCTTGTGTTTGAAGTTTAAGTGTTGATTTTATTGATTTTTGCAAATTATCATCGTATTCTCAAACTGGTAGACCCGGGGCTACGTGGTCAGTTCCTACAAGTTACATTGGTCCCGTAAGAGGTGTTCGTGCCTCCTACGGGGTCGTTTGGGGTCTGGTTTTGGTTTTCACCCTTTAACGGCTTGTTTTTAAGTCTAAGTGTGATTTTTGTAAATTATCATCATATGCCCAAATCGGGAGACCTGGGACTATGCGGTCAGTTCCTATAAGTTACATTGGTCCCGTGCGAGATGTTCGTGCCTCCTACGGGGTCGTTTGGGGGTTGGTTTTTGTTTTCACCCTTTAACGGCTTATTTTTAAGTCTAAGAGTGATTTTTGCAAATTATCATCATATTCTTGAATCGGGAGACATGGGACTACGCATTATGTTCCTAAAAGTTACATTAGTCCCGTGCGAGGTGTTCGTGCCACCTACGGGGTCGTTTGGGGGACGGTTTGGGTTTTCACCCTTTAAAGGCTTGTTTTTAAGTCTAAGTGTTGATTTTTGCAAATTATAGTAATATTCTCAAACCAGGAGACCCGGGACTATGCGGTTAGTTCCTACAAGTTACATTAGTCCCGTGCGAGGTGTTCGTGCCTCCTACGGGGTCGTTTGGGGGCTGGTTTGGGTTGTCACCCTTTAACGGCTTGTATTCAAGTCTAAGTTTGATTTTTGCAAATTATTGTCATATTCTCAAACCAAGAGACTCAAGACTACTTGGTCAGTTCCAACAAGTTACATTGGTCCCGTGCGAGGTGTTCGTGCCTCCTACGGGGTCGTTTGGGGGGTGGTTTGGGTTTTCAACCTTTAACGGTTTGTTTTTAAGTCTAAGTGTTGATTTTTGCATATTATCATCATATTCTCTAACTGGGAGACCCGGGACTACGCGGTCAGTTCCAACATGTTACATTGGTCCCGTGCGAGGTGTTCGTCCCTACTACGGGGTCGTTTGGGGGAAGGCTTGGGTTTTCACCCTTTAACGGCTTGTGTTTAATGTTTAAGTGTTGATTTTATTGATTTATACAAATTATCATCGGATTCTCAAACCGGGAGACCCGGGACTATGCGGTCAGTTCCTACAAGTTACATTAGTCCCGTGTGAGGTGTTCGTGCCTCCTACGAGGTCGTTTGGGGGTTGGTTTGGGTTTTCACCCTTTAAAGGCTAGTTTTTAAGTCTAAGTGTGATTTTTGCAAATTATTGTCATATTCTCAAACCAAGAGACCCGAGACTACGCGATCAGTTCCAACAAGTTATATTGGTCCCGTGCGAGGTGTTCGTGCCGGGTGGTTTGGATTTTCACCCTTTAACGGCTTGTTTTAAGTCTAATTATTAATTTTTAAAAATTATCATCATATTCCTTATCCGGAAGACCCAGGACTACGCGATCAGTTACTACAAGTTAAATTGGTCCCGTGCGAGGTGTTCGTGCCTCCTATAGGGTCGTTTGGGGGCAGGCTTGGGTTTTCACCCTTTAACATCTTGTGTTTGAAGTTTAAGTGTTGATTTTATTGATTTTTGCAAATTATCATCGTATTCTCAAACTGGTAGACCCGGGGCTACGTGGTCAGTTCCTACAAGTTACATTGGTCCCGTAAGAGGTGTGCGTGCCTCCTACGGGGTCGTTTGGGGCCTGGTTTTGGTTTTCACCCTTTAACGGCTTGTTTTTAAGTCTAAGTGAGATTTTTGTAATTTATCATCATATGCCCAAACCGGGAGACCTGGGACTATGCGGTCAGTTCCTACAAGTTACATTGGTCCAGTGCGAGATATCCGTGCCTCCTACGGGGTCGTTTGGGGGTTGGTTTTTGTTTTCACCCTTTAACGGCTTATTTTTAAGTCTAAGAGTGATTTTTGCAAATTATCATCATATTCTTGAATCGGGAGACATGGGACTACGCATTATGTTCCTACAAGTTACATTAGTCCCGTGCGAGGTGTTCGTGCCACCAACGGGGTCGTTTGGGGGACGGTTTGGGTTTTCACCCTTTAAAGGCTTGTTTTTAAGTCTAAGTGTTGATTTTTGCAAATTATCGTAATATTCTCAAACCAGGAGACCCGGGACTATGCGGTTAGTTCCTACAAGTTACATGAGTCCCGTGCGAGGTGTTTGTGCCTCCTACGGGGTCGTTTGGGGGCGGGTTTGGGTTGTCACCCATTAACGGCTTGTATTCAAGTCTAAGTTTGATTTTTGCAAATTATTGTCATATTCTCAAACCAAGAGACTCAAGACTACGCGGTCAGTTCCAACAAGTTACGTTGGTCCCGTACGAGGTGTTCGTGCATCCTACGGGGTCGTTTGGGGGGTGGTTTGGGTTTTCACCCTTTAACGGCTTGTTTTTAAGTCTAAGTGTTGATTTTTGCATATTATCATCATATTCTCTAACTGGGAGACCCGGGACTACGCGGTCAGTTCCTACAAGTTACATTGGTCCCGTGCGAGATGTTCGTGCCTCCTACGGGGTCGTTTGGGGGTTGGTTTTTGTTTTCACCCTTTAACGGCTTATTTTTAAGTCTAAGAGTGATTTTTGCAAATTATCATCATATTCTTGAATCGGGAGACATGGGACTACGCATTATGTTCCTAAAAGTTACATTAGTCCCGTGCGAGGTGTTCGTGCCACCTACGGGGTCATTTGGGGGACGGTTTGGGTTTTCACCCTTTAAAGGCTTATTTTTAAGTCTAAGTGTTGATTTTTGCAAATTATAGTAATATTCTCAAACCAGGAGACCCGGGACTATGCGGTTAGTTCCTACAAGTTACATTAGTCCCGTGCGAGGTGTTCGTGCCTCCTACGGGGTCGTTTGGGGGCTGGTTTGGGTTGTCAACCTCTAACGGCTTGTATTCAAGTCTAAGTTTGATTTTTGCAAATTATTGTCATATTCTCAAACCAAGAGACTCAAGACTACGCGGTCAGTTCCAACAAGTTACATTGGTCCCGTGCGAGGTGTTCGTGCCTCCTACGGGGTCGTTTGGGGGGTGGTTTGGGTTTTCACCCTTTAACGGCTTGTTTTTAAGTCTAAGTGTTGATTTTTGAATATTATCGTCATATTCTCTAACTGGGAGACCCGGGACTACGCGGTCAGTTCCTACAAGTTACATTGGTCCCGTGCGAGGTGTTCGTCCCTACTACGGGGTCGTTTGGGGGAAGGCTTGGGTTTTCACCCTTTAACGGCTTGTGTTTAAAGTTTAAGTGTTGATTTTATTGATTTATACAAATTATCATCAGATTCTCAAACCGGGAGACCCGGGACTATGCGGTCAGTTCCTACAAGTTACATTAGTCCCGTGTGAGGTGTCCGTGCCTCCTACGAGGTCGTTTGGGGGTTGGTTTGGGTTTTCACCCTTTAAAGGCTAGTTTTTAAGTCTAAGTGTGATTTTTGCAAATTATTGTCATATTCTCAAACCAAGAGACCCGAGACTACGCGATCAGTTCCAACAAGTTATACTGGTCCCGTGCGAGGTGTTCGTGTCGGGTGGTTTGGATTTTCACCCTTTAACGGCTTGTTTTAGTTATAATTATTAATTTTTACAAATTATCATCATATTCCTTAACCGGAAGACCCAGGACTACGCGATCATTTACTACAAGTTAAATTGGTCCCGTGCGAGGTGTTCGTGCCTCCTACAGGGTCGTTTGGGGGCAGGCTTGGGTTTTCACCCTTTAACGGCTTGTGTTTGAAGTTTAAGTGTTGATTTTATTGATTTTTGCAAATTATCATCGTATTCTCAAACTGGTAGACCCGGGGCTACGTGGTCAGTTCCTACAAGTTACATTGGTCCCGTAAGAGGTGTTCGTGCCTCCTACGGGGTTGTTTGGGGTCTGGTTTTGGTTTTCACCCTTTAACGGCTTGTTTTTAAGTCTAAGTGTGATTTTTGTAAATTATCATCATATGCCCAAACCGGGAAACCTGGGACTATGCGGTCAGTTCCTACAAGTTACATTGGTCCCGTGCGAGATGTTCGTGCCTCCTACGGGGTCGTTTGGGGGTTGGTTTTTGTTTTCACCCTTTAACGGCTTATTTTTAAGTCTAAGAGTGATTTTTGCAAATTATCATCATATTCTTGAATCGGGAGACATGGGACTACGCATTATGTTCCTAAAAGTTACATTAGTCCCGTGCGAGGTGTTCGTGCCACCTACGGGGTCGTTTGGGGGACGGTTTGGGTTTTCACCCTTTAAAGGCTTGTTTTTAAGTCTAAGTGTTGATTTTTGCAAATTATCGTAATATTCTCAAACCAGGAGACCCGGGACTATGCGGTTAGTTCCTACAAGTTACATTAGTCCCGTGCGAGGTGTTCGTGCCTCCTACGGGGTCGTTTGGGGGCTGGTTTGGGTTGTCACCCTTTAACAGCTTGTATTCAAGTCTAAGTTTGATTTTTGCAAATTATTGTCATATTCTCAAACCAAGAGACTCAAGACTACGCGGTCAGTTCCAACAAGTTACATTGGTCCCGTGCGAGGTGTTCGTGCCTCCTACGGGGTCGTTTGGGGGGTGGTTTGAGTTTTCACCCTTTAACGGCTTGTTTTTAAGTCTAAGTGTTGATTTTTGCATATTATCATCATATTCTTTAACTGGGAGACTCGGGACTACGCGGTCAGTTCCTACAAATTACATTGGTCCCGTGCGAGGTGTTCGTCCCTACTACGGAGTCGTTTGGGGGAAGGCTTGGGTTTTCACCCTTTAACGGCTTGTGTTTAATGTTTAAGTGTTGATTTTATTGATTTATACAAATTATCATCTGATTCTCAAACCGGGAGACCCGGGACTATGCGGTCAGTTCCTACAAGTTACATTAGTCCCGTGTGAGGTGTTCATGCCTCCTACGAGGTCGTTTGGGGGTTGGTTTGGGTTTTCACCCTTTAAAGGCTAGTTTTTAAGTCTAAGTGTGATTTTTGCAAATTATTGTCATATTCTCAAACCAAGAGACCCGAGACTACGCGGTCAGTTCCAACAAGTTATATTGGTCCCGTGCGAGGTGTTCGTGCCGGGTGGTTTTGATTTTCACCCTTTAACGTCTTGTTTTAAGTCTAATTATTAATTTTTACAAATTATCATCATATTCCTTAACAGAAAGACCCAGGACTACGCGATCAGTTACTACAAGTTACATTGGTCCCGTGCGAGGTGTCCGTGCCTCCTACAGGGTCGTTTGGGGGCAGGCTTGGGTTTTCACCCTTTAACGGCTTGTGTTTGAAGTTTAAATGTTGATTTTATTTATTTTTGCAAATTATCATCGTATTCTCAAACTGGTAGACCCGGGGCTACGTGGTCAGTTCCTACAAGTTACATTGGTCCCGTAAGAGGTGTTCGTGCCTCCTACGGGGTCGTTTGGGGTCTGGTTTTGGTTTTCACCCTTTAACGGCTTGTTTTTAAGTCTAAGTGTGATTTTTGTAAATTATCATCATATGCCCAAACCGGGAGACCTGGGACTATGCGGTCAGTTCTTACAAGTTACATTGGTCCCGTGCGAGATGTTCGTGCCTCCTACGGGGTCGTTTGGGGGTTGGTTTTTGTTTTCACCCTTTAACGGCTTATTTTTAAGTCTAAGAGTGATTTTTGCAAATTATCATTATATTCTTGAATCGGGAGACATGGGACTACGCATTATGTTCCTACAAGTTACATTAGTCCCGTACGAGGAGTTCGTGCCACCTACGGGGTCGTTTGGGGGACGATTTGGGTTTTCACCCTTTAAAGGCTTGTTTTTAAGTCTAAGTGTTGATTTTTGCAAATTATCGTAATATTCTCAAACCAAGAGACTCAAGACTATGCGGTCAGTTCCTACAAGTTACATTAGTCCCGTGCGAGGTGTTCGTGCCTCCAACGGCTCATTTGGGGGCTGGATTGGGTTTTCACCCTTTAAAGGCTAGTTTTTAAGTCTAAGTGTTGATTTTTGCAAAATTACCGTCATATTCTCAAACCGGGAGACCCGAGACTGTGCGGTTAGTCCCTACAAGTTACATTAAGCCCGTGCGAGGTGTTGTGCTCCTACGGGGTCGTTTGGGGGCGGGTCTGAATTTTCACCCTTTAAATGCTTGTTTTTAAGTCTAAGTATAAATTTTTGCCAATTATCATCATATTCTCAAATCAGGAGACCCGGGACTACGCGATCAATTCCTACAAGTTACATTGGTCACGTGCGTGGTGTCCGTGCCTCCTACGGGGTCGTTTGGGGGTTTGTTTGGGTTTTCACCTTTTAAAGGCCTGTTTTCAAGTCTAAGTGTTGATTTTGTTAATTTTTGCAAATTATCGTCATATTCTCAAATCGGAAGACCCGAGACTATGCGGTCAGTTCCTAAAAGTTACATTGGTCCCGTGCGAGGTGTTCGTGCCTCTTACGGGGTCGTTTGGGGGCTGGTTTTGGTTTTCACACTTTAATGGGTTATAATTAAGTCTAAGTGTGATTTTTTCAAATTATCGTCATATTCTCAAACCGAGAGACCCGGGACTAAGCGGTCAGTTCCTACAAGTTACATTGGTCCCGTACGAGGTGTTCGTGCCTCCTACGAGGTCGTGTGGTTGCTGGTTTGGGTTTTAACCCTTTAAAGGCTTGTTTTGAAGTCGAAGTGTTGATTTTTTCAAATTATCATCATATTCCCAAACCGAAAGACCCGGGACTATGCGGTCAGATCCTACAAGTTACATTAATCCCGTGCGAGGTGTTAGTGCCTCCTATTTGGTCGTTTGGGGGCTGGTTTGGATATTCACCCTTTAAAGGCTTGTTTTTAAGTATAAGAGTTGATTTTCACAAATTATCATCATATTGACAAACTGGGAGACTCGGGACTACGCGGTCAGTTCCTACAAATTACATTCGTCTCGTGCGAGATGTTCATGCCTCCTACGGGGTTGTTTGGGGTCTGGTTTGGGTTTTCACCCTTTAACAGCTTGGTTTTAAGTTTAAGTGTTGATTTTTGTAAATTATCATCATATTCTGAATTCGGGAGACCCGGGACTACGCGGTCAGTTCCTACAATTTACATTGGTCCCGTGCGAGGTGTTCGTGCCTCTTACGGGGTCGTTTGGGGGCTGGTTTGGGTTTTCACCCTTTAACGGCTTTTTTTTAAGTCTGAGTGTGATTTTTGCAAATTATCGCCATATTCTCAAATCGGGAGACACGGGACTATACGGTCAGTTCCTACAAGTTACATTGGTCCCTTATGAGGTGTTCGTGCCTCCTACGGGGTCGTTTGGGGGCTGGTTTGGGTTTTCACCCATTAAATGCTTGTTTTTAAGTCTAAGTATAGATTTTCACCAATTATCATAATATTCACAAACCGGGAGACCCGAGACTACGTGGTCAGTTCCTACAAGTTACATTGGTCCCGTGCGAGCTGTCTGTGCCTCCTACAGGGTCTTTCGGGGGCTGGTTTGGTTTTTCGTCCTTTAACGGCTAATTTTTAGTCTAAGTGTGATTTTTGCAAATTATTGTCATATTGTCAAACCTCGAGACTACACGGGACTATGCGGTCGGTTCCTACAAGTTACATTGGTCCCTTATGAGGTGTTCGTGCCTTCTACGGGGTCGTTTGGGGGATGGTTTGGGTTTTCACCCTTTAACGGCTTGTTTTTAAGTCTAAGTGTTATTTTTTCCAATTATCGTCATATTCTCAAGTCGGGAGACCCAGGACTACGCGATCAGTTCCTATAAGTTACTTTAGTCCCGTGCGAGGTGTTCGTGCCTCCTACGGGGTCGTTTGGGGGCTAGTTTGGGTTTTCACTCTTTAACGGCTTTCTTCTAAGTCTAAGTGTTGATTTTGGCAAATTATCATCATATTCTCAAACCGAGAGACCTGAGACTACGCAGTCAGTTCCAACTAGTTACAGTAGTCCCGTGCGAGGTGTTCGTGCTTCCTACGGGGTCGTTTGGGAGCCGGTTTGGGTTTTAACCCTTTAATGGCTTATTTTTAAGTCTAACTGTTATTTTTGCAAATTATCATCATATTCTCAAACCGGGAGACCCGATACTACGTGGCCAGTTCCTACAAGTTACATTGGTCCCGTGCGAGGTGTTCGTGCCTCTTACGGAGTCGTTTGGGGACTGGTTTAGGTTTTCACCCTTTAACGGCTTGTTTTTAAGTCTAAGTGTTATTTTTTAAACTTATCATCATATTCTCAAACCGAGAGACCCGGGACTACGCAGTCAGTTCCTACAAGTTACATTAGTCTCGTTCGAGGTGTTCTTGCCTCCTACGGGGGCGTTTGGGGGTTGCTTTGGGTTTTCACTCTATAACAGCTTGTTTTTAAGTCTAAGTGTTATTTTTGCAAATTATCATCATATTCTCAAACTGGGAGACCCGATACAATGCGGTCAGTTCCTGTAAGTTACATTGGGACCGTGCGAGGTGTGTGTGCCTCCTACGGGGTCGTTTGGGGGATGGCTTGGGTTTTCACCCTTTAACGACTTGTGTTTAAAGTTTATGTGTTGATTTTATTGATTTATACAAATTATCATCAGATTCTCAAACCGGGAGACCCGGGACTACGCGGTCAGTTCCTACAAGTTACATTAGTCCCGTGTGAGGTGTTCGTGCCTCCTACGAGGTCGTTTGGGGGTTGGTTTGGGTTTTCACCCTTTAAAGGCTAGTTTTTAAGTCTAAGTGCTGATTTTTGCAAAATTACCGTCATATTCTCAAACTGGGAGACCCGAGACTGTGCGGTTAGTCCCTACAAGTTACATTAAGCCCGTGCGAGGTGTTGTACTCCTACGGGGTCGTTTGAGGGCGGGTTTGGATTTTCACCCTTTAAATGCTTGTTTTTAAGTCTAAGTACAAATTTTTGCCAATTATCATCATATTCTCAAATCGGGAGACCCGGGACTACGCGATCAATTCCTACAAATTACATTGGTCACGTGCGAGGTGTTCGTGCCTCCTACGGGGTCGTTTGGGGGTTTGTTTGGGTTTTCACCTTTTAAAGGCTAGTTTTCAAGTCTAAGTGTTGATTTTGTTAATTTTTGCAAATTATCGTCATATTCTCAAACCGGGAGACCCGAGACTATGCGGTCAGTTCCTAAAAGTTACATTGGTCCCGTGCGAGGTGTTCGTGCCTCTTACGGGGTCGTTTGGGGGCTGGTTTTGGTTTTCACACTTTAATGGGTTATTATTAAGTCTAAGTGTGATTTTTTCAAATTATCGTCATATTCTCAAACCGAGAGACCCAGGACTACTCGGTCAGTTCCTACAAGTTACATTGGTCCCGTGCGAGGTGTTCGTGCCTCCGACGAGATCGTTTGGGGGCTGGTTTGGGTTTTCACCTTTTAAAGGCTTGTTTTTAAGTCTAAGCGTCATATTCTCAAATCGGGAGACCCGGGACTACGCGGTCAGTTCCTACAAGTTACATTGGTCCCGTGCGAGGTGTCTGTGCCTCCTACAGGATCGTTCGGGGGCTGGTTTTGGTTTTCGCCCTTTAACGGCTTGTTTTTAAGTCTAAGTGTGATTTTTGCAAATTATCGTCATATTCTCAAACCAAGAGACCCGAGACTACGCGATCAATTCCAACAAGTTTTATTGATCCGGTGCAAGGTGTTCGTGCCTCCTACGGGGTCGTTTGGAGGGTGGTGTGGGTCTTCACCCTTTGACGACTTGCTTTTATGTCTAAGTGTGAATTTTGCAAATTATCGTCATATTCTCAAATCGGGAGAACCGGGACTACGCGGTCAGTTCCTACAAGTTACATTGGTCCCGTGCGAGGTGTTCGTGCCTCCTACGGGGTCGTTTGGGAGATGGTTTGGGTTTTCACCCTTTAAACGGCTTGTTTTGAAGTTTAAGAGTTCATTTTGTTCATTTTTACAAATTAGCGTCATATTCTCAAATCGAGAGACCCGGACTATGCGGTCAGTTCCTACAAGTTCCATTAGTCCCGTGCAAGATGTTCGTGCCTCCTACGTGGTCGTTTGGGGCTGGTTTGTGTTTTCATCCTTTAAAGGCTTGTTTTTAAGTCTAAGTGTTGACTTTTGTGAATTATCATCATATTCTCAAACTGGAAGACCCAAGACTACGTTGTCAGTTCCTACAAATTACATTGGTCCCGTGCGAGTTGATCGTGCCTCCTACGGGGTCGTTTGGGGGCTGGATTGGATTTTCACCCTTTAAAGGCTTCTTTTTAAGTCTAAGTGTTGATTTTTTAAAATTATCATCATATTCTCAAACCAGGGGACGCGG